>CM018689.1:8254769-9454769 GCA_009363875.1 Mikania micrantha
TATTTTTTGCAGGTGGAAACTTCGGCAAACAATAGCGGTTACGAATGTTCGTGTCGGTATTTCACTAGCATTGGGTTTCTTTGCAGGAATGTGTTTTGTGTTGTAGGGCTACCAAAGTTAATCGAATTCCTCCTAAGTACATTGCCAAAATGGACGAAAGATGTCTTACCCAAAAGGATTTTTGAGATCCAATATCGTTATGGTGTTGATAAATCTCCACAGTCTATGCTTAGGAACGAGATTTTAGATGTTGTGGCCGAATGCGTTGATTCACTTCGTTACGATCCTGAGAGACTTTCGGTTTTTGCGACTAAGGTGAAAGAATTGAAAAGCATCACTTTTAATCTGGATTCCTCTGATGCAAACGAGAAAGGGACTAACGTTGTTGATATACAACAGTTGGTTGGTTTAACTGTAGAAAAAGAATCAGTAAATGCAGATATAGATTGTAGTAACCCTCAAGGCATTCGAAACAAAGGTTATGGGAAGAGACGTCGTATGAAAGGTATACTGGAGGAAGCCGTTAAGGAAAGTGTAAAGGCCCAAAGGCTCTGTCTCACATGCAAGAAATATGTTACTGGGCAAGATTTACGTAATTGTAAGAAGAAGGGTATTTAATTCCTTCAAGTTTTTCTTTCCAAGAACAACGAAACGACGACTAGTTATTTTGTGTAGTTAAGTTAGTGTGTTTAAGGAAGTTATTGGTGTTTTTGTGTCTTTGAAGATGTTTTGGCAGGAAGACAGGTTTTGGATATGTTTTAACAATGTAACCAGCACGGTTTTTTGATCTATAACACATATGTTGTTAGTAAGTAACACCCACGTAACACATACATAAATTGAATGCTGTGTATTTTTTTGGTGTATTTAACAGCTTGTACTTTTTTTGGAATCTCAACCACCTATTTATTTAGTTCGTACTTAAGTCTTATCCACCATGTCAAAGCTATATTTTAAAAAACATATGTCTCCCTAAAATTTTGGTCTGTAACAAGTTAGTTTTTGGAGATGTTTTAACTATGTAACCAATACGTTTTTTGATCTATAAAATATATGTTTTTAGTACGTAACACCAAAGTAAGACATATGTAAATCGAATGCTGTTAATTTGTCAGGTGTATTTATTAACTTGTACCTTTTTGTAATCTCAACCACCTATTTATTAGTTTGTACTTTTAAATCCCAACCACCATTTCTAAGCTATATTTAAAGAGCATATGTCTCCATAAACTTGTTTTATACCATTCCCCACCAAGTTGTTCTTTGTGTTTCTATCTTCCACCATGTCAAATGGCAAGAAAGTTTTCTTTAAAGTTGAGGAAGACAACAAATATTTCAAGAAACCCAGGACAAGTTCCCCAAATGTCAAGCATCATTCAAAGTTTTCTCAGCCCATAAATCAACAACCTAAAGAAAGGAGTCCATCCCCTCCTGTTGTATGGGTTTGTAGACATTATCAACAACCTAATACCCAACCACCCCCCCGTAATGGAAAGTTTTATTACTATTATTACCACGATGTTACTCTCCTTTACCTATAAGTAACGTATCATCCAACCAACACAAATCAACCCATAAACAAACTCCGCACCCACCACCCTCATCTACTTTCAACCTTGCCAACACTTCTTTTTCCGTCACAAGCATCTGTAAATCTGCGCATGTTGTTGAAAAGTTTTCAATCTTCAACAGAAACAAGTAAAAGGAGTCCATCAACTTTACCTGGGCCATATACCTCCTGTATTCCGAAAAAAACCCCGACACCTTTTGACTTAATTCAGAGCGAAGAACCTTTTGATGATGAATGGGTTAGAAATTACAAGTTCACCCAATAGGTGTACTTTTTTTTATGGTAGTTGTTGATTTTTGTTGTAATTTACCATTTTTTTACCATTAAATATTTTTGTAACTTTTTTTTACCGTGATGGATATTTTTTTACCTATACATTGAAAATCTCACCTTTTTCATACCAAATTGTTTTTAAAAATACAATAATAATTTTTATAGGTTATGATTACCTACCAACACACACTATCATATTGCCTATATATACCATTGTTTTGCATGCAAAATAATTTTCACCATTTGTTGCTTAGTAAAATTTTGTGGCACATTCTTTTAACATATGGAATATATCCCAAAGCATGTTTTGTGTTCTTGTGGGTACCCAGCCACCACTCGTACGTCGTGGACATCCACAAATCCTGGCAGGCGGTTCTACTGTTGTGCTAGAAACGTATATTTTTTAATTTAAAACACGAAAATGTGATTTTGTTTCTATATATTGATTGTTATTTAAATTTTTCAGGCAGGTGGTTGTGGTTTAATTGGGTGGAGGGATCCACCTATGTGTTCAAGATATGTCGACATTATCCCGGGCCTTCTTAGAAAGAACAACATGCATGAGGAAGCTGCTAGGAGGATAGGTTTTCAAAACCGTTATTTGAAAACAATTCTATTAATAAGTTGGTTTTTTTTTCTTGTGTTCATGGTTGTTTGATTTTTAAGAAGACATTTTCTAGTTTTAACTCTTTTCATTTTTATTAAGTGATCTACATTTTTATCCGTTATTGATATGCAATTTAACCTTTTGGAAGCAATACATGTTTGTTACTATGTAGTTACATATTGTTTACAGGTTCTAACTGTTTTGTTAGTCCTACTCAAAAACTAGTTGTTGAAGTTGGATGTGAACTTTTAAAGTGTTTTGTAACAAAGTTGTGAGTAGTTTTTGTTTAATGGTACTTGATAACTTTTTATTTGTGTTGACCCTATACATATATATTTTTATTAAGTGATCTTCATTTTTTCTGTCATTTGATATGCAGTTTTAAATTTTGGAAGCAGTTACTAGTTTGTTACAATGTAGTTATATATTTTTTACAGGTTTATAAATGTTTGGTTACTCCTACCCAAACATTACTCGTTTGAAGTTGGATTTGATGTTTGATGTAATTTGATTTGATGTTTGAAGTGGGGAGCAGGTGTTGACCCTATACATATAAATGCATGTGTCATTTCTCCAAATTGAAAGTTGTGTTTTGATTTGATTTGAATAGTGTTTTTTTGTACAATATTGTACCTTTCCTATTTTTTATGTTAACAATAAATTATTTAAATTTAACAATAAAGTTTAAATTGTTTTAACAACCATCCAAATAAATTAAAATTTTTTTGTACTATATTGTACCTTTCCTATATAAACCATAGCAAGAACCCGTAATATAAATTTAAATTGTTTTAACAACCATCCAAATAAAATTTAAAACCCACATAAATAGTTGAACAGTGGTTTACGTTAGGTTTACAACACCATTACTTCTTCCGTGCATCAAGTAGTATTGTGTCTCGCAAGACATTAACCTCCGATCTCAGTAGATGGAGCAAGATCCTCTTCCTCAGCAAGTTTAGTTGGCTTTTTTTCTTTTTGCCATTTGTCAAAAAGCCACAGTTGAACTGTTCCCGCAAGCCCATGAATTTCTCCATGTGCCTCATCACAAAAACCGCAAAATCGACATCGTTTGTTTTTGTTGCCCATGGAAGGTGTAATTTTTGTACATGAGTTGCATGGATGTCGTCTGTTTTTGGGTGCTGAATTTGTTTCAAGTACTGGACGAAAACATCTTTCTGTACGAAAGTTAACATGTCAGACATAATAATAATTGATAATCACATTACAGATTTATATATCTTACCACTTTGTATGGTGAATCTTTAAGATAGTAATCTGCGTTATCTCTAAGTCCCACCAAAGGTATTGATTCATGGAAGTTATCAATTACCGAGATTGCAGAATATTTTAATTCAAACACAATCAGGTAGTAATGGTTGAATTCTAACACCGGGAAGAACACCATGTCAAACAATTTTAAATTCGCCAGTTTTAAGTCTCCTTTGATCAAACCATCCATGTTTGTTGAAAACTTATCAAGTCATTCTTGATGACTGATCCCTTCTTGATTCAGCACCCATCCTGGCTGTAATTTTTGTTTTATTAAAAGTAGTTGTATAAATTTTGTTTATATAATAAGAGAACCCACACACATATACAAATTAATGTTAGAAACTTACAATTGCACTTGTTCCCCAAAACAACCTGCATGGGGAACCTGTTGATCGGTATTTTTCTTCAAAGTTTAACACTTCATCCCAAGCATCTATAATTTGGGTGTTTACCTCGTTGTCTGGCCTCAACGAAAACAAATGACCTCTCTCTAAGACCAGATGGTTTCCACTGTGGTAGACAACCTTCCTGAAAAATTGTTTTACATATTATTTGCGTAAAGTTGGTGTAAGAAGAATGATAAACAAGTTTTTAACTACTAAATACATATGTATCACACATATGTATCACACATGTAATATAAGGTTAACATACATGGCATATAAGTTTTCAAGTACACAACAATATACTATATATTATGTGAAATTTACTTACTGATAACATATATTTTGCGTTTAAATTACATATTAACATCAATCACATATATATTACATCCATACATATGTATTACGTATGTTTTACTTACCCATTACGCACCTATTTTGCAAAATGCACATATTTAAGGTTAACATTTATTTTAACACAAAATACAAATATAAGGTTAACATACATGGCTTATAAGTTTGAAGTACAATGTGATATAAGAGATGTTATATGAATTTTACGTTTTGATAACATATATTTTGCCTATAAAGTACATATTGACATCACTCATATATATATATTACATACATACATATATAATACGGATTGTTTACATACCGATTACATACCTATTTTTGCAAAATGGACATATTAAAAACACAACTATATTCAGCTGTTTTGTGTATATATACTACAAAAAAAAAATGTATTACATTTAATTTTCACACAAAAAACAAACATACTAGATTATAAAGAAATATGTTTACCTTTCGTCATTGTTTTCTATCACAGCTTCTTTCAAAAATTTTTTAGTGTGTGGGAAAGATGTGAATGTCAATTATCCAAAAAACAAACATACTAGATTACAAAGAATTAAGTTTTATGGTATTTTATATTTGACAATTTGTGATACCTTTCATCAGTTGCTTCAGACAGATTATCGGTCGCCTTATGTGTCGACCCACTACACCAAACAAAGTTGATTATATTTTCCTCATCTTTACTCAGCTCTTTGCTTGCATCAACGCCTCTAATAAGATAAGGAGATTTGTTGATATCAGCTATTCCTTTCTCTCGAATTGGTTTTACTTTTGTTGCTTCAAACTTTGCTATGATCTCATGCCAATTGGCATCAACAGTCCTATCTTTATCTTTATCTTTATCTATTACAATAAAAATAGTTACAGTTTTAGTTTAACCTTAAATACAAGTGAATAATTGAAATGTGTTTTACTTACTGGTTGTTTCAACAACTTTACCAACATTAGAGGGAGGAATAGGTGCTTGATCTGTATTTTCATTCAGCTGGGAAAGACACAAGTCTATCGTTGTTTGATCTAATTCCATTTCCTGATCATTTTATTTTTCATTGTCGGCGGACACGTGAGGATCTTCTGTTAGTACAGAATAAGTAAAGTTAGTTTTTAGTTGTGTTTCCAAATAAATCTCTTTTTATTTGTGAAATTATATGTTTTTTCAATGTTTATATTTTGTACTAACCGTGTTTATTTTACGTACCACGGAGCAGTGTCGTCTTCAATGTTTGGAACTGCTTCATTTTTTTCTCTGGAAACAAAAGAACAAAAAACATATATTTAACAAAGTATCTACAACGTTTTTACAACGTATATGTTATGTATTAACGTCTCTGTGACGTACCAGAGGGGGCACTGTCAGCTTCCACTGATTCATTCAAGTTAACATCCATTATTCCAAGCTTTGTTTCGATTTGAATGTTTGCAACTTCTGCATTTTTTTTTTCTGAAAACATAAGAACAGACAACATATATTTCAAGGTCCCAAACATGTATTTTGACAAAAAAGGTAGACATTACATGTTTTTACAACGTTATATTATGTATGAATCACGTATTATTTATGTACCTGGGGCTGCACCGACGCCTTCCACTAAATCATTCAAGTTAATTGCCACTGTTTCTTGGCTACTTCCCTTTTCCATGTTTGCACCCACCTCTGTTTTTTTCTCTGTAAACATTGAAAAGAAACAACGTATATTATAGATACAATGACGATAAATGTATTTTCAAAATTCCTAATTTACCCCCTGAGGTTCTCGGTACGTCAGGTTGTTCTTACTCAACGACGTTTTCTGCAAGACTTGTTGTCGTCCCATGTGAGACCTCTAGACTCCAGTTTGGCCCTTCCAAATCAAAACTTGATCTTGCGACATCATCTATGGTTTTTGTAACATCTGGTCATGTATTCATTTTTATTACCCACATGTAACTACCACAACACTGCTTATACACAATTTTTTTATATTACACAATCAACTAACCTTTTTCAGTTTGTTGAACATCATTTTGTGTAATCTCGAGACTCCAATTTGGACCATTGAACAAATCTTCTTCATTGATAGGATCTATTTTATATGTTTTTTTATCATACGTTAATCAGGATATCCTTGTTTTTTTTACAATAACTATGGACAAAATTTTAAAGTCATGTACAAAGTACCTTGAACCACCACCTTTCTCCCCGTTTCCAATTCCAGTTGTTCTATAAAGTTTTGGATGGGGCTGTTGATATTCAGGTCCACGCACAAGTCAACTGTATGCTCTAAGTCATAGAAATATACGTAACACAGACGTAAATAGCCCTTAAAATTTAGTTACAATAATGTAAATAGACCATAAAATTTAGTTACACTAACGTAGCTCCAACTGTTTCATCTTCCAAATTCTCACCTATAGAATCAAAATATATGTTAAAATACCATAACAGACACATACCATGCACGTAACTATGATGTAAAGTATATGTTTAAAAAACAATATTCTTACCTTCACCTGTTTCTTCCTGCAGATTAACACACATATCATTCAGAACTCCATCAACTATTTCATAAACATTGTCGTTTTGAATTGTTGGTTGTGGCCACACTGGTTTTTTTTTTCTAGGAGGCTTTCTTAGCAAGCGATGACTGTTTGTATGTCCTCGCTATCATGATTACTTTTAACCAATTCACCCAAATGCATTTCAATGTTGTTCTTTGTTTCCTCCCATTGTACCATCAGCTTTTCAACACTTTCTATGTCCACCTGTTTCACCGGAACAAAGAAGTGAAACTCAAAATTTTCTCATTTTATCTACGAACAAAAGGTATCTATAAAACTAACCTTTGTACTATCCTTAATATGTTGCTCTCCTTCTTCTGTGTTTTCCAACAAATCTGGATTAACTCCACGTCTGCCCAATCCTCCGTGTTTTATTTCCCATTCTTCTCTTATCTTTAAACGGTTTTTGTTCCAGAACTCAATAGGCTCTATAGTTTTGTCAACTGAGATGCCTTTACACTCGAATCCTTCTACATACAGCAGCTGCCAAAAAAAGTATATTAAATTCGTCTTAACATTAACAAACTACTCCAACACCATAGAACATACCGTTAGTATCGCCAGAGGCCCATTGAAAGGTGAGTTGTTGTCATCTAGGACCATCTAAGTTTGCATGATTTAATGGATTCGAAAACATAGTTACACCGGTCAATCTGACTAAAATCCGTCTCCGCTGTGATATACATAAGAATCCCTTCTCGTGCCCTTCTATTTTTATGACATTCTACCAACACTGTCATAAACAACATGATGAAGTTCATCCGGAACTCAAAAGTGTCTTCATCTTCTGCGCTTTCAATTTTTTCTACTAGTGTTCTTGTTGCCAACAACCTACCCTCGAACTGTGCTCTCCACTCTGAAACTGATGCATTATAAGTCTCTAGGGGGGCAATGGATTCAACTTGAATTCCACCAATTAGGATCCCCCAAAGTTTATGTATCAATCCTAGTGTAATTTTTAAGGTTCCACCCCTACATACAATTTCAATTCTTTTTGGCTTCAACCAGTCTACAACGAAGTGCGCCAACCTCGATGGGATACCATCCAAATTAAAGTTAAGCAACCTTACGAAACCCATTCTTTTGATACTCTCTCTTTGATTTTCTCTTAACAACTTGATGCATCGGAATAGTTGAGCGGGGGATGACCTTGTGTTTAGAACCATCCATTTTTTGCTTACATTGCTTTCATGAATCAATCATGTTTGCTTCTTCTTTTGTTTCCCTACAATATCTTCTTCTATTTCTGTACGTTTCATACACCTTCTCTTTTCCTGTTACAGGAACTTAATGTATAACTAACGTAAACAACAAGTATCACAACCGTAAAAATCTGTAAAAAAAGTTGTACCTTTTTTCTTTTGATCCACCCTAGTTGGACTACTACTCCCCTCTTCCACACAATCTGTTTCTTTCTTTTTCTCTTTGCCTTTTTTGTCATATAGATTGTAACCATCTTTTTCTAACAAATCATTTAACCTAATCATTGTTACAACAGGTTCTAAATAGTAAATGGTATTACGTTTTTTTCTTTTCTTTATCTTATCAACCTTTTCTGTTTCAAGAATCTCCTCAGTACCTATTATTACGACAACTTCATATGTAAAAAGGATGTAACTAATACGTATAACAAACAACGGGTTTATTTTGGTATCATACCAACACATGACATTTTCTTCAAATGACCCTTCCCCTTTGTGCTACTGCTTTCCAACTTTACACTTCCTTTATGTTTTTTCCCTTTCTTTACATGAGGTTCTACCTCTTCTGAGTCGGTGTCGGTTAACTTTAGCTTACCTGTTTTTTCTGTAATAATTTCTAAATGTTTTGTTTTTCAATGGTCAATAACATAATCACAAAACACACATACTTACCTGTTTTGGCCCGATTACCGTGCTTACTACGGATATCTTTCAACAGTTCCACATATTCTGTAACTATGTTTAAAAGTTGTAGACAGTTTATGTATTAACTGAAAACGCATATGTAAAACATGTGTAAAACTAATGTAACAGTACCTGGTGTTCTAGTTTTTTTCTTCGCATGTTTAGGTTTCTTTGAATGTTTCTTTTTTTTCCAACACTACCACACTTTTCTCTTGTTCACTTTCAGTGGTTTCCCGTTTTGGCATCACTATATACCCATTAAATTTAAAAAAAACATTCAGACATAATAAAGCACAAATGCTATGTTCTAAATTAGGGAACAAAATAAACCTATTTTGATCTTTTTCTTTTTTTTCCCCACGTGCGCCGTCCATGTCTTCATCCACATCTTTTGTGACATTAAAGACATAACAAAAATTTTATTAACAAGAACTAAGAAATACACATTAAGGTTACAATCCACACCCTTTATCTTTCATTTTAAAACTTTCTTGTTCGAAATTTTTGCCGAATCTAAGTTGATTGGATCATCTTCTGTGTTTGTAAACTTGCCAAGAGTTTTGTTTGTGATTCTTCCACGTACTTTTTCTTCTCGACGACATATCTTAAAGAAGATAAACAGAGATTATTGCATCATGTAAATCAAAGATAAGATTTGTTGTTATAATGTCACACGAAAATGAAAAAACAATCCGTCGATTGCGACAGTGGTTATCACTATCACACGAAATATATAACCGAAGAATCTTACCTTTACAATCCGTCGACTGCGACACTGATTATTGAACGGCGATTAGGGATGGCGATCAGCAATGGCCGTGAAGAAGAAACACATCAATGGTGGTTTTGAGGTTTACGGACGTGAAGAAGGAAACAAAACCAAAATGGTTTAATTTTTTGATTTGACGGTTCTTAAATTTTCAAGACAAAAAGTACAAAAAACTAAAATGCCAATACCACCCTTTTGTCTCATTTATTTTAAAGATTTAAGGTAAAAATAATCTCAACCATCCACACCCTTAATCCAATGGCTCTCATTAAGTTTCTTTGGTTTTCTCATTAATATATGGTTTTCAAATTACCCCTTCCCTCTATATATATATATATATACACGACTGCATACTAGAAAGATAATTCGGTTTCCCCGCCCTATAGGGAATCTGGGAAAGTTTTGAAATTTGTAGTTCTATTATGCTCTTTGTTTAAGACAATTTCCATGATAGAGAAAGATGCATCATCTTTTTCAAAAGTGTAGATGCTTGCTCGCTTGATTCGAGATGAACATGTACGTGAGTCCTAAACAGGATGCAAAAAGACTTTTGTGAGGGCTGAAAACAATTTTGGTTATTGAAATAAAAAGAAAATTAGTTGAAGTGGATAAAAATGAAGGTGCTTCAAGGTATAAATTCATAATTAGTAAATTTCACCCGTAAAAAGTTATTTATATGATTTTAACTAAAAGGGCTAGATGTAAGTAATTTTTGCCTAAAAATTGTTTATATAAAAATCTTCAACTCAAAAACAAATAGAGAAACACATACACAAATAATCAAACATACAAGTAATGTAAAGGTTAAATATCTAAGAACTAAAATTTTCACAAATTCATCAAAACTCTTTTCCTTGCCCCCTATTATTTTTATTTTCGTTTTTATCTTGTTTTTATTTAACAACAAAGACCTAGAGACCCGTGACGATTCTAACAAATAGATTACTCTTTCAATCTTCCGTCATGAAAAACCCTAACGAGGTGTGATCTAACCCATGTAGCAAGGAGATAAACCACAAATAAGAAAACCCCTTATTCAAACCGAAACAAATTTACAACAGGTTAACATTTTAATCCATAATATATTTTTTAAAAATTATAAGGCTACCGTTGAATCCAATGATATTTTGTTCTTACACTTTAATTCTTCATGTAAAAAAATAATATGACCCGTAAGCACATAATTCAAATCATCAATAAAATAATTATTTTCAGAGTAAATAACCAAGATGGTCCTTGTGGTTTGTTAATATTTCACTTTTTGTCTCTAAGTTTCATAAATTACCCATATGGTCCCTAACATTTGAAATTTGTAACCCATATAGTCCTTATGTGAGGGTAATTTGGTCAATTATATAAAGATAATTTGATGACCTAAGGACTATATGTGTTACTAATTTCAAAAGTCAGGGATCATATGAGTTATTTATGAAACCTAGGGACCAAGAGTGAAATACTAGCAAACCACAAGTACTATATCGGTAATTTACTCTTATTTTCAGAATAACTTAGAAATGTAGTAAATTTATATTATACTTTTACTTTGACTTCTTTTAATGATTTATCTTTCGATGTATTCGAATAGATAATTTTATAGAATTGTAATCAAGTTTATCAACTGTTTCAATTAAGTTGCTAGAATTTTTTTTTTTCATTTTAAGTTAATAAAGTATCATTCGTTCAATGTATATATATGAGGTTATATTATATATTTTCAATTTTTAATATGAAATAGAAATTAGAAAATATAAATAATGACATGAATTTTTAAATTAAAAACACTTTGATATAAAAACGAATACCACAAAGAGCGTGTGCATTTTAGTTAAGAGAAGTCAACCACTTCAAACACAAGGTGAGTTCATTTGTCCCTTTTCAAACATATTTGTTTTTACCTCGGGACTGAGAAGCATGTTATACATTTTAAACAATTATTGAAATGTTTAATAAATGCTTTTATACTTATTCATGATGCTTAAACTATATGCTTGATGCTTATGCTATAAACTCAATGCTTAAACTATATGCTCAACGCTTATGCTATAAACTCAATGCTTAAACTATATGCTCAACGCTTATGCTATAAACTCTATGCTTAAACTATATGCTAAACGCTTATGCTATAGACTCTATGCTTAAACTATACGCTCGATGCTTATGCTATAAGCTATATGCTTAAACTATAGGCTCGATGCTAAAGCTTGAACACTTACGCTAAATGCTAATACTTCATAGACTCGTTTTAAAAGCTAATACTATATACACATATTCTAAATACTAATACTTTATACATGTTAAAAGTTAATAACTTATACTCTCAACCTTAAGGATAATGCTACTTACACTTATACTTAATTGCTTAAAACTCTCGAAGCTTTTAAATACATAGGGAAGACAAAAACTAAAACTGGGAATGCTTTTGAAAACTATACCTATGTAAGCTTGAAAACTTAAACTCAGAAAGACCCATTTGCTCAAAAGACTATAAAGACTGATATACTCGAAATGCTTAGAATGTTTGAAACACTTGAATGCTCGATGTGCTTGGAATGCTTGAAACACTTGAATGCTCAATGTGCTTAGAATAGTTGAAACACTTGAATGATTGATAAACTTGAAATGCTCAGACAACAGGCTGATTGATCGACGCGCGTTGACCTATGTGTCAACCCCTACTAGTCATCAGTAAAACTATGGGAATGCTCTAAACTTGTATGCTTAAGCTATTGGACGACATAAGACAGACTGTTGGTCATCGCGTCTTGACATTGGTCAAGCCCTACTAATCAACAGTGTTAATCGTGTCGGACATTGTAAGACAGACTGTTGGCCATCGCGTTTTGACATTGGTCAAGCCCTACTAGTCATCAGTGTTCTTCGTTGTCAGAATCATGTAAGACAGACTGATTGGCCGCCGCGTCTTGACAGTGGTCAAGCCCTACAAGTCATTCAGTGTTCTTCTTGATTTACTCATGGTTGTGACAAGTGACTAGGATGATTTTGGTCTCTTCTAGTTGACTTTGTGTTATCTTGAAGACTCCTTTATCAAAATGCCGATGTCATGAGTCCTATTTAGTTCCATTATGGATGGATGCTGAATTCCTTAGGGTGTTCAGCTGTCCATAATGGTAACTCTCAAAACTTGATGCTCTAATACTACTTTGTGCGTGTTGAAACTTATGATCAGAACACTTAAAGCTATGATGGGATTTGATGGCAGGTAAGACGCTTAATTATCATTAACAACAATGTCCTATGTGGCTTAGAATGTGGTGGGATAGCGTCTGGGCGGGTTGTAGGCTCGACCCTTTCGAATGCCCTATATATAAGCATACCAAGTTGGATGATACATGTGGTGTTAATGAGATTAAGGTTGTTACCGAAGGGATTTGGGAATGCTATTCGGTAGATAACTTAAACTTATAAACAGGATGCTTGAAACTATGATGGAATTGAATGGTGGTAAAATGCTTAATTATCATTAAGAGCAATGTCCTATGTGTCTTAGTATGTGGTGGGACGGCGTCTGGGCCGGTTGTAGGCTCGACCCTTTCGTATGCCCTATATATAAGTATACCGAGTTGGATGATACAGGTGGTGTTAATGAGGTTAAGGTTTTACCGAAGAGGTTTGCAAAACTATTTTTCAAATACTAAAACTATATGAACTCACCAACCATTGTGTTGTCTTTGTTTTCTTACATTCTTTCTCAGGTGACGTACTTGAATAAGCTAAGGCTAAGGAATGCATACTAGGATGCCCAGTTAGAGGACTTAGTATATTTTGAAAAGCACATGATTTGATGAACACTGCGAAGCTATTTTGATATCTTGTACTGATACAAGATAGAAAACATCTGATTCTTTTGATAGGTTTACTTAGTTAAATTATCGTTGTAATTTAACTTTGTAATCCTAGTTTAATGTTGTATTATGCTTTAGTTATTCTTAACATTGATGCTTTCTGCCCGACGGGAAAGCCGATCAGTTCCCGCCGGCTCGGGGTGTGACACCCAGTGAAGACAATGCACTAACTGTGGGAAGTTTGGTCACTGGGCTAATCATTGTAGGAGCACGGGATCTCCAAACAGAAACAACAATGTAGCCACTTTTGCTACTGCTGCTGATCACAGGTCTTGCTACAACTGTGGCGAGCCTGGACACTGCTCTCGGGATTGCCCCAAGAGGAATTAACATAGGGCTCCAGCCGCAAGAGGTAGAGCCTTTCAATTTGGAGCAGCTGCTGCTCGACAGGACCCGAATGTGATCACGGGTACATTTCTCTTGTCTGACTTTTATGCATCCATATTATTTGACACTGGTGCGGATCAGAGTTTTATCTCATCCGACTTTGCATGCCATCTTAATCATGTTGAGGAATCTTTAGACCCCCCTTATACTATTGAGATAGCAAATGGCAAACAGATCACAGTAGACATAGTACTTAGGAATTGCTCACTAACACTTGGTGATCACACATTTTCCATCGACTTGATACCGATGGAGCTGGGAAGTTTCGATATCATCATCGGAATGGATTGGCTATCTCTTAACAGAGTTGAGTTCATCTGTTCCAAAAAGCTATTACGTATTCCAGTGGAGAACGATCAGATTTTGGAGATTCATGGAGATCAAGCGAAACGCAGTGTCAATATAATATCGTGCATGAAGGCTCACAAGTACCTCAGAAAAAAGTGCATCGCATTCTTAGCTCATGTGGTAGAGAAAGACAAGAAAGCAATCAAGATTCAAGACGTACCTATTGTGAAAGACTATGCGGACGTGTTTCCGGATGATTTATCGGGACTGCCACATGAGAGATCGGTGCAGTTTCGAATCGATTTGATTCCAGGAGCAACACCTGTAGCTAAGTCTCCTTACAGACTTGCACCATCGGAAATACAGGAGCTGTCCAATCAATTACAAGAGCTACTCGATAAGGGATTCATCCGACCGAGCTTTTCTCCGTGGGGAGCTCCGGTTCTTTTTGTCAAGAAGAAGGATGGATCGTTCAGAATGTGCATCGATTATAGGGAGCTCAACAAACTCACCATCAAGAATTGGTACCCGTTACCGAGGATTGATGATTTGTTTGATCAGTTACAGGGAGTACAATGTTTCTCAAAGATAGACCTGCATTTAGGTTATCACCAGCTCCGGATCCAAGAGGAAGACATACCAAAGATGGCTTTTCGTACCCGATACGGTCACTACGAATTCATGGTGATGCCACTCGGACTGACGAACGCACCGGCAGTGTTCATGGATCTAATGAACCGGGTGTGCAAGCCGTACCTAGATCAGTTCGTTATCGACTTTATTGATGATATACTGATTTATTCAAGAAACAAGAAGGAACATGAACGACATCTCATAACAGTCTTGGAACTCCTGAAAGAAGAAAGACTCTATGCCAAATTCTCGAAGTGTGAATTCTGGCTGAGAGAAGTTCAGTTTTTGGGTCACATGATTAATAGTAATGGTATTCACGTGGATCCTGCCAAGATTGAAGCAATCAAGAACTAGGATGTGCCTACGACACCGACAGAGATCAGATCATTTTTGGGACTGGCGGGCTATTATAGGAGATTCATTTCGAATTTCCCTAAGATAGCCTTGCGTCTCACCAAACTCACACAGAAACAAGAAGAGGCATTCCAGACATTGAAACAAAGATTGTGCATTGCTCCTATCTTAACATTCCTAGAAGGCAATAATGACTTCGTGGGTTATTGTGATGCCTCTCATCATGGACTCGGTTGTGTGTTAATGCAACGAGACAAAGTCATTTCTTATGCCTCAAGACAGTTGAAGATACACGAGAAGAACTACACAACACACGACTTAGAACTGGGAGCTGTTGTCTTTACATTAAAGATTTGAAGACACTACCTGTATGGTACTAAATGCACTATCTTCACAGATCACAAGAGTTTACAGCACATATTTGATCAGAAGGAGCTTAACGTTAGGTAGAGACGTTGGGTTGAGTTTCTGAACGATTACGATTGTGTGATCAAATACCATCCGGGCAAAGCGAATGTTGTCGCAGACGCTTTGAGTGGGAAGGAAAGAGTGAAAACCTTGCGCATTCGAGCCATGGGAATGACTGTGCCAACAAGTCTGAAGGATCAAATCGCACAAGCACAACAAGAAGCAATGATGTCACACCCCCAATTTTCAACTAACGGAATCACACCGTTTGGGAACGTGACAAACCAGGATCTCAGATCATTAGACATAACGAAGACCTCTATATGAATTTCAAAACATACTTTGGTCTCAAAACATAACATCAGAGTTTTCAAAACTTGCGGAAGCGTTTTAAAACCAGTAACAGTTGTAATATGTAAATTACAAAACAAAATCCTCAAATGTGTAATTTAAACAATAAATGTAAAACATGCATGCGACTCTATCTCCTAGTCCATGCCAGCTTTGTTGCGCACCTTAGCGTCCTGAGAAAACATGTAAATCAAGTCAACACAAAGGTTGGTGCATATCACAGGTTTTAAGTATTCACAATGTTCAAAAAAACAGTTTGAATATCAAGTTTGCAGATAACATAATCACACATGCACAGTCATGATAGCTAGTCATATAAACTATTTACATAAGTGGTCGACACCGAAACTGACGATTGCCATGCTATAGCATGTTTTTGCCTTGCCACTATTGTCTAGCACAAACAATAGTAATGTGTGTTTGGTCAGTCAAACACCTGCGTAGATCCCATCTACCAGGTGAGGTTTGTCAAACCTAATAGATCTATTTCCAACTACCACGCTTTGTGCTACGGCAAACTAAACGGTTCGAGGTGTGTAAGGACTTTTAAATGCTATGTTGTCACATAATGTAAACAGCTAACTCATGCAAGTGATATGTATCCAAAAAGAGTTTGTTGCACATGTTTTCTCCCCCAAAACAGTTTAAAATAAGAAAGGGGCCGTGTACGCACCTTTGATAGTTGCAGAATGATCAAATACTCGTGAACTCGCGTAAAAGATCCTTTACGAAGAATCTGTGTTTAAACAATAACTTAATGTTATTCAAAATGTCGTTTTGTGCTTGAAATCACATACGTGTCAACACACGTATGCTAGAGTGTTAAAAATATGCATACGTATCTACGCGTGCCTTTGAAATCGTTTAAATAAAATCTTATATGATTTTATTTAAATAACCGTAATTATACCCGATTTCATTTTCGATCAAAAATGTAAATTTTGTTATCCTAATGCGTTCGTATTCTCGTTAAGGTTCCAACGCAACTCGAACCGATCAAATCGGAGTTAGAATGAAAGAGATATGGCCTAATTACTAAAATAACCCAAAAATATCAAAATGAATGGGGACCGGGTTCGAACCCGTGACCTCCCTCCCATGCTACATCATCCTTACCATCTCCTCTACTTCCCATTTTGTTAACAAGTTCCATTTCATATTGTTTTAACCCACAACAGTCGGGTACCCCCTTGTTTTATACATAGCCGAATCAAATTGATTTCCATTAACCCACAATTCGATCAATAACGAACCCGAACCCATAGGGCTATGGTTCTACAGATTCAACCGAACTTAAAGATGGTTCCAATTTGATAAATCATCATTTTAAAGTTCCAATTTCAGACATTCAAAGTTTCCAACGAGAGCCCCCAAATCATATCATCTAATCTTGATAAATTCGATCCTATAATTCGAAATTAACTTAGGGCTATCCTAAATCGATCCCTTCTGAAACCACAGAGACCCTTTAATTTAATTTTTAAACCTATTTCGATCGAAATCCCCAAATCGTTCTTCCTTAGAAACCCTAGAACTATAATTCCATCAATTCGTTGTTTTTATAACAAATTGATACATAGATTAGCTACTTCGAAACCTTATGACACTATCAGTAATGATTAATTTGATTCTAGAACACATCTAGATAAAAATCCCCAAAACCGTTTTGTTACAAGAACCTTAGAATCGAATTCAATAAATTCGTGTATGATTACAGAAATTGAAATGTGGTTTAGCATTATCGGAAGTTTCTGAAACTTTCTACATACTTTAATTGGATTCTTAAACATAATTGTATCGAAACACCCAAATCATCTCCTACTATGAGCCCTAGAACTCGAAATGCTATAATTCGTTTTTGTTACATGAATTGAGGTTGGGGCTTAGCTTAATCGAGATATTTAGAGTGTGTAAGAGCAATAACTTACTTGGTTTTATGCTGGATTGTTATAGAACGACTTGAGCCCTAGATTCGGCCTCCTTGAAATCGAGTTCTTCCACACGAAGCTTCACCGATCGAATTGTTGATAGTAATAAGCTCTGAGTGTACCGATTTGAGTTTAGGAATGTGAAATTGTGCGAATTGTGTTTGATTTATACACATTTGATGCGAGCTATGGACGGTTACGACTTTTAGACATCAAATGAGTTAAATTCGAGACTCTAATGGACTCATAACGGTTTCTACTCATTAGTGATCATCATTAAGACGATTAAGAGTAGTTAATTTCGGTTTTTACTTGAAATGATTGTGAAATTCGACTTTCCATTGGCATTCAAACCGAATTTTGACTTTTAAAGTCAAAATCTTGCACTTAAACTTAATTACAACAAAATCATTGAAATTGTAATGTTTACAACTTGTTTTGCACCATAGTAACCCTTAAAATTTGTTTTTGTATGATTACCTAACATTTCGGTTAACAAAGTTGAACCGAAAATCCCGAATTATCACTAATTTGTTCAATTGGAATACTATTGGGCTCAATTAATCCATTTGGGCTTCATTATTGCAATTGGGCCTACATTAAACTCATTGGGCCTATCTTGGCCTTACTGGGCCAACCTTGGCCTTAATGGGCCTACTTTGGCCTTATTGGGCCTAACTTGACTTCATTGGGCCTAACTTCTATACAATTGAGCCTACGAGAGTTAACGAGGTTAAGTCAAAAAGTCGGATTGTCACATCATCCCCTTGTTGAAGGAATTTTCGTCCCGAAAATTAATAAGTGTTAGGAGTAGTTAGGAAACTACTTACGAGTTTAAATCGTACGTGTTAGTGTGATTTGATCATTCTGTGTGCTTGTGTGTACTCACACACAAAATCTAATGCTTGCAACATCACAACTAAATGTGATCGTTCAATGTGACTGTTTGCGTGTACACTAGTTAGTTCACCTAACTGTGACTGTTTGTGTTTGATCATACTGTGCTGTGTAACCTCACACATAGTGAGTGTCTGTATAGTGAGTGTCTGTACTGTTTGTACTATGCAACCCCGCACATAGCAACATGTGTATAACTAATCATGTATGTACTACCATAACATATGAAATGCAGCACATAAATTATATAAAATGTAATGTAGTACAAATGTGACTGTTTGTGTTTGATCATACTGTGCTGTGTAACCTCACACATAGTGAGTGTCTGTATAGTGAGTGTCTGTACTGTTTGTACTATGCAACCCCGCACATAGCAACATGTGTATAACTAATCATGTATGTACTACCATAACATATGAAATGCAGCACATAAATTATATAAAATGTAATGTAGTACAAATGTTTATAACAAAACCAATTGAATAAAGTGTTTGTGCTTACAGTTTGACTTTTGCAGTGTTGATGTGTGAAGCATCACGTCATCCCCTTGTTGAAGGAAATTTCGTCCCGAAATTTAACGTGTGCTCTCAGAGTTTGTAGTTGCTGTTTTGAATAGATGAGGATACTTTTTCATCATTTGGTCTTCCCGTTCCCATGTGAATTCAGGACCACGTCTTGAATTCCATCGAACTTTGACTATCGGAATCTTGCTTTGCTTAAGTTGTTTGACCTCTTGGTCCATGATTTCTGCTGGTTCTTCAATGAATCGTAACTGTTCATCCACATGTATTTCCTCCAACGGTACAATCAGTGTCTCGTCAGAAAGACATTTCTTTAAGTTCGATACGTGAAAAACATCATGAACTCCACTGAGTTCATCCGGTAGTTTGAGTTGATACGCAACCGGACCAATCCTTTTCAGGATCTCAAAAGGTCCTACATAACGTGGACTAAGCTTCCCGCGCTTGCCAAATCGTATCACACCTTTCCAAGGTGATACCTTTAGAAGAACTCGGTCTCCTACTTGAAATTCCAACGGTTTACGACGTTTGTCAGCATAACTCTTCTGTCGATCCCGGGCCGCTGCCATACGGTTCCTAATTTGAACTATCTTCTATGTCGTCTCGTGCACCAGTTCAGGACCTGTTATCTAACTGTCACCAATTTCAGCCCAGCAAACTGGTGAACGACATTTGCGACCATACAAAGCTTCAAACGGTGCTGCTTGAATACTTGTATGATAACTGTTGTTGTAAGAGAATTCCACTAACGGTAAGTGGTTTTCCCAATTATCACCAAAGTCAATTACACAAGCTCGTAACATATCCTCGAGCGTTTGAATCGTTCGTTCACTTTGACCGTCGGTCTGTGGATGATAGGCGGTACTCATATCCAAGCGAGTCCCCAATGACTTATGAAGTGATTTCCAAAAGTTGGAAGTAAATCGGGCATCCCGATCTGATATGATAGAGGTTGGCACGCCATGTCGTGCTACCACTTCCTTGATGTAAATACGAGTCAGTTTCTCCATCTTATCAGTTTCCTTGATTGCTAAGAAGTGTGCAGATTTCGTTAATCGATCAACAATTACCCATATCGTATCACAACCACTTGGTGTACGGGGTAACTTAGTAATGAAGTCCATCGAAATCTGTTCCCATTTCCACATCGGTATCTCTGGTTGTTGCAGTAAACCAGATGGCTTCTGGTATTCAACTTTGACTTTTGAACAAGTCAAACATTTGCTAACGTACTTAGCAATGTCGGCTTTCATGTGAGGCCACCAATACAGTGCCTTCAAGTCATGGTACATCTTGTTTGATCCCGGATGGACTGAATATCTGGACTTGTGTGCTTCATCCATCACGAGTTCCCTTAAACCTCCATACAAAGGTGTCCACAGTCGATTAATGAAATAACGAATTCCATCAGACTTAACAACCAATTGTTCTTCCATTCCTCGTAAAGATTCCGGTACTAAATTTTCCTTTTTCAAAGCCTCGATCTGAGCACTGCGTACCTTGTCAGGTAAGTCAGTATGTATCGTCATCATAAGTGCACGAACCGGTCTTGTTGAAGTGTCTTTTCTGCTTAAAGCATCAGCTACCACATTAGCTTTTCCCGGGTGATACTTAATCGCGCATTCGTAATCGTTCAACAACTCAACCCATCGTCGTTGTCTCATATTAAGCTCCTTCTGATCAAAGATATGTTGCAAACTCTTATGATCAGTGTAAATAGTACACTTAGTTCCATACAGGTAATGCCTCCAAATTTTCAAAGCAAAAACCACTGCTCCTAACTCCAAATCGTGAGTAGTGTAATTCTTTTCGTGTGGTCGTAGTTGCATTGAAGCATAAGCAATCACTTTATCCCGTTGCATTAACACACATCCCAAACCCTGTGCAGACGCATCACAATACACCACAAAGTCTTCCGTCCCTTCCGGTAAGGACAGAATCGGTGCACTACAGAGTTTCTGTTTCAATAACTGGAATGCAGCTTCCTGTTTATCTGTCCAGTTATACTTCGTTCCCTTATGCGTTAAAGCTGTAAGTGGTTGAGCGATCTTTGAGAATCCTTCAATGAATCGTCGGTAGTAACCCGCCGAACCAAGGAATTGTCGTACCTCGGTAGGGGTCTTTGGTGCTTCCCAATTCTTAATTGCTTCAATCTTTGCTGGATCAACATGTATGCCCTTTTCATTGACTATATGACCCAGGAATTGTACTTCTCGCATCCAGAAATCACATTTCGAGAACTTAGCGTACAGTTGTTCTTGTTTCAATAATTCCAATAGCAATCGAAGATGTTCAGCGTGCTCCTCCTCGGTTTGAGAATAGATGAGAATGTCATCAATGAAAACAATGACAAACTTATCGAGATAAGGTTTACAAACACGATTCATGAGATCCATGAATACAGCTGGAGCGTTTGTCAACCCAAATGGCATAACCAAGAACTCATAATGGCCATAGCACGTCCTGAATGCTGTCCTTGGAATATCCTCTTCTTGAACTCTTAGTTGATGATAACCCGACCTGAGATCAATTTTCGAGTAGTAACTCGAACCTTGCAACTGATCGAACAGATCGTCAATTCTAGGTAACGGATACCGGTTCTTGATAGTAACTTTGTTCAATTCCCGGTAATCGATACACATATGGAAAGTCCCGTCCTTCTTCTTAACAAACAAAACTGGAGCTCCCCACGGTGAAAAACTGCGTCTTATGAAACCCATATCCAACAACTCTTGAAATTGTGTAGATAATTCTTGCATCTCGGACGGTGCAAGTCGATAAGGCGCCCTAGCTATCGGTGCTGCATCTGGTGTAAGGTCGATTCGGAATTCCACCTGTCTGATAGGCGGTAATCCCGGCAAGTCTTCTGGAAATACCTCCGGAAATTCACAAACTACTGGTATATCTTCAATCTTCTTCTCAGCTACCGACTTTTCAGTTATAAGTGCTATAACTGTCGTATGACCTTTACGCAGACATTTGTGTGCTTTCATACAAGATATGAGACGCAGTGGTGTACTGCTCTTCTCGCCTTGTACATACAATGTCTCTCCATTCGAAAGAGGTATGCGAACAATCTTTTCATGGCATACGATTTCAGCCTGATTTTTGGACAACCAGTCCATGCCAATAACTACATCAAAACTGCCTAAGGCAATAGGCATAAGATCAATTTCTAATGTTTGACCCATCAAATCAAGGATACATCCCTTAAAAATATTTTCCACTACAATCAACTTACCATCAGCTAATTCCACAGTGTATGGACTATCTAAGGCAGTGGGACTAACATTTAGCAACTTAGCAAGTGAACTAGATATAAAACTCCGATCGACACCAGTGTCAAATAACATAGAGGCATAGTGATTATTTAAGAGGAACGTACCCGTAACAATGTTGGGATCCTCCCGTGCTTGACGTCCTCCAATCACAAACGCCCTGCCTCTAGCACCATTGTTGTTGTTGTTATTGTTATTGTTGTTGTTGGTGCCATTACCGTTACCATTGCCGTTGCCATTGCCATTTGCATTATTATTCTCCCCGCCTTTCTTGAGTTGTGGGCAATCCTTCTTAAAGTGCCCCATCTTGCCACACTCAAAACAACCCTTCTGTGCGTTGTTCTGGTTATTATTCTGGTTGTTGTGGTTGTTTTGTAGCTCCCCGCGACAATCCTTAGCCGCATGACCAATCTTGCCACACCTTTGGCACCTAGCTCTATCACACTGATTACCGGCATGATGAAACCCACACCTGTTACACTTGGGGTGTTTACCAATATAACCCCCCGATGATGATGATTGCTGACCACTGTTTGAATTATGGTAAGACTTGTTTGAATCCTGCTTCCGATTCTCCTGATACGACTGTTGGTTGTGACCCTTTGAGTTGTTACCTTCCCACTTCCTTTTATGGTCTCCCACCTTGGTAGCCGATGTTCGTTTAGGCAGAGTCCCCTGTAATACTGCCTGATCAGTAAGCTAATGCGCTAAACGAACAGCTTGTTGAATGGTAGTGGGATTTGCAGAAGTAACTAATCCCTTAATCTGAGGCACTAGTCCTCCAATATATCTTTCAATCCACTTGCTGGCTGGAGTAGCCATGTGTGGTAGAAGTCTGGACAATTCATGTGACCGGGTCGTGTACTCTTCGATATTTGACCCCTCCATCTTGAGATGCCAATATTCCTCCTCCAGCTTTTGCATCTCACTGCGAGGACAGTACTCCTCCTGCAGTAAAGTTTTGAAACCGTTCCATGTTAAGGCATTAGCCTCACCCAACCCTAAAGTCTGAACATTTGAGTTCCACCAAGTTAATGCTGGACCCTCCAATGTTCCAGTAGCAAACTTCACCTTGCTCTCGTCAGGGCAGTTGCACATCTCAAACACAGATTCCGCCTTTTCAATCCATCGAAGGAGTCCTATGGCCCCCTCCGACCCTTTGAAGTTGTGTGGTTTACAGTCCAAGAACATCTTGAACGTGCATACCTGTGGGTTAACCAGTCCCCCAGCTGGACCATGTGGCCCTGTATTGTGTGTCTGAGCATATTGTGCGATTGCCTCTGCGACTCTGTTATTGATTAGCTCGTTGAGCTCAGCAACTGTCATATGAATGTTCTCGTTGGCCATTATCTTCCTAGTTAAAAGAAATGTTAGAGCGTTATCAAGATCCAATGTGGCATGTGTAAACAAAACAACAAACACAACATGTAATGTATAAATCAACACAACTGTTGGCAATAAGTAGAAATTTTCATTAAATAATAATCTGGTTTGAGTACAATACTTTTGAAATCAAAACAAACATCCTATGTAGGGACACAACCCGCCCCTAATAAGTTTAAACAAAATAAGAAAAATCAATCATCCTCAACAGTGGATTCAGGATCAGAATCAACAATTGGTGCTGGTTCCTCTCCTTCCTCCTCTTCATCTTCCTCTTCATTCTCCGAGGCCACCAAGTCCTCCAAGGCTTCAAGTCTGCCTTCCAGAATCTCCGCTCGGTTCTCTGACTCTTCAAGACGACCAATCAAATTAATCATCTCATCCCGCATATCATTGACCAGATGGGCAAGATTATCTTGTCTCTCATTAGCATCCCATAGTTCCCTAACATTATACTCGATCCTGTCATTCGCCCAGTACAAATCCTCGCGCAGTTTGGCGATCTCCTCAGCATCAGTCCTTTGCCTCTTAGGCTCAGGAACATCCAATACCGGTGGTGGATGGGTAGAAGGTCCCTCAGCAGGGATCTCCTGAGTGTCCTCCACTGGCTCCTCCTCCGGATCCTCATCCGGATCCTCATCTGGATCCTCTTCCGGGTCCTCCTCTGGATCCTCCTCCGGGTCTGAATCATCTCTCTCATATGGTGGAGGAGATGGAATAGGTGGTGCTGGTGATGATGGTGGTGCTGGAACTATCGGCTCCTCATCCTCAGAATCATCAATATAGATATACGGTGCTGATGATGATGATGCCATGCCTGTTACATAATGCCATATGTAAGTGCAGTGCCATGGAATGTGTAAGCAAGTCAATTACATAATGCCATATGTAATTTCTAAGTAATACGTGTAAGCATATGTGTCTAATGTCTAACAGTCATAGTCTAAGTCTACAAATGCAAACCTAGTTCGCTATAACCAATGGCTCTGATACCAATCTGTCACACCCCCAATTTTCAACTAACGGAATCACACCGTTTGGGAACGTGACAAACCAGGATCTCAGATCATTAGACATAACGAAGACCTCTATATGAATTTCAAAACATACTTTGGTCTCAAAACATAACATCAGAGTTTTCAAAACTTGCGGAAGCGTTTTAAAACCAGTAACAGTTGTAATATGTAAATTACAAAACAAAATCCTCAAATGTGTAATTTAAACAATAAATGTAAAACATGCATGCGACTCTATCTCCTAGTCCATGCCAGCTTTGTTGCGCACCTTAGCGTCCTGAGAAAACATGTAAATCAAGTCAACACAAAGGTTGGTGCATAACACAGGTTTTAAGTATTCACAATGTTCAAAACAACAGTTTGAATATCAAGTTTGCAGATAACATAATCACACATGCACAGTCATGATAGCTAGTCATATAAACTATTTACATAAGTGGTCGACACCGAAACTGACGATTGCCATGCTATAGCATGTTTTTGCCTTGCCACTATTGTCTAGCACAAACAATAGTAATGTGTGTTTGGTCAGTCAAACACCTGCGTAGATCCCATCTACCAGGTGAGGTTTGTCAAACCTAATAGATCTATTTCCAACTACCACGCTTTGCGCTACGGCAAACTAAACGGTTCGAGGTGTGTAAGGACTTTTAAATGCTATGTTGTCACATAATGTAAACAGCTAACTCATGCAAGTGATATGTATCCAAAAAGAGTTTGTTGCACATGTTTTCTCCCCCAAAACAGTTTAAAATAAGAAAGGGGCCGTGTACGCACCTTTGATAGTTGCAGAATGATCAAATACTCGTGAACTCGCGTAAAAGATCCTTTACGAAGAATCTGTGTTTAAACAATAACTTAATGTTATTCGAAATGTCGTTTTGTGCTTGAAATCACATACGTGTCAACACACGTATGCTAGAGTGTTAAAAATATGCATACGTATCTATGCGTGCCTTTGAAATCGTTTAAATAAAATCTTATATGATTTTATTTAAATAACCGTAATTATACGCGATTTTATTTTCGATCAAAAATGTAAATTTTGTTATACTAATGCGTTCGTATTCTCGTTAAGGTTCCAACGCAACTCGAACCGATCAAATCGGAGTTAGAATGAAAGAGATATGGCCTAATTACTAAAATAACCCAAAAATATCAAAATGAATGGGGACCGGGTTCGAACCCGTGACCTCCCTCCCATGCTACATCATCCTTACCATCTCCTCTACTTCCCATTTTGTTAACAAGTTCCATTTCATATTGTTTTAACCCACAACAGTTGGGTACCCCCTTGTTTTATACATAGCCGAATCAAATTGATTTCCATTAACCCACAATTCGATCAATAACGAACCCGAACCCATAGGGCTATGGTTCTACAGATTCAACCGAACTTAAAGATGGTTCCAATTTGATAAATCATCATTTTAAAGTTCCAATTTCAGACATTCAAAGTTTCCAACGAGAGCCCCCAAATCATATCATCTAATCTTGATAAATTCGATCCTATAATTCGAAATTAACTTAGGGCTATCCTAAATCGATCCCTTCTGAAACCACAGAGACCCTTTAATTTAATTTTTAAACCTATTTCGATCGAAATCCCCAAATCGTTCTTCCTTAGAAACCCTAGAACTATAATTCCATCAATTCGTTGTTTTTATAACAAATTGATACATAGATTAGCTACTTCGAAACCTTATGAAACTATCAGTAATGATTAATTTGATTCTAGAACACATCTAGATAAAAATCCCCAAAACCGTTTTGTTACAAGAACCTTAGAATCGAATTCAATAAATTCGTGTATGATTACAGAAATTGAAATGTGGTTTAGCATTATCGGAAGTTTTTGAAACTTTCTACATACTTTAATTGGATTCTTAAACATAATTGTATCGAAACACCCAAATCATCTCCTACTATGAGCCCTAGAACTCGAAATGCTATAATTCGTTTTTGTTACATGAATTGAGGTTGGGGCTTAGCTTAATCGAGATATTTAGAGTGTGTAAGAGCAATAACTTACTTGGTTTTATGCTGAATTGTTATAGAACGACTTGAGCCCTAGATTCAGCCTCCTTGAAATCGAGTTCTTCCACACGAAGCTTCACCGATCGAATTGTTGATAGTAATAAGCTCTGAGTGTACCGATTTGAGTTTAGGAATGTGAAATTGTGCGAATTGTGTTCGATTTATACACATTTGATGCGAGCTATGGACGGTTACGACTTTTAGACATCAAATGAGTTAAATTCGAGACTCTAATGGACTCATAACGGTTTCTACTCATTAGTGATCATCATTAAGACGATTAAGATTAGTTAATTTCGGTTTTTACTTGAAATGATTGTGAAATTCGACTTTCCATTGGCATTCAAACCGAATTTTGACTTTTAAAGTCAAAATCTTGCACTTAAACTTAATTACAACAAAATCATTGAAATTGTAATGTTTACAACTTGTTTTGCACCATAGTAACCCTTAAAATTTGTTTTTGTATGATTACCTAACATTTCGGTTAACAAAGTTGAACCGAAAATCCCGAATTATCACTAATTTGTTCAATTGGAATACTATTGGGCTCAATTAATCCATTTGGGCTTCATTATTGCAATTGGGCCTACATTAAACTCATTGGGCCTATCTTGGCCTTACTGGGCCAACCTTGGCCTTAATGGGCCTACTTTGGCCTTATTGGGCCTAACTTGACTTCATTGGGCCTAACTTCTATGCAATTGAGCCTACGAGAGTTAACGAGGTTAAGTCAAAAAGTCGGATTGTCACAAATGACAAGAGACAATTTGAAACGCGAGCTCGATTGTGGAGCCGAGAAGCATTTTGAAACAAAACAAGATGGAGTTATCTATTATCTGGATCGTGTTTGGATCCCGGCAGTAGATGAACTTCGAACATTCATATTTGACGAGGCACACAAGACACGATACTCAGTTCATCCTGGTGCTGATAAGATGTACCAAGGTCTTAGGTCATTTTATTGGTGGCCGGGTATGAAGAAAGATATTGCCACTTATGTTGGCAAATGCTTAACATGTGCCAAGGTCAAAGCTGAACACCAGAAACTCTCGGGTTTGCTGGAACAACCTGAGATACCACAATGGAAATGGGAACAAATAGCTATGGATTTTATTACCAAGCTACCCCGCACTTCCAGTGGACACGATTCGATTTGGGTCATCATTGATAGATTGACCAAGTCCGCACATTTCTTGCCGATCAGAGAGAACTACAAGATGGAGAAACTAGCAAGACTTTATGTTGATGAAATAGTAGTTTGGCACGGTGTGCCATTGTCTATTATTTCAGACCAGGACAGTCGATTTACATCGTGGTTCTGGCAATCTTTGCAACAATCTCTAGGGACAAGTGTAAACTTGAGCACCGCTTATCATCCACAAACGGATGGACAAAGTGAGCCAACAATTCAAACCCTAGAGGATATGTTGAGGACATGCATCCTAGACTTCGGTGGAAGTTGGGATAAACATTTACCACTCATTGAGTTCTGCTACAACAACAACTAACACAGCAGTATTAGATGTGCTCCGTTTGAAGCACTCTATGGTAGAAAATGTCGGTCTCCAATTTGTTGGACCGAAGTGGGAGACAACAGAATCAATGGGCCTGAACTTATTCAGGAGACTACTGATAAGATAGCCCAGATACAACAGAGACTACAACCAACACGTAGCCACCAAAAGAGTTACGCAGACAAACGGCGAAAGCCTTTAGAATTCGAAGTGGGTGACCGAGTCATGTTGAAAGTGTCCCCATGGAAAGGCGTAGTTCGTTTTGGGGATAAAGGCAAACTAGCACCAAAGTATGTCGGACCGTTTGAGATAACTCAACGTACAGGTCCTGTGGCAAACAGACTCAAACTCCCTGATGAACTCAGCGGAGTACACGATGTATTTCACGTATCAAACCTCAAGAGATGTCTAGCTGGCGAATCATTGATCATACCGTTGGAGGAGATACAAGTTGATGAACAATTACACTTCAGCGAAGAACCTGTAGAGATTATGGAGCGCGAAGTCAAAAGACTGAAACGAAGCCGTATCCCTATTGTAAAGGTTCGATGGAACTCTAAGCGTGGACCAGAATTTACCTGGGAGCATGAGGACAACATGAAGACAAAGTATCACCACTTGTTCGAGAAGTAGAGCCCGACATTGATTCTTAAATTTCGGGATGAAATTTCTTTAACAACGGGAGACTGTGACATCCAGTACCTGATCCTCCGGCAAGTCCGTACGGTATGTGTACTTTCACCTTTTACTGTGTGTAAATACGATATATGAACAATGTTTGTGATAACAGAATTGAAATGTAAAGAAACAGTTGTACGTATTTATGTGAAAACTTAAATACCGTAAATACAACAACTCACGTTAATCAATGGTTGTTTGTATTTAGGTGAAAACCTAAGTACAGTTAAAACAATGAATCAAGAGAAACAACAGTGCACAAGTAAACAACAAGAACATGTCGGTTGAGATCTGATATCCATAGATGACAGGAATCAGATGTCCGAAAACTTAGTATGAAAACAATGTGAAAACAGGAAGTTAGTTGAGTCCGTCAGTGAGGAAACATAATTCAAACACAATTGCAGTGTTATTTCAGAATAACGAACTGACAGTGTGTTTGCGTGGATGACGATTCACACAAACATATCTGTGAGTTTAACGTTCTGAAATAATGACTGAAAAGTAGAGAACAAGAATCAGAAAGTAAAACCATCGTCGTGTTCTTTCGGGTGACGATTCGAACGAATACGCGTGAATGTGACGCGATCTGACGAAACGAAAACGACAAACGATACAAACGTGATAATTAAAGAAAATAAATATAAAATATTTAATAGAAATCACAACCAATAAAATAATTCAAATAAATTCTTTTTATTTAAAACACGTAAATAACGCGCCTTACGTTCCGGAAACGCAACGGAGACGAAAAACGAGCAGCCGAAACGAACCCGAGCACCCCGGAGTATAAAAAGACTAAATGAGGGGTTTTTCTTATTTATCAGTTTCATTCTCTCTCTCTAAACTCCTTTCCCGAACCTCCACTCTCTCTCTAGAAAACCATCTTCAAATCTTCTTAACTAGCTCGTTTGTGGACGAAATCGGGCGTTCTTGGTGTCCAAACGAAGCTCTCAACCTCCTCTACCTAGAAGTACAAAAAATCGGAGCATTTATCCACTGAAACCTGAGGTATAGAAGCTTGAATATTTCGAGAAATAGGGTTTTTGTACCTTTGGTCGAGCAAGGGAGTTAGCCGTCCCAGAAACCTTCACCTAAACCATACTCATGCGAAAATGAATCAAAACTGAGTGGGAGGAAGCCATGGGAACATTCATACAACAGGTTTCGTGAGGTACAGCTGGCCGAACCTTCGACCAGCCGCACCCCCTTCAGTGAGGATAGCAGCCAGGAGGGCCGAACCCTGTGAGTCACCAACCTGCTGGGTGCTATCCTCACTGAACCTTCTGTGGACGAAACCTAATGGCCGAACATTCCATGCTCACGAACCCTACTATTGCCAAACCTAGCATCATTTTGCTACGAACCTGCCAAGTCATGAACCGGGAAGGCCACGAACCTATACCTAGCGGAACCTGCACTATAGCCGAACCACCTGGGGAGACACGAACATTGCATGGCCGAAGGTGTTAACCACGAACCTTTGATCTACAAACACCCTTGACGAACTTGAGCTGGCTCCCCTTCAACCGAACCTGTTGCTGCGAACCTCCCTTACCGAACCCTTGGCTCACGAACCTCATGACTGTGGCTGATTGGTTCGCTGATCAAATGGTGACCGAACCCTTAGCCGGGTGACCACTTCAGTCCATATATGATCTCAATCGGCCCAAAGCCCACATAATTTATTCGGCCTACTCCTTATTTGGACTAAACCAATATTCGGCCCAAACATAGTTCGGACACAATAGTGATTGGGCCCAACGTTGTTACACCAAGCTCATCATTCGACCCTTAAATTATATAATTGACTCATGTGATGGAGTTCGGTCCTTTTGATCCAAGTTCTAACAACTACATACAACTAATTTGTTAAGGATAACAAGCATGAGGTGGGCAACGTAATACTACAAAGGTGGCGAGAAATTATGAAACAATAAGGAAAATTTGTGATTTCAATAAACCTATGTAAAGTTTTTAAGTTTGATACTTAGAAACTTGTGAAGCCCTCAACTTTTACGAAATGACATGGTTTTGTTGGTTGTGTAACCAACTGTCTCAAGGTTAACAAGAACAACATAAGAAACCTTAAATTATAAACTCAAGATAACATTTAAGTTGATTTGCAAAATCCTACAATTACAAGTAATGAACATATTATGACAAAGTTATGAAACTTTAAGAATGAATCAGGGCTGAATGAAGACCGAGACTTGCGAGTGTTAGCCAATTTTAAGGCTAACACAAACACACACACAAACACGCACTTAAAGACTTATACTTATAGGTTACAAATAACGTGAAATCAATACAGGATCATGAATACAACAACAAGTACAATCAAGAGTGCGTGCACTTCTTGTTTAAGCTAAGTCAACCACAACTACTACAAGGTGAGTTCATATGCCCCTTTTCTAATCTTAACTGATTTTAAACTCTCGGGGCTGAGAAACATGCTTAAATTTTATTTACTTAAAAGTTTTAGTTTAAGATATTACTATTACTTTGATTTAGATAATATTGCTTGACTTATTATCATTATCATTGTATGCATGCTTGTATGATCATGATAAGACAGGAACAACTAAGATGAATATTATAATATACCTTCATAACTCATCAACATAATAGAATGACATAGTTGTAAGCTTGCATTTTACAACACTTGGTTATTTTTACAAGAACAAACATTGAGATAACCACAGGTGAACATGATGACAACAACAGCAAAACACATGAATGATATGAAGATAATATATCTTCATAATATCATTCAACACCAGAGTTAAGTAAGTGTAATAAGACAAGTGCTTATAACACTCAACTTACAACTCCTATGCCTTGTATGAGGGTTGCTCCTAGAATGTTCTGGTGAGCAGCTTCTTTATGAACGGCCGCGTATGCCACCTATGCAGATGGAAGTGGTTCACATCTAAGTATCTCCCGTTTAACCGGGTCGTATTTCTGATCTAGGGCATTTAGAAACTGAAATAATTTTTGCTCTGACCTGATTTTCATGTATATTTGTATATCCTCAGCACATTTTATACCAAATGTAGTTACCAAAAGTATGTCACAACATTAACTCAAAGTTTACAAGAACACTATATTTTAAAAGTTAGAAGAAAACAAACACACTTACAAAATTAATTATAAAAACTAATTTAAACGTTCAAAATTTCTTTTTAACTAATTTTGGTGATATTAAAAGTTATTGTTTGGAAAGGGTTCATATGTTTACTTTAAAAATTATATATAATTTGATAATGCATAATAGCAATGTTGGTGCATTTCTTAGACAGGCGTTCGGAAAAGGTTTTGATCCGGTGACGTTGGAGTTCAAAATAAAATGACATACCAACTCCTCTAATTAGTCACAAGTTTGTTTGCCTTCTATATATTAGGATAATAGAATGTAATACGATGGATTTCACCGACGAGTAATAAAGAATTGATGAGCACTAACCAACTCATCTTTAATTGATCCTAACTAACACTAATTTTTCTATGCCCCTAATTGATTATAATTACCAATACTAAAGATAATTAGACCGTATTTTATATAGTTAACCAATAATAACGCTAATTGATTTCTAAAGGCCATCATTGACCCTAATATCGTTCTTGACTATCATAACCATATATATACATGATCCTAATTGACCATGACAGCCAAATTCGCCATCTATTATGAGTTGAGTTATTGATATACCAGTGTACTAACAACACATACTTTTTTGTGATTTTTTATATTAGAAAATATTTAAAAATATGTATAAGTAAAAAATATGTGAGCATGATTTGATTGATTTAATATAAGTATGTTGTATAGATGATAAATTTGATGTATGAATATTATCACTCTTACCCATTTATGACCTATATTGAAATATGGAGCCATAACTGAGCATCGATGGGCCTAAATAACCATTAATGATCAGAAATTAATAATATACACATATGACATGACATACAATGTTTTCAGAACCGGACTGGATATTGAACCGGTTTCTTTACCTGTCATAGGTCCAACCGGGAGGACCGGTCGAACTGGATGATTTTATAAACATTATATATTTATATATAAAATAAAAAATTAAAAAAATCGGTTCGCCGGTTCACACAAAACGGCCCAGAACCCAACTAACCGGACCGGTTCACCAACCGGTTGCCGGTTCGACTGGTCCGACCGGCCGGTCTGGTTTTCAAAACATTGATGCCATATGAACCTAAACTAATAATTGATGGTCTAATTTGCCATCTATAATCCTAATTGACCATTACTAACTTTATCTGAGCACCAACGACTCTAATCTGAGTATGAATAAACTTAAAAAAAAAATAATGACATTGATTAGCCTAATTACCAATAAATCACTCTATCTGGCCATTAGTAACCCTATTTTTTCATTATGTGCGGTTGTTATTCTACCGTCATTATATTTTACTTTTAAAATTGTTTTTTGATCACTGTATCTCCGACCATTTTTGCATCTAAATTAATTTTTTACTTATCTTATTATTTTATATAATTAACGATTGCATTAAAGCCAAAACCAATTTCGGTCGCTCAAATTGTGACCATTTTACACAGGAAACCATCTTGGTTGCAATTTGGTGATAGATTTTGTTTTGGTGGCTAATTTTACGATCGTTTTTACAACCAACTTTAAGTGCAACTCAAGCAATTCCAGTTACATCGTTGTCTCGGCTGTGCTACTAGAGGCTCTGAGAAGTTAAAATAGGAGGGCACTCATGTTGAGGTGGGCTTACTACTTACATGTTTTGAGCAATTATCCGCTCCACACTTGGCTATCTAGTTATTACCGCAGGCATGACAACCAGTATATCAAAGTTGCGTCTGGTCTTCACATACTAGGGATGGTTATGAAAAATTAATTTTTGACCTATTTTATAAAAACATGAATTGTATTTGCGACCATAACAATTTTGGTCGATATGTGACACTTTTACAACTAAAACCAATGGATGCAAATTTTCCAACTCTTTTTTTTCTCCTAACACCCCAAATTTAGGAAAAAAAAAAGTTAAACCAAAATTTTTGGGATTATTATATAAAGTGGTGAAAAATAATAACAAATAAAATTTTAGGGGGTTTTAACCCTGATGTTCATGTTAAAAGGAATAGTGATTATCCAATTTAGTTTGCCTTACACCCAATGTTTGCAAATAGAGAAAGAAGGGAGAGAAGGTTATCATTATAGATGGAAATCGAGATCTTGATAGAGAAATCTAAAATAGTATAATTTTCTTATGCATAATTCATGCATAAAAATTGCAAGACATTGGATTTTGATTGGGGTGTAAATAACCATGAGTTTGAATGATAAATGAAGCTATTTTAAGCGTTTAATGGTTGAGAACGATGTTACTTTGAGTTTTTAATGTGTTTCAGGTGCTGGGGAGATAAAACGATGAAAATTGGACATTTTGGGAAAGGCCGTAGCATACGGTCGAAAGACCATAAAACAGAGGGTTTTTGGGGAAGGCCGTAAGGAGCCCGTAAACTTATGACCTCAGGCCGTGAGGTGGCTGTAAGCTACGGTCTAGTGACCGTACCTTACAATCGGGTCGGGTCAGATCTAGGCACTGCAAATGCAGCGGATGGGCCTATAAAAAGGGGGTTTTTGTCCTGAAATCAGGGAACCCGAATTTTCAAGCATTGGCGACGATTTTTTAAGGATTTTGGGCATTGTTGAGCAGCTCTAATCGTCCCGAGTATTCTAACTAACACTCATTCAAGATCCGATCATCCAAATCATCATCCACCATGAAGAATCCGATTTCCACCAAAAGATGCGAGTTTCTTCATGGTTGCTTACCGGCACTTGGGTCAATTAGAAAGTTTTGATTTTTACGGTTAAACTTAGTTGTTGAGATTGTTCTTATTGTTAAAACGCAAATTTCACAATGGTTTGTTTGATTTAAACAATTTATTTATGATTGAGTGATTTTATGTTACCATCAGTTTTTGGTTTCCTAGCATCTTAAAATCATTGGTATTTGGTGGTTGCTTGTTATATTTAGGTTATTTTATGTGTGGGCCCTTAAGGGGCAAAAGTAAAAGTGCACTAATTTTAACGTTATTTTAGTTATTTGTGAAAATAATGGTAAAATCATTGGGATGAACAAATTCAAACGATAACTTTGAGCCGGGGACTCTTTTGGAGCAGCCTCTCTATCCCAATTGGGATAGGGGCAAGGTTTGTATCTATCCTTCCCCCCAGACCTTACTGAAAAGTTGGAATATACTGGGTAAGGTTGTTGTTATATTTAGGTTGTGGGAATAGGCAAGTCTTTAAATGTTTTTTCCATTTTGTCACTTCAATTGAACCAACTAATTAAGCGTGTTCATGTGGATTACATCTAAGTTGATATAAATCATTGTGAATCTCTAACCTAAATCCGGAAGTAATCATATTTTGTTAAGTGTTTTAAAATCATCAATAAAGTAATTTGCTTTATAACAGTTTTCTTAATTCAAATCAAAGTCAAGTTTTCTTTTTACCGGCTAGTCAAGTCAATTGGTAAAAAATTAGCACTTTACACCGATTCTTGTGGATAGGAAACCTTACTTACCATTACTAGTTAAAGGTAGCTAAGACATGAGTTTTAGACTCATCTTTTGATTGACCGTTCGACATCGATCAAAATGGTGCAGTTGCTGCGAAATCAATGCGCAAAGTGCTAGCTTTAGTTTAAGTATAATTTTAGTTTGCAATTGCTTTTCAAAAACAAAAAAACACAAAAAGATTTGCTTTTTTGTTGTGCAGTCGATTTTCTAATTGCATGCATACCCGTTACTCAAGGAAGATGTCGCCTTTAGTTTTTGATCCTGAAATTGAGAGAACAACAAGACGGAATTGGGTGTTACATAGATCTGGGTTGTGAATACATCAAATTCAGAAACAAATAGATTAAGAAGCTTCCAATATGAGTCATCATATGTGACAACCAGTGCTTGAACGGTAGGATTGTACAGTCGCTAAGTGTACGAAAAAAATTTGTAAACTTCTATGTATGAATTAATACTAAACAAATCATGGAAACAGAATGGGAAACTCAATAAGGTTCAAATACTGTAAAACTATACACAACAAACACAATACTGAATTAATGATGAGGTGAAACTAATTGAATAATAACACACAAATGTTAGGTAGGATATCACTATGTATAAACGTATGCGATAATATTCAATTGAAAACAACAATGAATATCGTTATGTGAATATTAAACTAACAGTGTGTTCTTGTGGGTGGCGATTCACACGAATATAATTGTGATTTTAACATTTTGAACGATATCTTATAATTATAAAACCAAATCGGAAAGTAAAGCTGTCGTCCTGTTCGTACGTGTGATGATATATACGAATACGCACAAAAGCGATACGAACTATTGAAACGATAAAAATAAAAGTTATCGAAACTTTTAAAAATAATCAAAAGATATTTAGAATATTTATTAGGAATTACCACCTAATAGGATTTAAATAAACTACTTTTAAAAATAATTATATTTATAGAAAACGTAACGAAAAACGACACGTCGAAATGAAACCAAATGAACCTGAACGCGTGTAAACTTAACCGGGCTATAAAAGCCCTAAACACCTCTTATTTCCTTCATTTATGGCAGCTCAAGACTCCTTCTCTCTCTAAAATTCTGGTTTCTCTCTACACAAAACCCAGACTAAACCTACTCAATTCTTAGCCAAATTCGGAGTTCTTGGTGTCAAAACGATCCTTGCAATGGGAGGAACACAAAAGTACAAAGATCTAGCTCAAAACCAGCCCAAACGAACAAGAATTTAGAGAGAAGGTTCAGATTCTTTAGGGTTTCCATCACTCTCAACTTAGCTGAACTTATAATCGGTTTTAGAACCCTTAACATTGATAAAATCGAATAGGGAGCAGACCTAGAACCCTTGGGTTAGCTGGGAATAATTTTTTGAAAGTTAGGAATCTAGGGAAAATGGTTAGGTGTTAGTATCGACATAAGAAACCTTCAACAAGGTTAGTATCGACGTCTTGAAAAGTTGGCAGCTCATCAGCATCGAATCTATTAAGTTTGACAAACTTTCAGAACCAGAAAGTGTTGAGATTGCTAAGTTCGACACAATCCAAGGAGAAGGAACTAAGTGCCCATCGATAGTGATACTATCGACGGCTGCCAGGATCCATGAAAGCTGATGTCAAACCTAAGAGTATCGACAACCAAGGTTTTGACTTTTAAAGGCTGACATCGATACTAACAGTATCGATGCCAACCTGAACTCATCTATATGAACTCACCAACCATGTGTTGACTTTTTTTTACATGCTTTCACAAGTGACGAATAGATTTAAGACTAGGAGCTTAGGATACTTACTAGGGTGCCTAGTTTAAGGACACATTAGCTTTTGGATGTGCATACCTTTTATTTATCACATGTGAATCCTTTTGATATGTTGTACAGTTACAAGATAGAAGAACTCATGATTCTTTTGATAGGTTTACATTGTTTAATTAACAAACAAGAGAAATGTAATTTAACTTTGTAATCCTAGCATAATGTTATTATGCTTTAGTTATTCTCAAATGTTGTGCTAGGTATACAATCTGATCATTCTAATTATCACACGATATCGCACCTCAGAATCATTTCGCCCGATGGGAGAGTCGATCTAGCCCGTCGGCTCGGGGTGTGACATCATAGCAAATAAGGAGTCCCACCAAACAACCCAAATCCACCACCACCTAACTATCATGAAGATGAGGGTCTTTGCCCTTATCTTGGTAGCCTATTCCTCAACCACAACCTCAAGGTCTATTTAGAGTTGGTAACTTCCAACCTTTTGGATCTCATCCAAACCCATCGCCTCAACCAATCCCCCAAGAAATCCACAAAGATCCAATAATGGCACATCTGACACACAATCAAACCATATGAGTCATCATGATGCACGACTTCATCGGGAAAACAATGTTTATCAAGAAGATAATGTGCTAGTAAGAGTGAAAAATGAGGATGGTCATATTTAGCCAAGAAGTTAAGATAGTGACGAATATGAGGCAGAATATGGTTATCAACCAAATAAGCAATATGGTAATCAAGGTTACCAAGGTAAAACAAGAGTTCCAAGGAGGGCACATGTTAATCATTATCTTGATGATAAATATGACCAATTTTAAGGTGGTATTCAAAGAGCACCCACTCGAGGCCTAATTCAGGAGTTGAGAGTTATTTCAGGTCACATATAGAAGTAAATGCTTCACCTATTTTCAGTCTTGAAGGGAGAGGTAGATCTTTTGATGTCAAGCCACAATTTTTAAATGTGCTACCCAATTTTTATGGCAAAGAAACTGAGGAACCGTACCTACATTTATCCAAATTTGAAGCAGTTTGTGATACAATATGAGGGCAAGGCTTCATTCCATATAAGGTGAAGTTAGTATTATTTCATTGCACTTTAAAAGATGTAGCCAAGTTATGGTTCTTAGCAATGCCTTCAGCTAATATTTTCACATGGGAGGATCTACAATAACAGTTACTTGATAAGTATTTTACTCCCCAAATAACAAGTGATGCTAGGCATGCAATAAGAACATTTTAGAAACAACATGGAGAGTTATTTTATGCAACTATCAAGTGATTCAAACAACTGCTAAGGACTTGTCCACATCATGGAATCTCTAGATGGGAGTTGATTACTACTTTTCACGATGGGTTGTCTACTAATAACATAAGGGATGTGAACTATACAACAAGTGGAACATTCTTATCCAACCTGGTAGATGTGGATTGGGATTATTTGGAAAATATTGCTTTGAACTTAAAGAGGCAAGTATAATCTAGTTGAACAAAGAAGTTTGTTACAGTGAAAGCCTAAGGAAGTTCTAATGATAAAATGGATAAATTGGAAAGTGCCAATCAAGAATTACAAGGGAATTGGAAAATTTGAAGATGAGCAGAAGTAAAGGTGGTACAACGGATACTCAAGTGTTCCATGTGTGTGGTAGTTGTCACACCCCCAATTTTCAACTAACGGAATCATACCGTTTGGGAACGTGACAAACCAGGATCTCAGATCATTAGACATAACGAAGACCTCTATATGAATTTCAAAACATAATTTGGTCTTTAAAACATAACATCAGAGTTTTCAAAATTTGCGGAAGCGTTATAAAACCAGTAACAGTTGTAAAATGTAAAATACAATACAAAGTTCCAAATGTTTAAATCCAAATATCTAAAATGTTTAAAATGCATGCGACTCTATCTCCTAGTCCATGCCAGCTTTAATGCCCGCCTTAGCGTCCTGAGAAAACATGTAAATCAAGTCAACACAAAGGTTGGTGCATAACACAGGTTTTAAGCATTCACAATGTTCAAACACAGCAGTTGAATATCAAGTTTGTAGATAACATAATCACACATGCACAGTCATGATAGCTAGTCATATAAACTATTTACATAAGTGGTCGACACCGAAGCTGACGAATTGCCATGCTATAGCATGTTTTTGCCTTGCCACTATTGTCTAGCACAACAATAGTAAAATGTGTTTGGTCAGTCAAACACCTGCGTAGATCCCATCTACCAGGTGAGGTTTGTCAAACCTAATAGATCTATTTCCAACTACCACGCTTTGCGCTACGGCAAACTAAACGGTTCGAGGTGTGTAAGGACTTTCAATTGCTATGTTGTCACATAATGTAAACAGCTAACTCATGCAAGTGATATGTATCTAAAAAGAGTTTATTGCACATGTTTTCTCCCCCAAAACAGTTTAAAATAAGAAAGGGGCCGTGTACGCACCTTTGAGTATTGCAGAATGATCAATACGCGTGAAATCGTGTAGATAATCCTCTTACGAAGGATCTGTGTTTAAACAATAACTTAGTGTTATTCGAATAGCCGTTTTGTGCTTGAAATCACATACGTGTCAACATACGTATGTTAAAGTGTTAGAAATGTGCATACGTAAATACGCGTGACTTTGAAATCGTTTAAATAAAATCACATACGATTTTATTTAAATAAACGTAATTATACGCGATTTCGTTTTCGTGTTAAAATATAAATTTTATTACTTCAGATTACTCGTATTCTCATTACGGTTCCAACGCAAATCGAATGGGTCGAAACGGAGTTAGAACGAGTGAATTACGGGTTAAAACCTAAAAATTGGTTTTTAATCACAAAACCCGGTTGGGCCGGGTTCGAACCCACGACTTCCCGGATCACACCCACACACCCAAACCACCTGATCTGCTTCCATTTTTGTTACCTAATCTCTTTACATGAGGTTTTAACCAACAAAGGGTTGGTTTCCCTTTGTTTAACTATGACCGAACCAATTGGATTCCAATTGGGCCCGATCCGAACCCAATCAAACCCAGGCCCAGAGGGTAATTGTTCTACAGCTTCACACGACCATGTTGGTGATTTTAATTCCAAACTAACTCAATATAACCGAGTTAATCGGCCATGCACATGTTCGAACCCCAACTCACCAATTTCCAATTCAATCGATCGAATTGATGATTACTTGAACCAGAATTCATATGGTTTTCACTATACTAGAGATTTCGACCCTCTCTATGCAATTTAATTCAAGTCTTATAACCATTTAAACCAAAAACCCCTTATCGTTTTTAACCGAAGTACCCAACAATCGATTTAAGAGAATTCGTAGTTGTTTGATAAAATTAGTATAGGTAAATCATAAAAGGCATGATTCCGAAACTCTCTGTGTAGGTTAATTTGAAAATCCGATTCATTCAATCTAAAACCCCCAACCCGTTTTGAGTTAAGGACCCTAGAAGTTGTTCTTGAACAATTCGATATAATTAGGTGCAATTATCATGGGGTTTTCCTTTTTCGGAATCTTCTGAAACTATGGATAATAACTGATTTGATTTTTAACACCGTTTACACTAAAACCCCCAAACCTTCAAAGATGATGAACCCTAGATATTGAACTCATACAATTCGATGCTTATTCGAGAATTAAACCTAGGGATTAGCTTAGTCGGCTAGTTTAGGTGATTTAAGAGTGAAAACTTACGTGGTTTGATGTCGAATTGTTAAAACCCCCTTCTTGCTTGAACTTCGGCCGACCCTTGATTCAAATCCGTCTCCCGATGGTTCTAGGATCGAATTGTTGTTTGTATCCACCTCTAAGGATGCCGACTTGCACGTTTTAGAGTTTAATCGAATGGATTATAACCGGTTTATATGAATTCGATCCCCAATTCGAACGGTTACAACCTTTTCGTTAACTTCATAATAAATTCGACTGTTTAAGGGATTAATAACGTCTGATTATCATTAGTAATCATTATTGAAATGATTTATGATAGTAAATTTTCGGTTTCAGCCCTTCTCATTGTGAAATTCGAATTCTTGCTATACTACATATGTGAATTTTGACTTACAAAGTCAAAACCTAACATTTTATGATATTTCAACACTATTTTTCTTAATTCAACTATCTCTAATTTAATTTTGTTCAATTCTTAATACCTTTGACCTAACATTTATGATTTCCACTTATTTCGTTAACTTTTGATTAACGAAACTAGACCAAAATGTCGAATTGTCACTAATTGGGTCAACTGGAACTTTATTGGGCTAGGTTAACCTAATTGGGCCTCATAACTATAACTGGCCTACCTTGGGCCTCATTGGGCCTACCTAGACCTCATTGGGCCTATTCTGGCCTTACTTGGTCTACTTGGGCCTCAGTGGGCCTTCCTTGTTTTCATTGAACCTAAATTGGCCTTATTGGGCCTACTAGACTTTACTGGGCCTAACTTGTCTTGTTGGGTCTGTGATCTAACCACTTTCAGTTAACAAGATTAATCCGAAAAGTCGGATTGTCACATCATCCCCTTGTTGAAGGAATTTTCGTCCCGAAAATTAGCAATTGTTAGGAGTAGTTAGGAAACTACTTACGAGTCGTACGTGATAGTGTGGTTTGATCATTCCGTGTGCTTGTGTGTACTCACACACAAAGTCTAATGCTTGCAACATCACAACTAAATGTGATCGTTCAATGTGACTGTTCGTGTGTACACTAGTTAGTTCACCTAACTGTGACTGTTTGTGTTTGATCATCCTGTGCTGTGTAACCTCACACATAGTGAGTGTCTGTAACTGTTTGTACTATGCAACCCCGCACATAGCAAAATGTGTGTAACTAATCATGTATGTACTACCATAACATGTAACATATGAAATGTAGCACATAAAATGTATAAAATGTAATGTAGCACAAATGTGTGTAACAAAACCAATTGAATAAAGTGTTTGTGCTTACAGCTTTAAACTTGCAGTGTTTGATGTGTGAAGCATCACGTCATCCCCTTGTTGAAGGAAATTTCGTCCCGAAATTTAACGTGCGCTCTCAGTGTTTGTAGTTACTGTTTTGAACAGATGAGGATACTTCTTCATCATTTGGTCTTCCCGTTCCCATGTGAATTCAGGACCACGTATTGAATTCCATCGAACTTTGACTATCGGAATCTTGCTTTGTTTAAGTTGTTTGACCTCTCGGTCCATGATTTCAGCTGGTTCTTCAATGAATCGTAACTGTTCATCTACTTGTATTTCCTCCAGTGGCACAATCAATGTCTCGTCAGAAAGACATTTCTTTAAATTCGATACGTGAAAGACATCATGAACTCCACTGAGTTCATCCGGTAACTTGAGTTGATACGCAACCGGACCAATCCTTTTCAGGATCTCAAAAGGTCCTACATAACGTGGACTAAGCTTCCCGCGCTTGCCAAATCGTATCACACCTTTCCAAGGTGATACCTTTAGAAGAACTCGGTCTCCTACTTGAAATTCCAACGGTTTACGACGTTTGTCAGCATAACTCTTCTGTCGATCCCGGGCCGCTGCCATACGGTTCCGGATTTGAACTATCTTCTCTGTCGTCTCGTGCACCAGTTCAGGACCTGTTATCTGACTGTCACCAACTTCAGCCCAGCAAACTGGTGAACGACATTTGCGACCATACAACGCTTCAAACGGTGCTGCTTGAATACTTGTATGATAACTATTGTTGTAAGAAAATTCCACTAACGGTAAGTGATTCTCCCAGCTATCACCAAAGTCAATTACACAAGCTCGTAACATATCCTCGAGCGTTTGAATCGTACGTTCACTTTGACCGTCGGTCTGTGGATGATAGGCGGTACTCATATCCAAGCGAGTCCCCAATGACTTATGAAGTGATTTCCAAAAGTTGGAAGTAAATCGGGCATCCCGATCTGATATGATAGAGATTGGCATGCCATGCCGTGCTACCACTTCCTTGATGTAAATGCGAGTCAGTTTCTCTATCTTATCAGTTTCTTTGATTGCTAAGAAGTGTGCAGATTTCGTTAATCGATCGACAATTACCCATATCGTATCACAACCGCTCGGTGTACGGGGTAACTTAGTAATGAAATCCATCGAAATCTGTTCCCATTTCCACATTGGTATCTCTAGTTGTTGCAGTAAACCAGATGGCTTCTGATATTCAACTTTGACTTTCGAAAAAGTCAAACATTTGCTAACGTACTTAGCAATATCAGCTTTCATGTGAGGCCACCAGTATAGTGCCTTCAAGTCATGATACATCTTGTCTGATCCCGGATGGACTGAATATCTGGACTTGTGTGCTTCATCCATCACGAGTTCCCTTAAACCTCCATACAAAGGTATCCACAGTCGATCTATGAAATAACGAATTCCATCGGACTTGACATCCAATTGTGTTTCCGTCCCTCGTAGAGATTCCTGTACCAAGTTTTCTGTTTTCAAGGCCTCGAGCTGAGCACTGCGTACCTTGTCAGGTAAGTCAGTATGTATTGTCATCATAAGTGCGCGTACCCGTCTTGTTGAAGTATCCTTTCTGCTTAAAGCATCAGCTACCACATTAGCTTTTCCCCGGTGATACTTAATCGCACACTCATAATCGTTCAACAACTCAACCCATCGTCGTTGCCTCATATTAAGCTCCTTCTGATCAAAGATATGTTGCAAACTCTTATGATCAGTGTAAATAGTACACTTAGTTCCATACAAGTAATGCCTCCAAATCTTCAAAGCAAAAACCACTGCTCGTAACTCCAAGTCATGAGTAGTGTAATTCTTTTCGTATGTTCGTAGTTGTCTGGAAGCATAAGCAATCACTTTATCACGTTGCATCAACACACATCCCAAACCCTATGCAGATGCATCACAATACACCACAAAGTCTTCCGTCCCTTCCGGTAAGGACAGAATCGGTGCACTACAGAGTTTCTGTTTCAATAACTGGAATGCAGCTTCCTGTTTATCCGTCCAGTTATACTTCGTTCCCTTATGCGTAAGAGCTGTAAGTGGTTGAGCGATTTTTGAGAAACCTTCAATGAATCGTCGATAATAACCCGCCAAACCAAGGAACTGTCGTACCTCGGTAGGGGTCTTTGGTGCTTCCCAATTCTTAATCGCTTCAATCTTCGCTGGATCAACATGTAAACCCTTTTCATTAACTATATGCCCCAAGAATTGTACTTCTCGCATCCAGAAATCACATTTCGAGAACTTAGCGTATAGTTGTTCCTGTTTCAATAATTCCAATAGTAATCGAAGATGTTCAGCGTGTTCCTCCTCAGATTGAGAATAGATGAGAATGTCATCGATGAAAACAATGACAAACTTATCAAGATAAGGTTTACAAACACGATTCATGAGATCCATGAATACAGCTGGAGCGTTTGTCAACCCAAATGGCATGACCAAGAACTCATAATGGCCATAGCGTGTCCTGAATGCTGTCTTCGGGATATCCTCCTCCTGGACTCTTAGTTGATGATAACCCGACCTGAGATCAATCTTCGAGTAGTAACTCGAACCTTGCAACTGATCGAACAGATCTTCAATCCTGGGTAACGGATACCGGTTCTTGATAGTAACCTTGTTCAATTCCCGGTAATCTATACACATACGGAAAGTTCCGTCCTTCTTCTTTACAAACAAAACTGGAGCTCCCCATGGTGAAAAACTAGGTCGTATGAAACCCTTATCCAACAACTCTTGCAATTGTGTAGATAATTCTTGCATCTCAGACGGTGCAAGTCGATAAGGCGCCCTAGCTATCGGTGCTGCATCTGGTGTAAGGTCGATTCGGAATTCCACCTGTCTGATAGGCGGTAATCCCGGCAAGTCTTCTGGAAATACCTCCGGAAATTCACAAACTACTGGTATATCTTCTATCTTCTTCTCAGCTACCGGTTTTTCAGTTATAAGGGCTATAACTGCTGTATGACCCTTACGTAGACACTTGTGTGCTTTCATACAAGATATGAGACGCAGTGGCGTACTCATCTTTTCACCTTGTACATACAGCGTCTCTCCATTTGTAAGAGGTATATGAACAATCTTTTCATGGCATACTATTTCAGCCTGGTGTTTGGACAACCAGTCCATGCCAATGACTACATCAAAACTGCCTAAGGCAATAGGCATAAGGTCAATTTCCAATGTTTGACCCATCAAATCAAGGATACATCCTTTAAGGATTTGTTCAACTACAATTAGCTTACCATCAGCTAATTCCACAGTGTATGGATTATCTAAGGCAGTGGGACTAACATTTAGCAACTTAGCAAGTGAACTAGATACAAAACTCCGATCGGCACCAGTGTCAAATAACATAGAGGCATAGTGATTATTTAAGAGGAACGTACCCGTAACAATGTTGGGATCCTCTCGTGCTTGACGTCCTCCAATCACAAACGCCCTGCCCCTAGCACCATTGTTGTTGTTGTTATTGTTATTGTTGTTGTTGGTGCCATTACCATTACCATTGCCGTTGCCATTGCCATTTGCATTATTATTCTCCCCGCCTTTCTTGAGTTGTGGGCAATCCTTCTTAAAGTGCCCCATCTTGCCACACTCAAAACAACCCTTCTGTGCGTTGTTTTGGTTATTATTCTGGTTGTTTTGGTTGTTTTGTAGCTCCCCGCGACAATCCTTAGCCGCATGTCCAATTTTGCCACACCTTTGGCACCTAGCTCTATCACACTGATTTCCGGCATGATGAAACCCACACCTGTTACACTTGGGGTGTTTACCAATATAACCCCCCGATGATGACGATTGCTGACCACTGTTTGAATTATGGTAAGACTTGTTTGAGTCTTGCTTCCGGTTTTGCTGATTTGACTGTTGGTTGTAATTCTTGGAGTTATTACCTTCCCACTTCCTTTTATGGTCTCCCACCTTGGTAGCCGATGTTCGTTTAGGCAGAGTCCCCTGTAATACTGCCTGATCAGTAAGCTGATGCGCTAAACGAACAGCTTGTTGAATGGTGGTGGGATTTGCAGAAGTAACTAATCCCTGAATCTGAGGCACTAGTCCTCCAATATATCTTTCAATCCACTTGCTGGCTGGAGTAGCCATGTGTGGTAGAAGTCTGGACAATTCATGTGACCTGGTCGTGTACTCTTCAATATTTGACCTCTCCATCTTAAGGTGCCAATATTCCTCCTCCAGCTTCTGCATCTCACTGCGAGGACAGTACTCCTCTTGCAGTAAAGTTTTGAAGCCGTTCCATGTCAAGGCATTAGCCTCACCCAACCCCAAGGTCTGTACATTTGAGTTCCACCAAGTTAATGTTGGACCCTCCAATGTTCCAGTAGCAAACTTCACCTTGCTCTCGTCAGGACAGTTGCACATTTCAAACACAGACTCCGCCTTTTCAATCCACCGAAGGAGTCCTATGGCCCCCTCCGACCCTTTGAAATTGTGTGGTTTACAGTCCAAGAACATCTTGAACGTGCATACCTGTGGGTTAACCAGTTCCCCAGCTGGACCATGTGGCCCTGTGTTGTGTGTCTGAGCATATTGTGCGATTGCCTCTGCGACTCTGTTATTGATTAGCTCGTTGAGCTCAGCAACTGTCATGTGAATATTCTCGTTGGCCATTATCTTCCTATTTACAAGAAATGTTAGCGCGTTATCAAAATCCAATGTGACATGTGTAAGCAAACAACAAACACAATATGTAATATATAAATCAACACAACTGTTGGAAATAAATAATAGTTTTTCAATAGATAGGAATTTTGATTTGAGTACAATACTTTTGAAATAAAACATAAGTTTTCAAACTACTAATGTAGGAACACAACCCGTTCCTAATAAGTTTAAACAAAACAAAGGAAATCAATCATCCTCAACAGTGGATTCAGGATCAGAATCAACAACTGGTGCTGGTTCCTCCCCTTCTTCCTCTTCATCTTCCTCTTCATTCTCCGAGGCTACTAAATCCTCTAAGGCTTCTAGTCTGCCTTCCAAAATCTCGGCTCGGCTCTCCGAATCTTCAAGACGACCAATCAAATTAATCATCTCAACCCGCATATCATGAACCAGATGGGCAAGATTATCTTGCCACTCAATAGCATCCCATAGTTCCTGAGAGTTTTGTGCGATCCTGTCTTCTGCCACATACAAATCCTCACGCAGTTTGGCGATCTCTTCAGCGTCAGTCCTTTGCCTCTTGCGCTCAGGAGCATCCAATACTGGTGGTGGATGTGTAGAAGGTCCCTCAGCAGGGATCTGCTGAGTGCCCTCCACTGGCTCCTCCTCCGGATCCTCATCCGGGTCCTCATCTGGATCCTCCTCGGGATCCTCGTCTGGATCCTCCTCCGGATCTTCCTCCGGGTCCTCTTCTGGATCCTCCTCTGGATCCTCCTCTGGATCTGAGTCATCCCTCTCATATGGTGGAGGAGATGGAATAGGTGGTGGTGGTGATGACGGTGGTGCTGGAACTATCGGTTCCTCGTCCTCAAAATCATCAATGTAGATGTAAGGTACTGATGATGATGCCATGCCTGTTACATAATACCATATGTAAGTGCAGTGCCATGGAATGTGTAAGCAAGTCAATTACATAAAGCCATATGTAATTTCTAAGTAGTGTGTGTAAGCATATGTGTCTAATGTCTAACAGTCATAGTCTAAGTCTACAAATGCAAACCTAGTTCGCTAAAACCAATGGCTCTGATACCAATCTGTCACACCCCCAATTTTCAACTAACAGAATCATACCGTTTGGGAACGTGACAAACCAGGATCTCAGATCATTAGACATAACGAAGACCTCTATATGAATTTCAAAACATACTTTGGTCTTTAAAACATAACATCAGAGTTTTCAAAATTTGCGGAAGCGTTATAAAACCAGTAACAGTTGTAAAATGTAAAATACAATACAAAGTTCCAAATGTTTAAATCCAAATATCTAAAATGTTTAAAATGCATGCGACTCTATCTCCTAGTCCATGCCAGCTTTAATGCGCGCCTTAGCGTCCTGAGAAAACATGTAAATCAAGTCAACACAAAGGTTGGTGCATAACACAGGTTTTAAGCATTCACAATGTTCAAAACATCAGTTGAATATCAAGTTTGTAGATAACATAATCACACATGCACAGTCATGATAGCTAGTCATATAAACTATTTACATAAGTGGTCGACACCGAAGCTGACGAATTGCCATGCTATAGCATGTTTTTGCCTTGCCACTATTGTCTAGCACAACAATAGTAAAATGTGTTTGGTCAGTCAAACACCTGCGTAGATCCCATCTACCAGGTGAGGTTTGTCAAACCTAATAGATCTATTTCCAACTACCACGCTTTGCGCTACGGCAAACTAAACGGTTCGAGGTGTGTAAGGACTTTCAATTGCTATGTTGTCACATAATGTAAACAGCTAACTCATGCAAGTGATATGTATCTAAAAAGAGTTTATTGCACATGTTTTCTCCCCCAAAACAGTTTAAAATAAGAAAGGGGCCGTGTACGCACCTTTGAGTATTGCAGAATGATCAATACGCGTGAAATCGTGTAGATAATCCTCTTACGAAGGATCTGTGTTTAAACAATAACTTAGTGTTATTCGAATAGCCGTTTTGTGCTTGAAATCACATACGTGTCAACATACGTATGTTAAAGTGTTAGAAATGTGCATACGTAAATACGCGTGACTTTGAAATCGTTTAAATAAAATCACATACGATTTTATTTAAATAAACGTAATTATACGCGATTTCGTTTTCGTGTTAAAATATAAATTTTATTACTTCAGATTACTCGTATTCTCATTACGGTTCCAACGCAAATCGAATGGGTCGAAACGGAGTTAGAACGAGTGAATTACGGGTTAAAACCTAAAAATTGGTTTTTAATCACAAAACCCGGTTGGGCCGGGTTCGAACCCACGACTTCCCGGATCACACCCACACACCCAAACCACCTGATCTGCTTCCATTTTTGTTACCTAATCTCTTTACATGAGGTTTTAACCAACAAAGGGTTGGTTTCCCTTTGTTTAACTATGACCGAACCAATTGGATTCCAATTGGGCCCGATCCGAACCCAATCAAACCCAGGCCCAGAGGGTAATTGTTCTACAGCTTCACACGACCATGTTGGTGATTTTAATTCCAAACTAACTCAATATAACCGAGTTAATCGGCCATGCACATGTTCGAACCCCAACTCACCAATTTCCAATTCAATCGATCGAATTGATGATTACTTGAACCAGAATTCATATGGTTTTCACTATAATAGAGATTTCGACCCTCTCTATGCAATTTAATTCAAGTCTTATAACCATTTAAACCAAAAACCCCTTATCGTTTTTAACCGAAGTACCCAACAATCGATTTAAGAGAATTCGTAGTTGTTTGATAAAATTAGTATAGGTAAATCATAAAAGGCATGTTTCCGAAACTCTCTGTGTAGGTTAATTTGAAAATCCGATTCATTCAATCTAAAACCCCCAACCCGTTTTGAGTTAAGGACCCTAGAAGTTGTTCTTGAACAATTCGATATAATTAGGTGCAATTATCATGGGGTTTTCCTTTTTCGGAATCTTCTGAAACTATGGATAATAACTGATTTGATTTTTAACACCGTTTACACTAAAACCCCCAAACCTTCAAAGATGATGAACCCTAGATATTGAACTCATACAATTCGATGCTTATTCGAGAATTAAACCTAGGGATTAGCTTAGTCGGCTAGTTTAGGTGATTTAAGAGTGAAAACTTACGTGGTTTGATGTCGAATTGTTAAAACCCCCTTCTTGCTTGAACTTCGGCCGACCCTTGATTCAAATCCGTCTCCCGATGGTTCTAGGATCGAATTGTTGTTTGTATCCACCTCTAAGGATGCCGACTTGCACGTTTTAGAGTTTAATCGAATGGATTATAACCGGTTTATATGAATTCGATCCCCAATTCGAACGGTTACAACCTTTTCGTTAACTTCATAATAAATTCGACTGTTTAAGGGATTAATAACGTCTGATTATCATTAGTAATCATTATTGAAATGATTTATGATAGTAAATTTTCGGTTTCAGCCCTTCTCATTGTGAAATTCGAATTCTTGCTATACTACATATGTGAATTTTGACTTACAAAGTCAAAACCTAACATTTTATGATATTTCAACACTATTTTTCTTAATTCAACTATCTCTAATTTAATTTTGTTCAATTCTTAATACCTTTGACCTAACATTTATGATTTCCACTTATTTCGTAACTTTTGATTAACGAAACTAGACCAAAATGTCGAATTGTCACTAATTGGGTCAACTGGAACTTTATTGGGCTAGGTTAACCTAATTGGGCCTCATAACTATAACTGGCCTACCTTGGGCCTCATTGGGCCTACCTAGACCTCATTGGGCCTATTCTGGCCTTACTTGGTCTACTTGGGCCTCAGTGGGCCTTCCTTGTTTTCATTGAACCTAAATTGGCCTTATTGGGCCTACTAGACTTTACTGGGCCTAACTTGTCTTGTTGAGTCTGTGATCTAACCACTTTCAGTTAACAAGATTAATCCAAAAAGTCGGATTGTCACAGTAGTTGTGGAGAATTAGTCCATGTACGCATGGATTGCACCGGACAAGGTGGAAGGGAAGAAGAAGTCAATCAATTGTATGGAGATCGAAAGCAATATGGTATCAATTCAAATTCATATCATCCAGGTTTAAGGAGCCATCTTAATTTTTGTTATGTAAATTATTCTAACCAATCTAATCCTAATTTTCAGGGTTCAAGTCAAGGAAGCCAACAGTACCAAAATAGGCAATCAAATCACAACAATCAAGGTTACAACCAATGTGTAATCATGGGCTACCAAAGGAACTATCAAGCAAGTCATGAATAAGGAGGTTCTTTAGGAAATTTTGGCACATCCAACCAAGAGATCATGGAGTTTTTAAAAGAGATGGGAAAAGACAATGATATGCGGGAGAAAACTGTGGAGGCTTTGACAAAGCAAGTGGGTCAACTAGCTAAGGAGGTAGCAATTCTAAGTAACGATCTAGGCAAGCTAACAAGTGACACAAAGATCAACCCACAACATCAATTTAACAGTTCCAAGCCTCAAAAATCTGTTCAATTGCATCAAGTAGGCTTTCTCAAAAATGGTAAGGTTTATGACAACAAGGTTGTATCTACACCACAATTTTTTGAGGGAGTGATGGAAGATGTAAATGAGAGTCATGAAAGTGTATGTGAAACAAAAATTGTATAAACCATACCAAACAAAAAAGTCACCTTCAACATTCCACCAAAAAACAATTTTGAAAAAGAAACTTCTAAGGTCATGGAAAGGAGATGCATGATAATACCATTCATTTTCCAAATGCTTTAGTAGATCCATCCAAAGTTTCACATGTGAACAAAAGAGGCCCACAACAAGAGGAAATGTGGGAGGTTTTTAAACAAGTGAAAATTAATCTTCCTCTCATCGATACAATCAAACAAATTCCAACTTATACTAAGTACCTAAAGGAGATCTGCACTCATAAAAGGAATCACAAAGTCCCTGAAAAAGTTGACTTAACTGAAAAAGTGAGTGTGGTTGTGATGGGTATTCTTCCACCTAACCTTCAAGATCTGGGAACGCCTTTAATGCCAATTCAAACGAGTGACTTTAAAATATAAAGGGCGTTACTGGATCTTGGATTAAGTTTAAGCATTCTCGTGGGTAGCTTCTATGACCAATATTATTTTGGCCCATTACGACAAGCCGACACTACCGTGTTGTTGGCTAACTTTACATCCAAGCTTCCTAGGGGAATAGTTTCTGTTGTAATTGTGAAGGTGAAAGGTTTTTACTACCCGGTTGATTTCTTAGTTTTGGATTATGCTATGACCAACCAACCCGTTAAGGCAACCACTGTGATTTTGGGTCCTTCAATTTAAGCAACTTCTAATGCTTTGATTAAATATAGGACTGGAACAGTGGACATGACTTTTGGAAACCGTCAGCTACAATTAATGTCTTTTCTAATGTTTCTAACTCTCGAGTCAATAATGAATGTTTTATGACGCACATTTTTGATGGGTGTTTATCCCACAAAAGAGGAGGACATGACACATAAATGTGTTTTTCTTTTGACAGGGACGAGCTAGGCATTTAAAAAGTAATGGAGGAGGACCGAAAAATGGAGGTTTTAGTAACAAGTTGTAAAGACCATTTCGTTTAAATATTATAATAAAATTGATCCGGTGGGATTTTAAGTTAAATAAGTATTTAACTAATACATTAATTGGTTGTTATTCAATCTATGGTGGAAGAACTGGGGAGTGAACACCATAGTTTGAATTGTAAATTGTTAATTACTTCACCACTTGAATGTGGAAGTAAAAAAAATTGATAAGTTATGATGGAAGTAATTGGTGAGAACATCATAACCATATTGAATATGGAATTATCATTGTAAAGTGGTAATGGAATTGATATAAATTGAAAAGTGGTTAATTGTTTAATTTTGTTTGAAATCTATAATGGAAGTGCCCACGGGTGAACATTATAGTTTATATTAATGAAATATGATTTATTATCAATGGAATAACTAAATGTGTTGATATAATAGACAATTTATGAAGTAAACTCATTTGGGTAATTTTGACCCATTTTGAGAACTTAATTACAAAATTGTTCGATTTTGGGTTCCTGAAACTGTCACACCCCCAATTTTCAACTAACGGAATCATACCGTTTGGGAACGTGACAAACCAGGATCTCAGATCATTAGACATAACGAAGACCTCTATATGAATTTCAAAACATACTTTGGTCTAAAAACATAACATCAGAGTTTTCAAAGTTTGCGGAAGCGTTTTAAAACCAGTAACAGTTGTAAAATGTAAATTACAATACAAAGTTTCAAATGTTCAAATTCAAATAACTAAAATGTAAAGTCATGCATGCGACTCAATCTCCTAGTCCATGCCTGCTTTCTTGTGCACCTTAACGTCCTGAGAAAACATGTAAATCAAGTCAACACAAAGGTTGGTGCATAACACAGGTTTAAGCATTCATAATGTTGAAAACAACAGTTTGAATATCAAGTTTGCAGATAACATAATCACACATGCATAGTCATGATAGCTAGTCATTTGTACTATTTACATAAGTGGTCGACACCGAAGCTGACGATTGCCATGCTATAGCATGTTTTTGCCTTGCCACTATTGTCTAGAACTAACAATAGTAATGTGTGTTTGGTCAGTCAAACACCTGCGTAGATCCCATCTACGAGGTGAGGTTTGTCAAACCTAATAGATATATTTCCAACTACCACGCTTTGCGCTACGGCAAACTAAACGGATCGAAGTGTGTAAGGAATTTTAAATGCTATGTTGTCACATAATGTAAACAGCTAACTCATGCAAGTGATATGTATCTAAAATGTTTGTTTGCACATGTTTTCTCCCCCAAAACAGTTAAAATAAGAAAGGGCCGTGTACGCACCTTTGAATGTTGCAGAATGATCAACTACGTGAGCTCGTGTAGATAATCCTCTTACGAAGGATCTGTGGTTTAAACAATAACCTAAAGTTATTCAGAATATCATTTTATACTTGGAATCACATACGTGTCAACACACGTATGTTAAAGTGTTAAAAATGTACATAGGAATGTACACGAATTTTTGAAATCGTTTAAATAAAATCATATATGATTTTATTTAAATGAACGTAATTACACGCGATTACGTTTTTTTAATCAAAAATATAATTTTTATTATCCTAATACATTCGGAACTGAATTCTGGTTCTAATGTAACTGAAACGAATCGAATCGGAGTTACAACGAAGAAAATATGATCAAAATACTAAAACAAATGTCAAAACTCAAAAACTGTTGGGGGCCGGGTTCGAACCCGCGACCTCCAACTTCAAACACACTCTCCCTACCATCTAATCTGATCAGATTTTATTGATCTATTATGGAATTTAATTGTTTTAAGTTTCCCCCTAATCGATTTCCTTTTTGATATTATAGCCGAAGCAACAAGTTCCAAATCGAACTCCAATTCGAATCCGATCAACCCTTAACCTATGGGGCTATTATTCCTTGAACCCAGACGCATCAAATCATCGTTTTAATTTAGAAATTTTGTCAAAATCATACGGTTTTAAGACCCCAACAGTTTCGAACCTTAATCCCATTCTCATCAAATTCGAATTCATCAAATTCGATTGTGTTTGACTTTAAATCCATATGGTTTTCATTTAACCAACAATTTCGAACCTCTCTGTGCTAATTAACTGATTTAACAGACACATTCAAGTTGAAAATCCCAATTCAAATATAGTAACAAACCCTAAAAATCGAAACCTCCTAATTCGTTGTATCTAGATGGAATTAACCTAGGGTTATCCTTGATCGGTTCCTTCTGAAACTATCCATAACAATTAATTCAGTTCTTAATCTCATTCTCTCGAAATCCCCCAATTGGGTTTATAAAGTAAAACCTAGAATTAGAATTCATCCAATTAGTGTTAGCATCACGAAATTAACATATCAATTAGCATAATCGGAGTTTTCTGAAACTGACCATGCATAATAATTTGATTCTTAAACTCATTTGATCAAAAACCCCCAAAACCGTTTTGTTCTATAAACCCTAGAATTGAAATCAATAAATTCGATGTTAAGAACTGAAATTAAAATATGGTTATCAATGTACAGAGCTTTTCGAAACTCTCTGCATCATTTGATTTGGTTTTTAATCACATATGTGTAAAAACCCCCAAATCATCAAAGTCGAAGAACCCTAGAATCAAAACTTCTATAATTCGATATTATTTGACGGAATTGAGTTAGGAGTTCACTTATTCGATCCTTTTAGAGTCTTTAGGAATTAAAACTTACTTGCTTTGATGCCGAATTGCAGTAGATCACTTTAGACTTGAGTTTCGGCTAGTCCCACGACCAAATTCTTCTTCCTAGCCTTCTACGATTGAATTGTTGAACGTAGGAGAAACTAATAGTGCCGACTAGAGGGTATTGGGTTTCAATTTTGAGGATTGAAATCGAATTTTTCGGTTTTGATACAACCATGCAACGGTTACAACCTTTGGACAAACATTGAGTTAAATTCGACCATAATGTCTGTAATAAACACTGAATTGATGATGGTAATCATCAATATGACTGTTATAATCGATTCAATTCACCCATAATTTGCTTTAGGGTCCAATTTCGATTTTTATTTATTTGTTTTGCCGAATTTTAACTTTAAAAAGTCAAAGCTTACATTTTAACCTAATTATTAACATAATCCTTGAAATTATGGATTTTATAATTCGTTTTGAACAAATTCCAACTCTTGTAATTTGTTTTCGTACAATCACATCCCATTTCGGTTAATTCTAAAGTTAACGAAGTTAATCCGGAATACCGAATTGTCACTAATTGGGCCAATTGAACTATTATTGGGCTTGATTAATCCAATTGGGCCTCATAAATACCATTGGACCTACTTTGGGCCTCATTGGCCTACCTAGACCTCATTGGGCCTACCCTGGCCTTATTGGGCCTTCCTAGACCTCATTGAGCCTACACTGGCCTTATTGGGCCTACCTTGGCTCATTGGGTCTAACTTGTCTTGTTGGGCATGTGATCTCACTATTTTCAGTTAACGAAGTCAATTCGAAAAGTCGGATTGTCACAGAAACCTTCTAATTAAAACCATATCTTATGTTTTGATAATCTTATTGGGTGAGTGTTACGCTAAAACTTTTACATGTTATAAATGCGGGAAATCGGGGCATCTTGCCACTGATTGTACAAGCACTCCAAGTATATGCTACAATTGCTACAAACCTGGGCATAAACATAGTGATTGTCCAGAATTGGAAGGAGCTGGATCAGGAAGTGCTAGTGAAAAGAAACTAGAGATCCCTAAGCCAAAGGAGAGTGCCTTTCAGATTACAGCTGAAGAGGCTAAAGCGATTCTGAATGTGGTGACATGTACTTTTCTTGTCAACACTTTACCAGCTTATGTGTTGTTTGATTCAGGGGCAAGTAAATCATTTATGTCAACTAATTTTGTACATCATTCGTCCTTTGTGTTGGAAAATTTGATTTCTCCTTTAGAAATTGAACTAGCTGACTCTAAGAGCTTCTTAGGTTTTAATGTTTATCGAAATTGTGAAATCACCATCGAAGATGAGGATTATGAGATAGAGTTGATGCCAATGTTACTAGGAGAATTTGATGTTGTCGTTGGAATGGATTGGCTGTCTGCACATCAATAACATATTAAATGTGATCACAAGATGTTTCAATTGAAGTCACCCAATGGTGGTGAAGTTAATATAAGAGGAGAAAGAAGATATGGAGCTGTTTTATGTTTGATAGTCAAAGAAAATGAAATACATGAAACAAGGAGGCAAGTCCTACTTAGCTTTTATGGTTGACATGGGAAAAGAAGTTAAGAAGATTGAAGATGTTCCGATAGTTTGAGTCTTTTCGGATGTCTTTCCGGATGATTTACCTGGAGTTCCTCTAGAAAGAGATGTGGAGTTTCGTATTGATTTAGTTCTCGGGGCTATTCTAATTGCTAAAACTCTTTATTGGCACCAACCTAAATGCGAGAATTGATGTCTCCAATTTATGATCTTTTTGATAAAGCTTTTATGCGTCCTAGCATTTCATCATGGGGTGCTCCGATGCTCTTTGTCAAGAAGAAGGATGGGAGTATTAGAACGTGTATTGGTTATAGAGAGTTGAACAAGGTAACTATGAAGAACCGATATCCGTTGCCAAGAATTGATGATCTTTTTCCAAGATCGATTTAGCTTCAGGTTACCAAAAACTCAAGGATAAATAAGATGATATTGAAAAGACGGCTTTCTGTACTCGATATGGGCATTACGAGTTTCTCGTCATGTATTTTGGGTTGACTAACACACCAACATCGTTTATGGATTTAATGAATCGGGTGTGTCGTCCAATGTTAGACAGATCTTTCATTGTGTTTAGTGATGATATTCTCATTTATTCTAAAAATTAGGATGATCATGCTTGTCACTTGCGAGAGGTGCTTGAAATCCTTCGAAATGAGAAATTATACACTAAGTTCTCTAAATGAGCTTTTTGGTTGCAAGAAGTACAATTCTTGGGGCATATTGTTATCATTTATGGCATCCATGTTGATCCTTCAAAGATTCAAGCTATATCAAAATGGAGTTTACCTAAGACTCCTACTGAAGTGAGAAGTTTTATTGGTCTAGCAGATTATTATAGACGATATATTCAAGACTTCTCTAAAATTTCTTCTTTTTTGACTAAGTTGAAAAGAAGGGAGTGAAGTATGTATGGGGAGTGGAACAAGAACAAGCTTTTGTTGAGTCAAAAACCAAATTAAATCAAGTGCTCGTATTGGCACTACCTGAGGGACCTGATGATTTTGTAGTTTATTATGATGCATCGCATTTGGGTTTAGGTTGTGTTTTGATGCAATGGGGAAAAGTGATTGCGTATGCTTCAAGACAATTGAAGATACACAAAACAAACTACCCAACTCATGATCTTGAGCTTACAGCGGTAGTTTTTTCTTCTAAAATTTGAAGGCATTATATTTATGGTGTAAAGTGTACCGTTTCCATTGACCATAAAAACCTTAAGTATTAAGAGTTGAATATGAGATAAAGACGGTGGTCAGAGTTAATCAAAGATTATGATTGTGAAATCCTCTACCATCCAGGAAAGGCAAATGTGGTTGTTGATGCTTTGAGTAGAAAGGATTATTCACCTATAAGGGTGAAGGCGATGAAGATTGTGGTTTCTTCAGATATTTCCAGACAAATCAAAGAGGCTCAAGTTGAAGCATTTAAAGAAGAAAATTGGAAAATAGATCGTATTAATAGAAAAATCCATAATTTAAAAGAGGATAATCGTGGTTTAAAAACTAGATGGGTCGACTTTGGATTCCACCTACATGTCCATTTAAAGTAACGTTGTTGGATGAAGCTCATAAATCTAAGTACTCAATTCACCCAAGAGCTACCAAAATGTATAGAGATCTCCAAAATAATTATTAGTTGCCGGGGATGAAAAGAGACATTGTTAAATTTATTGAAAAATGTTACCATTTGGAAATGGGAACATGTTACTATGGATTTGATAACTAAACTACCTAGAACAAAAATGGAGCTTGATACGATTTGGGTTGTTGTTTATGATTAACGAAAAGTGCTCACTTCATTCCTATCCTTGAGGCTTACTCGTCAGAGAAAATGACAGAAGTTTACATATGTGAAGTGGTGTCACGTCATGGAGTTCCTGTGAGTATAGTATCTAATCGAGACATTCGATTTACTTCAATCTTTTCGAGGAAATTCCAAGATGAATTAGGAACTAAACTTATATTGAGCACCGCACGCAGATATGTTGGAAGATATGTTGCGTGCGTTTATCATTGATTTTGGGGGAAATTGGGAATATTATTTACCATTGGCTGAGTTTTCGTGTAACAATAGTTACCATTCTAGCCTTGGTATGCCCCCGTATCAAATGCTTTACGGGAGAAAATGTCGTACTCTTATTTGTTGAGAGGAAGTCGGTCTACAAGAGCTTGATAATAAAGACGTTGTGAAAGCCACTAAGGAAAAGATTGATCAAATACGAGCTCATTTGAAAGCCACTCAAGACCGACATAAATCCTATGCGGATAAAAGGAGAAGACCAATTGGTTTCCAAGTGGGGGACTATATTTTGTTAAAGGTTTCTCCATGGAAAGGTGTTATTCGTTTTCGCAAACGCGGAAAATTGAGTCCACGTTTCGTGGCCCTTTTAAAATTCTAGCAAGAGTTGGATAAGTTACTTACCATTTAGAGCTACTGGATGAACTGAGTTAAATACATAACACTTTCCATGTTTCATACTTGAGGAAGTGTTTGGCTTATGAGACGGCTTGTGTGCCGTTAGAAGATGTTGAAATTGTTGACAAATTGAATTATGTTGAAAAACATGTGGCAATTTTGGATTGAAAGGTTAAGTGACCTAGGAATAAGTCAATTAACCAAGTATTGATAAAATAGAAGAATCGAAAGGGATCCGACGTCACCTAGGAGTCGGAGGAAGAAATGAAGAAAGTTTACCCGTTTTTGTTTGATATGTAATTTGGTTTTGGGGATGAAACCTCTCTAAGGAGGGGTAAATTGTAACGACCCGTTTTGTTTAAAAATTATAATATAATCGATCAGGTGGAATTCTAAGTTAAATAAGTATTTATCTATTAATTGAATTGTGTTGTTTGGTAAATTAAATAACTAAGTTAGTTAATTTGGTTACATGTTTTGTTAAGTTGAAGGGTTGAACTTGCCAAACCTTCAAACTTGAAAATTTGTGGATAAAAATTTGACTTAAGTCAAAGTTGCTAGATATTTGTTCATATTTGTGTGTGTTTACGTGGGTGAGTTCAAGAGACAAAGAAGAAGCTTTAACCTAGCTTTCAATTTGGTGGAAATCTTGAAGTTTAAATCATGTTTAAGGAGCTAAATCACTATCCTAGGTGATCTTCAACAACTACATAAGTAAATTTTGAGGTTTTTATTCTAGTTCTTAAAACCTTTGAAATATCAACTTGAATGGGTTTTCATCAAATCTTTAATTGGTTGTTATCACTAGCAAAAGATTGTTAGTTTTGATTGTTTAATCATGATTTAAGCACTCAAACATAGATTCTAGCATATATGATCAATTGATGTTGATATGGGTTATGGGTAAATTGATAAGCTATGTAGAATTCTTCGTAAAACATGAACTTGATGAAGAAATACTAGTGTAGGATATGTAAATTCTTATGGTGTGCAGAAAATTGTTTGTAAATGAACAAATTTTTGATTTTTATGAAATTGGTTCATAAATGGAGGTTTAGAAATAACTATTTGTGACGAAAATTCAAAGGTATAAATTCTGCACACCAATTGTTTGTAGAAATGCTTGAAACAAAATGAAAATGGGTGTTGATTGGAAATGAAACTGGTTGCTGTCCTGTTTTTGTAAAACTCGTATAAGACAGCCAGAAAATTATTAGAAAAAGTATCTTATATTCTTGAGAAGCTCTTTGAGTATGCTACAATTCATATTTGAACATGTTAAGCTGAAAAAAATCATAAAGTGGTGAAAAGTGGTGATTTGAACAGCAACCCAGAAAATTCAGCAAGCTGAATTGTAAAAAAATAAAGCTGATGAATGGTTTTTGTAAATATTGTATAAAATCAACCGTACATTCGATTGAGGTGTATATTATATGCATGGAAAGATCTCTAAGTCTTCTACAATTTGTATTTGAACATGTCAAGTTGGTTTAGATTTTAAAAGGGGCAAAAACCTCCTTGAACAGCTACTGCTCAGAAAGTGCAGAACTGAAAAATGAAGTTTTATAATTTTGATGTAAGTCAAATGTTTGAATGAACATGTATGATTGGTACTAGTTGATTAGGTACATGTAAATGGGTGTTCTGTGTCTTAGGATACTTACAAATTGATAGAGCAAGTATTTGCTCTAACGGGTCAAAATGAGGATTTGGGTACAAATATAAGAAGCGGAGCCCTTGTGTGCAATGTGTGTTTGATAAATTATGAAATATTAAATGTTTCTATGCCATATGAATTGAATCATGAAATTGATTCAAAGTAATTGACATTGTAATATTTGAATATTAGATAGCAAATTTGTTAAATAGATAAGTCTATGTCAATCTTAACTAGTATGGTAGTTAAGAGTATGAAATTGTAGCACACACACCGAAAATAGTTGATACAATAAAATAAATAGTTGTCACATGCGAACACTAAGCAGAATGAACTAGAATAATGAACAGAGCATGTACATGAGATCAAATAATGTTAACAGATAATGTTTGACCAAGTTTAGCACTCCTAACAATGCTGAAGTAACAAACAATCATCATTGGCATTCCCTGAAGGGTAAATCAAACAACGGTGGGTCTGGCTGGGCCAATAGATCTATCATTGTTTACCAAAAAGTTTAAGTTGTGATCAATGCAAGTTCATAGCTAAAGCTCCCAACATCTAAGGCCATTAAGCTAAGTTCACATGGATAATAGTTGAAGATATAGTTTAAAAGTTGTAACATGTTTCACCCCAAAAATAAAAGCATAAAAGAGGGGCTATGAAGGCTCACCTTAATTAACGAGCAAGCCTTTGTAAATAACAGATGCCAAGTGTGTAGTTTGTGCAACACAATACAAGGTAAGCTATACAGTTTAAAAAAGTATAAGCTAATGTAACTCTATCTTCCTATGGAATTTCTAACACAGTTTCAATACTATAATTGTATTCCATGTTCAAATGTTTACCTTTTAATTTGTTCAAAAATGTTTTGTATGTAAACCTCCTTTAAGTCTTTTAAAGTTTACTTTTCAAATTGGATATCTATTTAAAGTTTAATTCATATGTTTAAATAAATAATTAAATAATTATTGTTTAATAATAAATAGTTTAAAATCATAATAATAGTATTAATAATTTTCTTAATAAGTTCGAAGGATTGCTTATAGTTTAAACAATTTATACTCCAATAATAATATAATAGTTTGTAAAATGTATTTATATATTTAATTACTACATAAAAATTATTTTGATGAAATAGTACTTTTAATAAATATCATAATTCAAAAAAAAACTACAAAGGTTAAAGTTACTTTGATATAATCTTTAAAAGTTGATAGATGTTATTTATAAATAAATATGTGTACCTTAATTGTACAAATAAAATTTCATTGTTTTACATACAACGTTATATCATGTTATTATAAGATTTAAAAGACCTTGTTATATATACAGTCTTAAATAAAATATATAGAATAAAATATATGTAAGTTAAGTTTAATTGAGTTTAAAAAAAAAAAAACTTGCGTATAGCATATATATATTTTAAAACTAAATAATATTTATTATTATTATTATTTTTTAGAATATCTATGCTTTATTTACTAAAACTTTAAGTATTTATTTATAAAAATTTTTGTCAAACCTTGGGGTGCGATATCATATGATAATCATAGTGATCATATTGTTTACGTGGCACATAATATATAATGAGAAATGCTAACATGACATTGATATAGAATTACAAAGTTAAATTACAGAATTCATGTTCATAATTTAACTAAGTAAATTTACCCAAAAAGAATCACTGAATTTCTATCTTGCATCTGCACAAGATTTACAAAAGATGATTCAAAGCTATGTCATTCTAAAATATGAACAACACAACTCTAAAGTCCACTAGCTTATGCCCTGATGTCTGCTGACTAAACATGTTCATCACATGAGAAAACATGCATTTAAAACAAAGTCAACACTAGGTTGGTGAGTTCATACGTTTAGTATTTGAATACAGTTGTATCCTTGATATTTCCAATTCACAATGTCACACACAAGTTGTGACACTCAGCAATTTCAGGTAAACTACAACTCTTACAACTTTACATTTCACATTCATACTTGTTTCATTTCATTTAATTTTGTTTAATTAGATGAGCTGAACATACACAACTACGAAACGATAGTTCGAGGAACTATCGAATCGTACATTACACATCGGTTTTGGGAACTGAGTGTGGCAAACACAAACACAAACACAAACACAAAACAATAATTGGGGAATTATTGGATTGTGTAAATACATGTTGATTATGGTAAATCAAGCATGCGAATGATTCGTAACAATGAACGCAAACTATCGAAGATAATTCGAGGAATTATCAAAACACACACACGAGTCTCACGAACGTTGATCAAACAACTTATGTGTTATTATTGTATTATGTGCTAAACGTGCATTAGATGTATAGGATAAACGTTGGGAATTGAGCACGAGCGTAATCAAATCATCGAAGTTGAAAAACATGTAAATTGACCCGTCGCGGTACGCGAAAGCCTTTGGCGAAGGGCTTGGCAGTACGCGAAGGAAAGTGGGAGTCGAGACTCCTGAATTTCTCAGCGGTACGCGACGCCCATTTTGATCGGCCTACGCGGTACGTGAAGGCCATGCAGATCAAAATTTTTATAAAAATCAACCCCAAGCTCATTCCATTCGGTTTCTTCACATTTTCTCCGACTTCCTACACATCCTCTCGACCAAACTCTCTGCCAAAGTTCTGCCAACCCCTAATAAGCTATTCCTAAGCCATTCCTCCTTCCTTTTGGTGATTTAGGAGTCCTTGGAGCTTGGAGAAGGAGTACGGAAGCTAAAAACGATCATCAACCACTGGTTCTTCATCCTCAGCCATCATTCATACTGAATCTAGTCTTCTAAGGTAGTTTTCTATGTTTATCTATGATTAGATCGTACATGCATGATGTAAAAACACACATGCAAGTGTGTTTGAACACATGCAACTCCATGTGGCTATTGAGCACTAATTTGTTGGTGATTTGATGTGGTATTAGATTTAGATTTGCTGATTTTAGTATAAGATTGATTGGATTTGACTTTTATCAAGTTTTTGTTGATTTGATGATGATTTTGGAACACTTGCCATAAAAGGAAACTTTTATATTGCAAGTCATAGATTTGTAATGATCTAGACATGTTAGACATGTCTAGATGTTGTCAAAAGTATATTGAAGTGTTCAGAAACACATTTGGGTAATTGATTGTGTCAAAAACATGGCTTTGAATAAACTTGCTAAATAAGGAAACTTTTAAAAATCAAAAGAGGGCTTTTGATGTTTTTGAATGATTTGGTGAACTTTGATTTTTGTGATATGTTTAAAAATGATTTCTAAACATATTTGGAAACTTCAATTTGTGAAAACGAGCTTTTATACGGGTACTTTCCAAATAAGTAAACTTTATTTGGGTAAAATGGCGTAAATAATGATTTATGTGTAAACGATGTGTTTTAAATGTTAAAACATGATTTTATAAACATATTAAAGGTATTAGTATATGAAATGGGATTTCATAGTTACACTTTCCTAAAACAGAAACTTTCCAAAAATGGTAAATTGTACGATTAGAGTCATAGGATGCATGTGAGTGTCCTACTTGTACTTGTGACACATTGGACGGTCATAACACAACAAACGTGTCACCTACAATTCACAGAGTCAACACAAGTCAACACACACACACTGGGTTGAGCACACCGACACTTGGAGTTGTATGGGATACAACACACCACAAAACGCATACGACACCTATATGATTATAGGTGCACACTAGCAGGTGCTAGCATTCGCAGTTGCGAACACTTACACACCGGAACTACTTCATTAGGTGAGTTCAGAGCCCCTTTTTACTTTTCAAACCTTTGGGGGAGAAAACACAACTTTACAACTGTTTTTGTACAACGACTCATTTTATTTACGTATGGACATGCTTTATCACTATATGTATAAGTGTGGACCACATCACAATTAAAAGTCCTCGCGATACTCCACGGACCCTTAGTAGCGCATAGCGCCTAGCGTGGTAATCTTGATTAGTACTATTTGGGCCTGACAAGACCACGCATCTCGCCTGGGTGGCCAACCCGACTGGAGGTCGGAATGGGTGCAATATTGACCAACACTTTGCCATTGTCTTGTGATGGACATGGTGGGAGGCACAACTATCAGCTTCGGTACGATCCCGCATATAATATAACTGTATTGACTAGCTATCAATCGATACTGCATTGTAATGATATGTAAATCACAACTCTTACTTTAAACATTGGATTTTACTGCTTCGGAAAAACCTGTGCTCTCACCATCCTTTGTGTTGACCCTTTTACTCGCATGTTTTCTCAGGTAACTAAGGCACGCACACGAGGATAGGATGCTAGGATGGAGTCCCATGCATTAGCTTTAGTGTCTTAGGATTGAGAATATTTAAACGATTGAATTGTTAGGTAATGATTATGTCGCACCCCGGCCCTCCCGTCCCGGATGGGGGCGCGACGGCTGGCTGATCTAGCAGGATCGCAGTCTGCGGTCACACAGTTTTGCGAGACCTACATGTCTGGTTACATACGTACATCCAATAACTTGGATAAAACAGTTTAGTAAAATTAGAGTTGTGGAAGTTTAGTAATATCAAAACAGTTTAAGTTCATTGGTTGAGGAAACATACTATTAATACGGTTTTCAAAACATTACAGAGTACTAGTGCGGAAGCAAATTTAATTGTTTGACAATACACGATAAAACAACATGATAATTGTTCCAAAAGCCTTAGATAATGATATTGATGCATGGGACTCCATCCTAGCATCCTATCCTCAAGTGCATGCCTTAGCTTCCTGAGAAAACAAGAAATAAAAAGGGTCAACACAAAGGTTGGTGAGAGCACAGGTTTATCATAAGCAGTAAACATCCAATGTTTAAAGTAAGAGTTGCTATTTACGTATCATTCCAATGCAGTATCGATTGATAGCTAGTCAATACAGTTATATTATATGCGGGGTCATTCCGAAGCTGACAGTTGTGCCTTCCACCATGACCATCACAAGACAATGGCAAAGTGTTGGTCAATATTGCACCCATTCCGACCTCCAGTCAAGTTGGCCACCCAGGCGAGATGGGTGGGGCTTGTCAGGCCCAAATAGTACTATTCAAGATTACCACGCTAGGCGCTACGCGCTACTAATGGTCCGTGGAGTATCGCGAGGACTTTTAGTTGTGATGTGGTCCACACATATACATATAGTGATAAAGCATGTCCATATGCAAATAAAATGAGTTGTTGTTCATAAAAGAGTTTAGCATGCAATGTTTTCTCCCCCAAAGGTAGAAAAGTAAAAAGGTGGTGGTAGGATAATTTCAAAGGAAAGTCAAAGGGAAGGCAAGGCACCGATTTTTAACCCGTAACTTTAAGTGCTAAGGTAAGCTACTAACTTACTAAACACCATATATGTGTAGTAGTGATTGTCTACTTCTTGCATTGTTTTAATTATGAATGGTTGTCCAATAAATGAAATTGGTTTGGTTGTGCAGTTTGACTTAATTAGTCAAGTTGTGCATATCCATCAAAATGTTTAAATTGAGCTTTTATGTAATTGATTTGATTGTAATTGGTTGTTTAAATCAATGATAGAATAATCGGAGGATAAGTATCATAGTAACGTTGTTTGTAGTTGATTATAAACTAGTGCATTAATTGTTTGTTATTCAATCTATGTTGGAAGAACTGAGGAGTGAACACGATAGTTTGAATTGTAAATTGTTGATTACTTCACCACATGAATATGGAAGTAAAAAAAATTTATAAGTTATGATGGAAGTACATGGTGAGAACATCATAACTGTAACACCCTGACCAATGACAAAATCATCGGGGTATTCGCGAAGTGTATATTGTTTTAAAGCACAGGGTAATTAATGTTTCAAACATAGATTAATAGAAATTCAAACTTAAAATTTAAATAAACATTAATTATTCATAATCCATTACATCATAAAAGAAATAGTAAATTTTAACTCCCGAAAACTTAATAATACGAATGCTAAATAACTAAACCAATCTTCTAAACAAGTTTATGTAGTATTCCCATCTGAAACATGTTTAAAATAAAAGGTCAACTATAAATAGTTGGCGAGTTTCATTGGTTTAAGCACACACACCGAAAATAGTTGATACAATATAATAAATAGTTGTCACATGCGAACACTAAGCAGAATGAACTAGAATAATGAACAGAGCATGTACATGAGATCAAATAATGTTAACAGATAATGTTTGACCAAGTTTAGCACTCCTAACAATGCTGAAGTAACAAACAATCATCATTGGCATTCCCTGAAGGGTAAATCAAACAACGGTGGGTCTGGCTGGGCCAATAGATCTATCATTGTTTACCAAAAAGTTTAAGTTGTGATCAATGCAAGTTCATAGCTAAAGCTCCCAACATCTAAGGCCATTAAGCTAAGTTCACATGGATAATAGTTGAAGATATAGTTTAAAAGTTGTAACATGTTTCACCCCAAAAATAAAAGCATAAAAGAGGGGCTATGAAGGCTCACCTTAATTAACGAGCAAGCCTTTGTAAATAACAGATGCCAAGTGTGTAGTTTGTGCAACACAATACAAGGTAAGCTATACAGTTTAATAAAGTATAAGCTAATGTAACTCTATCTTCCTATGGAATTTCTAACACAGTTTCAATACTATAATTGTATTCCATGTTCGAATGTTTACCTTTTAATTTGTTCAAAAATGTTTTGTATGTAAACCTCCTTTAAGTCTTTTAAAGTTTATTTTTCAAATTGGATATCTATTTAAAGTTTAATTCATATGTTTAAATAAATAATTAAATAATTATTGTTTAATAATAAATAGTTTAAAATCATAATAATAGTATTAATAATTTTCTTAATAAGTTGGAAAGATTGCTTATAGTTTAAACAATTTATACTCCAATAATAATATAATAGTTTGTAAAATGTATTTATATATTTAATTACTACATAAAAATTATTTTGATGAAATAGTACTTTTAATAAATATCATAATTCAAAAAAAAAACTACAAAGGTTAAAGTTACTTTGATATAATCTTTAAAAGTTGATAGATGTTATTTATAAATAAATATGTGTACCTTAATTGTACAAATAAAATTTCATTGTTTTACATACAACGTTATATCATGTTATTATAAGATTTAAACGACCTTGTTATATATACAGTCTTAAATAAAATATATAGAATAAAATATATGTAAGTTAAGTTTAATTGAGTTTAAAATAAAAATAATCTTGCGTATAGCATATATATATTTTAAAACTAAATAATATTTATTATTATTATTATTATTTTTTAGAATATCTATGCTTTATTTACTAAAACTTTAAGTATTTATTTATAAAAATTTTTGTCAAACCTTGGGGTGCGATATCATATGATAATCATAGTGATCATATTGTTTACGTGGCACATAATATATAATGAGAAATGCTAACATGACATTGATATAGAATTACAAAGTTAAATTACAGAATTCATGTTCATAATTTAACTAAGTAAATTTACCCAAAAAGAATCACTGAATTTCTATCTTGCATCTGCACAAGATTTACAAAAGATGATTCAAAGCTATGTCATTCTAAAATATGAACAACACAAAAGTAAGCTAGGTCTTCTCTAAAGTCCACTAGCTTATGCCCTGATGTCTGCTGACTAAACATGTTCATCACATGAGAAAACATGCATTTAAAACAAAGTCAACACTAGGTTGGTGAGTTCATACGTTTAGTATTTGAAAACAGTTGTATCCTTGATATTTCCAATTCACAATGTCACACACAAGTTGTGACACCCGGCAATTTCAGGTAAATTACAACTCTTACAACTTTACATTTCACATTCATACTTGTTTCATTTCATTTAATTTTGTTTAATTAGATGAGCTGAACACACACAACTACGAAATGATAGTTCGAGGAACTATCGAATCGTACATTACACATCGGTTTTGGGAACTAAGTGTGGCAAACACAAACACAAACACAAACACAAAACAATAATTGGGGAATTATTGGATTGTGTAAATACATGTTGATTATGGTAAATCAAGCATGCGAATGATTCGTAACAATGAACACAAACTATCGAAGATAATTCGAGGAATTATCAAAACACACACACGAGTCTCACGAACGTTGATCAAACAACTTATGTGTTATTATTGTATTATGTGCTAAACGTGCATTAGATGTATAGGATAAACGTTGGGAAATGAGCACGAGCGTAATCAAATTATCGAAGTTGAAAAACATGTAAATTGAGCCGTCGCGGTACATGAAAGCCTTTGGCGAAGGGCTTGGCAGTACGCGAAGGAAAGTGGGAGTCGAGACTCCCGAATTTCTCAGCGGTACGCGACGCCAATTTTGATCGGCCTACGCGGTACGTGAAGGCCATGCAGATCAAAATTTTTATAAAAATCAACCCCAAGCTCATTCCATTCGGTTTCTTCACATTTTCTCCGACTTCCTACACATCCTCTCGACCAAACTCTCTGCCAAAGTCCTGCCAACCCCTAATAAGCTATTCCTAAGCCATTCCTCCTTCCTTTTGGTGATTTTGGAGTCCTTGGAGCTTGGAGAAGGAGTACGGAAGCTAAAAACGATCATCAACCACTGGTTCTTCATCCTCAACCATCATTCCTACTGAATCTAGTCTTCTAAGGTAGTTTTCTATGTTTATCTATGATTAGATCGTACATGCATGATGTAAAAACACACATGCAAGTGTGTTTGAACACATGCAACTCCATGTGGCTATTGAGCACTAATTTGTTGGTGATTTGATGTGGTATTAGATTTAGATTTGGTGATTTTAGTATAAGATTGATTGGATTTGACTTTTATCGAGTTTTTGTTGATTTGATGATGATTCTGGAACACTTGCCATAAAAGGAAACTTTTATATTGCAAGTCATAGATTTGTAATGATCTAGACATGTTAGACATGTCTAGATGTTGTCAAAAGTATATTGAAGTGTTCAGAAACACATTTGGGTAATTGATTGTGTCAAAAACATGGTTTTGAATAAACTTGCTAAATAAGGAAACTTTTAAAAATCAAAAGAGGGCTTTTGATGTTTTTGAATTATTTGGTGAACTTTGATTTTTGTGATATGTTTAAAAATGATTTCTAAACATATTTGGAAACTTCAATTTGTGAAAACGAGCTTTTATACGGGTACTTTCCAAATAAGTAAACTTTATTTGGGTAAAATGGCGTAAATAATGATTTATGCGTAAACGATGTGTTTTAAATGTTAAAACATGATTTTATAAACATACTAAAGGTATTAGTATATGAAATGGGATTTCATAGTTACACTTTCCTAAAACAGAAACTTTCCAAAAATGGTAAATTGTACGATTAGAGTCATAGGATGCATGTGAGTGTCCTACTTGTACTTGTGACACATTGGACGGTCATAACACAACAAACGTGTCACCTACAATTCGCAGAGTCAACACAAGTCAACACACACACACTCGGTTGAGCACACCGACACTTGGAGTTGTATGGGATACAACACACCACAAAACGCAAACGACACCTATATGATTATAGGCGCACACTAGCAGGTGCTAGCATATGCAGTTGCGAACACTTACACACCGGAACTACTTCATCAGGTGAGTTCAGAGCCCCTTTTTACTTTTCAAACCTTTGGGGGAGAAAACACTAGTTTACAACTGTTTTTGTACAACGACTCATTTTATTTACGTATGGACATGCTTTATCACTATATGTATACGTGTGGACCACATCACAATTAAAAGTCCTCGCGATACTCCACGGACCGTTAGTAGCGCATAGCGCCTAGCGTGGTAATCTTGATTAGTACTATTTGGGCCTGACAAGACCACGCATCTCGCCTGGGTGGCCAACCCGACTGGAGGTCGGAATGGGTGCAATATTGACCAACACTTTGCCATTGTCTTGTGATGGACATGGTGGGAGGCACAACTATCAGCTTCGGTACGATCCCGCATATAATATAACTGTATTGACTAGCTATCAATCGATACTGCATTGTAATGATATGTAAATCACAACTCTTACTTTAAACATTGGATGTTTACTGCTTCGGAAAAACCTGTGCTCTCACCATCCTTTGTGTTGACCCTTTTACTCGCATGTTTTCTCAGGTAACTAAGGCACGCACACGAGGATAGGATGCTAGGATGGAGTCCCATGCATTAGCTTTAGTGTCTTAGGATTGAGAATATTTAAACGATTGAATTGTTAGGTAATGATTATGTCACACCCCGGCCCTCCCGTCCCGGATGGGGGCGCGACGGCTGGCTGATCTAGCAGGATCGCAGTCTGCGGTCACACAGTTTTGCGAGACCTACATGTCTGGTTACATACGTACATCCAATAACTTGGATAAAACAGTTTAGTAAAATTAGAGTTGCGGAAGTTTAGTAATATCAAAACAGTTTAAGTTCATTGGTTGAGGAAACATACTATTAATACGGTTTTCAAAACATTACAGAGTACTAGTGCGGAAGCAAATTTAATTGTTTGACAATACACGATAAAACAACATGATAATTGTTCCAAAAGCCTTAGATAATGATATTGATGCATGGGACTCCATCCTAGCATCCTATCCTCAAGTGCATGCCTTAGCTTCCTGAGAAAACAAGAAATAAAAAGGGTCAACACAAAGGTTGGTGAGAGCACATGTTTATCATAAGCAGTAAACATCCAATGTTTAAAGTAAGAGTTGCCTTTTACGTATCATTCCAATGCAGTATCGATTGATAGCTAGTCAATACAGTTATATTATATGCGGGGTCATTCCGAAGCTGACAGTTGTGCCTCCCACCATGTCCATCACAAGACAATGGCAAAGTGTTGGTCAATATTGCACCCATTCCGACCTCCAGTCAAGTTGGCCACCCAGGCGAGATGGGTGGGGCTTGTCAGGCCCAAATAGTACTATTCAAGATTACCACGCTAGGCGCTACGCGCTACTAATGGTCCGTGGAGTATCGCGAGGACTTTTAGTTGTGATGTGGTCCACACATATACATATAGTGATAAAGCATGTCCATATGCAAATAAAATGAGTTGTTGTTCATAAAAGAGTTTAGCATGCAATGTTTTCTCCCCCAAAGGTAGAAAAGTAAAAAGGTGGTGGTAGGATAATTTCAAAGGAAAGTCAAAGGGAAGGCAAGGCACCGATTGTTAACCCGTAACTTTAAGTGCTAAGGTAAGCTACTAACTTACTAAACACCATATATGTGTAGTAGTGATTGTCTACTTCTTGCATTGTTTTAATTATGAATGGTTGTCCAATAAATGAAATTGGTTTGGTTGTGCAGTTTGACTTAATTAGTCAAGTTGTGCATATCCATCAAAATGTTTAAATTGAGCTTTTATGTAATTGATTTGATTGTAATTGGTTGTTTAGAAATCATTTTTAAACATATTTCAATGATCACAAAACATCCAATCATATTAAAACATCAAAAGCCCTCTTTTGATTTTTAAAAGTTTCCATAAATAGCAAGTTTCTATAAAACCAAGTTTTTGACCAAATCATTCACCCAAGTGTGTTTCTAAACACTCCAATACACTTTTGACAACATCTAGACATGTCTAACATGCCTAGATCATCACAAATCTATGACTTGCAACATAAAAGTTTCCTTTTATGGCAAGTGTACCAAAATCATCACCAAATCAATCCTAACTTAACCAAAACTCAAATCTAACATTTCTAAACACTAAAATCAGTAGATCTACAACAAATACTCATCAAATCGCCAACACATTCGAGCACAATAACTAAATGGAGTTGCACGTGGGTTATGACCCATTGCATGTATAATCTAATGACTAATAAGCAAATAAAACTACCTTAGATGGCAAGATTCGAGTTATAATAGATGCAACAGACCCTGGAAGTGGATGGGGATGACTTTTCAACGTGTTGATGGCCTTCAAGAACTTCTTTGATGCTCCAATGGCTTCAACTCACCAAGAAATGCATATATATGGCTTCTATGTTGATTCCAGAGGCTTGGGGTGTGATTTCAGTTGGTTTCAGTCGATCTAGTGAGGAAACGCTCGGTGAAGTGTATGAAAAACCGAACAAAATGACTTGGGTTAGGTTTTTATGAAAATTTCGATCTGCATGTACGCAAAGGCCGATCAACATTTCTTATCACTTACCGCGATGGGATTCGGGAGTCTCGACTCCCGGCTTTCGTCGCGTACCGCGACGGGTCCATTTACTTGTTTGTCGATTCCGATGATTCAATTTCGCTCGTACTCGATTCTTAACGTTTATCATAAACATCTAATGCATTTTTAGCACATAATCATATAATAACACATAGTTTGGTTGATCACCAACGTTCGTGAGACTCGTGTGTGTTTCGATAATTCCTCGAATTATTTTCGATAGTTTGTGTTCGTGTCTTACGAAGTGTTTTCACGCTTGATTAATCCTAATCAACGTGTGATGCACAATTTAATAATTCCCCGAATTATTGTTTTGTGTTAGTGTTGTGTTTGCCACACTTGGTCACAAAACCAATGTGCAATGTACGATTCGATAGTTCCTCGAACTATCGTTTCGTAGTTGTTTAAGCTGAACTCATCTAATTAAACATAATTAAATGATATGCAACAAGTATGAATGTGAAATGTGAAGAATGTAAGAGTCGCAATTTACCTGAAATTGCCGGGTGTCAAAGATTATTTCTTAAACCGCTTCTGTAAACTATTATCCTGTTTTGTTTTGAAAACTGTTCTATAAACGCTTCCGCAACTTATGAACTATATCTGTTTTGATATTATTAAACTTCCGCAACTTTGATTTTACAAAACTGTTTTATCGAAGTTATTGGATGTACATATGCAACCATACATGTAGGTCTCGCAACTGTGTGACCGGAGACTACGATCCTGCCAGATCGGTGGCGTCGCGCCCTCGTTCAGGCAGGGAAGGTCGGGGTGCGACAGATTGGTATCAGAGCCTCTGGTTATTGCGAATTAGGTTTGCATTTAGTGAACATAGTTTATAACCACTAGTCTCCACACAACACGTAATGTTTAGTATTTAGATACAAGCATACATGATCATACATACACTCATTACACGCATTATAGCTATGCGTCACGATCGCCACCGCATGTGATTACACATGATGGGGAGGAGCCGATAGCTCTACGTGATTCCTTTCATTACTTACCGCACACACCATCTTAGTGATTAGATATACTCTAACACTTATTCTCGCTGTGAAGATCAATGCTAGAAAACGCGTAGGACGCAGGAACGCGGGAGGACATGGGAACATCAGCTTGACACCAGCTGAACTAAACGCACTTATCAAGGAACGGGTTGAAGAGGCACTTGCTGCAACAGAGGCTACCCGAAACCAAAACCTACTAAATCAGGGTGAAAACTCTCATTTTGAATTCACCTTGCGCAATGATCACTCGTTTATATTACAACACGTTTATCGGATTCTGAATTCAATTCCTTTCATTTCCTATGACAGGAGCAAACCTCAATCCATCTCTCTACACATTCAAGATGTATCTGGACTGCAAACCACACTCCTTCAGTGGCACAGAGGGTGCCGTTGGACTATTATGCTAGATAGAAAAGACAGAGTCGGCCTTCTCCATGAGCAACTGCAGGGAGGAGGACCGAGTCAAGTTCGTTGCAGGGACATTTGAGGGTGCTGACCTCACTTGGTGGAATGCCAACGTCCAGAATCTAGGGTTGAATGCAGCCAACGCTTTACCTTGGGATGAATTCAAAAGGATGTTGAACCGCGAATACTGTCCTCGTGGTGAAGTGCAGAAGCTAGAGACAGAATTCTAGAACCACAAGATAATTGGTTCCGAGGTCAAGGCATACACCGCTCGATCCTATGAGCTGGCACACCTATGCCCGGAAATGGCAACCCCACCCTTCAAACACATAGAGAAGTATATTGAGGGACTACCATCTCAAATTCAAGGCATGGTACTTTTTGCTGACCCCATCACCATCACCATGATAATTATTTATGATAATAAATTTTTGGATGTTATTAGTGATATTGGTATACATATTGAAAACATATTATTATATATGCGTAAACCATGAGAAGTTTAGTTGAAACACAACTAAACAGAACCAGAGAGTTTATCGCAGTTGAATGCGCAGATTATGGATTATTGGTTTGGAATGGAAATGAATTGGGAGTTGGTTGTTGTTTGGTTGCTAAACATAGTCATGGACACATGGTCATGGTTTATCGAAATAGCGGTGGGACGGTGGCTGGGGCAGTTGCGACTGACCCCAACATATTCCCTATATATATGCATATTTTGGTCTATCACGGATGTGTTAGTGATACGGTTTAGTGGGTTTTGGATTGGGATTTATAATATTAAATATAATTAAATAAGGAAAATGATATTGGAAATGATTACGCGATGGTGAGGTTACGAACATAATTTAAACTCGAATATTAATTCTGAAATATTAACTTAATAATGTATTCGCGTGGCTGACGATTCACACGAATATAATTATTAAGGATAATATTCTGAAACGGTATTCCCTAAATAGTAAATCGAATCGAAATACATTACGAGCCTTGGATTCGTAATGGTGACGATCGCTATGATTCCGTACGCAAGTAATGCGTTTCGACGAGACACCGAAATAATATTTAACGATATTAAATTAATAAATGGAAACCAATAATGTTTATTAGGAATCACAACATATGATGAATACGAATAAATTGTCATTGATAAACGATTTAACAAAAAATTAAATGAAATCATTTTACAAAACAACGATATTTAAATAAAATCATTTTATGAAAACGAAACATAATTATTTAAATACTTTATGTTTTACTACGCGTTTACGATAAAATCCAAACATTTAATTATTTTTATCGCGGATTAAATGAGACCAAGCACGCGGGGATAGATCGGGGTATAAAAACCCACCCTTTCTCTTATTCTTCATTTGGAAGAAGACTCACTCTCTCTCTAGATTCAAGAATTCGTCATTTTCTCTCACTAGAACTTCTCTCTACATTTTCTTCCTCAAATATCCACCATTTCAAGAAATCTTGGAGCCTAAATGACCGCGTGATCGAGAGGAACAAGAGGATATGAAGAAATCTAGCTTTTAGCCAAGATTTCGAGGTAAATCTCGAGTTTTTCTTTTTGGTTTACATTTAAACATAACTGATTCTCGTCACCACCATTTGTAAACGATTTTCTGTTTTAAAAGCCCTAAACTGTACATGTGTGGGTGTGTGGAAGCCGTAGATGAACCTGCAACCAACTAGGATCGAGCATGAGGATGATGAGCAGCCATGGACTGCTGGTTCGCGACCAACAGGTCGGCCGAACCTGTTAGGGGTTGGCCGAACCTCTCATTATTCAAACTAGCCTGGGGACGAACCCATAGGATGTAGCCAAAATTGGAATCTTTCTGAGTTAGCCGAACCCCTGTAATGACCTATTTTGGTAAAATATTATTAAACGAATATAATTGGTGTAAAAATTATATTCGTATATTCTATTTGGAGGGTGTTTTATTAATATTTGATTTCTTGAAATTATGGTGGGTGTTTACTAACTTAACTTAGTTAGTTATAACTAGTTAGATTTAACTAGTAATTGAGGGGCTAGAATTGACAATAGGTGAAACTTGAATTAAAAGGGAGGTTTAATGTTGACTTGGTCAACATTTCACATTTTTATGTGTGTGTGTGGTTGGAGACGTGAAAGAGAGGGGAGGGAGACAAGGAGAAAGCCTCAAAATTCTGGAAATCCATCAAATTGGTGCTTGATTCATGGTTTGATCTTGAATGCAACTGAAGATTTGAGCTCTCCTTGCATTCTACTACATACAGGTAAGAAATTTTGGTGTGTTTTGATGGGATTTTCGTGAGTCTCATATGGGGGTGTGGGTTTGATGAGTGAAATCAAAAATTGGAAGTTTTGATGGTGTCATATGTTTCTAATCATCATGAATATCATCTAGAAACAACATTTTGATCATTTTTCTTACATATTGATGTAGTATGGTTAATGGGGGTTTATGGTGTTCATGGGGTATATGAACTTGTGGTTAAACTTGATGTTCAAATGTTGAGTTTGATGATTTCACAAAGTGGTTGTAGTTTGTTGGTGTACATGATGAACTTGTTATTCTTGTGAATCAAAAATGGAGTTGGATAGAAGTGTTATGGATCAATGGTCATGGGTTGGTAAGTACATGCACATAAGGTGTTTGATGAAATGACAATTTGAGGGTTTTAACTTAAAACTGAGTTAAGTGTATTGATGAGGTGAAATGTGTTACATAAATGTAAAATGGTGATCTTGGGTGATAATGGGTCAAATAGGTTTAATTTGACTAGTTCTAGTCAACTCTATTCTTAAACCTATTAGTTGTGATGATAGGAAACAACAGTGGATAACACATCGGGACGAGGTAAGTCACCTAACCCATTTTTGTTTGCATGTGCTATGGTGTATTATGCATATGTATATAAATATGTGTTGAGATGTATGTATGTTATACATGGATGTGCAGATTTTGGTGTATTGGTGTTTTGCATATGTTGTTTAACAATAATACGAATAATGGGTGTTGGATGTTTGATTTTTTGTTGGTCAATAATATGATATGTATGTGGAATGTGCATTGAATGTTGAATTGGTGAATAGATGTATGTTTGACTTTGTGTTGGTCAATAATATGATATGTATGTGGAATATGCATTGAATGTTGAATTCGGTGAATAGATGTATGTTTGACTTGGTGTGACGATAACATGCAAAAGGTGTTATATTTTCTTAGTTATTGTAATAAAGCAAGTTTACAATTGGTGTGGTGAAATAAGAATGATTCAGAAGTGGTGTGAATCTCTTATTAGAAGTTTGACTGAAAATGGTCAAACAAATTCGAATAGGTGAATTAGTACTTGTTGTTAGACAATGATAAGCAATAGGTGGTGATATATGTTGCTTGATTATTCTTAACATGGTGTTAATGCTAGTTCATGATTGGATTTGGTGTCTATTTGTATGGGTGATGAAGTATGGAAATAGTTCACAAGGTGTGTGAACTTATAATTGAAATTTACTTGAATTGGTGTTATGAATCACAAGTAGTTTTATCATGAATTTGGATCATTCATAAGGTGTGTGAAGGTCCTAAATTGGTGAAATCAAGTTGGGTAAATCACAAGTGGTGTGATTGTTCAACTTGAGAAATCTTGGTGTAAAAGATTTCTTTGGTGTTTTGGGTGAAAACGACCCGTTAGTAATTTGTTTTGTGATTGTGTTTTGTTAAGTCACCAAAGTATGTTTGGGACTTGATTATTATGTTGTTATGGTGTTTTGGGATGCATTTGGAGTAAAGGAGTGATTGGAAACGATCGGGCGAGGTTTCGGGTGTCAAAAAGTGCAAAAAAATGAGTTGGAGCTGAAGCGGGGCACCTAGTGCTCCTGGCTGGGCGCCTAGTGCTCCTGGCAGGCGCCAAGTGCGCCCAAAAGGTTCTGTAGTGCGCCTACTAGTGCGCCCAAAATGCTGAAAAATGGCTTTTTGACCCCGGTTTGTTGTCATACTTCACCATAAGGGTAGTATGAGCTTGGGGAAGATATGGGGGTGTTTACTTAGTTCTAACGAACTATCGGTGACTTAAATGTGGTGTTTTGTAGGTGAAAATAAAGGATGAAAGCGGACGTGATCGGATATCTTTATGGACTCGTGATCGAACACACTTGATGGACTAAAACCATTATTTTGTATATGTGTTTGTGTAATCTTAGTGTCTTTTGAAAATCACATACTCAAACTTTTACTTGGTTTAATGTTGTTGTTTTGAGATAAACAAGTTAGTATGTGGTTTAAAGTTGAAAAATCTCGGACCTAAACTTTGATGTTGTTTTAAAACACGTGTCATACGCGCGGGGATTTCGGGGCATACAACCCCATGCATCAACGAACCATTAAACTTCAATGAACCCGTAAGTGGCTGCGAACCTAAAGCTTCAAACTCTAGTCTCAGCCGAACCTTGGCCTGAACTCTGGGGACGAACCCTGCATGAGTTAGCCGAACCTGCATTAGCTAGCCACGAACCCAAGGGTGGCGAACTCTGGGCCGAACCTTCATACCTGTTAGCCGAACCTTTGCCTAGGCGAACCCTAGCGTTGGCCGAACCTAAGTGCTCTTGGCCGAGCCCTACACAAGGGCCGAACCTTAGTCCAACGAACCATCATGGCTGAAGCTGCCTTGGCCGAACCTCTCCATGCAACCTTTGCCATGCGAACCTTCTGTCTCGGCCTAACCTTAGTCATGCAAGCAGTCTCTTGGACGAACCATGGGCTGCAAATTGAGGAGTAACGAATCCAATGGTGCTAAGAACCTTGCTGACCGGACCCATTGGGGCGAAGCTAGACCATCTAGCCGAACCATTCTTCTTGGCCGAACCTAGGGCTATTTCACCTATTTTTAGGCAGCGAACCTAAGGGGTGAATGAGCCATGTATTAGCCGAGCTTAAGGACTAAAAACCCTAGGGAACGGACCTAAGTTACTTGGACTAAAGCTATGAGCAAAGGGTGGAGATTAACACATATATTTGAATATCCATGCATGCATGAATAACTCAAGTCAATATTTTTAAAAAATAAAATAACATAAGTTTGAATTATGGGATTTTACATGGTATTTACATTCTATGTAAATGAACCATGTATCATTGTCTTAAATTTAAATTGAATTTTTATAAATTGAATTATGGGGGTGGATCTAATTAATCATGCATGCATGTATACAAAAGTGTACATAGAGTATAAGGTTAATACCTTTACAATGTTGTAGACTTTTGAGGTATTATTTGAAAACCATCATATATATTGGACAATTTGAAACTAATGAGTTTAAAGCACAATTGTGTGATGATTATCGATAAACCATAGGTATTACAAACTAACTTAGGGTAAATAAACTAAGTTAATAAAATATCTAATGATTAAAAGTAAACACTCATGAACACTTTATCAAAATGAAACGCATATACTTTTGAATAGGAATCACACGATAATTACAGGTTGTTGAGTTGTTTAGATTTCTCTTACGTGAGCGCACTTTTCACAAGAACACTGATTCTAAGGACTCAGGGGAGTTCTCTCGGCCTCCCTTTTAAACTATTTTGTTTTTAAACTCGGAGGTGAAACATGTATACCAATTTAAATATTATTTTGATAACACATGGATGACACCTGTTTATCATTATGATATTCATATTTTGAGACTTAGATTATTTATGGATTATCACGGATTATCTCTATTCCATGAATCGTTGTTGTTGACTTTGGTCATCCGCAATGATTTCATCTATTGCCACTTGGATTATCACAACTCCATGAGACATTGCTGCTGACTTCGGTCATCCTCAATGATCGCATGTATTGTCACGTGGGTTACCACAATTCCGTGTGTCGTTGTTGTTGATTTCAGTCATATACAATGATTACATGTATTGTCACTTATACTAATTTAGAATATTGATGATTGAGATTGGTGGATTGAATATATGATTGATTATCTATGATTTATTGATATATGTGATTATGTGTTAGATTATGTGTTTGGATTATGTGTTTGGATGTTGGGTTGGATTATCTCGTAGGTGTTCATGGGGATTTTATCAAGGAACTATAAACTTTTATAATCACTTTGTAAAACATTTTTAAATATAAAAACTTATGATTACTCACCAACTACTTCGTAGTTGACACTTGATTTTTACATGTTTCAGGGAACGAGGAGAAGTAGGTAGAGCAGGATAACTCATCTTTTGGACAATCATCACTTAGGGTCTCAGACTTAGCTAAAATTAACTGGATTATTGAAGATTAGTATTTAGTTAATTTTGCTAATCTTTTGTGTAGTTGATTGTAATTAAATCATGATGAACATGATTTTTCTGTTAACAATTATTTGATTTGATTGATATGTGATGATTTGATTAGATGCCCTCGAGCATATGAACAATCTACATATCCCTCGTGGCATCCCGACACTTCCGCCATTGGTCAGGGTGTTACAGATTGGTATCAGAGCCTGGGTTATAGGGAATTAGGTTACTAGAAATGGTTGACCTAGTCTATAACCGTAGGATACCCTATTATGAATTATTTCATACACTAGTTAGTATATTCAGGATTTCATGCTTATGTGTTTATTAAATGTTAATTGAACTCATGTTATACATCTGATTTACATATGTTACTTACTTATTACTTGCTTACATGTGCCCTAATGATTCGGTAAGGACATGCACGTGGTGTATCGTAAAGGTGGTGTGACGTTAGCTGGGGCAGTTGCGACTAACCCCTACATATGCCCTATATATATACCATTTACAGTACATTAGGTGGATGTCAATATTGAAGAATAAGGTAACTACCCGTTTGGGAAATTAATTGCTTAGGAAATTAACTGCTTAGGATTTTATTTGCCTTAGGAATTATTTGTTTGATCTATGATCACCAGACAAGGACACACTTGTGGTATACTACAAAGGTGGTGGGATGGTGGCTGGGGCAGTTGCGACTGACCCCTACATATGCCCTATACATATACCATTTGTAGTATATTGGGGGTCTGTCAGTGTCAGGAACTTAGGATATTATTAGGAGAGGTTGTAAGGTGTTGTTGATGGAATGTTGGTTGAGTTTGGTTTGGATTGACATATTTGATGGACACATATAAATTCACTTATGAAAGACACTTATTGGACACGTAGGGTGTATAAGATCAACGAACGATACGAACACTTAGTGATAGACTGAAGACTTGAGTGATGATATAGACACTTGGTGAAAATATGAACGCATAGTGATGATACTAACACTTGGTGATGGTATGAACACTTAATAAGAATGAATTATAGGGAAGATATGGACACTTAGTGACAATAAGAGCACTCAGTGATGATATGAACCCTAATTGATAATTATGAATTTTGAGAATTGGTATGGACTATTAGTGAACTTAGACAATAGGGGAACTTTAATGTCAGGTGAACTTAGACATTAGGTGAACTTAGAAATAGGCAAACCTACATGTCAGGTGAACTTAGACATTAGGCGAACCTTACTGTCCAAGGGAACTAGAGACCACTTCACTCAAAAATTATCCTACCTAGGATGAGGTTGTGAAGTGGGGTAATGGTAAGATACATGATACACCCTAAATTCTAACAAGGGCATAATCGTGGTGCGATGCAACGGTAGTGGGACGGCATATGAGGCGACTGCGGTCAAATCTATGTATGCCTATATATAAGCTTGTTGCACTGCATCGGGAGGTTGTCAGTGTTGGTTTAGGGTGGAAAAAGTTTGGAACTTAGGACTATTTAGTTTATATTAGGTATGACCAATTAGGATGCGACAGTGTAATACTAGGAAATTACTGCTTTATTATGAGTTTAATGAGATATAGGAGAAAAATATAGTTCCTATATGTAATCCTAAGTGTTGAAATGAACTCATTTGACCATAGTTTATGTGACTTACGTTGTCAACGGTAGTAACATATTTCTAATATCCTCAGAAACATGCCGCCACGCCGTCACAACGGAGATGATACGAACTTCGAAGATGCTAACGGTAATGCCAACTCCTGCTTGCACGAGTTAGCAAACCTCATCACTGGATTGGTGAATCAACTGACTCAAGCCAATCAAACTCTCAATCAGAACAAAGGTGGTGCAAACCCACCAGCTTGCACATTCAAACACTTCAACTCTTGTAATCCGCTGAAGTTTACAGGTTCTGAGACAGCCACTGGTCTGCTGCAGTTGTGACAATCTGACTTTTCGGATTAACCTTGTTAACTGAAAGTGGTTAGATCATAGGCCCAGTAAGGCCCAAGAAGGCCCAGTAAGGTCAAAGAAGGCCCAAGATAGGCCCAATTATATTTTGTGAGACCCAAGTGGACAGAAGGTCGGCCCAATAGGCCTAAGGTAGGCCCAATTGGCCCAAATGAGTTAACTTAGCCCTATAACATTCCTATTGAACTAATTAGTGACAATTCGGGATTTTCGGCTCAATTTTGTTAACCGAAATATTATGTTATTGTTAAAAATCAAATTCAAGGGATTGGAAGATATAGAAATTAGTCTCAATACATTTAAATTGCTAAGTTTAGGGTTGTAATTGAAGTAAAGGTTCAATTTTGACTTTAGAAGTCAAAATTCGCCTAGGATTATCAATTAAATCCGAAATTCCTCACAAATCGACTTGTAACTGATCATTAAACATTCTTAATAATCATATTGATGATTATCATCAATAATTGACAGTTATAATAGACTATAATGCCGAATTGAATTCGATTGTAAGCCAAAAAGGTGAAACCGTCACTTGTATAGATGAAAACCATATAAATCGATCACGAGCTTCACAATTGGAGTTACAGAACTTCCAATCGGCACTCTTAGAGTAATTATCACGAGACAATTCAATCGTAGAAGCTCGGGCTAGAAGATTCAATCGTGAGGTGACCGAAATCCAACCTAGAAGTCAATCTCTTTCAATTGGCTATCAAATCACGTAAGTTTTCACTTCTACATCTTCTGAAACCACCGAATAAGAATATCCCTAACCTAATTTCATCTAAGTATCTCGAATTATAAGGGTCCGAGTTCTAGGGTTCTTAACAAAGTCGGTTTTGGGGGTTTTTGATCAAATGAGTTTGATATTCAAATTAATGTATATGGGTAGTTTCAGAAGGTCTCGACTAAGCTAAAACATGTATCAATTTTAGTTAGTTACAACGAATTGATAGATTTCAATTCTAGAGTTTATATGATAAAACGGATTTGGGGTTTTCTATGGAAAAGAGTTCGAAAACTAAATTAAATGATATCACAGTATCAGAAGGTTCCGATTTAAGTAAACCTTATGTTAATTTTGACAAAAACTTTCGAATTAAGTGTTAACCGGTTTCAAGTGTTCATCTCAGGAACGGTTTAGGGTTCTTGATTAAAAAGATCATGAAAATTCGATTTAATTGTACAGACTGAGTCGAAATCAAGGGTGTAACGAAAACCCTATGAATCCAGTATCAATAGAATATCAATTCAACCGATTTGAATTGGGAGTGGGTGAACTCAAGTTCGAAAGTTTATACATCCAGTTAATCGAGTTATAGTGGTTTATGTTCGAATTAAAATCACAATGAGACTTGTTTGGATGGCTTGATTAAAAGCCCTATGGTCTTGGGTTTAATCGGGTTCGAACTGAGGTCCAATTGAACCTATTTTGCTTCGGCTATAGTAACAAGGGGGGAAACCGGCCCAATTATGTTTAAAACAATTATAAATCAGAATCTTGTAATGAAATTGGAGTTAGATGAGTTGGTAAGCTAGGTGTGTTGTGAGGGAGTGGTTGCGGGTTCGATTCCGGGTTCCACCATTTTTAGGGATTTAAAACTATTTTTAGTATTTTTACAATAACTTTCGCATACGAACTCCGTTTCGATCCGTTCGAATTTCGTTGAAACCAGAATTTCATCCCGAACCAATTGGAATGATAAAAATGGTATTTTAATTCGAAAACGTAATCGCATATAACTACGCTCGTTTAAATAAAATCATAATCGATGATGTGATTTTATTAAATTATTTTAAAGTCACGCGTACTTCCGTATGCATAATTCTAACACTTTAACATACGTGTGTTGACACGTATGTGATTTCAATCATAAAACGACATCCCGAATAACACTAGGTTATTGTTAAACCACAGATTCGTTGTAGAGGATTTCTACGCGAGTTCACGAGTGTTTGATCATTCTGCAACAATCAAAGGTGCGTACACGGCCCCTTTCTTATTTTAAACTGTTTTGGGGGAGAAAACATGTGTAACAAACTATTTTTAGATACATATCACTTGCATGAGTTAGCTGTTTACGTTATGTGACAACATATCAACTTGAAAGTCCTTACACACCTCGAACCGTTTAGTTTGCTGTAATGCAAAGCGTGGTAGTTGGAAATAGATCTATTAGGTTTGACAAACCTCACCTGGTAGATGGGATCTACGCAGGTGTTTGACTGACCAAACACAATTTTACTATTGTTGTGATAGACAATAGTGGCAAGGCGAAAACATGCTATAGCATGGCAATCCGTCAGCTTCGGTGTCGAACACTTATGTAAATAGTTTATATGACTAGCTATCATGACTGTGCATGTGTGATTATGTTATCTACAAACTTGATATTCAACTGCTGTTTTGAACATTGTGAATGCTTAAAACCTGTGTTATGCACCAACCTTTGTGTTGACTTGATTTACATGTTTTCTCAGGACGCTAAGGCGCGCGTTAAAGCTGGCATGGACTAGGAGATAGAGTCGCATGCATTTTAAACATTTTAGTTATTTGGATTTTAAACATTTGAAACTTTGTATTGTATTTTACATTTTACAACTGTTATTGGTTTTATAACGCTTCCGCAACTTTTGAAAACTCTGATGTTATGTTTTAAAGACCAAAGTATGTTTTGAAATTCATATAGAGGTCTTCGCTATGTCTAATGATCTGAGATCCTGGTTTGTCACGTTCCCAAACGGTATGATTCCGTTAGTTGAAATTTGGGGGTGTGACAGATTGGTATCAGAGACATTGGTTATAGCGAACTAGGTTTGCATTTGTAGACTTAGACTATAACTGTTAGACATTAGACACTTACTTACACGATAGTTTATATGCATTTACATGTGGCATTTTGTAACAGACATGGCATCATCATCTACACCTACTCACACTGAGGGACAAGTAGTAGCATTGTCAGAAATCATGACAAGGAGAATCGAACCAGTGGATGATAGGATCCACTATGGGGAGGAAACACATGTTCAACAAAGGAGGAACAACCAATATTGGCAATGGTTTCCTGATCTCATACGCAGCTGGGTGTGGGAAGAACGAGTGCCACCACCACCAACTGCCAACATTGCTAATAGCCTTTGGACGTTACCTGCTCTAGGATATCCACTAGAACAGGCATTTGCTGCTTTTGTTGCACGCATGGAGCGTGAAATCCGCAACATGCGGGAAGTGGCAAGGATGATCCCAGAATTACTTGAGAATAACAACTGGCTGACACAAATGTGGGATAACCTCACTGAGGAGTTGGTTAGAACTAATGAAGAACAGGAAAATTTGGTGGAAACAATCTGGGTGATGCGAGGGACGATCCTCGAACTCACTACACGACTAGAAACTACTGAGTTACGTGTAGTTGTAGCCGAGGCAAGGGCCGAGGAAGCCAATGCACGGGCTGGTGCAGCGGCGATTGAAGCCAATAGAGTGAGAGATTTGGCTGGGGAGGCCATGACCCTCATCACTGGGCATATGCGTTACCAACATGGTGTAGTGACTGGTCCAGCAGAACTGGAAGATTCATCATCAACCGTTGATCAACCAAACGATGGAATCTAGTTATTTCATTACTTTCTAATTAACAAACTTATATGAGTGGGTTGTACTCATAAAAGTAGATTTTGTGTTTAGTTGTTTTGCATCTTTTTAACAAACAATTGTAAGCACTAGTTTATCATAAATGATTGAGGATTGTTACCTTAATGGCTATGGTAGTGTGTTACATTTACTTTGTGCATGAGTGATGATTATGCGATGGGTGTAGTCTCATTATGTATATTTGTAAATAGGAAGATCATGGTTGGGGGAAATATTAATATGACCGCAACGGAAGTTGAAACACTTATTAACACTCGAATTACCGAGACAACCGCAAACTATACGCAAACACACCAAATAGGATCACATGATCCAACGGGGGGACTGGTAAACCCACAAATGTGCACGTTCAAGACATTCTTGAACTGTAAACCACGTAATTTCAAAGGATCGGAAGGAGCCATTGGACTTCTTCGATGGATTGAACAGTCAGAATCGGTGTTTGAGATGTGCAATTGTCCGGAAGAAAACAAGGTCAGATATGCTGTTGGTACTTTAGAGGGTTCAGCCTTGACATGGTGGAACTCTATCGTACAGACACTCGGTTTGAATACAGGCAATGCACTTACTTGGAACGGATTTAAAATCCTGTTGCAGGAGGAGTATTGTCACCGTAATGAAATGCAAAAACTTGAGAATGAGTACGGGCAACTCAAGATGAAAGGTTCTAATATTGAGGAATACACTACTCGATTCCAGCAATTAGCAAGACTCTTACCGCACAGGGCAACCCCATCTAGCAAGTGGATCAAGAAATACATTGGAGGGTTGGCATCTCAGGTTCAAAAATTGATCATATCTGCAAATCCTACTACCATACAGCAAGCTGTTCGACTGGCACATCAACTGACTGATCAAACGATGCAACGGGGAACATTACCCAAACGAACAGTAACAGCTAAGGCGGGAGACCACAAAAGAAAATGGGATAGCATTGATTCCAAGAATTTCACTCAGCAGTCATTTCAGCAGAACCGCAAGCAGGAATCAAACAAAACCCATCACAACCCAAACAATAACCAACAGTCATCGGGAGGGTATATTGGTAAATACCCAAAGTGCAACAGATGTGGATTCCATCACTTTGGGAATCAATGTGACAAGTACCGATGTCAACGATGCAGAAAGATAGGTCATGTAGCAAAAGACTGTCGAGGGGAACTGCAGGCGAGCTCACTCAACCGGAGTAACACACAGAAAGGATGTTTTGAGTGTGGCTTATCAGGACATTTCAAGAAGGAGTGCCCACAACTCAAGAAGAGAAGGGCTAATGACATAACTACAAGGGGATACAGCAACAACAACACAAATGTTGCTAGAACAGAGCTGTTGTGATTGGGGGACGTCAGGCATGGGAAGATCCCAACATCGTTACGGGTACGTTCCTCTTAAATAATCACTATGCCTCTATGTTATTTGACACCGGTGCCGATCGGAGTTTTGTATCTAGTTCACTTGCTAAGTTGCTAAATGTTAGTCCCACTGCCTTAGATAGTCCATACACTGTGGAATTAGCTGATGGTAAGTTGATTGTAGTGGAAAGCATTTTTAAGGGATGTATCCTCGATTTGATGGGTCAAACGTTAGAGATTGATCTTATGCCTATTGCCTTAGGCAGTTTTGATGTAGTTATTGGCATGGACTGGTTGTCCAAAAACCAGGCTGAAATTGTATGCCATGAAAAGATTGTTCGCATAGCTCTTCCGCAGGGAGAGACATTATATGTACAAGGTGAGAAGAGCAGTACGCCACTGCGTCTCATATCTTGTATGAACGCACACAAATGTCTGCGGAAAGGTCATACGGCATTTATAGCCCTTATAACTGAAAAGCCGGTAGCTGAGAAAAAGATTGAAGATATACATGTAGTTTGTGAATTTCCGGAGGTGTTTCCAGAAGACTTGCCGGGATTACCGCCTATCAGACAGGTGGAATTCCGAATCGACCTTACACCAGATGCAGCACCGATAGCTAGGGCGCCTTATCGACTTGCACCATCAGAGATGCAAGAATTATCCACACAATTGCAAGAATTGTTGGATAAGGGTTTCATACGACCTAGTTTTTCACCATGGGGAGCTCCAGTTTTATTTGTTAAGAAGAAAGACGGAACTTTCCGTATGTGTATCGATTACCGTGAATTGAACAAGGTTACTATCAAGAACCGGTATCCGTTACCCAGAATTGACGATCTGTTCGATCAGTTGCAAGGTTCGAGTTACTACTCGAAGATTGATCTCAGGTCGGGTTATCATCAACTAAGAGTCCAGGAGGAGGATATTCCGAAGACAGCATTCAGGACACGCTATGGCCATTATGAGTTCTTGGTCATGCCATTTGGGTTGACAAACGCTCCAGCTGTATTCATGGATCTTATGAATCGTGTTTGTAAACCTTATCTTGATAAGTTTGTCATTGTTTTCATTGATGACATTCTCATCTATTCCCAGTCTGAGGAAAAACACGCTGAACATCTTCGATTACTATTGGAATTACTAAAACAGGAACAATTGTACGCTAAATTCTCGAAATGTGATTTCTGGATGCGAGAAGTACAATTCTTGGGTCATATAGTCAACGAAAAGGGCATACATGTTGATCCAGCGAAGATTGAAGCGATTAAGAATTGGGAAGCACCAAAGACCCCTACCGAGGTACGACAATTCCTTGGTTTGGCGGGTTACTACCGACGATTTATTGAAGGTTTCTCGAAGATCGCTCAACCACTCACAGCTCTTACGCACAAGGGAACGAAGTATAACTGGACGGATAAACAGGAAACTGCGTTCCAGTTATTGAAACAGAAGCTTTGCAGTGCACCGATTCTGTCCCTACCGGAAGGAACAGAAGACTTTGTGGTGTATTGTGATGCATCTGCACAAGGTTTGGGATGTGTGTTGATGCAACGGGATAAAGTGATTGCTTATGCTTCTAGGCAACTACGAACACACGAAAAGAATTACACTACCCATGACTTGGAGTTAGGGGCAGTGGTTTTTGCTTTGAAGATTTGGAGGCATTATCTGTATGGAACTAAGTGCACTATTTACACTGATCATAAGAGTTTGCAACATATCTTTGATCAGAAGGAACTCAATATGATACAACGACGATGGGTTGAGTTGTTGAACGATTATGAGTGTGCGATTAAGTATCACCCGGGAAAAGCTAAAATTGTGGCTGATGCCTTAAGCAGAAAAGATACTTCAACAAGACGGGTTCGTGCACTTATGATGACAATACATACTGACTTACCTGACAAGGTGCACAGTACTCAGATTGAGGCCTTGAAAAAGGAAAACTTAGTACCGGAATCTTTACGAGGAATGGAAGAACAACTGGATGTTAAACCTGATGGAATTCGTTATTTCATTAATCGAATGTGGATACCTTTGTATGGAGGTTTAAGGGAACTCGTGATGGATGAAGCACACAAGTCCAGGTATTCAGTCCATCCGGGATCAGACAAGATGTATCATGACTTGAAGGCATTGTATTGGTAGCCTCACATGAAAACCGACATTGCTAAGTACGTTAGCAAATGTTTGACTTGTTCGAAAGTCAAAATCGAATATCAGAAGCCATCTGGTTTGCTGCAACAACCAGAAATACCGATGTGGAAATGGGAACAGATTTAGATGGACTTCATTACTAAGTTACCTCGTACAACCAAGTGGTTGTGATACGATATGGGTAATTGTCTATCGATTAACGAAATCTGCACATTTCTTAGCAATTAAGGAAACTGATAAAATGGAAAAACTGACCCGTAAGTACATCAAGGAAGTGGTAGCGCGACATAACGTGCCAATCTCTTTCATATCAGATCGGAAAGCTCGATTCACTTCAAACTTTTGGGAAATTACTCCATAAGTCATTGGAAACTCGTTTAGACATGAGTACAGCTTATCATCCACAGACCGACGATCAGAGTGAACGTACGATTCAAACACTCGAGGATGAGTTACGTGCTTGTGTAATTGACTTTGGTGACAACTGGGAAAACCATATACTGTGGGGGAATTCTCTTACAAATCCGGAACCGCGTGGCAGTGACTCGGGATCGACAAAAGAGCTAACATTGACAAACGTCGCAAGCCGTTGGAATTTCGAGTAGGAGACCGAGTTATTCTAAAGGTATCATCTTGGAAAGGTGTGATACGATTCAGCAAGCACGGGAAGCTTAGCCCACATTACGTAGGACCTTTTGAGATCCTGAAAAGGATTGGTCCAGTTGCGTATCAACTTCAATCACCGGATGAACTCAGGGGAGTTCATGATGTCTTTCATGTATTGAACTTAAAGAAATGTCTTTTTGATGAGACATTGATTGTACCACTGGAAGAAATACAAGTAGACGAACAGTTACGATTCATCGAAGAACCAGCTGAAATCATGGACCGAGAGGTCAAACAACTCAAACAAAGCGAGATTCCGACAGTCAAAGTTCGGTGGAATTCAAGACGTGGTCTTGAATTCACATGGGAAAGGGAAGACCAAAAGATGAAAAAGTATCCCCACTTATTCAAAACAACAACAAGCATTATGAAGGTGCGTTAAATTTCGGGACGAAATTTCCTTCAACAAGGGGATGATGTGATATTTCACACTCTAACTGTAACCACAAACACCTTATACTATTGATTTTAGTATGAACAACTAGACTGAACACCAGCTTTGCAGAATGCAAACACAAACATTTCATAGTAGTACATACATGATTGATTTCAAACAATGTGCTACATTTCAAACATATAACATTTGATGTACTACATTTCATGGTGGTACAATCATGAACGATTAAACAATGGTGGAGTTACATATAGAAGGAACCAGAATAATTGTGTAAGGTAAATTGACGAATACAGGGGCCCATGTACTCGTGAATTTACAGTTACGCATGAATTTTGGAAGTTTCTATTTTGTCGACTACATTCAAACATTTGCTATGTATGAGATTATGTAGTACAATATACAAACATTTTATTCAATTGGTTTTGTGCTACATTACATTCTATATATTTATGTGCTACATTCCATATGTTACATGTTATGGTAGTACATACATGATTGGTTACACACATTTTGCTATGTGCGGGGTTGCATAGTACAAACAGTTTCAGACACTCACTAGGTGTGAGGTTACACAACACAGTATGATCAAACACAAACAGTCACAGTTAGGTGAACTAACTAGTGTACACGCAAACAGTCACATTGAACGATCACAATTGAGTTGTGATGTTGCAAGCATTAGACTTTGTGTGTGAGTACACACAAGCACACAGAATGATTAAATCACACTAATACATGCGATTTAAACTCGTAAGTAGTTTCCTAACTACTCCTAACACTTATTAATTTTCGGGACGAAAATTCCTTCAACAAGGGGATGATGTGACAATCTGACTTTTCGGATTAACCTTGTTAACTGAAAGTGGTTAGATCATAGGCCCAGTAAGGCCCAAGAAGGCCCAGTAAGGTCAAAGAAGGCCCAAGATAGGCCCAATTATATTTTGTGAGACCCAAGTGGACAGAAGGTCGGCCCAATAAGCCTAAGGTAGGCCCAATTGGCCCAAGTGAGTTAACTTAGCCCTATAACATTCCTATTGAACTAATTAGTGACAATTCGGGATTTTCGGCTCAATTTTGTTAACCGAAATATTATGTTATTGTTAAAAATCAAATTCAAGGGATTGGAAGATATAGAAATTAGTCTCAATACATTTAAATTGCTAAGTTTAGGGTTGTAATTGAAGTAAAGGTTCAATTTTGACTTTAGAAGTCAACATTCGCCTAGGATTATCAATTAAATCCGAAATTCCTCACAAATCGACTTGTAACTGATCATTAAACATTCTTAATAATCATATTGATGATTATCATCAATAATTGACAGTTATAATAGACTATAATGCCGAATTGAATTCGATTGTAAGCCAAAAAGGTGAAACCGTCACTTGTATAGATGAAAACCATATAAATCGATCACGATCTTCACAATTGGAGTTACAGAACTTCCAATCGGCACTCTTAGAGTAATTATCACGAGACAATTCAATCGTAGAAGCTCGGGCTAGAAGATTCAATCGTGAGGTGACCGAAATCCAACCTAGAAGTCAATCTCTTTCAATTGGCTATCAAATCACGTAAGTTTTCACTTCTACATCTTCTGAAACCACCGAATAAGAATATCCCTAACCTAATTTCATCTAAGTATCTCGAATTATAAGGGTCCGAGTTCTAGGGTTCTTAACAAAGTCGGTTTTGGGGGTTTTTGATCAAATGAGTTTGATATTCAAATTAATGTATATGGGTAGTTTCAGAAGGTCTCGACTAAGCTAAAACATGTATCAATTTTAGTTAGTTACAACGAATTGATAGATTTCAATTCTAGAGTTTATATGATAAAATGGATTTGGGGTTTTCTATGGAAAAGAGTTCGAAAATTAAATTAAATGATATCACAGTATCAGAAGGTTCCGATTTAAGTAAACCTTATGTTAATTTTGACAAAAACTTTCGAATTAAGTGTTAACCGGTTTCAAGTGTTCATCTCAGGAACGGTTTAGGGTTCTTGATTAAAAAGATCATGAAAATTCGATTTAATTGTACAGACTGAGTCGAAATCAAGGGTGTAACGAAAACCCTATGAATCCAGTATCAATAGAATATCAATTCAACCGATTTGAATGGGGAGTGGGTGAACTCAAGTTCGAAAGTTTATACATCCAGTTAATCGAGTTATAGTGGTTTATGTTCGAATTAAAATCACAATGAGACTTGTTTGGATGGCTTGATTAAAAGCCCTATGGTCTTGGGTTTAATCGGGTTCGAACTGAGGTCCAATTGAACCTATTTTGCTTCGGCTATAGTAACAAGGGGGGAAACCGGCCCAATTATGTTTAAAACAATTATAAATCAGAATCTTGTAATGAAATTGGAGTTAGATGAGTTGGTAAGCTAGGTGTGTTGTGAGGGAGTGGTCGCGGGTTCGATTCCGGGTTCCACCATTTTTAGGGATTTATAACTATTTTTAGTATTTTTACAATAACTTTCGCATACGAACTCCGTTTCGATCCGTTCGAATTTCGTTGAAACCAGAATTTCATCCCGAACCAATTGGAATGATAAAAATGGTATTTTAATTCGAAAACGTAATCGCATATAACTACGCTCGTTTAAATAAAATCATAATCGATGATGTGATTTTATTAAATTATTTTAAAGTCACGCGTACTTCCGTATGCATAATTCTAACACTTTAACATACGTGTGTTGACACGTATGTGATTTCAATCATAAAACGACATCCCGAATAACACTAGGTTATTGTTAAACCACAGATTCGTTGTAGAGGATTTCTACGCGAGTTCACGAGTGTTTGATCATTCTGCAACAATCAAAGGTGCGTACACGGCCCCTTTCTTATTTTAAACTGTTTTGGGGGAGAAAACTTGTGTAACAAACTATTTTTAGATACATATCACTTGCATGAGTTAGCTGTTTACGTTATGTGACAACATATCAACTTGAAAGTCCTTACACACCTCGAACCGTTTAGTTTGCTGTAATGCAAAGCGTGGTAGTTGGAAATAGATCTATTAGGTTTGACAAACCTCACCTGGTAGATGGGATCTACGCAGGTGTTTGACTGACCAAACACAATTTTACTATTGTTGTGATAGACAATAGTGGCAAGGCGAAAACATGCTACAGCATGGCAATCCGTCAGCTTCGGTGTCGAACACTTATGTAAATAGTTTATATGACTAGCTATCATGACTGTGCATGTGTGATTATGTTATCTACAAACTTGATATTCAACTGCTGTTTTGAACATTGTGAATGCTTAAAACCTGTGTTATGCACCAACCTTTGTGTTGACTTGATTTACATGTTTTCTCAGGACGCTAAGGCGCGCGTTAAAGCTGGCATGGAGTAGGAGATAGAGTCGCATGCATTTTAAACATTTTAGTTAATTGGATTTTAAACATTTGAAACTTTGTATTGTATTTTACATTTTACAACTGTTATTGGTTTTATAACGCTTCCGCAACTTTTGAAAACTCTGATGTTATGTTTTAAAGACCAAAGTATGTTTTGAAATTCATATAGAGGTCTTCGCAATGTCTAATGATCTGAGATCCTGGTTTGTCACGTTCCCAAACGGTATGATTCCGTTAGTTGAAATTTGGGGGTGTGACAGCAGTGGTTTGAGAGCATGGAGAACACCTTCATTGAAAGTTTGTTATGCCACTAGTTTTTTCCAAAAGAGAGCACTAACGTGGTGGAATGGGGAAAAACGAACTAGGGGAGTTGATGCTGCTCTAGCATTGACATGGACTGAGGTCAAGAACCTAATGAACACTGAATTCTGTCCTCGCATTGAGATGAGGAAACTGGAGACTGATTTCTGGGAACTCAAACAAGATAGTGGGGAGAATGTCATCTACAATACTCGTTTTCAGGAGTATAGTCTTTTAGTACCTCATCTGGTAACACCATTGGAGAGAGCTATTGAGAAATACATAACTGTCTACGGAAGCAACCCTAAAACATTCGAGGCTGCAATTCGTCTGTCTGCTACACTAACCGATAACCTAGTGAAGGCTGGAACACTCACAAGAAAGGGATCCAAGAAAGTTGATACAAAGGTAGCTGCAAAGGAGGCTTCAACTGAAGTCAAAACTGAGCAAGGAAGCTCTTCAAAAAGCAGCAACAAGAAACGAAAGACCAGGAATTTCGTTGTTACTACTCCTGCTGCTAAATCTACGCAGCAATCATCAAACAACTCAACTTCCAGAAATTATGCTGGGGCTACTCCTCAATGTAACACATGCAGATATCATCACGCATCAAATTTACCATGTCGGAGTGCACCACAAGCACAAAGGATGCAACCTGCTCCGCTTGCACTGCCAGCTCCACACGCACAACCTATTCCTGCTATACTTGTTCGCCAAGTGCCTGTACAGGCAAGAGCCTCTTCCGAGTGTGGCGAAGTGGGTCACTTCAGAAATCAATGCCCGAGACTGATGGGAAACAATCAAAGGGTGGCTCGAGGCAGAGCGTTTCAGCTGAATGCTCCAGCTGCTCAGGCCAACCAGGATGTGGTCAACGGTACATTTCTGATCAACAACTCTTATGCATCTGTCTTATTTGATTCTGGTGCGGATAGGAGTTTCGTTTCATATGATTTTGAATGCATGCTTGGTAGAACACGTACACACTTAGATAAACCGTTTAACGTGGAAGTGGCTGATGGAAACACTGTTGATATTAACCCTATTATTGTTGGATGTACTGTGAACTTAAGTGATCACGTTTTCCCAATTGATCTTATACCTATGCACCTTGGTAGCTTTGATGTTATCGTAGGCATGGATTGGTTAGCCACCCACAAAGCGGAAATCATTTGTCATGAAAAATACATTCGTATTCCCTTACCTTCGGGTGAAACTTTAAGAGTTTATGGGGAAACTTCTAGCTAAGGTCTTAAGCTGATGTCATGCACTAAAGCACACAAGTACCTTAGGAAGAAGTGTATAGCATTTTTAGCACACGTTGTGGAGAAGAAAGAGAAAGGAAAGAGCATTGAAGACGTTCCTGTAATAAGTGATTTTCCTGAAGTATTTCCAGATGACTTGCCGGGTCTTCCACCAGAACGTCAAGTATAATTTCAAATTGACTTAGTACCTGGTACGAACCCTGTCGCCAAAGCTCCCTACAGACTTGCGCCTTCAGAGTTACAAGAATTGGCGAGCCAACTGCAAGAACTGACTGATAAGGGATTCATTCGCCCAAGCCATTCTCAATGGGGTGCACCGGTCCTATTTGTCAAGAAGAATGACGGGTCATTCCGAATGTGCATCGACTACCACGAGTTGAATAAGCTGACCATTAAGAATCGATATCCTCTGCCGCGCATCGATGATCTTTTCGACCAACTTCAAGGCTCGGCATGGTTTTCGAAGATCGATCTTAGGTTTGGGTATCATCAGCTTAACGTACATGACGATGATATTCCCAAGACGACTTTCATAACAAGATATGGCCATTATGAATTTCTGGTAATGCCTTTCGGCCTTACCAATGCACCAGCGGTCATCATGGATCTCATGAACCGTGTTTGCAGGCCATACCTGGATAAATTTGTGATTGTATTCATTGATGATATTTTGATATACTCCAAGAGTAAAGAAGAACACGAGCAACACCTTAATTGATTTTAGAGATCCTAAGAGAGGAACGACTGTATGCCAAATTCTAAAATGTGAATTTTGGCTTAAGGAGGTTCAATTCTTGGGACACATGGTCAATGAAAGGGGTGTTCACGTCGATCCTGCGAAGATTGATGTGGTGAAGAATTGGAGTACATCGAGAACACCAACGGAGATTCGATCATTTATCGGACTTGCCGGTTACTATCGACGGTTTATCTAGAATTTCTCCAGGATTGCTGTCCCTCTCACTACTTTGACTCAAAAGAATAAACCTTATGGGTGGGGACCAAAGCAAGAAGAGGCGTTTCAGACTTTGAAGCAGAAACTTTGTGATGCTCCTTTCTTGACATTGCCTGATGGAAATGATGATTTTGTGGTTTACTGTGATGCATCCAACCTAGGTCTCGGTTGTGTTCTTATGCAACGGGGGAAGGTTGTGGCATATGCGTCCAGACAGCTGAAAATTCATGAAAAGAACTACACCACACATGACTTCGAACTTGGTGCAGTCGTGTTTGCTTTGAAGATATGGAGACATTATCTTTATGGCACGAAGTGTGTAGTATTTACAGATCATAAAAGTTTGCAACATATTCTCAATCAGAAAGAACATAACATGAGGCAGTAGAGATGTGTTGAACTGTTGAACGATTATCACTGTGAAATTTACTACCATCCTGGTAAAGCTAATGTAGTAGCAGATGCGCTTAGTCGTAAGAGTCAAGTTCAGATCCATAGTGTCCGAGTGCACACTAATCTCCATAATGATGTTCTCATAGCCCAACGACACTCATTGGCTCAAGATAACTTGAAAAATGAGATGTCTTGCGGGGTTCAGTTATTATTGACAACTATGGATGACGGTTTGATGTATTATTTAAATCAGTTGTGGATACCGAACCGGGGTGATCTTAGGATGGTGATTATGGATGAAGCTCATAAGTCTCGTTACTCAATCCATCTGGGTGCTGATAAGATGTATCAAGAGCTTAGGGCCTTGTACTGGTGGCCTGGAATGAAGAAGGATATTGCTGAGTATGTGTCCAAGTGCCTTCACTGTGCTAAAGTCAAGGCAGAACACCAGCGACCTTCGGGATTGCTAATACAACCAGAAATACCCATGTGGAAGTGGGAGAATATATCCATGGATTTTATTACCAAACTCCCGCGAACTGCAAACGGTAACGATAGTATTTGGGTGATAATTGATAGATTAACCAAGTCGGCTCATTTCTTACCGATACGCGAGACGTACCCTGTGCGGAAGTTAGCTCGTATCTACGTGGATGAGATCGTTAGTCGACATGGAATTCCCCTAAGCATAATATCGGATCTTGATGCTCGTTTCACGGCACGATTTTGGGAATCACTTCATGAAGCTTTTGGAACAAGATTGGATCTTAGCACTGCATATCATCCTCAAACAGATGGATAGACGGAGCAAACGATTCAGACATTGGAATATATGTTAAGAGCGTGTGTCATCGATTTCGGTGGCAATTGGGATAGCCATCTACCATTGGTCGAGTTCTCGTATAACCACAGTTATCATGGGAGCATTGGTATGGCGCCGTTTGAAGCTCTTTATGGCAGAAAATGTCGGTCGCCTATTTATTTGACTGACGTCGGCGAATCGCAGATCACTGGTCCCGAAATTATTCAGAAGATGACTGACAAGATCCGCCAGATTCGCGACAATCTGTTAGCTGCACGCAGTCGACAGAAACGTTACGCGGATAAACGGAGGAAACCTCTAGAGTTTGAAGTTGATGATATGGTATTACTTAAAGTATCGCCTTGGAAAAGAGTGGTACAATTCCGGAAGAAGGGTAAGCTTGCTTCGCGTTATGTTGGCCCTTTTAAGATCCTCGAACGGATCGGGAAGGTTGCCTACAAGTTGGAACTTCCTCCTGAACTTAGAAACGTACACCCAACGTTTCACATATCCAATTTAAGAAAGTGCTTAGCTGATCAGGATCTTCAGGTACCACTTGATGACATCCGCGTCGATGACACCATTCACTTTGTTGGAAAACCAGTGGAGATAATGGATCGCGAGGTTAAAAAGCTCAAATGCAGTAGAATTCCAATTGTCAAAGTACGTTGGGAGTCGAAGCGTGGTCCAGAATTCACCTGGGAACGGGAAGATCAGATGAAGCTTAAGTACCCACATTTATTCACTACAGTTACTCCAAGTTGAATTTCGGGACGAAATTCCTTTAACTAGAGGAGACTGTAACATCACTGTATTTCAGGTTGTCCGTACATGTACAACTGTACTGTTACGACTTGATATGATAATTATTTATGATAATAAATTTTTGGATGTTATTAGTGATATTGGTATACATATTGAAAACATATTATTATATATGCGTAAACCATGAGAAGTTTAGTTGAGACACAACTAAACAGAACCAGAGAGTTTATCGCAGTTGAATGCGCGGATTATGGATTATTGGTTTGGAATGAAAATGAATTGGGAGTTGGTTGTTGTTTGGTTGCTAAACATAGTCAAGGACACATGGTCATGGTTTTCGAAATAGCGGTGGGACGGTGGCTGGGGCAGTTGCGACTGACCCCTACATATGCCCTACACATATGCATATTTCGGTCTATCACGGATGTGTCAGTGATATGGTTTAGTGGGTTTTGGATTGGATTTATAATATTAAAGATAATTAAATAAGGAAAATGATATTGGAAATGATTACGCGATGGTGAGGTTACGAACATAATTTAAACTCGAATATTAATTCTGAAATATTAACTTAATAATGTATTCGCGTGGCTGACGATTCACACGAATATAATTATTAAGGATAATATTCTGAAACGGTATTCCCTAAATAGTAAATCGAATCGAAATACATTACGAGCCTTGAATTCGTAATGGTGACGATCGCTATGATTCCGTACGCAAGTAATGCGTTTCGACGAGATACCGAAATAATATTTAACGATATTAAATCAGTAAATGGAAACCAATAATGTTTATTAGGAATCACAACATACGACGAATACGAATAAATTGTCATTCATAAACGATTTAACGAAAAATTAAATGAAATCATTTTACAAAACAACGATATTTAAATACTTTATGTTTTACAACGCGTTTACGATAAAAACCAAACCTTTAACTATTTTTATCGCGGATTAAACGAGACCGAGCACGCGGGGATAGACCGGGATATAAAAACCCACCCTTTCTCTTCTTCTTCATTTGGAAGAAGACTCACTCTCTCTAGATTCAAGAATTCGTCATTTTCTCTCACTAGAACTTCTCTCTACATTTTCTTCCTCAAATCTCCACCATTTCAAGAAATCTTGGAGCCTAAACGACCGCGTGATCGAGAGGAACAAGAGGATACGAAGAAATCTAGCTTTTGGCCAAGATTTCGAGGTAAATCTCGAGTTTTTCTTTTTGGTTTACATTTAAACATAACCGATTCTCGTCACCACCATTTGTAAACGATTTTCTGTTTTAAAAACCCTAAACCGTACATGTGTGAGTGTGTGGAAGCCGTAGATGAACCTGCAACCAACTAGGATAGAGCATGAGGATGATGAGCAGCCATGGACTGCTGGTTCGCGACCAACAGGTCGGCCGAACCTGTTAGGGGTTGGCCGAACCTCTCATTATTCGAACTAGCCTGGGCACGAACCCATTGGATGTAGCCGAAACTGGAATCTTTCTGGGTTAGCCGAACCTCATGCATCAGTGAGCCATTAAACTTCAACGAACCCGTTAGTGGCTGCGAACCTAAAGTTGCAAACTGTAGTCTCAGCCGAACCTTGGGCCGAACTCTGGGGACGAACCCTGCATGAGTTAGCTAAACCTGCATTACCTAGCCACGAACCAAAGGGTGGCGAACCCTTGGTGGAACCTTCACACCTGTTAGCTGAACCTTGGCCTAGGCGAACCCTAGCGTTGGCCGAACCTAGGTGCTCTTGGCCGAACCCTGCACAAGGGCCGAACCTTAGTCCAAGGAACCATCATGGCTGAAGCTGCCTTGGCCAAACCTCGCCGTGCAACCTATGCCATGCGAACCTTCTGTCTTTGCCTAACCTTAGTCATGCAAGCAGTGTATTGGACGAACCATGGGCTGCAAACTGAGGAGCTACGAATCCAATGGTGCTAAGAACCTTGCTGACCGGACCCATTGGGGCGAAGCTAGACCATCTAGCCGAACCATTCTTCTTGGCCAAACCTAGGGCGATTTCACCTATTTTTAGGCAGCTAACCTAAGGGGTGAATGAGCCATGTATTAGCCGAGCTTAAGGACTAAAAATCCTAGGGAACGGACCTAAGTTACTTGGACTAAAGCTATGAGCAAAGGGGGGAGATTAACACATATATTTGAATATCCATGCATGCATGAATAACTCAAGTCAATATTTTTAAAAAATAAAATAACATAAGTTTGAATTATGGGATTTTACATGGTATTTACATTCTATGTAAATGAACCATGTATCATTGTCTTAAATTTAAATTGAATTTTTATAAATTGAATTATGGGGGTGGATCTAATTAATCATGCATGCATTTATACAAAAGTGTACATACAGTATAAGGTTAATACCTTTACAATGTTGTAGACTTTTGAGGTATTATTTGAAAACCATCATATATATTGGACAATTTGAAACTAATGAGTTTAAAGCACAATTGTGTGATGATTATCGATAAACCATAGGTATTACAAACTAACTTATGGTAAATAAACTAAGTTAATAAAATATCTAATGATTAAAAGTAAACACTCATGAACACTTTATCAAAATGAAACGCATATACTTTTGAATAGGAATCACACGATAATTACAGGTTGTTGAGTTGTTTAGATTTCTCTTACGTGAGCGCACTTTTCACAAGAACATTGATTCTAAGGACTCAGGTGATTTCTCATAACCTCCCTTTTAAACTATTTTGTTTTTAAACTCGGAGGTGAAACATGTATACCAATTTAAATATTATTTTGATAACACATGGATGACACCTGTTTATCATTATGATATTCATATTATGAGACTTACATTATTTATGGATTATCACGGATTATCTCTATTCCATGAATCGTTGTTGTTGACTTTAGTCATCCGCAATGATTTCATGTATTGCCACTTGGATTATCACAACACCATGAGACATTGCTGCTGACTTCGGTCATCCTCAATGATCGCATGTATTGTCACATGGGTTACCACAATTCCGTGTGTCATTGTTGTTGACTTCAGTCATATACATTGATTACATGTATTGTCACTTATACTAATTTAGAATATTGATTATTGAGATTGGTTGATTGAATATATGATTGATTATCTATGATTTATTGATATATGTGATTATGTGTTTGGATTATGTGTTTGGATGTTGGGTTGGATTATATCGCAGGTGTTCATGGGGATTTTCTCAAGGAACTATAAACTTTTATAATCACTTTGTAAAACATTTTTAAATATAAAAACTTATGATTACTCACCAACTTCTTCGTAGTTGACACTTGATTTTTACATGTTTCAGCGAACGAGGAGAAGTATCTAGAGCAGGATAGGTCTACATCTTTTGGACAATCATCACTTAAGGTCTCGGACATAGCTAAAATTAACTGGATTACTGAAGATTAGAATTTAGTTAATTTAGCTAATCTTTTGTGTAATTGATTGTAATTAAATCATGACGAACATGATTTTTGTGTAAACAATTATTTGATTTGATTGATATGTGATGATTTGATTAGATGCCCACGAGCTTATGAACAATCTACACATCCCTCATGGCATCCCGACGTTTCCGCCATCGGTCGGGGTGTTACACCGTGGTGCTGTAGCCAAACCCATTGATAACAAACGCAAATGGGATAACACCCTAAGCAAACCTTCCAACCTTCAACCACCACGACAACAACGTAAGTTTGGGTCACCTTAAGCTTACACACCACCCATCCCAACCATTCAAAGCTCAGGAACTTATGTAGGCAAACATCCCAAGTGCAATAAATGCAATTTACACCATGTTTTGGGGCAATGTGGTTCTATCCGATGCCAACGGCGTGGCAAAGGAGGACACATCGCCAATGACTGCAGGGGAGAACTTTTGACAAAGACCCCACAACTGCAACAACAACAACTCGAAGCACCAAAGGGCTGCTTCGAATGTGGAAAACCAGGGCATTTCAAGAAGGACTGCCCACATTTGAAGAAAAACAACAACAGAAATAACAACGGTCCGAAGGGACGAGCCTTCGTGATCGGGGCTAAGGAGGCCAGAAACGATCCCAACCTTGCAACTAGTACGTATCTCCTAAACGATCATTATGCGTCTGTATTGTTTGATACTGGTGCTAAGAGAAGTTTTATATCTGAGTTTAGTGGGATACTGGCCATAACCCAAACACCTCTAGAGGTTGAATATACAGTAGACCTAGCTGATGGTATGTTATTTGTAACTAACCACATTCTGAGGGAATGCACCCTAAAGAAAGCAAATCATAAATTTAAGATCGACCTCATGCCCATTACACTAGGCAGTTTTGATGTCGTAATGGGCATGGATTGGATGCCTGAAAACCAAGCCGAAATAGTTTGCCACGACAAGGTCATGCGCATACCCCTCCCTAGTGGAGAAACCTTGGCCGTCAGTGGCGAAAGTAGCCACACTCCTCTGAACATTGTCTCGTGCATGAATGCTCACAAATGCCTACTAGAGGGATACATAGCCATTTTAGCACTTATCACCAACAAGACTGAAGAAGAGAAGAAAATAGAAGACATCCCAGTCGTATGCGACTATCCCGACGTATTTCCTGAGGATCTACCAGGACTTCCACCACCTCGACAAGTGGAGTTCCGCATAGATCTCGTGCCGAGAGCAGCACCTATCGCACGAGCACCTTATCGACTTGCACCTTCGGAGATGCAGGAACTGTCCAATCAACTTCAGGAGTTTCTGGACAAAGGTTTCATTAGACCAAGCTTCTCACCTTGGGGAGCTCCGGTCTTGTTCGTAAAGAAGAAGGATGGCACGTTCGGTATGTGCATCGACTATCGGGAGTTAAACAAAGTGACAATCAAGAACCGCTACCCCTTACCTCGCATTGACGATTTGTTCGATCAGCTAGGATCGAATTACTACTCTAAGATCAATATGCGATCGGGATACCATCAGTTGAGAATTCAAGAGGAAGATATAACCAAGACTGCTTTTCGCACTCTGTATGGCTATTACGAGTTTTTGGTTAGGCCGTTTGGTCTCACAAACGCACCCGCAGTATTCACGGATCTCATGAATAGAGTATGCAAACCCTACCTCAACATGTTCATCATTGTCTTCATTGATGATATCCTTATTTACTCAAAAACCCAGGAAGAACACAAGGAGCATCTTCAACTGGCTCTTGAACTTTTACGACAGGAAAAGCTGTATGCTAAATTCTCAAAGTGCGACTTCTGGATTCGAGAAGTCCAATTTTTGGTACATGTAGTTAATGAACAAGGGTTTCATGTGGATAAATCCAAGATAGAGGCGATCAAGAACTGGGAAGCACCAAAGACCCCAACTGAAGTGCGACAATTCCTAGGCTTGGCAGGCTATTATCGACGATTTATCGAAGGATTTTCCAAGATAACACAACCACTTACAGCTCTCACCCATAAGAATAAGAAATATCTCTAGACTGACAAACAAGAAGCTGCATTCCAACTTCTCAAGTTGAAGCTCTGTAGTGCACCTATCTTATCTCTTCCTGATGGAACAGATGACTTCATTGTATACTGCTATGCCTCAATAATAGGACTCGGCTGCGTACAGATGCAGCGAGAGAAGGTGATTGCATATGCTTCTCGACAACTCAAAGTTCATTAAAAGAACTACACCACCCACGACTTGGAACCGGGAGCCGTCGTATTTGCACTCAAGATCTGGAGACCCTACCTGTATGGTACAAAGTGTACCATATACACTGATCACAAGAGTTTCCAACACATATTCGAGCAGAAGGAACTGAACATGCGACAGCGACGTTGGCTCGAACTTTTAAACGACTATGAGTGTGCTATCAAGTATCACCCAGGGAAGGCCAATGTAGTGGCTGATGCCCTAAGCAGGAAGAATACCTCAAAACCCAAGAGGGTACGAGCTTTACAACTCACCATCCATCCCAATCTCCCTGAACAAATACGTAGTGCCTAGGTTGAGGCACTGAAGAAAGAAAACTTAGTGAACGAATCAGTAAGGGGAATGGAGAAAGAACTTGAAGTCAAAGCCGATGGCTTACATTATTTCATGGAACGCATCTGGGTTCCACATCACGGGAACCTACGGGACCTTGTGATGGACGAAGCTCATAAGTCTCGGTATTCCATTCACCCTGGATCTGATAAGACGTATCATGATCTTAAGGTACTCTATTGGTGGCCACACATGAAAGCCGACATCGCCACCTACGTAAGCAAATGCTTGACTTGTGCCAAAGTCAAGGTCGAGTACTAGAAACCCTCTGGATTACTCACACAACCTGAGATCCCCATGTGGAAGTGGGAACAAATATCCATGGACTTCATTACCAAATTACCCCGTACTGCTAGTGGATGTGACACTATCTGGGTAATTGTGGATCAACTGACTAAGTCAGCACATTTTCTTGCGATCAAAGAAAATGACAAAATGGAAAAACTGGCTCGGATCTACGTTAAGGAAGTAGTCTCACGTCATGGAGTGCCAATCTCCATCATTTCAGATCGAGACGCCAGATTCACTTCTAAATTCTGGAAATCATTACAAAAGTCGCTTGGTACGCGGTTAGATATGAGTACCGCATACCATCTACAAACTGATGGCCAAAGCGAACGCACTTTACAAACTCTCAAAGATTTGCTACGAGCATGCGTAGTAGACTTCGGTAACAGCAGGTAAACTCACCTTCCGTTGGTGGAGTTCTCCTACAACAACAGTTGTCATACAAGTATAAAAGCAGCGCCTTTTGAGGCATTCAATGGCAGGAAATGCCGATCGTCCATCTGTTGGGCGGAAGTGGTCGACAGTCAGCTCACTGGCCCGGAACTTGTACACGAAACAACCGAGAAGATTGTACAGATCAGGAACCTTATGGCAGCATCTCACGATCGTCAAAAGAGCTATGCCGACAAACGCCGAAAGCCTCTGGAATTTCAGGTAGGAGATAAAATCCTCTTGAAAGTTTCACCATGGAAAGGCGTCATTCGTTTTGGTAAACGAGGCAAACTAAACCCATGGTATATTGGACCTTTCGATATCCTAAATAGGATTGGTCTAGTGGCATACCAACTCAACTTACCATCCGAACTCGATGGAGTTAACAATGTATTTCACGTCTCAAATCTAAAGAAGTGCTTATCCGATCAGACACTTGTAATTCTACTGGATGAGATCCAGGTAGATGAACAACTACGGTTTGTTGAAGAACCGGTATAGATGATGGACCGTGAGGTCAAACAGCTTAAACAAAGTTAGATTCTGATTGTTAGAGTCCGATGGAACTCAAAACGCGGACCTGAATTCAATTGGGAACGTGAAGATCAGATGATGCGTAAATATCCCCATCTCTTCAAGCAGACAACGTCGAACGCCGAAAACAACGAATAAATTTCGGGACAAAATTTCCTTTCAACAAGGGGATGATGTGACAATTAGAAAATTTTTCTTCTCAAACACTTTTGCTTCTCAAACACTACCTACAACAACTAAATTTCGGGATTAAATTTCTTTCAACAAGGGGATGGTGTGACAACCGGCAATTCAAGGTAAATTGCAACTCTTACAACGTTAATTTCACATTCATAGTTGTTGCATTTTATTTAATTTTGTTTAATTAGATGAGCTGAATACACACAACTGCAAAACGATAGTTCGAGGAACTATCGAATCGTACATTGCACATAGGTTTTGGAAACCAAGTGTGGCAAACACAAAACAATAATTCGAGGAATTATTAGATTGTGTAAATACATGTTGATTATGGTTAATCAAGCATGCTAACGGTTCGTAACAAAGAACGCAAAATATCGAAGATAATTCGAGGAATTATCGAAACACACACACGAGTCTCACGAATGTTGATCAAACAACTTATGGGTTATTATTGTATTATGTGTTAAACGTGCATTAGATGTTTAGGATAAACGTTGGGAATCGAGCACGAGCGTAATCGAATCATGGAAGTTGAAAAACATGTAAATGTACCCGTCGCGGTACGTGAAAGCCTTTGGCGAAGGGCTTGGTGGTACACGAAGGAAAGCGAGATTCGAGACTCCCGAATTTCTCAGCGGTACACAACACCAATTTTTATCGGCCTTCGCGGTACGCGAAGGCCCTGCGGATCAAATTTTTATAAAAATCAACCCCAAGCTCAGTCCATTCGGTTTTTTCACATTTTCTCCGACTTCCTACACATCCTCTTGACCAAACTCTCTGCCAAACTCCTCCCAACCCCTAATAAGCTATTCCTAAGCCATTCCTCCTTCCTTTTGGTGATTTTGGAGTCCTTGGAGCTTGGAGAAGGAGCAAGGAAGCTAAAAATGATCATCAACCACTGGTTCTTCATCATCAGCCATCATTCCTACTGAATCTAGTCTTCTAAGGTAGTTTTCTATGTTTATCTATGATTAGATTGTACATGCATGATGTAAAAACACACATGCAAGTGTGTTTGAACACATGCAACTCCATGTGGCTATTGAGCACGAATTTGTTTGTGATTTGATGTGGTATTAGATTTAGATCTACTGATTTTAGTATAAGATTGATTGGATTTGAGTTTAATTGAGTTATTGTTGATTTGATGATGATTTTGGAACACTTGCCATAAAAGGAAACTTTTATGTTGCAAGTCATAGATTTGTGATGACCTAGACATGTTAGACATGTCTACATGTTGTCGAAAGTATATTGAAGTGTTTAGAAACACATTTGGGTAATTGATTGTGCCAAAAACATGGTTTTGAATAAACTTGCTAAATGAGGAAACTTTTAAAAATCAAAAGAGGGCTTTTGATGTTTTTGAATGATTTGGTGAACTTTGATTATTGTGATACGTTTAAAAAAGATTTCTAAACATATTTGGAAACTTCAATTTGTTAAAACGAGCTTTTAAACGTGTACTTTCCAAATAAGGAAACTTTATTTGGGCAAAATGGCGTAAATAATGATTTATGTGTAAACGATGTGTTTTAAATGTTTAAACATGATTTTATAAACATATTAAAGGTATTAGATTTATGAAATGGGATTTCAGAGCTACACTTTCCTAAACGGAAACTTTCCAAAAATGGTAACTTGTACGATTAGAGTTATAGGAAGCATGTGAGTGTCCTACATGTACTTGTGACAAATTGGACGGTCATAACACAACAAACGTGTCACCAACGATTCGTAGAGTCAACACAAGTCAACATACACACACTCGGTTGAGCACACCGACACTTGGAGTTGTATCTGATACAACACAGCACAAAACACATACTCACACCTATATGATTATAGGTGCATATTAGCAGGTGCTAGCATTCGCAGTCGCGAACACTTACACACCCGAACTACTTCATCAGGTGAGTTCACGGCCCTTTTTTACTTTTCAAACCTTTGAGGGAGAAAAGACTACATTACAACAGTTTTTGTACAACAAATCATTTTATTTACGTATGGACATGCTTTATCACTATATGTATATGTGTTGACCACATCACAACTAAAAGTTCTCGCGATACTCCACGGATCGTTAGTCGCGCGTAGCGCCTAGCGTGGCAATCTTGAATAGTACTATTTGGGCCTGACAAGCCCCACCCATCGCACCTGGGAGGCCAACCCGACAGGAGGTCGGAATGGGTGAAATATTGACCAACACTTTGCCATTGTCTTGTGATGGACATGGCGGGAGGCACAACTGTCAGTTTCGGTACGAACCCGCATATAATATAACTATATTGACTAGCTATCAATGGATACTGCATTGTAATGATATGTAAATCACAACTCTTACTTTAAACATTGGATGTTTACTACTTATGAAAAACCTGTGGTCTCACCAACCTTTCTGTTGACCCTTTTACTCGCATGTTTTTTGAGGTAACTAAGGCACGCTCATGAGGATTGGATACTAGGATGGAGTCCTATGCACCAGCTTTAGTGTCTTAGGATTGAGAATATTTAAACGATTGAATTGTTATGTAATGATTATTTCTTAAACCGCTTCCGCAAACTGTTATTCTGTTTTGTTTTGAAAACTGTTTTATAAACGCTTCCTCAACTTATGAACTATATCTGTTTTGATATTATTAAACTTCCGCTACTCTGATTTTACAAAACTGTTTTATCCAAGTTATTGGATGTACGTATACAACCAGACATGTAGGTCTCGCAACTGTGTGACCGGAGACTGCGATCCTGCCAGATCAGTCGCGTCGCGCCCTTGTTCAGGCTGGGAAGGTCGGGGTGCGACACAAGTCTTGTTGATATTGTCTCATCTGTCTCAAACAATGTCCTCCCCATAGTCATACTTAGAAGTAGTATGTCATCCAAATCAAGCATGCTTATATATAAGTCATACGTATCACAAATGAAGCCGCCAGCCCACCACATACTTCGCTGAATTCAACACCACTTGTAAATACAACTATGGATACCCATTTCTATCTCCCATGTGTTCATCCCATTTGATATTCAACCCATAATATGTGTTCATCACCTGCAATGATATATGTATAGAGTAAAAATGTATAAGGGTATCATTTATAATGACCTAAGTTATGATAATCCCTTAATGTTTTATGGAAATTAGATTTATTAATCTTATCCTTATTATTATACTCTCCATTGAAGGGTTAACTATGATTTACTTCTAATATTGGAAGTATTATTTAACTCTTTGATATTGTTCCCAACTTGAATGTATATAGCATAAATTACACCTATTATGATCCTCATGTAATCAGATCACAATGCCTCAAATTCACCTCTATCCCATTTGTGTTCCCATAGAATATCTGCCTTCAACGAAACTATTACTAGTAGTATGACTTGAGAGAAAATCAATTCCTCAGTTTACCAGTTAATAGAAACGAAGGATTTTAATTAGAATCAGAATCTGCAGATTAATATTACCATGTCTCATTTACCAAACCTGACTAATGCAGCCCTGTTAGTGGTTATACGATACTGGCCAATGATAATGAAATACGATTAACATACCGGCCTCACTCGTCGGAGGTTTGTCAAACCTTTGGTACCACTACGCTATCGTCAGTTTAGTCGCACTAAATGAATGGCAAATGATTTACTTGTAAGGGACTTATGACTAGACATGAAATCTTAGTGTTATGTGTTCTCATAGTCTTTAACAAAATGTTATAAGAACTAGTCTTATTACACTATGTTAACAAATGTGGTGAATGATATCAACGTCATGTAACTCGGTTATCTGTGATTATCATTCGTGATGTCACTTGTATTTGTCTTAGTGTTATTTGTTTTTCATCATTGTGATAATAACAAAGTGTTGTAAGATTTAATCTTATCACACTTATGTTATTCTATTGTGTTGATGAAATCATGAAACTATGTTATCATGATTCATCCTTGATATTTCATACATGTCATTTACACACAAGCATACACATAAATGAATTATGATAATAAAGATAAATTCTATATTATCTAAATCACATGATAAATGAAATAATGTGCTAAAACTTTTAAGTAATAAAAAAGAGTTAGCATGTTTCTCAGCCCCACATTTAAAATCAAAAGATTAGAAAAGGGGCATATGAACTCACCTAGATGTTGTTGTTCTTGAGATTGTATTCACGATCCTGTGTTTGATACCAAATGTGTGTAACTTACAAGCATAAGTTATGTATTTGAGAGCTAACTCTAAAGTTGGTTAACACCTATAAGCCTTTGTCGTTTGTTTAGTCCTAATTCCCTTGTAACATAATATGCTAACACTTAACCAATTTTTGGTTAAATATTAACATACTATAATGCTCTTGTTCATGTGTTTAAACTTGGTGTATAACTTTGTCACATTGTAAAGTTTGAAAACCATAATACTTTCTAAGTATAAGACTTAGGTTTTTAAGTTAAAACTTAGTGTTTTATTACCATGTTAACTTAAAATGATGTTCATCATTCTAATGAGTTAACATAAGTAATATGTTATAAACTTATTCATTTGATATATTTCTAAAAGGTGTTAAAAGACTTTATACAATTTTAATTAGCAAATATTTTGTCACCTTTGCATAAAAAACCAATTAACTCTTTGTGAAAACACTAATGATACTAATAAAAGATCATTATTCCTTATTGTCCCTTGTTATGTTATAATATGTATTTTATGACTTAAAAAATTATTCATATGGTTTACATAGGTTTTAAGTACCCATGAGCTAGTATCGATGGCCACAATATGATAATATCGACTGTTATCCCATGCGGCTAACCCTTAGATTTGTATCAAGAAGTCCCTTTGACACTAGATTAGTCTCATCGCTGTTGCAACTTCATTTCTGAATCATTTTACTTGGTTCTTGTTTTATTGTTCTTGGATCTCATTGATGGATCAATATCGATAGATTTCTGAGCTGTAAGAGGAGCCTCGACCCTGTTAGTGTCGAGGAAGTGAAGATCAGCTGCCTACCGATACTATCAGCATCGACAGGGCTTAATTTTGATTCTCTGGTTAATCTCGAAGATAATATCGATGAGGGTTGGCTTTTGGTTGCCTGGACTGGTCGAGATTATCAGTATCGACGAGAGGCTTGTCGACATTGAAGCCACTGAACCTAATAATCTCGATGGAACCTTATCTTCTTCAGCAGGTCATCGACATTAGCTTGGCAGCCCCATCCTTCATCAATACTAGCTGTTCTTAGGTTGATATTGCCATCCAACTCTCATGAACTCTTACTTTAATGATTTCCTAGCTTGGAGGAGTCAGTTTTATGCTAATCCATCATGTTTTAGTGGGCCAAAACCAATTCCCATGTTCAAGAGCTGGGTTTTGTGTAAAACCCTGAAAAGCCAAGATTTTAAAACTCACCTTGTGATCGATTCAGAAGATTTTACACCTGATTTGCTGTACTTCTGTGTGGGAAACTTCGAGAGCTTCGCGTGGATACTAAATTTGAAAGATTTGGCCAAGAAACGAAGGAGGTATGAGTGTTTTTATGAAGAATGCGGGAGAGAGAGTGTGAAGTTCCTGAAGAGAGAGAGAGAGAGATGAGGTTCTTGGTGTAATAAATGGGAAAGGTTAATGCTTCTAGGGTGTTTGTAACCCGTATAAGTTCAGGTCCGTTCGGTTTGCCTGGTTTTCGTTTTCTTTACGTTTCGAAACGTAACGCGCGAAATTACGAATTGTAAATAATTAGTTTTCTAAAATCTTTTTAAGGTTATAATTTATGACATCCATTACCAGATCGTCCGGCAAGTCCGTATCGTAGGTGTACTTTCACCATTTACTGTGTGTAAATACAGTGATTGAACAGTTGTGTAAACAACAACACACGAGAAAACAGGAGACAATTGTATGTGTTTAAGTGAAAACTTAAATACAGGGAATACAACAACTCAAGAAAAGCAATAGTGTGCAAACAAATGACAAGAACAAATTGGTTGCGATCTGACATCCATTGATGACAGGAATCAGATGGCCGATAAATCAGTACGAAAACAACGTGAAAATAGGAAGTATAGTTGAGTCCGTCAGAGAGGAAACATAATTCATAACATAAAAGCAGTGCTGTTCCAGAACAATAAACCGACAGTGTGTTTGCGTGGGTTTAACGTTCTGAACGATAACTGATAAGTAGAAAACCAAATCAGAAAGTGAAACGTACAACCGTGTTCGTACAGTTAGCGCTCTGTACGAAGACGCGCGTAAGTGACGTTTTCTGACGAAACGTAAATGATACGAACGATAATAAATTTAGGAAAATAAAATATTTAATATTTTACAATTTTGAAACTAATCAAAATGACTAAAAACATTCTCTTTATTTTAAAACACGTAAATTACGCGTTACGTTCCGGAAACGCAACGAAAACGCGAACCGAGCAACTGAAACGAACCCGAATACCCGCGGAGTATTTAAACTCTAAATGAAGCCTTTTATCCTCATTCTCCTCACATCTCTCTCTCTCTAACCCGTAAACCCGGTTGTCTCTCTCTCTAGAAGAAGAAGTCTTCAAATCCTCATATCTCCTTTGTTTCTTGGTGAAATCAAGCGTTCTTGGTGTCCACGTGCTGCTGTTGATGTCCTCTACATAAAAGTACAACGGATCTGAGGATTTGACAGTTAAAAATCAAGGTATGAGTCGAGGAAAACCACAAAAAAAATTTATGGTTTTCTAATGTCTTGGTCGACACACACACCCACCCGGTGTACCCTTCTATATCCCTACCCACATGAGCACGAGGAACCCATATGCACTGAATGAGGCTGGCCGAACCTTCGACTAGCCGAACCTTCATAGTTCTCGACCGCATGCGAACCTTTCCAGTCAGACGAGCCCGGCTGTCGAACCCATGTTGTCCCCCGAACCTAGCCGCTCCCCGAACCCTTCATCTCAGTAGACGAACCTATGGGGCACTGGCGAACTCCTTGACCACGAACCTTGGGTTCGTGAGGAAGGTAGTGGCCGAACCTTCCAGTCTACATTAGCCGAACCTTTGCGCCGATCCCTGATGCGGCGAACCTCAACCATGCGGCCGAACCTCTGAGATTGCCCCGAACCCTTTTGAACGAACTGCGTCTTGCAACCACTACCACGAACCTTGTCTAGGAGCTGCGAACCCAAGGTGGCTGAAATATCTATCCAGCGAGCCTAGGGTCTCCATTACTCGACTGAGATGAATTTGCAGCTCAAACGGCCCATGAAACCCTCTCGGCCCAACAACATATATTTGGCCCAATTAAGTGGCTCAAAGCCCACGCATTCAATCAATGTAAACCATTTGGCCCAAGGTTTTGAGGGTAGGCCCAACGGTATCTAGTGTGGCCCATGTGAACTTGATTCGGCCCAAGGCATGCGGTTGCAGCCCAACCTCAATCTGTTGGCCCACAACACACATAAATCAGCCCACAGTTGCTACCTAGCCCAACTGAATTAAAGCCCATTATTCGGCCCAGTCTATTATTCGGCCCATTTATCATGTGGCTTAATTCCATCATTCGGCCCTCATAACAAAGGTGGCAACGTTTTTGCTAACTTTTATACATAACAACTAGTAACCACTTTCATATAATGAATGGGGACAAATAAATATCTAAAACCGATGTGAGAGATATTCAAAACATGCTAGTTGGTTTAAATGACTAAGAGAGTAATATGCTAGTTGATACAAAACCTAAGTTTTACACTTAGAACTCTTTTGTCAAAACAATTTTTCAAGTGGAACATTATATCAAGAACAAGGTGTGCTAACCTAGATCAAGTGTTAGTAATACGATAACAAGCAAATCGGGGCCGAATGATGACCACAACTCAAGGGCGTTAGCCAATCTTAGGGCTAACACCTACACACACACAATCCACCTAGAACTTATATATACAAGTGACAAACAACGTGAAATCAATACAGGAGCGTGAAAACAACATCAAGAAAAACAATGAGCGCGTGCAATCTCATTTAGACTTAGTCAAACACAACTACTACAAGGTGAGTTCATATGCCCCTTTTCTAATCTTAAGTGATTTCAAAGCTCGGGGCTGAGAAACATGCTTAAAGCTTTTATTTATTTAAAAGTTTTGATCTAACATATTGATTTTACAATGTTTTAGATAATATTGTTTATCCTTATTATCGTTTAACATTACATGCTTGCTTGCCTTATCATCATCATATCTGAGATAGCTAGGATGATACATGCTAAAATAGCTTTATGACATATCAAAACAATAGGATAGTACTAGTTGTAAGAATATGTCTTACAACACATTATTAATCTTTCGCGATTGAACAACGAGATAATCAAGTGGGAACATGCTGAGAACAATTACAAACAATAAGAATGATAATCATGATACGTTATTTCATGATAACAAGATCATTCACTCATTACTAACATCGTCTAATAAGACAAGTTCTTATAACACTTGTTACATCCAACTAGACCACACCACGTAGAGATAACGGTTGAGACTATTACTTGTGATACCGAGGAGGACATCATGATAACATACTTTTGGGATGTCATTCCCTACACATGCAACCACTAGTACTAAAACAAGATCTTTGCACACATGGTTGCAACATGAGAACTCATAACATAGAGATCACTATTGTGATTATCACTGAGCACATTAAACATTAACTATTAATCAGCAGGTGGAAATAAATCACACCTTTGAAATATGGTTTGGGGATCCTATAGTAGTAATCCTGGGATACATGGTTAACTTATTTAAACAATCATAATGCTTACATTCTTCATAATAAACATCATGCCAAAAGAGTATAACTTCAATTTCGTTGAGATGAAGTTAACTCAATTCATTAGGGACAAACCGAGTATGGCATACGGTAACATTTTGATGATTAACACACCAAAGGTTTTGGAAACCTATTCATTCAAATAAGATATCGATGATGATATCTTACACACCGGGTTGGTCAGAAATGACAACCAGTGGGACTACTATGTCTCAATCTAGGTATCATGGGGAGAATACCTTACACGCCTAACCAGTTAGAAATTACATACGTAACGGATATGAGGTTACATTCAAATAGATGTCGTGTGGAGGATATCTTACAGACCAGATTGGGCAGTACTGACAGTCACAGAGACTCTTTAGTCTCGCTCTAGATATCCTAGGGGGATGTCTTACACGCCGGGCTAATCAGAAATGATTAGCTACATAAATTATAAAGTTTTGTTCTAGATATCGAGGAGGATATCTTACATGCCGGGCTAATCTGTAAGGAATGGCTAACAGAGACAATTAAGTCTCTTATTCAATATTGGGGTATCATACATGCCGGGCTAATCCGTAACGAATAGTTAATAGGTCCAATTAAGTCTCTTATAAAAATTGTTGGATAATCATATCTGGGGATTTATGGGTGAAATGAAATGGGTATCCATAGTTGAATTACAAGTGGTGTGGAGCTCTATCAATTATGTGGTGGGATGTTGGCTGGGGCTTGTTCCCCTACATATGCCCTCTATATAAGCATAACTGATAGGATGAAATACTATTTGTAAGTATAACTATGGAGAGGACATATTGAGTGACAAATCAAACATTCCTAAACAAGAATTTTTTGTAACATTGTGAATATGAATTGCAATAAATACATGGCTTTCAATTGCCAAACTTATGAACTCACCAACCTAGTGTTGACTTTGTTTAAATGCATGTTTTCTCAGGTGACGAACAGGTTTAGTCACCAAACATCAGGAACATAGCTAGGAGACTTTTAGAAGACCTAGCCGCATTTTGTGTTGAGCATACTTTTGAATGACTAACAACGAATCATCTTTTGTAAATCTTGTGCAGATACAAGATAGGAACTCAGTGATTCTTTTTGGATAGATTTACTTAGTTAAATTATGAACATAACATTGTAATTTAACTTTGTAATTCTACATCATATGTCATGATAACATTTCTCATTTATATATCATGTGCCATGTAAACAATCTGATCATTTCGATTATCACCACGATATCACGCCCCGGGAACCTTCCGCCAAGCGGGAAAGTCGATCCACCCCGCTGGCTCGGGGTGTGACATAATTCCTAATAAATATTTTCTATTTATTTTTCTTATTTTATTATTTCAAAACGTTTATTATTATACCGTTTCGTCAGATAATATTATCATCGCGCGTATATGTCTCAATCGTCACCCGAACGAACACGAACATGGTTTTAATTTCTGATTTTGTTTTCTACTTTGCAGTTTTAGTTCAGAACGTCAAACCCACATATATGTTTTTGTGAATCATCACCCACGCAAACACACTGTCATTTTATTATTCTGAAACGATATTGAACTACTGTTTTGAATTGGATTTCCTCACTGGTGGGTTCACACTGAATTATCAGCCATCTGATTTCTGTTATTTATGGAAATCAGATCGCAACCAATATTTCTTTGTTATTTGTTCTCACGCTTGCTATTTCTCATGATTTCTTGTATTTATGTATCTAAATTTTCATTCCAATACATACAACTGTTAATTATTTCTCATAGTCCTATTATCACACAACTGTTTAACATAGTTATTAACACATTGTAATGATGAAGTACATATACCGTACGGATTGCTGGAAGATCAGTACTGGTTTTCACAATTTTATATGAAAGTAAAATTTAAAAGTGTGTTTTAAATGAAAAGATATATAAAAAGAGTCAAAAACCGGCCCAGGCAGGGCTTGAACACGCGACATTAGGCACTCGAGTTTCAATATCACAAGTGCCAACCACTTGGTCTGGCACCCTAAGGATGAAATAACTGCATTTCACTTTGTTATAACATGTAAGCAGGAGTTCCTCAATTCCCAACTCTAAATCCCAAAACCCTATGTTGTTCTTTGGTTCAATCCGATCGAGTCTAGCCCCGATCGGCAGGGGAAATTATGGGGCTTTCATCCTTTGTTGAAAAACAAACAAATGGTATATAAAACACTTACTTTGGTTTTAGTTTGATGCGATTTCAATTGAAAAACGAACAATTGGTATATAGAGCCCTTACTTTAGTTTTTGTTTGATGTGATTTCGATTGATGGTTCAGAAGTACGAAAATTCGTATATATTTTGGCTTGATTCGCGATCTGGAGAGACTTTGAATATCTTTAGACTTCACTGAATATTTTGTAATGATCAAAGGAACGATTTGGTTGATTTCATTTGATTAATATGCTCGTTTTTATAGAATTCGAGTGCTCGATCGAATACAAATGTTTAGGAATGATTTTCGTAAGCAATTTAAGTTTAAATGAAAGATTGGAGCTTGTTTTCGATCCCTTAATGTTCGTAGGTGATAAAAGGTTGAATATTTTGCTTAGATTTATCTCTAACCGTCACAAAACAAGGAAACTGGGTAACAATGGCTGTGGCTCGACCCAGGTTCTGATTTGGGTGAAGGAGGAGATGAGTTTGAGCGTTTGACAAGATTGGTCCTTCCTTGTTTCGGTATTTGCTTTAAATTTCCTGTTTTGGCAATAATAGTCCCTCCAAGTCGTAAAAAGTTTTACAAAATGTTATAAGATTTATAAAAATCACAATACTTGTCTAGATAAAATATATATACATTTAAATAGTTTTATTATTTAATTTTTTTTAATAAAAGGTTTATAAAAACTTTGTACAATCTATAAATTTTAATGAAATTCATAAAGTTATATACTTACTTTTTAGAATGAAAAAGTATATATTTATCAAAGAATTTCTCAATATTTGTATAAAAAGTTTTATACATTTGAATAATGTTTTTTTAACATTGTTTATATTTTGTTATTTATTTAGTTTTTTTAGCTTTTATATATATATATATATATATATATATATATATATATATTCTCATTAAAATTATAGAATTACTAAAATTATCAAAATGTTAACCATGTTGAATATTGAATTATCACTGTAAAGTGGTAATTGGATTTATATAAATTGAAAAGTGGTTAATTGTTTAATTTTGTTTTACATATATAGTGGAAGTGCCCATGGGTGAAAATTATAGTATATATTGATGGAATATGATTTATTGACAATGGAATAACAAAATGTTTTGATATAAAAGAAAACTTGTGAAGTAAACTCATTTGGGTAATTTTGACCCATTTTGAGAACTTAATCACACAATTAATTGATTTTGGGGTCCTGAAACCTTCTGATTCGAACCATAACTTATATTTGGATAATCTTATTTAGTATATGTCGTGTTTGCAGGTCGAAGGTAGATGTGCATAAAAGTTTATGATCTGGCGCGTATTTTTGGAAATTACAAACTTTATGTAAATTTTGGTAGTAAGGCTTTCATACAAACTAAAGTATGATGTTTTTGGAATGTAATTAGTAGCTTAACAAGTACTTGTTACGTATGTGAATGTTTTTGGTGCTTCCGCATAATACTTAGATATTTTTTTTGTGATAAAACTTAACTGGGACCTTAAATTGACAATGTAAACGTATAACAAGTTTGGGTGTTACACAAGTGATGGTCATCCACTGTGAACAATTGATATAGAAAGCCTCCTAAATAACATATATTCCAAACTAAAGCCTTCCTTGGAAGAGCCACCCAAATTTGAGCTTAAGGAGTTACCTAAAAATGTTAAATATGCTTCCTAGTTGAGAATAACCTTATAGCTGTTATTATTGCAGCTAACTTTGATGAAGCATAGGAGGTAGCCTTGATGGAAGTGTTAGTGGCACATAAAGTTACAATTGGATGAATAATAGTTGATTTGAGGGGAATTAGTCCGTCCATTATGATGTACAAGATGATAACAGATGACAAGATCAAACCTTAAAATGTAACTCAAAAAAGATTGAATCCAAACATGCATGAAGTGGTGAAGAAAGAAGTAGTCATGTGGATAGATGCTGGAATCATTTACCCGATCTCTTATAGTACATGGGTAAGTGAACCATAAACGGTTCCAAAGAAAGCAGGAATTCAGGTAATCAAAGATGAAAAAGGTGAGGAGATAGCAGCACAGCCGGTAACCGGGTGTCGTATTTGCATCGATTACCGTAAGTTAAATGCAACAACTTTCAAGGACTATTTCCGTTTGTTATTCATTGATCATATTGTAGAAAAGCTTGCTGGTCAGAAGTTTCATTGGTTTTAGATGTGTACTTAGGGTATAATTAGATTTCCATTCATCCGGATGATCAAGAAAATACTACGTTTACATGTCAATATGGCACTTTCGCATTTAGGCGAATGCTAGTTGAATTGTGTAACGCCCAATCACCTTTCAAAGGTGCATGATGAGTATCTTATCAGATATAGTTGGGACTTCTTCGGAGATTTTTAAGGATGATTTTTCAATTTTTGGTCCTTCTTTTGAAACATGTTTTGAACAACTAACAAAAAAGCTTTTAAAAAGATGTGTGGAAACAAACCTTGTTTTAAGTTGGGAAAAAAGTCATTTCGTGGTTCAAGAAGGTATCCTTTTAGCTCATGTGATTTAAAGTCATGGGATTGAGGTTGATCATGCTAAAGTTCAAGGTATCTGAAACTTTACCTCCTCCCACAAATGTGAAGGGTATTCGGTCATTTTTAGGTCACACGGGGTTTTATAGAAGATTTATCAAAAATTTAAGTGTCATTACAAAACCTTGTGTAAATTGTTCCTGAAAGATGTTCCATTTGCTTTTGATAATGACTGTTTGACAGCTTTTTAATGTGGTAAAACAAAAATTGGTTGAAGCCCTAATATTGTAATCACCGAATTGGTCAAAACCTTTTGAAATTATGTGTGATGCAAGTGATTGTGCGTCTAGGGTTGTTTTGGGCCAATGGGTGGATAAGAAACCGGTTGCAATTTACTATGCAAGCAAAACCTTTCGGATGCTTAATTAAATTACACAACAACAGAAAAGGAGTTACTTGCAATAGTATTTTCCTTAGACAAGTTTTGGTCATATTTATGGGGTTGCAAAGTTATTATTTGTTCTAATCAAAGTGTTGTCAGGTACCTCATGGACAAGAAAGATGCGAAACCAAAACTTATTAGATGGATTCTTTTGCGGCTGAAAATGTGATGATGGATCACTTGTCACGTGTTATTCACAATGGGAAAGAACAGGGAGTTGATATTAAGAGACATTCCCTGATGAATAGTTATTACAAGTTTCTACCGAGCCTTGGTATACTAATTTTGAAAATTATTTGGCTGCAGGTACACTCCCAGACCATTGGAGAAAGAGAAGAAAGCAATAATTATTGGTTCAAGCAAAACACTACATATGGGATGAGTCGGATTTGTTTAAAGTGTGAGGGAATCAATTGATTAGAAGATGTATCCCGGTTTCAGAAATCCCCTCTGTCTTACAACATGTACATTCATCTGCATACGGGGGTGATTTTAGTGGATTGTAAACCAGCCATAACATGTTATCTTGCAGGCTTTATTGGCCTACAAATTTTAAAGACTATTTTGAGTTCGCTAAAAATTGTTTAAATTGTCAAAACGTGGGGAGAATTTCGAAAAGAAATGAGATGCCCATGCACCCCTTCCTTTTTGTAGACATTTTTGATGTGTGGGGCATTGATTTTATAATCCCATTTCCCAATTCATTTGGGAATTTGTACATCTTAGTAGCGATGGACTATGTTTCAAATGGGTGAAAGCAATCGCTACTAAGTCCAATGACCATACCATTGTGTGTAAGTTTTCCAAGCAAGCATTTTTCAAGATTTGGGCTCCCTCGAGTTTTCATAAGCGACGTGGGATCCCATTTTAATTTTTTTACTTTGGTAAATTACTCAAACGGTATGGTGAAGACCATCGGATTGCCACCCCTATCATCATCAAAGAAGTGGTCAAGTGAAAATGTCAAATAGGCAAATTAAAAAAATATTTCAAAAAAACCATGTGAGCCTACCATAAGGGTTGGTCAACTAAGTTGAACGATGCCTTGTTGGTGTACCGTACAACATACAAGACTCCTATTGGCACTACACCATACCGAATGGTTTATGGGAAAAGATGTCACTTCCCACTTGAACTTGCACATCGAGCATTGTGGGCAATTAAAAGTATTAATTTGGATTTTGACAATGCAGGTAAGGAGCAGAAATTAATTTGTTTGAGTTAGAGGAATTGCATGATGAAGCTTATGAATGTGATGCTGAATACAAAGAAAAAACTAAGGTGGTGCAAGATGCAAAGCTTTAGTGGAGTTAGCTTGAAATTGGCAAAAATATGCAGCCTTACAATTCCAGGTTGAAGTGTTTTTCCCATGAAACATAAAAGCATGTGGACCGGACCATACTTAATCATCCATGTCTGCAACTTTAGGGATATAGAAATTGATGATTTTGATGACATTTACGACAAGTCATGAATGAAAATCGTTTGAAGCCTTAAATGGAGGCTAATGACATTAACGGGCTAACAAAGGAGTCAGAAAGTGTTTACTACACCATTTTGACTAGCATAGCCGACTAAAGAGGGCCAAGCACTATCGGGCTGACGGCAATAAACTTAGCGCTAACTCGGAGGCAACCCGTTTTAGTGAACATTATTTTTTTTTGTTTGCTACACGATTGTGTTAAGTTTTGTTTTTGGTGTGTTTTTGTTTTGTTTGGTTGTCAAGTCACCATTGCAATAATCAAGGGGTGTGGAAGTTGTTGGATGTTAGTATAGTGTGGTTTGGTGCAATTGAGGGTAATGCATGGGTGTTGGGGTATGAAAGGTCAAGATATGAACCGTAAAAATAAATTTTCTCTTTTTTTATTTTCTTTTTAACTTCCTTTAATTTAAATTTTTTATTCCTCGTTTAAAAATTTTAATTTCCTTATCTAAGAAATCTTAATTTTATGTTAAAATTGACTACAGCCTTAGGACCGTGAGTTACGACCCCCCGTACTAGAACCTCACAACTCGCGCCCTGAACACCGTATAGCAGAGAAATCGAGCAAAAAGCCGTAGCCTACGGCCTGGAGACCGTAGGTTACGGTCTATACCATTTGGAGCCATAACCCATACGGTATGAGGACTGTAAAGAATAATTTTTGCCATACGGTCGTAGCCTACGGCCCAGGGACCTTAGTTTACATTGTGACACCCAACAATTTCAGGTAAATTTCAACCTTTACAATTATATATTTCACATTCATACTTCTTTCATTTCATTGAATTATGTTTAATTAAATAAGTTAAATACAAACAACTTCGAAAAGATAATTCAAGGAACTATCACATCGTAAATTGCACATTGATTTTGGAAATCAAGTGTGGCAAACACAAACACAATTGCAAAACCATATTTCGAGAAATTATTGGGTTGTCATTACACATTGATTATGTTTAGTCAAGTGCGTAAACATTTCGTAAACAAACACATTCACCGGTAATAGATGTATTAGTTAGATGAATTGGGATATCATAATTAAACTATCCAAAAATAGAAACTTTATAAATATAGAAAGTTTCCTAAAATACAAAACATTCCAAAAATGGTAACTTTCCATAAATAGAAACATTGACGTTTTCATACTTAACTTATAACTAGAGTCTTAGGATACAGGATAATGTCCTACAATGCGTTTAAGATTTATATGACACGTAAACAAACTAAACACAACAAATGTGTCACCAACGATTCTTCTAGTCAACACAAGTCAACACACAAACACTCGGTTGAGCACACCGACACTTGGAGTTGTATGGGATACAACAAACCACAGAACACATACTCACGACCAATATGATTATAGGTGATCACTAGCAGGTGAAGCAGTCGTAGTAGCAAACACATAAACCGGAAACTGCACTTTAAGGTGAGTTCACGAGTCCTGTTTATATTTTCTATCTTTGGGGGAGAAAACATTGGATTACAATTGTTTTTGAACAACAAACTTATTTTGGATACATATGGACATGCTTTATCACTATATGTATATGTGTGGCACACATCACAACTCAAAGTTTTCACAAACACACCAGGACCGTTAGTAGCGTGGGGTGCCTAGCGTTGTAATCTTGGATAGTACTATTTGGGTCTGATAAACCCCTATGTCGCATGCCTGGGATTCCACCCCGACTGAGAGTCTGAACAGAGCAAAATTGACCAAACACATTTTCCATTGTCTTGTGTGATGAACATGGCAGGAGGCCTGCAGTTAGCTTCGGTTTCGAACCCGCATATAATATAATTGTATCGACTAGCTATCAATCGATATTGCATTGTAATGATATGTAGTCCTGCAACATTTACTTTAAACATTATTGTTTCTGCTGATTCAAACATGTGCTCTCATCAACCATTGTGTTGACCTTTTACTCGCATGTTTTCTCAGGTAACTAAGGCACGCACACAAGGAATTAGGATGCTAGGCTGAAATCTCATGCATCTGCTTTAGTGTCTTAGCTTTTGAAAACATTTATCATTTTGATTTGTCTTGTAATGCAAAACAACTTAAATCGCTTCCGCAACTGTCATTTTGTATTGTTTTGAAAACTGTTTTAACTTAGCTTACGCAATTTATGATTTCGAAATGTTTGATAATTTATACATTAAACTTTCGAAACTCTGATTTTACAAAACTTTTTATCCAAGTTCTTGGGTGTACGTATGCAACAAGACATATAGGTCTCGAAAGTGTGACAGGAGACTGCGATCCTACAGAGATTGCGATTGACCATTATCTCGTCGCGCCCTCGGAAGGCCGGGAAGGCTGGGGTGCCACATATTGGTATCAGATGCCTCAGCTACTGCAAATTAGGTTTGCATTTAGCGAACTTAGTCTTCACACAACACATATTGCTTGGTACTATTACTACTTGCATACGTGATCGTACAAACACTAATTACGCGTATTATAGATATGGCGTCTCCGTCATCGCCGCATATGTTTGCACACGATGAGGAGGACCCGATAGCTCCAGTACTTCCCACATCACCTCTACCAGCATCTCCTACCATCTGACGGGTGTGAGACGGACGATCCCGTGGAGGATTATGACGAGGAACTAAATGAGGACCTTGACGAGGATTTTGGCGAGGACCCCATGGGGAGTCACCAACAAGGCATTGGCCATACTAGAACCACCTGAGCCTGAGAGGCAGTGTCTTGAGTCTTAATTTATCGCCAGATTGACTCGGGACCTTGCCTGGGTAGATGATCGGATCGAATGTCTTGCAGAAGAGTCGAGGTACACAAATACCCGACATGCAGAGCTCTGTAGCATAGTCAAAATGATGGATCATGATATGACGCAGTTGATTGCACTATTTCAGGCAGCAGAGGACCAAGCTGCCATTGCTGGGGCTAGAATGGCATAGCTACAGGACATGGTCGTCAATCTAGTCCCAAAAGATCCTGACACAAAGGAAGAGGAACCGACAGAAGTTGCTGATTCTAATTCCACTATAGACGATGCATTAGATTGACTTAGCATATACATAGTAGGGGCGGGTTGTGTCCCCGTACTGGATAGTTTGGATCTTAATGCTTTGGTATTACATGAATTATAATCAGTACAACTTATTATATAACAAGAACTATTGCTTGTTATTGGAAATCTAGTCTATGAAAATCAACACATATTTCGTTTTTGCACCAACCACGCACACTACGTTAGTTCTTAGAAATACTACAACGCTTATTCTCGCTATGAAGATCATGGCTGAAAGACGCGGAGGACACAGAAACACGGGAGGGTGTGGAAACATCAACCTCACCGCAGCTGAACTAAATGCACTCATCAATGAGCGAGTTGAGGAGGCACTTGCAGCATGAGAAACTGCCCGTAATAAAAATCAACTGACTCAAGGTGACGAACTTCGTTTTCAAATTCACCTTGCACAATGATCACTCATTCCTATTACAACGCGTTTACCGGATATTGAGTCAAATTCTCTTCTTTGCATATCTCAAAAGCAAACCTTAACCCACCTATTTGCACATTCAAATCATTTCTAGATTGCAAACCCCACTCATATAACTATATTGAGGGTACCGTTGGTCTCCTACCCATGATGGAGAAGGCAGAGTCGGCCTTTTCCATGAGCAAGTGCAGTAGTGAGGATCGAGTTAAATTCTCTGCTAGGACTCTTGAGGGAGCTACCCTCACTTGGTGGAACGCGAACGTCCAAATTATAGGGTTGGATGCAGCCAGTGCCTACCTTGGGAGGATTTCAACAGAATGATGAACCGTGAATATTATCCTCGAGGTGATGTGCAGAAACTTGAGACTGAATTCTGGAACCACAAGACGGTTGGTTCTGAGATCGAGGCATACACTGCTCGATCGTATGAATTGGCACATCTGTGCCCAGAGATGGTAACACCGGCCTACAAACACGTTGAGAACTACATTAAGGTACCCTCTCAAATCCAGGGAATGGTACTTTCTGCTGACCCTATCACCCTGCAATAGGCGGTACGACTAGCCCACAAGCTCACGATTCAGCTGTGGCACAAGAACTTCTACCAACCCGTGGTATTGTGGCTAATACCCTAGACAACAAACGAAAATGGGATAACATTCTGAGCAAACCTTCCACTCTTCAACCACCACCGCAGCAGCGTAAGTTTGGATCACCTCAAGCTTACACACCACCCATTCCAAGCACTCAAAACCAAGGAGCCTACGCAGGCAAGCATCCGAAGTGCAAAAAGTGCAACTTCCATCATGCACAGGGTCATTGTGGAATCTTCCGATGCTAGCGTTGTGGGAAAAGTAGACATGCAACTAAAGACAGCATGGGTGAATTACTGACTAAAACCCCACATCCACAACAACAGTAGCACGAAGCACCAAAGGGTTGCTTCAAATGTTGAAAACTAGGGCATTTCAAGTTTGAAGTTTGAAGTTTGAAGTTGAAGTCCATCTATTGTAACATAAATTAAGGTATTTTGTCTGATAAACACAACGGAAGAATATAATATTTCACAAAAATATGCAAATACACAACGGAAGAATATAATATTTCACAAAAATATTTTACAAAATACCTTAATTTATGTTACAATAGATGGACTTCAACTTCAAACTTCAAACTTAGACTTAGACTTAGGCTTCTTAAAGGAATTTCAGATTTGAGGTTGAAGTCCATCTATTGTAACATAAATTAAGGTATTTTGTAAAATATTTTTGTGAAATATTATATTCTTCCGTTGTGTTTACTATGTCAAAATACCATATTTGGTATCAGAGCTCTGTTACTTTGATGGAGCTCTAAATTATTAAATTCCAGATCCGGGTAAAGGTTGATCATACCAGCTTATCTGTCAAACTCTTGAAAATCTAAAAGAAGAAGTTTTTATAAACTTAAAAACAAGTTTTAGTAAAATACTTTTAAAAAAAAGGGGTAGCCAAGGGCATGTTGAGGAGCAACAGTGTAAGTCTCCGTGTATTGCTGGCAACTACCATGATTGAAAGTTTTTATTAAAAACATAATTTAAGGAGATAAAAACTAATCGGACCAGTTTTCATAAAACTAAAATCTTTAGTTAGTAGTTAAAATTTTGAAGAGCGTCAGTATCCTCAGTCTTAAGGGCTGCAGCGCATAGTACTGAAGGGCCTCAGGATTTTAATGAATCCTTAAGGAAGAAGTTAAAATAATTATTAAATTGATAAACCAAAAGACGGTTGAGCTGGCTCCTGGTGAGGTTTATTTATGAGATAATTAAATTAATGACTTCTGAAAGATTTGAAAAATCAATAACAGATTGGTATGAGAAAACCCGATCCAAGGATTTGGAATACTTAAATCTTGAAATCCCAAAACCTAAGCATACTATCTTTGAAAAATCAAAAAATTTAGATATTAAATTAGATTGTTTCCATAAAAGTCCAAAAGTAGTCCATGAATCAGAATCAAGCAATAGTCAGGGTAATTTTTTAGTAGATTTGTGTCTAAGAAATTCAAATAATATAAACGTATTATTTGACAGAGTTAGTCTTTTGTCTAGGGTCAGCCTCAAACACTTCCATACCTTGAGAGAAACCTTGAGTGATTCCCAAGAAAAACTAGAAAAATTCAATAAAATAACCCGTGAGGAACTCAGAAAAATTGAAAAACAGTTAGTAGAATACGAGACACTAACAAAGAAACAAGTTCAAGAATTGGTAACCGAAATTGCTCAACAACCAAAATTAGTAGAAGCTGAAGCCTTGAAATTAACTGAAGAACTAAAGTCACAAGTAAAGAAAGTGGAAGACTTAATCCAAGAAGTGAAGTCATACTTGATTTCATGAATTGGACAGTTACTGCACAAACAGAAAGCTATAAGAACACTATTGAAGCAGTCGAGTCAATAGAAACACCGGCGGTTGGATTCTCAAAAGCTTCGGGGGTCGGTCCAACAACGCAACAAACAGGAATTACGATAAAGCAAAACAACTTTATCATTCAGGCAGTAACCAATTTATTGGAAGAAATAAAGACAGTTAAGGAAGATATCAAAGAATTAAGAAGAGAAGTACAAAAGGGGAAAGCACCGGCGTTAGAAAATGAACAACTTCTTGAAGAACTCAATAATAAGTTAAAGAAAGTATCAATCGGTGGTGAAAAGCTGTACAAACCAAAAGGTCCGTTCCACGTCTTCAAAGACCCATACCAAATCCTTAAAGAAGAACAAGATAAGCAGAAGAAATGAATGTAAGGGGAGAAAGACTGTCCTTCAGTGAAAACCAAAGAACTGAAGTAAGAACTAATCAGGAAGACCAGATCAGAGAATACAGAAGAACTCAAAGGCTGAGAAATCAAATACAGAGGTGGATACCTGTAAACAGCTCAAGAAGATATAATAGAACAATTGAAAGCCAAATAGATCCTGAAGCAGAACTCAGGGTATCACAAACACAAAGAGCAAGTCTTGTACCAGCTGAAGTCCTCTATGATGCAGGATCAAGATCTGTTAGACACCGCGTCTATCAGCATTACTCCGAAGAAAGAATTTTGGTAACAATGGAGGGAGAACAGTTGGATTTGCCATTTATTAATAATATGGCATATCAACAGCTGACTAGAGAAGGAATGTAGCATGTGCATCTCGGACTAATGATGATAAGAGTCCATGCACTCCACAGAAGGGATGCAGGAACACAAGTCCTGCTGGTTCTGAGAGATACTCGATGGCAAGATGATCGTGCAATTATAGGAACAATGGAAGTTGACATGAGTAGGGGTACTCAATTAATTTACATTGCCCCTGATATCATGATGTCAATCCATGATTTTTACAATCATGTGCAAATATCCATTCAGGCACGAGGATATGAAGATTATATAGGAGAGTCAAACCTGCTGATAACAAGATCAATGGTGGGGAGACTTACAAACACAAGTTTTGCTGGGTTCCGTTATAATATTCAAAGGGTCTCAGAACATCTGGCTACCAACGGAATTCTCGCTGTATCAGGAGAAAGAAGAACAATCACTGAACTTCAAGGTCAGAGATGGATGCTAAAGCCTTACACAAGAACTAAAGTAACCAATAGACCCAGGTCAGTAACAACAAACCTGAGACTTGACGGGTCGTTGGCAGTAAGGTTTTCAAATTACAAAAGGGAAGAAGTATCAACAAGCGGAGCAAGAAGTGAAGATGTAAATTCTGATGAAGAAGAAATGTTTGTTCAAAATGAAACTGTGGCAGTAGGAATACTGGGAAGGTTCATAGACTTTAATTTATTAAAAAGTCTGCACTTCATGGAACCAAGACTGCCAGTTGATATAAGAAAAATGATTTACAACAAGGTTGATGTCCAAGAAAGAGATCCCTTAAAAGAAGTAGCTTTAAACGAATGGGAAGATGCTGAGTTAGCTGAAAAACAAAATAACTCAAGAAAGAGAAAGCCAAAGAAGAGAGGGAATTGGGGAACCTTGGGTCAATTCTCAGGAAAATATGACTATTGGGTGGATTATAGTTTCAGAAAAACAAATTCACTACAAGAAGAGGTGGCAACAGGCTGGAATAATGAAGAAGACACAGACCAAACAACACAAGATGTTTTAAATGATTATCAGAATAGTAATAATTCTGATGATGATTTAAAAATGGAAGACAGTGATGATGATGATGAACTATGGTGGTGTCAATCATCAATCTATGGTCATGGTGAAAGTAAGGAATCTGAAGTACAAGCTGAAATGCATTATCCCACTCAAATAACCAATGAAAGAAATGAAAGCATATACATGCTCCAAGATGAACTCTTAGAATGGAATATCCACTCTTGACAGAAATAATGAGGAAAGAAGGAGAAATAGGAGCATCATCGGTGACATCAGCCTATAAACCACCAGAAGATACCACTATGCAGCCACCAGGTTATCCTCCAGCAACAGGAAGTAGGAGATTCGAATCCACAACAACAAGTTTCAATCTTAATAAAAATATTGAAAGCTATGGAAGAAAGTTGGAGAATTACTGGTCACTCCCACCAGCACAGGCAACCACAGGAGCAATGCTAGTTCTACCAGCAGATATTGGCAAGTATGCTGACGTAATTGATCGTTGGGAATCAATCACGTTAAACTACATTGATGATCCAAACAAATCCAGGCCAACAGCAAGATCGAAGGTTGATTGTATTGAAAATCTCCTTGGAGAAGATGAGAAGAAGATTTGGATACAATGGCGTATGGCGTATGACGCAGAATATCAACAGTTGTTACAAATAACTGATGATACTCATAACATAACTTCACAAATAAGGAGAGTAATACTCCTTAGTGATGCTGCTCAAGGAAGTACTGAAGAACAGGACATAGCGTACAATGATTTAGAGAGATTGATCTGTCACAATGTAAAAGATCTGTTCCAGTATATGAATGATTATAAAACTCTAGCAGCAAAGTCCGGAAGAATGTTTATTGGACCAGAATTGTCTGATAAGTTTTTCAGAAAAATGCCGCCATTAGTGGGAAAAGAGATTGAAGAAGCCTTTAACAAAGAAAAACCGGGCGTGGCAATTGGGGTTATGCCACGAATCTATTTTGCACACAGATACTTAACGGAGCTATGCAAAAAGGCGCAGTTACAAAGAGAATTGAAAGACTTACAATTCTGTAAAGAAGTCTATGTGCCCGGTTCATACAGAAATAAAACAAAGAAGCTTGGTTTAAGGAAATCAAGGACGTATAAAGGAAAGCCACATGATTCTCATGTTAGAGTTTTCAAATCAAAACATGGAGATCGTTTGAAGAAGTGCAAATGTTACATATGTGGAAAAGAAGGACATTTTGCCAGAGAATGTAGGAGCAAAATCAGCAATGTTGAAAGAGCCAACGCTTTCCAAAATCTTGATTTACCAGACAACTACGATGTATTGTCAGTAGATCTCAATGAACCTGATAGTGATGCAATCTGTAGCATGTCAGAAGGAGAGCAGACAAGTATGGCAGCTGTAATAGAAGAATGGGCGTTTGCATTAATAGAAGAAGAAGTAACCCTGAATGAAGAAATATACGTCACAACAATTAGTAGTCCTTCATGGAGACCGGAGGTAAAATTAGCAGAAAAACAGGAGAGTTGTATCCATGAATGGGAAAAAGAAAGGCCCACGTCTAAAGAAATTTGCAACTTATGTAAAAATGACATAAGACAGAATAGACGAGGTAAATGCAAAAACTGTGATCTAGTTGTATGTATGTTATGGATAAAAGCATACTATGACGAGATTATAGAATCAATACCAAGGCCAACAACAGTAAATCAAACTGAGTTAATCAATGAACTCATGAAAAGGTGTCTAGAACTACAAAAGGAGGTGGATAGAATGAAAAAAATAATTCAAGATAATGTAAAGATCATTCTAGAAAGAGAAAGGTTAAAACTTGAACCGGAAAGAAAAGAAGAAACAGATGAAGAAACAGATACTGAAGTAGTCTTTAAAGAACAACATGAAACTATTGCAGTGTCACAAAGCCTTGGTATTCAACAAAAAGAAAGAAGAAATAAACTCTACAATGTAGAGATTTATTTTCAAATTTTGGGGGTAAAAGAATTCAAAGTTTCAGCCATAATTGACACTGGTGCAACATCATGTTGTATTGATGAAGATTCAATCCCAGAAAAAGCAATGGAGCCAAGCCCATATATTGTGAAGTATGCAGGAGTGAATTCAGTACAAATAACGAAAAAGAAGCTGAAGAATGGTCAGATGAGAATTGAAAACAACTCCTTCAGGATACCATTTACCTTTTGTTTCCCTATGACATTAGGAGGAGGTATTCAGATGCTGATCGGCTGCAATTTCATAAGATCAATGGGAGGAGGGTTAAGAATAGAAGGATCGCAGATAACCTTCTATAAAACAATAACCACTATTAATACAAGCAATGAGGCTGCAGCAAATTATGCAATACAAGAACTCGTGATGAATGAAGATGAATATTTTTGCATACAAGAAGAATGTATAGCTTATAATTTGGGAAGGCTTGAAGTTGTAAATAGTGAAGAAATTCAGAAGATTCTGCAAGGGTTAGAACAACAGGGGTTTATTGGTGATGAACCTTTGAAGCATTGGAAAAAAAATCAAGTAATCTGTAAACTTGATATAATTAACCCGGAAATGACGATCCAAGATAAACCTCTCAAGCAGGTTACTCCATCACAGAAAGAGCAGTTTAAAAGGCACACAGATATATTATTAAAACTTGGGGTGATCAGACCAAGTAATAGCAGGCATAGAACAAGAGCTATGATGGTAAGCTCAGGAACAACAGTTGACCCAGTGACAGGGGAAGAAAAGAGAGGAAAAGAAAGAATGGTTTTTGATTACAGGACTTTAAATGAGAATACCAATAAAGATCAATATTGTCTTCCTGGAATCAATACTATTATCCAAATGATCGGAAATGCAAAAATCTACTCTAAGTTTGATTTAAAGAGTGGATTTCACCAGGTTGCAGTGCACGAAGAAAGCATACCATGGACCGCATTCATTACACCAGAAGGGCTTTATGAATGGTTGGTAATGCCATTCGGATTGAAAAATGCCCCTGCGGTATTTCAAAGAAAAATGGATAATTGCTTTGGCAAATATTCAGATTTCATTGCAGTATACATTGATGATATAGTTGTTTTCTCAAAAGATGAAAAAGAACATGTAAAGCATTTGAGAAAAATGCTATCAATATGCAAGGAAGAAGGATTGGTTTTATCAAAAACCAAAATGAAGATAGCAGTCCCAGAGATTGATTTCCTTGGTGCAACGATTGGAAATAGAAGGATAAAGCTCCAGCCACATATCTTAAAGAAGATTGCAAATTTCAAGAATGAAGATCTTACTACTCTAAAAGGGTTAAGATCCTGGCTAGGAATCCTGAATTATGCAAGATCTTATATACCCAATTTGGGTAGACTCTTAGGACCATTGTATGCCAAGACAGGTGCTAACAGGGACAAGAGGATGAAGCAAGAACATTGGGAGCTGATCAATAAAATAAAAGTTGAAGTTCAAAAGTTGCCAGACATGGAAATTCCACCCACCAGAGCCTACATTGTCATAGAAACTGATGGAAGTATGGAAGGATGGGGAGCGGTTTGCAAATGGAAAGCTTCAAAGGAAGAATCTAAATCAACTGAGAAAGTCTGTGCATATGCAAGCGGAAAATTTGGAGCCCTGAAGTCAACAATAGATGCAGAGATCTACGCAGTAATGAACGGATTGGAGCGGTTTAAAATCTATTATTTGGATAAAGGCGAAGTCACAATAAGAACAGATTGTCAGGCGATAATAAGCTTTTATAATAAATCCACAAATAATAAACCCTCAAGAGTCCGTTGGGCTAGTTTTAAAGATTTTATAACAGGGTCTGGAGTCCAAGTAAACATTGAACACATAGATGGGAAACACAACCAATTAGCAGATGCATTATCCAGACTAACAGCAGCTATATGTTATACAGAATGGCAGGAAGAAGGGAGACCGCTTGGGACAGAATTAGAGACGAATTCATGTCAAGAAAATGGCGCAATTTTCCAGGAGTGGTCACAAGGCTACAAAAAATTGATGCTGATGAAAGAAGAGGATTACAACTACTCTGTTATGAAGACGAAAGCTTTGGAACAACTCCTCGCAAGAACACTGTCATCAGTTATCAACCATTCAGTTTATATCGTGTTCAGTACTTGGTTGCCCAGCGATTGCCACCAATATCAGAAGAACCAATGGAAATCGGAAGAGCAACAGAAATACATGATGAAGTGCGAAGACTCTTGCTCAATCAATATGAAGAAATCCTTGGACACTTACACATTTTCAAAGCAATGCTTAGTGTCAGAAGAATTTATTATGAAACAAACCCAGCAGGAGATAGCGCAAGAGGAGAATGGAGAAGCAATGGGCTCAGATCCACTAATCACATGGACGAAACAATACGAGAATGGGAAGCCCAAAGAATTAATCTCACCCACTTCTGAGAGTTGTAAACAAAGATGGGCTTACAGAGCTACTGGATATGGAAGCCCATTGTTAAAAGTCCAGTACTATGCGTCTGTACTAGAAAATGGTGAATACGTCACTCGTGACATATTTCCCACAATAATAATATGCCAAGAGTCAAAAAGTAAGGGGGTCCATCAATACCGAGATTTCAATGGGAATAACCCACCATTCTCGCGTCTATAATTGATGAACGCCAGAGTCGTAAAGTTGTTTGTCGTGTGTATACAGTCGTTTGTAATAATGCATAAACAAACAAAATGTAAAAGAGGAAATTATTGATAGGCAATGGGGCCCAATGAGCACCCGCATCAATAATCGTCCTTTTAACGACCGTTTGTTTGTTAGGTTGCCGTTCACGCGGTAGCGTTTGCTTTTGATAGGCTATATAAGCCAGTGTTTGTCATAAGATTTCTCAGATCGAGCATACCTCAAATCTGAAATTCCTTTAAGAAGCCTAAGTCTAAGTCTAAGTTTGAAGTTTGAAGTTGAAGTCCATCTATTGTAACATAAATTAAGGTATTTTGTAAAATATTTTTGTGAAATATTATATTCTTCCGTTGTGTTTACTATGTCAAAATACCATATTTAATATTATATTCTAGCAGCAAAGTCCGGAAGAATGTTTATTGGACCAGAATTGTCTGATAAGTTTTTCAGAAAATGCCGCCATTAGTGGGTAAAGAGATTGAAGAAGCCTTTAACAAAGAAAAACCGGGCGTGGCAATTGGGGTTATGCCACGAATCTATTTTGCACACAGATACTTAACGGAGCTATGCAAAAAGGCGCAGTTACAAAGAGAATTGAAAGACTTACAATTCTGTAAAGAAGTCTATGTGCCCGGTTCATACAGAAATAAAACAAAGAAGCTTGGTTTAAGGAAATCAAGGACGTATAAAGGAAAGCCACATGATTCTCATGTTAGAGTTTTCAAATCAAAACATGGAGATCGTATGAAGAAGTGCAAATGTTACATATGTGGAAAAGAAGGACATTTTGCCAGAGAATGTAGGAGCAAAATCAGCAATGTTGAAAGAGCCAACGCTTTCCAAAATCTTGATTTACCAGACAACTACGATGTATTGTCAGTAGATCTCAATGAACCTGATAGTGATGCAATCTGTAGCATGTCAGAAGGAGAGCAGACAAGTATGGCAGCTGTAATAGAAGAATGGGCGTTTGCATTAATAGAAGAAGAAGTAACCCTGAATGAAGAAATATACGTCACAACAATTAGTAGTCCTTCATGGAGACCGGAGGTAAAATTAGCAGAAAAACAGGAGAGTTGTATCCATGAATGGGAAAAAGAAAGGCCCACGTCTAAAGAAATTTGCAACTTATGTAAAAATGACATAAGACAGAATAGACGAGGTAAATGCAAAAACTGTGATCTAGTTGTATGTATGTTATGCATAAAAGCATACTATGACGAGATTATAGAATCAATACCAAGGCCAATAACAGTAAATCAAACTGAGTTAATCAATGAACTCCTGAAAAGGTGTCTAGAACTACAAAAGGAGGTGGATAGAATGAAAGAAATAATTCAAGATAATGCAAAGATCATTCTAGAAAGAGAAAGGTTAAAACTTGAACCGGAAAGAAAAGAAGAAACAGATGAAGAAACAGATACTGAAGTAGTCTTTAAAGAACAACATGAAACTATTGCAGTGTCACAAAGCCTTGGTATTCAACAAAAAGAAAGAAGAAATAAACTCTACAATGTAGAGATTTATTTTCAAATTTTGGGGGTAAAAGAATTCAAAGTTTCAGCCATAATTGACACTGGTGCAACATCATGTTGTATTGATGAAGATTCAATCCCAGAAGAAGAAATGGAGCCAAGCCCATATATTCTGAAGTTTGCAGGAGTAAATTCAGTACAAATAACGAAAAAGAAGCTGAAGAATGGTCAGATGAGAATTGAAAACAACTCCTTCAGGATACCATTCACCTTTTGTTTCCCTATGACATTAGGAGGAGGTATTCAGATGCTGATCGGCTGCAATTTCATAAGATCAATGGGAGGATGGTGAAGAATAGAAGGATCGCAGATAACCTTCTATAAAACAATCACCACTATTAATACAAGCTATGAGGCTGCAACAAATTATGCAATACAAGAACTCGAGATGAATGAAGATGAATATTTTTGCATACAAGAAGAATGTATAGCTTATAATTTGGGAAGGCTTGAAGTTGTAAATAGTGAAGAAATTCAGAAGATTCTGCAAGGGTTAGAACAACAGGGGTTTATTGGTGAGGAACCTTTGAAGCATTGGAAAAAAAATCAAGTAATCTGTAAACTTGATATAATTAACCCAGAAATGACGATCCAAGATAAACCTCTCAAGCAGGTTACTCCATCACAGAAAGAGCAGTTTAAAAGGCACACAGATATATTATTAAAACTTGGGGTGATCAGACCAAGTAATAGCAGGCATAGAACAAGAGCTATGATGGTAAGCTCAGGAACAACAGTTGACCCAGTGACAGGGGAAGAAAAGAGAGGAAAGGAAAGAATGGTTTTTGATTACAGGACTTTAAATGAGAATACAAATAAAGATCAATATTCTCTTCCTGGAATCAATACTATTATCCAAATGATCGGAAATGCAAAAATCTACTCTAAGTTTGATTTAAAGAGTGGATTTCACCAGGTTGCAATGCACGAAGAAAGCATACCATGGACCGCATTCATTACACCAGAAGGGCTTTATGAATGGTTGGTAATGCCATTCGGATTGAAAAATGCCCCTGCGGTATTTCAAAGAAAAATGGATAATTGCTTTGGCAAATATTCAGATTTCATTGCAGTATACATTGATGATATACTTGTTTTCTCAAAAGATGAAAAAGAACATGTAAAGCATTTGAGAAAAATGCTATCAATATGCAAGGAAGAAGGATTGGTTTTATCAAAAACCAAAATGAAGATAGCAGTCCCAGAGATTGATTTCCTTGGTGCAACGATTGGAAATAGTAGGATAAAGCTCAAGCCACATATCGTAAAGAAGATTGCAAATTTCAAGAATGAAGATCTTACTACTCTAAAAGGGTTAAGATCCTGGCTAAGAATCCTGAATTATGCAAGATCCTATATACCCAATTTGGGTAGACTCTTAGGACCATTGTATGCCAAGACAGGTGCTAACAGGGACAAGAGGATGAAGCAAGAACATTGGGAGCTGATCAATAAAATAAAAGTTGAAGTTCAAAAGTTGCCAGACATGGAAATTCCACCCACCAGAGCCTACATTGTCATAGAAACTGATGGAAGTATGGAAGGATGGGGAGCGGTTTGCAAATGGAAAGCTTAAAAGGAAGAATCTAAATCAACTGAGAAAGTCTGTGCATATGCAAGCGGCAAATTTGGAGCCCTAAAGTCAACAATAGATGCAGAGATCTACGCAGTAATGAACGGATTGGAGCGGTTTAAAATCTATTATTTGGATAAAGGCGAAGTCACAATAAGAACAGATTGTCAGGCGATAATAAGCTTTTATAATAAATCCACAAATAATAAACCCTCAAGAGTCCGTTGGGCTAGTTTTAAAGATTTTATAACAGGGTCTGGAGTCCAAGTAAACATTGAACACATAGATGGGAAACACAACCAATTAGCAGATGCATTATCCAGACTAACAGCAGCTATATGTTATACAGAATGGCAGGAAGAAGGGAGACCGCTTGGGACAGAATTAGAGACGAATTCATGTCAAGAAAATGGCGCAATTTTCCAGGAGTGGTCACAAGGCTACAACAAATTGATGCTGATGAAAGAAGAGGATTACAACTACTCTGTTATGAAGACGAAAGCTTTGGAACAACTCCTCGCAAGAACACTGTCATCAGTTATCAACCATTCAGTTTATACCGTGTTCAGTACTTGGTTGCCCAGCGATTGGCACCAATATCCGAAGAACCAATGGAAATCGGAAGAGCAACAGAAATACATGATGAAGTGCGAAGACTCTTGCTCAATCAATATGAAGAAATCCTTGGACACTTACACATTTTCAGAGCAATGCTTAGTGTCAGAAGAATTTATTATGAAACAAACCCAGCAGGAGATAGCGCAAGAGGAGAATGGAGAAGCAATGGGCTCAGATCCACTAATCACATGGACGAAACAATACGAGAATGGGAAGCCCAAAGAATTAATCTCACCCACTTCTGAGAGTTGTAAACAAAGATGGGCTTACAGAGCTACTGGATATGGAAGCCCATTGTTAAAAGTCCAGTACTATGCGTCTGTACTAGAAAATGGTGAATACGTCACTCGTGACATATTTCCCACAATAATAATATGCCAAGAGTCAAAAAGTAAGGGGGTCCATCAATACCGAGATTTCAATGGGAATAACCCACCATTCTCGCGTCTATAATTGATGAACGCCAGAGTCGTAAAGTTGTTTGTCGTGTGTATACAGTCGTTTGTAATAATGCATAAACAAACAAAATGTAAAAGAGGAAATTATTGATAGGTAATGGGGCCCAATGAGCACCCGCATCAATAATCGTCCTTTTAACGACCGTTTGTTTGTTAGGTTGCCGTTCACGCGGTAGCGTTTGCTTTTGATAGGCTATATAAGCCAGTGTTTGTCATAAGGTTTCTCAGATCGAGCATACCTCAAATCTGAAATTCCTTTAAGAAGCCTAAGTCTAAGTCTAAGTTTGAAGTTTGAAGTTGAAGTCCATCTATTGTAACATAAATTAAGGTATTTTGTAAAATATTTTTGTGAAATATTATATTCTTCCGTTGTGTTTACTATGTCAAAATACCATATTTGGTATCAGAGCAACAACAACAATGGTAACAACAACAATGGTAACAACAATGGTCCGAAGGGATCCCAACCTTGCAACAGATACATATCTCCTAAACAATCATTACACTTCTGTATTGTTTGATACAAGAGCTGAGAAAAGCTTTATATCTAAGGATCTTAGTGAGATACTTACTATAACCCCATTACCCTTAGAGGTTGACTACATAGTAGATCTAGTTGATGGTAAGATGATTATAACTAAACGCATACTAAAAGAATGCACCTCAGAGCTAGCAAGTAATAAGTTTAAGATTGACCTGATGCCTGTCACACTCGACAGTTTTGATGTCGTAGTAGGCATGGATTGGTTGTCTGAAAACCAAGCTGAGATAGTTTGACACGTTAAGGTTGTACGTATACTCCTCCCTAGTGGAGAAACCTTAAACATCAATGGCGAAAGGAGTGACGCTCCTTTGAACATCATCTTGCCTATGAAATGTCACAAATTCTTACGAAAGGGATACACAGCCATATTGGCACTTATCACTGACAAGACCGAAGAATAGAAGAAAATAGAAGAATGCCATCGTATGCGACTATCCTGACGTATTTCTTGAGGATCTACCAGGACTACCACCACCACGACAAGTGGAGTTCCGCATAGACCTCGCACTGGGAGCAGCACCTATCGCACGAGTACTTATCGACTTGCACCTTCGGAGATGCATGAAATTTCCAACCAACTGCAGTAGCTGTTGGACAAGGGTTTCATTAGACCATGCTTCTCACCGTAAGGAGCTCCTGTACTGTTCTTGAAAAAGAAGGATGGTATGTTCCGTATGTGCATCGACTACTGTGAGCTGAACAAAGTGACGATCAAGTATCATTACCCCTTACCTCGCATTGATGATCTATTCGATCAGCTGCAAGGATCAAGTTATTACTAGAAGATCGATTTGCAATCTGGGTACCATTAATTGAGGATTTAGGAGGAAGACATTCCTCAAATGGCCTTTCGTACTCGGTATGGCCATTACGAGTTTTTTGTCATGCCATTTAAACTGACTAATGCACCCGCGGTATTCATTGACCTCATGAATAGAGTGTGCAAGCCATGCCTCGACAAGTTTATCATTGTTTTCATAGATGATATCCTCATCTACTCCAGAACCCAGGAAGAACACAAAGAGCATCTTCGATTGGCTCTTGAACTCTTACATCATGAGAAGTTGTACGTTAAGCTCTCAAAATGTGACTTCTAGATTCGAGAGGTCCAATTTTTGGGACATGTTGTCAATGAACAAGGAATACATGTGGATAAATCCAAGATAGAGGCTATCAAGAACTGGGAAGCACTGAAGACCCCAACTGATGTGCAACAATTCCTATGCTTAGCAGGCTATTATCAATGATTCATTGAAGGATTTTCCAAGATAGCCCAACTACTCATAGCCCTTACCCACAAAGACAATAAATATCTCTAGACTAACAAGCAAGAAGCTACATTCCAACTTCTCAAGAAGAAGCTCTGTAGTGCATTTATCTTATCTCTTCCTGATGGAACAGGCGATTTTGTAGTATATTGCGATGCCTTGATACAAGGACTCAGCTGCGTGGTGATGCAGCGAGAGTAGTTGCTCACATATGCTTCTCGAAAACTGAAAGTCCATGAGAAGAATTACACCACCCATGACCTGGAACTTGGAGCCGTGGTATTCGCACTCAAGATTTGGAGACACTACATGTATGGCAAGAAGCATACTATATACACTGATCATAAGAGTCTCCAACACATATTCGAGCAGAAGGAACTGAACATGCGACAGCGTCGCTGGCTTGAACTGCCAAATGACTATGAGCGTGCTATCAAATATCACCCAGGGAAAGCCAACGTTGTGGCTGACGCCCTAAGCCGGAAGAATACTTCGAAACCCAAGAGGGTATGAACCTTGCAACTCACCATTCATCCCAATCTCTCGAACCAGATACGTAGTTCCAAAGTAAAGGAATTGAAGGAAGAACACATGGTGGCCGAATCACTAAGGGGAATGGAAAAGCAGTTGGAAGTAAAAGCCTACGGCTTACACTATTTCGTGGAACACGTCTTGGTTCCACATCACAGTACCTTACGAGACCTCGTGATGGACGAGGTTCATAAGTCTCGTTATTATATTCACCCTAGATCAGACAAGATGTATCATGATTTGAGGATACTTTATTGGTGGCCGAACATGAAAGCTGACATCGCAAATTTTGTGAGCAAATGCTTGACTTGCGCCAAAGTCAAGGTTGAGTACCAGAAACCGTCTGGATTACTCAAACAACAGGAGATCTCCATGTGGAAATGGGAACAAATATCCGTGGACTTCATTACCAAATTATCCCATACTACTAGTGGATGTGAAACTATCTGGGTAATCGTGGATCGACTAACGAAGTCAGCGCATTTCCTAGAGATCAAGGAAATTGACAAGATGGACAAGCTAGCCACAATTTATGTCAAGGAAGCAATTTCGCGACGCTAGATTTACTTCGAACTTCTGGAAATCATTGCAAAAGTTGCTTAGTACACGGTTGGATATGAGTACAGCATACCACCCACAAACTGATGTCCAGAGAAAACGCACGATATAAACTCTAGAAAGACATGCTACGAGCTTGCGTAGTAGACTTTGGCAACAGTTGGGAAAGTCACCTGCCGTTGGTAGAGTTCTCCTATAATAACAGCTATCACACGAGCATTAAGGTAGCGCCTTTTAAGGCACTCTATGGCAGGAAATGTCGATCCCCCATTTGCTGGGTGTAAGTGGGCTACATTCAGGTCACTAACCCGGAACTTGTGCACGAAACGGCCGAGAAGATTGTGCAAATCAGAAACCGCATGACAGCAGCTCATGATCGTCAAAAAAGCTATGCCGACAAGAGCCGAAAGCCTTTAGAATTTAAAGTAGGAGATAGAGTCTTTCTGAAAGTTTCACCCGAGAAAGGCGTCATACGTTTTGGTAAATGGGGCAAACTAAACGCACGGTATATTTGATCATTTGAGATCCTCAAAAGGATTGGTCCAGTGGCATACCAACTCAACCTACTAGCCGAACTCGATGGAGTTTACAACGTATTTCATGTCTTGAACTTGAAAAAGTGTTTATCCGATGTGACACTTGTGATTCCACTGGATGAGATCTTGGTGGATGAACAACTACGGTTCGTGGAAAAGCCAGTAGAAATCATGGACCGTGAGGTCAAACAACTCAAGCAGAGTCGGATTCCGATTGTCAGAGTCCGATGGAATTCGAAACAAGGACCTAAGTTCACGTGGGAACGTGAAGATCAGATGATGCACAAATATCCTCACCTGTTCAAACAGGAAACGTCGAACGCACACAACAATGAATAAATTTCGGGATGAAATTTGTTCTCAACAAGGGGATGATGTGACAACCAAAAATATTCGTTCTCAAACACTACTGACAACAACAAAATTTTGTGAAGAAATTTCTTTCAATAAGGACATGATATGGCACCTGGAAATTTCAAGTAAATTGCAACCTTTACAATTATGTATTTCACATTCATACATCTTGCATTTCATTTAATTAGGTTTAATTAAATAAGTTAAATACAAACAACAACGAAAAGATAGTTCGAGGAACTATCACATCATACATTGCACTTTGATTTTAGAAACCAAGTGTGGCAAACACTAACACAATTGCACAACAATAATTCAGGCAATTATTGGGTTGTGCATTACACATTAATAATGTTTAATCAAGTGCGTAAACATTTCGTAAACAACAAACACAAACGATCACCGATAATTCAAAGAATTATCGAAACACACACGAATTTCACGAACATTGGTGAACAAACGATAATCAAACAAACATACGTTTCATTATGTGCTAAACATGGACTAGACGTTTAGAATAGACATTACGAATCGAACGCAAACGAAATCGGATCAACAAAATCAAAAATAGGGAAATTGAAGCCTTCACGGTACGCGAAGAGCCCTCAGCGAAAAGCTTCGTGGTACGCAAAGCTCAAGAGGGATTTTTGAATCCCGAATTCCTTGGTGGTGCTCCAAGGCCATGCACCATCGGCCTTGGTGGCACGCGACGAGTCCAGAAGAAAAATCTTATAAAGGCAACCCCATCTCCTTTTGTTCGGTTCTCTCACTCATTTGACGACCTCCATTAGAACTTTCACTACTAAAACACTGTCAAACCAGCCCCTAACTCATGTCAAGGCATCCACAACCCCTTTCGTTCATCTCTTGGTGATTTGGAACCATAGGAGCATCAAAGGAGGCTTTAGGAGACAGCAAGGCACTAGAAACACCATCATCATCCACCATCTAAGCCATTAGCAGCTGTTCTAACTCGAATCTACATCTAAGGTAGTGTTGAGCTTATCTACACTTAGATCATACATGAAAGGGGAGAAAACCCACATGCATGAACATCCACCCACATTCAACTACATATACTTTTGTGCATGAATTTGTTGGTGTTCATATGAGATTATTGATTAGATTTTACTGATTTAAGAGTGTATAAGTGTTTGGATTGAGTTTAGATAAGTTGTTGTGAATATTTGTTGAACTTTCCATAAAAGGAAACTTTTATGCTGCATGTCATTGATTTGTAATGATCTAGACATGTTAGAGATGATGTCAAATGTGTATTGAAGTGCTTAGAAACACATTTGGGTGTTTGGATTTAGGAAAACACATGATTTATTAGAAATTTGCTATTTTAAGAAACTTTTGAAAACAAATAGAGGGACTTCAATGATTTAACATGTTTTGATGATTTGGGATTATTGAAATGTGTTTAAGAATGATTTGAAAGCATATTTGGAACTTTGATTTGTGAAAACGAGCTATTAAACGAACAATTTCCAAATAAAGAAACTTTATTTTGGGCAAAATGACATAAATGGTAATTTATGCACAAAAGATACATTTCAAGTGTTAAACGTGTTTTTTTACAAACATACTAGAAGTATTAGTTTGATGAAATGGGATTTCATAACTAAACTTTCCAAAAATTGAAACTATCTAAATATAGGAACTTTCCTAAAATAAAAGCTTTCCAAAAATGGCAAATTTCCAGAAATGTAAACTTTTACGATTTCATATGTAACTTATAAGCAGAGTTGTAGGATACATGATAATGTCCTACCATGAGTTTAAGATTTATATGACACATAAACAAACTAAACACAACAAACGTGTCACCAACGATTCGTCGAGTCAACACAAGTCGACACACAAACACTCGGTTGAGCACACCGACTCTTGGAGTTGTATGGGATACAACACACCACAGAACACATACTCACAACCTATATGATTATAGGTGATCATGGCCCGTTTTTATATTTTCTACCTTTGCGGGAGAAAACACTGCGTTATAACTGTTTTTGAACAACAAACTTATTTTGGATACATATAGACACACTTTATCAGTATATGTATATGTGTGGCACACATCACAACTCAAATTTCTCACAAACACACCTCTGACCATTAGTAGCGTGGGGCGTCTAGAATTATAATCTTGGATTGTCGTATTTAGGTTTGACAAACCCCTCTGGTGCGTGCCTGGGAGGCCATCCCGACTGAGAGTCGGAATAGAGCAAAATTGACCAAACACATTTTCCATTGTCATGTGTGATGGACATGGCAGGAGGCCTGCAGTTAGCTTTGGTTTTGAGCCCGCATATAATATAATTGTATTGACTAGCTATCAATCGGTATTGCATTGTAATGATATGTAGTACTGCAACATTTACCTTAAACTTTGTTGTTTACTGCTGATTCAAACATGTGCTCTCACCAACCATTGTGTCGACCTTTACTCACATGTTTTCTCAGGTAACTAAGGCATGCACACAAGGAACTAGGATGCTAGGCTAGAGCCTCATGCATCTGCTTTAGTGTCTTAGGCTTTTAAAAACATTTATCATTTTGATTTGTCATGTAATGCTAAACAACTTTAATCGCTTCCGTAACTGTCATTTTGTATTGTTTTGAAAACTGTTTTAACTTATCTTCCACAACTTATGATTTCGAAATGTTTGATAACTTATACAATAAACTTCCGCAACTCTGATTTTACAAAACTGTTTTATTCAAGTTATTGGGTGTACCTATGCAACAAGACATGTAGGTCTCGCAAGTGTGACCGGAGACTACGATCCTGCAAAAATTGCGATTGACCAGTCTCTCGTCGTGCCCTCGGAAGGCCGGGAAGGCCGGGGTGAGATATATTGCATTTAGTGAACCTAGTCTATAACCATTAGTCTCCACACAACACATAGTCTTAGTATTATTACTACTTGCATACATGATCGTACATACACTTATTACGAGTATTATAGATATGGCATCACCATCATCACCGCATATGTTTGCACATGATGAGTAGAAGCCGACAGCTCTAGCACTACCTGCATCACCTCTGCTAGTGACCGTACAGTCACTTGACCAGCATCCCCAATTGTAAGCTACAAATTTGTCCAGCGTGTCTGTAACGTGTTAGCTATATTAAATAGGACTTATAAGTTCGTGTTTGTGTGCGTCATCTTTTTCGTTTTCGTGTTCGCGCTCAACAACCCAAGGTTGTTATTTTTGAACTTATCTGTCTGTGTTTGACCGTGTCAATTCAACGACCCGTTGGCGAACAGTGTGTTAGTTATAGTTTGTGTAATGTTCGTTATTGTTCACGTATTGCATGAAAACACGCAGGTCACGTTAAATGGTCAACTTACTATTTTTAGTAAGTTTCCATTATTAGTAAGTTTGCATCAAATTATATTTTATTAGTTCTAGTTTGTTTGCATAACCTAAGTAATCATGTTAACACTTAGCTCATTGTTACACGTTTGTCAAAAAAGCACATAAGTCTGTTTTAAACAAATAAAGTTACTTAAAATAGAAAGTTTCTATATTTGACAAGTTTAGCATAGGAAACTCATATAACACTTTCACATACATCATGTTAAATAATTTCAATCCATTTACCATTATTAACATGTGTCTAATTATCCTATTTCATGAGAACCCTTCTTAAAGTTTCTAAAATTTGAAAGTTGCAAAAAAACTCAATATAAATCAAGTTTCAACACTCTAAATAGTTTCATATAGTCATTATCATTTCAAAAACACTTATTCATATACAACATCATCATGCATGTTATGACCCTTAACATTAAAGTTTCTATTCATGGAAATCTATGAAAAAATCACCCATTTCATTATATTCAATATACAAATCATGCTAATAACATCAATACAACTCGCAAATCATTACTTGAACACATCTATTTCACCAACATTATTATGTAGCATTATTTGTGCAACAAAATTTACTAAATATAGTAACTATGCCCAAACTTCATAGTATGGCCATTTTAGCTCATGATTTTCAATACAAACGTCCCTATTTTCATAAATATTACATATTCATAATCAAAATCAACTACATCACCATGGATTGCACACGGATGCAACTTAAAGTTGTTTTTCAATAGAAACATGACCATAACCACATAAATATCACCAAATCTAATTTTAGATTATCATAGATTATTCTAATAACCATAAATTAGCCTCCATATCATCAAATTACAGCGTAATAACACCCAAAATTCGTGCATGCACCATAGAATGTGTCGCATGTGTGTAGAAGTGAGTGCATGCGTGATCTAAGTGTGTTTTAGGTGCCTATGGATACAAGGAACTACCTTCTATAGCACAAGAACACTGAGATTGCACCTCCACAGCTTCTGGGAACATCTGGATATTGATCTTTAGCAGATACAAGCTTGTTTGTGATGGTTGATGGCTTCTCCAAGCTTCCTTATTCCTTCCTAACTTCAATGGACCTCCTAGTGGCTTCAATGTATCACCAATGGAGTCTCTGATTGAAAGGATGAAGAAACCAGAGTGTATTGCTCGAGGTTTTAGTGTTTCAGTCGAGAAAATAGGATAGAAATGATTAAGTTGAGCTGGATTGAGTTTTATACAATTTTTGTATTCTGCGACTCCCTCGCGTACAGCCTGGATTATTTAAATCAAATGGCTTCCCGTCACCTCGCGCTCACCGCCCCGAGAAGTTAAACTGTCGTGGCGTACCACCTGGTGTTGCGGAGAATTCAAATTTTTCCCGCCAGGTTTAGCGTATCGGATTAACCCAATTAGCCCAATTTACTTATTTTGACTCGATTTTCGATTATTCTTTGCTTATAACTCATCATTTATTATCGTTTGGACTTTAATTATTCAATGTTCGGTCATATGTCACTCAATTATCGTCCAGTTATTTGTTTTTTTCAACGTTCACAAATGTTCGTGAATTGTTTGACAAGTGTGTGTGTTTCTCGATAATTCACCGAATTATCATTTTTGTGACTGTGTTTGTACTATCGTGCCACGTCTCACACTAAATTAAACTAAAATCTAGTGTCACGTGTAACTAAGTCAATTAAATAAACATTTAATTTAATCATTGCTGACCTGGAATTTGTGAGGTGTCACATCATCCCCCTGTTAGAAAGAATTTCGTCCCGAAATTCATCTTGCGTTGTCAGTGATTGTCGGGTCAGCGAACATGTGTGGATACTTCTTCTTCATCAGGTCTTCACGCTCCCACGTGAACTCCGGTCCACGTCTCGAATTCCATCAAACTTTCACAATCGGTATATGGCTAAGCTTGAGTTTCTTGATTTCCTAGTCCATAATTTCCACTGGTTCCTCAACGAAGTGAAGTTGTTCGTCGATTTGGATTTTCTCTAGAGGAATCGTAAGTGTCTCATCAGATAGGCACCTCTTGAGGTTTGACACATGGAATACGTTGTGCACACTGCTTAGGTCGTTCGGTAAGGTTAGTTCGTAGGCTAGATGGCCTGTTTGCTTGATGATTTTAAAGGGTCCGATATAACGAGGATTTAACTTCCCTTGTTTCCTGAACCGTATTACTCCCTTCCAAGGAGAGACCTTGAGAAGCACCATGTCTCCTACCTAGAATTCCAAAGGCTTATGCCTTTTGTCAGCGTAGCTCTTCTGTGTGTCCTGAGCTGCTACCATTCGGTTTTGTATCTGCACGTTCTTCTTAGTCGTCTTGTGCACTAGTTCAAGACCGGTCAGTTGGCTCTCACCAATTTCTGCCGAACAAATAGGTGATTGGCACTTGCGCACGTAAAGTGCCTCGAATGGCTCAACTTTGATGCTCGTATGGTAATTGTTGTTGTAAGAGAACTCAACTAACGGTATATGATTCTCCCAGCTGCTGCCGAAATAAATAACGTATCCCCTATGCATGTCCTCCAGTTTCTGAAGCGTCTGTTCGCTCTACCCATCAGTCTGCGGGTGATAAGCAATGCTCATGTCTAATCTCGTGCCCAATGCCTTATGTAAGGACTTCCATAAATATGATGTGAATCGATTGTCACGGTCAGAGATTATTGAGGTTGGAACTCCGTGCCAAGTGACCACTTCCTTTAGATAAATCCGAGTCAGTTTATCTAGCTTCTTAGTTTCCTTAATAGGAAGGATGTGCACAAAGTTTGTTAGTCGGTGTTTGTTATCCAGATGGTATCGCAACAGCCTGTGCTTTTGGGCAGTTTCGTGATGAAGTCCATGGAAATCTGCTCCCATTTCCATACCGGTATTTTCGGTTGTTGAAGTAGACCTGATGGTTTATGGTATTCGACTTTGATCTTTGATCAAGTCAGACACTTGCCCATGTAAGTCGCAATCTTTGAGTTCATGTTTGGCCACCAATAGGTCACTTTCAAGTCATGGTACATCTTGTCAGAACCCGGATGTACAGAATATCGACTCTTATGAGCTTTTTCCATCACTACGCTTCTTAGTCCTCCATAGTGTGGAATCCATATTAGATCCATAAAGTATTATGCCCCGTCGGCCTTCACCTCCAATTGTTTATCCATTCCACGCAAGGATTCGTGAGTAGGGTTCTTGGCCTTCAGAGCTTCTTGCTGCGCATTCCGAATCTGGTTTGGCAGCTCGGTGTGTATTGTAAGCTGTAGTGCACACACACGTTTCGTTGTTTCCTTCCGACTCAACACGTCGGCCATTTCGTTCACCTTGCCAGGATGGTACTTGATAGCACAATCATAATCGCCTATGAGCTCAACCCATCTTCGATGTCTCATGTTTAGCTCTTTCTGATAGAAAATGTGTTGTAGGCTTCTATGATCGGTAAAGATTGTACATTTGGTGCCGTACAAATAGCGTCGCCAAATCTTCAAAACGAACACCACGGCTCGCAACTCTAAGTCATGAGTTGTATATTTCTTCTCATGCACCTTCAACTGTCATGACGCGTAGGAGATGAGTTTATCGCGTTGCATCCATACACAACCGAGTCCTTGTTCTGAGACTTCACAGTAAACCACGAAATCGTCACATCCCTCAAGTAAGAATAAAATCGGTGCATAACACAACTTCTGTTTCAGTAAGTTGAATGCAGAGTCTTGCTCTTTTCCCCATTAGAATTTCTTGTCTTTGTAGGTCAGGGAGGTTAGTGATTGCGCGATTTTCGAGAATCCCTTGATAAACCATCAGTAGTACCCTGCTAGTCCTAGGAAGTATCGTACCTCAGTCGTAGACTTTGGTGCTTCCCAGTTTTTGATGGCTTCAATATTGGCCGGGTCTACGTCTATTCCCTTCTCATTTACTACATGTCCAAGAAACTGGACTTCGTGAATCCAAAAATCGCGTTTGGAAAATTTCGCTTATAGATGCTCATTCTTCAGTAATTCCAAGACAAGCCTCACCTATTCAGCATGTTCTCCCTTATTCTTGGAGTAGATCAGGATATTGTCAATGAAACTTTCTGACTTGATCCTATGGAACGAAGATCGAAAAGATTGAATAGTATAACATACGAACATCTTTTATCCATACCGAATCCAAGATTGGATTCCCGAACCAATCAAAAAAGGTTAACCTATTCGAGAATCTCTGGATCTATGCTTATTTTCAACTCCCCGAAGTGGGGTTGCTCCCTCGGCAAAATTGGGATAAAGTTGAGCCAAAAGATCCCGATTCAAGATAAATTCATGAGGAAGTGGTATTTCTTTAGGATTTACTCCAGTGTTTAAAAATTGGTTAATACGTAAAGATACATGTACTTGATGTCCCGCCCAAGAGGGAGACCCAAGTCCTAGTAGCCCCGCTAAATGGTGATTCAACATAGATTCTACATCTTGAAACCAAGCCAGTTTTGGAGCAGCTTTATGATAATGAAACTAACCAGCAAAAAGCATGAATGCTGCAAAGATCAATGCACCAATTGTGGCACAATAGAGTTGTAATTTGCTAGTTATTCCAGATGCTCGCCAAATCTGAAAAAACCAGAGGTTATTTGTATTCCACGGAAGCCCCCGCCCACATCACCATTCAATATTTCTTGGCCCACTATCGGCCAAACAACCTGAGCACTAGGCCCAATGTGAGTCAAACTATTATGAATTTCTCAAGGTATGGCTTGCACACACGAGTCAAGAGATCCATGAATATCGCTGGTGCATTGGTCAGTCTGAAGGGCATGACAAAAGATTCGTAGTGTCCGTATCGAGTCCTAAAGGCTGTCTTAGGAATACCGTCCTCTTGTATCCTCATTTGATGATATCCCGATATCAAATAGATCTTCGAATAGTAGCTTGACCCTTGCAGTTGGTCAAACAGGTCATCTATTCGTGGTAACGGGTATCGATTCTTGATCATCACCATGTTCAATTCTCGGTAGTCAATGCACATTCGGAATGTTTCATCCTTCTTCACAAATAGGACCGATACTCCCCATGGCGAGAAGCTCGGTTTGATGAATCCTTTGTCTAACAGCTCCTGCAACTAGTTAGACAACTCCTGCATTTCTGTTGGTGCCAGTCGATATGGTGCTTTTGCAATCGGTGTGGCTCCTGGTGTGAGGTCTATGTGGAACTCGATTTGTTGTTTCGGTGGTTGTCCAGGTAGATCCTCCGGAAAAACTTTAGGGAAATCACAGACTACATCGATGTCCTCGATCTTTCTTTCCTTCTTTGGTTGCTCAGTGATAAGGGCCAGTATTGCCGGATATCTCTTCTTCAAATACCTGTTAGCCTTCATGCAGGACATGGTTTTCAAGGGTACTCCCTGTCGTTCCCTTTGAATCGAAATCCGATCCCCGTTTGGCAACGTAACTCGAACAATCTTCTCGTTGCACACGATCTCAACTTGGTTTGCGGATAGCCAATCCATTCCAACCACCACGTCAAAGCTCCCTAGAGTCACCAACATCAGAACGATTTCAAGCTCGTGATCCACCAAAACCGTGACACATCCTCGAAAGATGTGTTGTGTTTCTATTAGCTTGTCGTCGGCTAACACTACGGTATACTTATAGTCTAGTGGTGTTGGGGTAACGTTAAGCAGTTGGCTAAATTCACTAGATATGAAACTCCTATCGGCACCGGTATCAGATGATATGCTAGCGTAGACATTATTTAAAAGAAACATACCGGTTACGATGTTCAGATTTCCTTGGCTTCCCCCGAGCCAATCACGAATGCTCGGCCTTTTGCCGCACCTCCCCCGGCTATCGTCAGTTGTGGGCAATGCCTTCGCATATTCCAAGGGTTTTCGCACTCGTAACATCCCTTTATGGTGTTCTGATTGTTGTGGTTGTTGTTGGGGTTGTTGTTTTTGACAGGTTTGCTTCTACAATCTATGGCCATATGGCCAAGCATCCCGCATTTGAGGCACTAGTATTGTTCGCACTGCCCATAGTGATGATATGAGCATCTGTTTCACGGTAGGTACTTTTGTTCATAAATTCCTTTCCCTTTCTTATTGGGTTGAGCTGCAGTGAATGCTCTGGCCAGTGCGAATCGTTGGTTAGACTGTGATGAGTGCTTTGAGTGAGACTGGTGATAATTGGGCTCTCACATGTGCTTGTTGTCTTGGGGCTTTAGGTGTTCACCCCTTTTAGGCAGCTTCCCATGGCTACCGCATGGTCAGTTAACTTGTGGGCGAGTATGATGCTGGGTTGGATACGAGTTGGGTCGGTTGCGGTAACCATGCTCTGGATCTGCTCTGGTAGACCGCTGATGAACTATTCAATTTTCTGGTATTCTAGGGTCACCATTCTCGGACATAGTTGACATAACTCCTGGAAACGAGTTACGTACTGTGTAATTTCAGATCCCACCATCTTGTGGACCCAGAATTCCTCCTCGAGCTTCTTTATCTTGTTGCGTGGACAATACTCCTCCTGGAGCATACGGGTGAACTCCTCCCACGATATGGAGTTCGCAGCTTCCAGACCTAATGTCCGGACGTGTGAGTTCCACCAGGTGAGGGCCTAGCCCTCGAGTGTCCAAGTGGCAAATTTGACCTTGCTTTCTTCTGCACACTCACACATGGAGAATACATATTCCACCTTCTCCAGCCAACGGTGCATCCACACTGCTCGCTCTGTGCCCTTGAACGTGTGTGGATAACAACTCATGAATGTCTTAAAAGAACATCCCTTTGTGTTGTTCCGGGATTCTGCGTTTGCTTTTAGATGTTATGATGATCGAGTTCGAGTTAGTTTACCGTTGTTCGCTCCACTGGTCTCATTGTTCAATTGCGATGGCTCATAGTTGGAAATTGCTTTGTTAACACGGCGGTTGACCATTACCTTGATGGCAGCAGAGCTGATCGTTCGGTTGTTCGCTCTCACGTATGTTCGTCTTCCATCTATTGTTAGTTCTATATTCAATAGATAATGTGTTACTTACGGTTTGAGTTAGATGTGTGTTAGCATGCTTACAAGTACAATGTAACAAAATAATAAGGTCCAAAATGATCATTTCATTAAAAAATCTTTTCAAAAGTACAACCACAAGTTTGAGAAGATCCCTCTTATCAAATGATTTGTATGAGCACAACCCGCTCATGTAAGTTCTAATACTACTACTAAAATAAAAAGTAAACTACTCGGAGGGAATGGTGGAATGCGAGTCACGACTAGCAGCAGGGTCGTAGTCCTCCTCCTCGAGTGGCTCCTCATCCTGATCCTCCACAGGATCCTCGTCCTCGTCCTCGTCCTCGAACAGCTCCTGATCGTCGTCATCGAAGAGTTGTTCCTCCTCGGCCGGGTTTGGCTCCTCAATGAACTACGTAGCCAGCACTTGCATCATAGACTCATTAGCCTCGGCTCGGGCATCATTCGCCTCGGCTAGTGCCTCGGCTACTGCTCATCGAGCTCCGGCCTCCTTAGCTACGGTCGCTATGGTAGCAGAGTAAGCTTCTACGTGCTCCATTATGGCTCTCATCTGCTCCATCTAAGAAGCCATATCCTCCTACTGTCCGAGGGCCTGTGTCATCTCTACCAGGTTATCGTGCACCCGGTCGGTGTATGCGAGCTCCTCCCCGAGTTGAGCGACTCGTTGTATCAGGTACTGTCGGTCCACCAACAGCGCTGAGAACTCCCCAGTTAAGTCGTACATGGTTCGGATCGGCTGATCTGATATGGCTGCATGGACCGCGAAGGCCTGCTCTAGCGGATACCCTAGTGCCGGTAGTCAGGGCTCCCTAGAAGTACTCCTCAAGGACTTAGGCGGGGGTACTTTCTCCTTGCTCATCGAGCAAACACGTGTGAACTCCCTAGGGAAAATGTCCGCTAGGGGGACCATACGGCGCATCTTGTGCTGGTCATCCTCTGTGTCATCCGCTGGTCTCTTTCCTAAGTTATGTTCACGGTTATCCATTCTGTAACATAGTTTAATAAGTACACATATAATAACATTATCAATGTGCAATGTCTAAGTGTAGTGTCTAGTGTAGAGAAATGGCTATAGTCTAAGTTTACTACATGAAAACCTAGTTCTCTATAACCAAGGCTCTGATATCAGTCTGTCACACCCCCCAAGTTCCCACTTGCGGTGTCAGATCGATGGGTGTGACGTAGCCAGGATCACAGCTCTTAGTCATATAGAACGACTCTATATGCATCTGAAAATACGTTGTAGAAAACCGGTGAGCTGAGGAGAGACTAACTTAACCAGGATCAAGAGCTTAGACAAAGCTTTTGGTGTTTTGCTCCCTCTTGAGTTTTGCTCTTTAGTTATTTTAGTGTTTAGTTTTCATAAGTTAGAAGAAAAGAAAAGAAGAGAAAACAGTAGGGCAACACAAAGAAGATTCAGAAAAGTGTTGTTCTGTATATATTTATTATTCAGACTATGTTGGGGTATAAATAGCCCCGACATTTAATGTTTCAGGACAAATACAAGAAGAAGACAAACAGATAAGACTGATGACACTATTACAGACACTGTAGCATCAGAATAGTACAAGTGTAAAGTCAACATAGGATCTTTAAAGATCTTAGTTCAGACTTTTGTACTGATGCTAAAACATTATTCTTTCGGAAGCTCTTTATAGAAAACTATCTAATGTAGACAGTTATCCAAAAGAAGGTTACATTTATTCTTTCATCAGAAGAAACATATGTCTTCTGAAATATTGTTTTTCTTCCGAGGCAGATGTCTTTGGAAGTCTTCCGAAGTAAATGACTTTTATTCTTCGAAAGCAAGTGTTCTCTTCCGATAGTGTCTTCTGAGGTTTGTCTTCAGATAGAGTCTTCCGAAGCAACTTCTGAAGTATTGTCTTCGGAAGCATTTTTCTTTTATTTGTCTTCGGAAGCAGTTGTCTTTTATTTATGTCTTCCGAAGGTTCTTCTGAAGACTTGTCTTCGGAAGCTAGTGTCTTTTATTTGTCTTCGGAAGCAATTGGCTTTTATTTTTCTTCCGAAGGTTCTTCTGAAGATTTGTCTTCGGAAGCTAGTGTCCTGCAACATTTATTACAAAGATTATTTGAAAGGTGGTTTTGCTTCGTCAGTCCTTATTTTCCAACAATCTCCCTCTGGATTGATGAAGCCAAAACCACTTAATGTTAGATCCCAATCAATTTCTAGAACATCAGACTCAGTGGGGAAAGAATCATGAGAATGGTTCAAATGGGTCTCAGTAAAGCAAAGGCTTCTTTGTTTATCAGAGCTAGGCTTCTTTTGTTTATTTAAGCGTTAACCACCTTTTGAGAATAGTTTATGGATTATCTCCCTCTTTTTGGCTTAATCAGCCGTAGACAAGGCAGGGAAGACAGAAAGGCAGAGAGAAGTGGGAGAAATGCTCCTTGAAAGGCAGTGGAGGAAGGGTAGTAGTAGTGAAGGTGGTTGAGAAGATTAGAAAACCTTCAAATGAAAGTGCCTGCATGGGGTTGGATTTAGATTACAGGACTAAAGATATCCGTTAATTCCATAATGTGAAGAACTGATCCGTCCATCATTTTGTAGATGTCATCCGAATCCCTGACTAGAGAGTCAGTTTTATTATGACCTGAGTCCATCTCAGAGATGTCATAAACCCCTTTTTCTTGGTTCTGGGGATTTCCTAGCCTTAGTTTAAAGAAAAACTTCATTGGCTGTTGCCATACCAGGAGTCTTATTGCCTAATCCATTCAAATGAAAAGCCATTGGATTTGCATATGAAATGGATGCTCCTGATATATGATCAGGAGGTCAAGATGGACTTGACGACCGGATCTCATCCTCTTTTATAGGGTAGAGAAATGTTGATGGATAGTGGGGGGGCTTTTAGAAACAGAGTTGTCCCTGGGAGAGAGGACGACCAACTGAAAGTCAACTGACATTTCAATGGTTAGTTAGGGTTCCCTTAGGAATACAACATCATCCTGTGAAGAGGATGAATGAGGAGCAGGATGGGAAGAGATGCTTGATATATCTGTGAGGATGAAACAGATGTATCCATGTGTTCAGTGGGAACACAATCATGTTCAGGGATCTCATCTTCCTGAACAGATTCTTTTGGGTTTATTAGGCTTGGAGGGTTTTGGAGAAGTATTTTATGGCCAGTACCTAATTTAGGTGTGGAAGAAGGGTGGATGTGGGTTTACTAAAGATGGGTGTTTCTTTAGTATCATCCATCATTTTGAACATCAGTTAGTCAAGTCCGTCGTAATATTATGAAGATCAAAGAGACAAACTGAAGGCATAGCCGGAACTTATGAACATTTTGGATGATATACCAGGTTATCAAACAGATGTTATTTGAAATAGTTGCCTGTAAAGATCAAAAGGACTGACTTCTACATAATCAAGTTTTTCAGGTTAACCTAAAAAGTTCATGATTAAGTCTGAAATTACAAAACTGAGTTAGAATAAGAGAGAGAGAGGTTGAGACTTACACATTTGGTCAAGAAGACATGTGCATGCACATCCGAAAAGTACAGACGAAATTTTGTGAGGAATGAAGCCTGGTCCGAAGCCGTTACGCCATTATCATAAGCATGAAGCTTGTGACAAAGGAAGCATAAGTGCTTCGTGCCAGACGACATGCCTGACAATTTATCATCCGTAACCATGAGCATTACTTAGAGTCTTCAAGAGGAAGAAGAGTTTCTTGAAAAACCAGAGGAGGAATAGGGTTTAAGTAGAATCATGGAGAAGAAGATGATAAATAAGGGAAGTAATCCGAGAAGATTATTGGTTAAAAGAAAATGGCGGTAATAATCTTCTTGAGCCGTGAGAGTCAGTATTGAGACTCGGGTCTATCAGAAAGATTGACAACTGTCACATCAAATGCAAAGCTCAAGATTTTTATTGCAGAATCGGAAGAATCTTATTTCAGACACAAGTGAAATAAACTTATGAAAGTTATCGGAAGAAGAAAATAGAAGAAGAGGATATCTTCGGAAGAAAAGACATCGGAAGGAGAGGAATGTAACAATGGAAAGTTTAAACATCAGATAGATATGAAGCAGTGATTATATAGCCACTGATCCTATCTGTGTATATAGATAATTACTGAAAGAAATCAAGAGTTCTTTATCAGTTGTTTATCCAATATCCATTGTTTGGATAATTAAAAAAAATTATCCTTTAATGTTTATTAACTCATATTTATCATGCCCAGTTTTGCTACAAACTTAGAGAAAGTTGAGGAGTCTAAGGGCTTGGTAAATATGTCAGCTATTTGATCACTTGTAGAGACATGTTCTGGAACTATTAGTCCTTTTTCAAAACAGTCTCTAATGAAGTGATGCCTTATTTCAATGTGTTTGGTTTTAGAATGATAGACAGGATTTTTTATTATGTTTTTGGCAGCTTCGCTGTCTATCAGAAGAGGTGTTTTTAGTTCAGTTATTCCAAAATCTAGCAGTTGATATTGTAACCAAAGAATTTGGTCAGTGCAATGGGCTGCAGCAATGTATTCAGCTTCAGCAGTTGAATTTGACACTGATGTTTGCTTCTTGCTTTGCCATGACACTAAGCAACCTGCAAAGAACTGACAACCTCCTGAAGTAGACTTTCTGGTGAGCGAGCAGCCAGCATAATCACTATCTGTAAAACCAACAAGCTTGCAAATTTGATTAGCAGGATACCAAATACCTAGTACAGGAGTACCTTTAAGATATCTGAGTATCCTCTTCACAAATGAAAGATGAGATTGTTTGGGAGCAGATTGATATCTTGCACAGACACATGTTGCATACATGATGTCTGGCCTTGATGCAGTAAGATACATCAGAGAACCAATCATGCACCGGTAGAGAGTTTGATCTACAGGTTCACCATTGTCATCTGAACATATGCCAGGACTTGTTGCCATGGGAGTAGAAATTATTTTGCAATCATTCATATCAAATTTATTAAGAAGATCTTTTACATATTTAGATTGATGAATGAAAGTCCCGTGTGGGGTTTGTTTGACTTGAAGTCCTAAAAATGTTTTTAGTTCACTTAAAGCACTCATTTCAAACTTAGAAGACATTAATTTAGAGAATTGTTCACACATGGACTGTTTTGTTGATCCAAAAATGATGTCATCAACATAAATTTGGACTAACAAGAGTTCCTTATCTACCCTTTTTATGAACAAAGTCTTATCAATGGTTCCCCGTGAGAAATTATTAGAAAGAAGGAATTGAGAGAGAGTGTCATACCATGCTCTTGGAGCTTGTTTTAGGCCATAAAGTGCTTTGTCTAGTTTGTACACCCAATCAGGATGATGAACATCATCAAATCCTGGTGGTTGACAAACATAGACTTCCTCTTTTGTTGTCCCATACAGGAAAGCACTCTTTATGTCCATCTGGTATACCTTTATGTTATGAGAGATAGCAAATGCTAGGAAGAGTCTAATGGCTTCCAATCTTGCCACAGGAGCAAAAGTCTCATCATAGTCAATACCTTCCTCTTGACAGTAACCTTGCACAACTAACCTGGCCTTATTTTTTATCATAATGCCTCTGTCATCTGTTTTATTTCTGAATACCCATCTGGTTCCGATGGGATATTTTCCATCGGGCAAGGGACATAAAGTCCAAACATTTTGCCTTTTGAACTGCAACAGTTCATCTTGCATTGCCTCTACCCAATTATTGTCTTTAAGAGCCTCCTGATATTTAGACGGCTCAATTTGGGATAGAAAGGCTGCATGAAGACAAAAGTTTGAAATCTGGCTTCTTGTTTGAACTCCTTTACTTAGATCACCTAAGATTTGTTCTAGAGGATGATTTTTGTTGAAAGGAATGATGTCCAAACAGTTATTTGAGGAGGCAGCATCGGAATAAGATAAGTTTTCGATGGGGGTCAGAGAGTTTGGAATGTGATCAGGAACATCTATGGATGCATTATCCAAGACAGGAGATGGAGGAGTAGATGGTATATCGTCTTGGTTTTGAGAATTTGCTTCTTGAGAATTTATTTGATGAGATGGAAAAGAAGTGAAGAACTTTGAAACAGAATCGTCCTCAATAGAAGATAGATCTTCAGAAGTTTGACATGACTCTGATGAAGGAGAAGAAGAGGGGATGGAAGGGATGAATGAGAAGCTTTCAAGATCAAAAAGATCATCAGGTGCAGAAGGAAAGGATGAGGTTGACGCTAATTCATTGAATTTTACATCAATAGATTCCTCAATTATTTTTGTTCTGAGATTGAAAGCTCGATATGCTTTAGAAGTCTGAGAATATCCAACAAAGTATCCAGAATCAACTTTAGCAGCAAATTTGGACAAAGAGTCTTTTGTATTTAGGATAAAACACGGACATCCAAAGACTTTGAAGAAGGAAATGAGAGGCTTTATTTTATACAGAATTTCATAGGCAGTCTTGTTATGTCTTTTTACAATGTGAACTCTGTTTAATACATAACAAGCAGTGTTTACTGCCTCAGCCCAGAATGATAAAGGTAATCCTGAGTCTGCAAGCATGGTTCTTGCAGCTTCAATCAGTGTCCTGTTCTTTCTTTCTACAACTCCATTTTGAGCAGGAGTTCTAGGAGCACTATATTGTCTAAGGATTCCTTTAGAAATACAAAATTTATCAAGGACTTGATTTTTGAATTCTGTGCCATTGTCACTCCTTATCATTTTAACAGGAAGACTGAATTGTCTTTCAAGATGAGTGACAAGAGCAATTATTTTATCAGAAGTCTCATCTTTGCTGAAAAGGAAGAAGGTCCAGCAAAATCTTGAGTAATCATCTACAACAACTAGACAATATCTTTTTCTTGCCAAACTAGCTACCTTCACTGGACCAAACAGATCCATATGAAGCAGATTAAGACAGTTAGTTGTTTTGGATTCCTCAATAGACTTATGTGAAGTTTTATGTTGCTTTCCCTTTAAGCAAGATTCACATTGACCTTCAAAATGAAATTCTTTAGAAGGCAATCCTCTTACTAAGTAAAGGGTGGAAAGCTTATGAAGAGTTTGGTGATTAAGGTGACTAAGTCTTCTGTGCCAGAGAGTGGTTTCAGAAGATGATGCCTTGGCTATCAAACATGTAGGAGAAGATGTTTGAGAATCAGTAGTCATGTCTACAATATAGACGTTTCCACTTCTTTTAGCCGTTAGCAAAGTGTGTTGATCAATCAAGACCTTTATTTTTGAGTTTATTTCTGGAGAAAGAATTTTGCAACTGTCTTTAGTGAAAAATGAATTAAAATTTTTGTCAGCCAGTTGAGAAACACTCAAGAGATTAAACTTGAGGTTTTCAACTAAGCTAACATCTTTAAATTTCAAATTTCCTCCTGAGACAGAACCGGATCCCACTATCCAACCTTTTGCATTATTTCCGAAAGAAACAGATCCACCATTATTTGGAATGAAGTCATTTAGAATGGATCTGCATCCAGTCATGTGCCTAGATCCTCCACTATCCACATACCAGAGATGATTTTGGTTTGAAGAGGATTTCTGCACATGAGAATTATGTACAAAAGATTAGACATGGGGTATTTTATTTTATTTATTTGTTTGGTTTATTTTGTTGTGTATCTTTCATCAATTTCTGCATCATTAACAGCAGTTGTTGCTGATTTTGTTGGAGAAGATTGATTTGAGAATCCACGGGAGAAGAGTTAGCACCATTATTAGAGCAAGAAACGGGGTTCACCGTAGAGTAAGGAGGTGGTGTTCCCAAAATGGAAGGTCTGGAGTTAGTTCTCAAGGAAGAGGGTAAGACAGAGGCAGAATGAGGATGTGTCCCAACAGATTTGTTACTTGCTGTTCTTACTTTCTTCATCTTATTAGGGAGGTTCCCTTTAGATGAAGAAGTATGATCAGCTTTCAACTTATTTGCCTTTATCCTAGCTTTCTCCAAAGGTGTTTTTGTTCTGCAGTTTTCAGTAGCATGATTGTACTTAAAACATTTTAAGCAGGCTGGGGAAAGAGAGGAATAATTTGGGATAAAAGGTCTGTTTGCTTTCATTGTGGGATAAGGAGGATGAGGATGAGAAGGAGGAAACTGGATATTTATCATAGGTTCTTTTCCTTTATCAAGATTTGACTTGATATTAGAAGTGAATCCAGACTTTATTGTTTCTTCTGAACAAGGAGTAGGGCTCATATTAGGAGCAATCTCACTTTGTTCTGAAGAGTTATTGTGTTGAACTGAGTTCAACTGAGATTTTTCTATTCTGGTCAGATTTGTATTAGTGGGATATACAAACTTAGAGAAATAGTTTGGCTGATACACCAACGAAGGTGTATCTTTTATTGAAGGAATTTCATCAGGAAGAAAGATTGGTGAAACAGGTTCAGGAGTAGTTTCTTCCTTATTATTATCAATGGGTGTATAATCATCCGGTTGAGCAGTATGATTATACCCAATTCCAAATCTTGCCTTGCTGTGAACTTGCTTTTGTAAAAGCATCTTGAATCCTTTGCAAGATTCAACCCACTTTTCACAGCTTACTTGAGTTTGAGATAGTTCATCTTTACAAGCATAATATTTTTCTCTTTGTAGATCAAAAGATGCTTGTAAATTGATTTTCTCAGTTTTCAAGGCACATAGTTCATTATCTTTTATTTTTATTAATTTTTCCATTTCAGAATTTTTATTGTCCAGAAGTTGTTCCAAATCCTGATTTTGCTTTTGAAGCAACATATTGGCTTTCTTTATTTTTGCAAAAGCCTCTATGCAAGAATTGGAACATAATTTTTCTAAGGTGGAAGAGGATACCTGAGCATCAGAAATATCTGCTTCAGGTTGATCAGAAGAGCAAGAATCTTCACCAACAGCCATAAGAGCAAAATTTGTTGGTTCAAAAGTGATGAGGGCATGGCCAACATCTTCAGGCAAGCTGCTCCAGTCTATGTACTCTTGAGAGAAAAGAGCCTGTTGACCAGATGATGAAGATTTGACAGCATGTCCGGGAGCATTTATTTGTGAAGAAGGAGCTGTAACAACTTGAAGTGAGGCAGGAGTAAGTTGGTACATGTTTCCATTTGCAGTTTGTACATATTGCACATTGTTAGAAGAGTTTTGTGCAATGTGTGCTGATTCTTGAGGATTATTGGACCTTTTGAAAGAAGAAAAGGTGGATGAATGTGGTGTTGAAGAGGTGTGTGAAGGTATGTTTGGATAGGTCACATAAGAAGAAGGGTTAGAGTTTGAAGCATTAGTGCATTCCTTGGCAAAATGTCCAGTGCCATGACATCTATAACATTGGACAGTAGCCTTATTTAGACCAATCCTGGTTTTTCCATGGATACCAGGAAATTTTCTTCCTGTCCTCTTGTAGAACTTGTTAGTTCTTATGCTCAAGAGAGCCAGTTGATGGAGAATATCCATCTCTTCCAAGTCATCACTTGGAACTTGATGAAGATTGTCCATGATAAAACAAGGATGGTCAGAGGGGAGAGAGTGGTCATCACATGAAGAGAATGAAGAGGTGATACCAGTAGTTATGTCAATATGTTCATCATAACCCTGATCATTTATCACAGAGTTATGACTAAGGAGAGCAGTGTTCCCTTGAACATACTCTTCAGTTGATTTTCCAGATTTTATTAGTTTTCTTTTCTGGTCAATCTCTCGCTCAAAAGTGAGTAACTTACCATGAAGTTGGGTAAGTGAGAGTTTACCAAAATCTGGTGAAGATCTCATGACTATAGAGTAAGTTTCCCATTTTTCAGGGAGAGATCTTAAAAATCGATTTAGAACTGAGACAGGAGGATACACTTGACCAGCTAATTTTAGTTCACTTAAGAGAGAAGTGAACCTTTCAAATTGCTGAGTCAGTGACTCATTATTTAGTTGGCAGAATGTCTCATATTGTTGAGCCAATATCTCTCTAGTATTGGCTACAACATCATCAGTACCACCGAATTGCTCTTTTAGAGCATCCCATAAGTCCTTAGCAGACTCATGGTGAAGAAGACCCGAATAGATTTCATTCGGAAGGGCCATGGCCAGCTGAGCATGTGCCTTGGCATCAAGCTCCAATTTATGAAAGTCTTCTTCAGTATAGTTTCGGGGATCCTTAGGGACATCATCTCCAGTCTCTGTGTCCAAGACCATTGGTTTATGAGGTCCGAACATGACAGACTTCCAACATCCTGTATGATTATTTGACAGGAAATGTAACATCCGTCTCTGCCAAATATTATATTGATGCCTAACCAGAATTGGTGGCTTCGTGGCAGAACCAGTGTTATGCGGGTCTAAGGTGAATTTTTCTGCCATTTGTTTAAACCGTTTTGAGTAAATCAATAGTGAGTACTCAAGATAGTTTGGTTGAAGGATTTTTGAACACTTTAAAGTTTCAAAAATCAATCTTTAGCAGATTTTGAAAAGAAGATGATAATAGACAACTAAACACAGATATTAAAGCGAGCTTTGACTTTTAGCCTTGATGGTTAAACCAAGACTAATGAACAAGGCTCTGATACCAATTGTAGAAAACCGGTGAGCTGAGGAGAGACTAACTTAACCAGGATCAAGAGCTTAGACAAAGCTTTTGGTGTTTTGCTCCCTCTTGAGTTTTGCTCTTTAGTTATTTTAGTGTTTAGTTTTCATAAGTTAGAAGAAAAGAAAAGAAGAGAAAACAGTAGGGCAACACAAAGAAGATTCAGAAAAGTGTTGTTCTGTATATATTTATTATTCAGACTATGTTGGGGTATAAATAGCCCCGACATTTAATGTTTCAGGACAAATACAAGAAGAAGACAAACAGATAAGACTGATGACACTATTACAGACACTGTAGCATCAGAATAGTACAAGTGTAAAGTCAACATAGGATCTTTAAAGATCTTAGTTCAGACTTTTGTACTGATGCTAAAACATTATTCTTTCGGAAGCTCTTTATAGAAAACTATCTAATGTAGACAGTTATCCAAAAGAAGGTTACATTTATTCTTTCATCAGAAGAAACATATGTCTTCTGAAATATTGTTTTTCTTCCGAGGCAGATGTCTTTGGAAGTCTTCCGAAGTAAATGACTTTTATTCTTCGAAAGCAAGTGTTCTCTTCCGATAGTGTCTTCTGAGGTTTGTCTTCAGATAGAGTCTTCCGAAGCAACTTCTGAAGTATTGTCTTTGGAAGCATTTTTCTTTTATTTGTCTTCGGAAGCAGTTGTCTTTTATTTATGTCTTCCGAAGGTTCTTCTGAAGACTTGTCTTCGGAAGCTAGTGTCTTTTATTTGTCTTCGGAAGTAATTGGCTTTTATTTGTCTTCCGAAGGTTCTTCTGAAGATTTGTCTTCGGAAGCTAGTGTCCTGCAACATTTATTACAAAGATTATTTGAAAGGTGGTTTTGCTTCGTCAGTCCTTATTTTCCAACATACGTTCAATCGTAACAACGGTGACCAAAATAGTTCGTAAACCAAGCAGCGGAATATTATAGTTAATCTAAAGCAACGGGATCAAAAATAGTTTGTCCAACGGAAAATGTAAATTGTTAAACACTACTTTGTTTGACATGACATAACGAAATAAATATTGTTTGTTTCAAAACGACACAGTATAAGTGCATGCAAGTCCCATGCTCTTTCTCCTTAATGCACTCATGTTCCTGTGTAAGATAGCTAGTTACATGAGAATCCATGTTATAAAAAAGTGTCAACACATTGGTTGGTGAGTCCCCAGATTTTGAAAAGCAGTATACATAAGTTAAATAAATATTTGCCACGTGGCATGTTGTTTATTAATGTTTGTCCGAGCCCTAGGCTCCAAGTGTCAGTTGCATTTCTATCGTAATAGACGTGTTTGCTCTAGCATTCGCGATGTCAATCGTAAAAACAATGGCGATGGGTTGAGATTACACGTGTACTGACATCCAGTCAGAGTTGGCGCCGCGTGGGGTTCGTCACACACAATAGTACTATCTGAACTCACCTCGTTGTATACACGTTAACGATAATACTGTGCGAGGACTTCGTTACGATACAATACTTAATGTTTGTTCCAATAAACCAGCATACACAAAATGTTCATACAAATAAAGTTTGACTCAACGCATGTATTCTCCCCCTAGTTTGAAAGCTTGTAAAATAGTTTGAAAGATGGGCCGCAAACTCACCTAAATAATAAATATGTAAACTCCTAGTTCGTCCGGCGTGTCTGTAACGAGTTACCTATATCACTTGGGACATATAAGTTCGTGTTAGTGATAATGCTCAAAACCCAAGGTTGTTATGTTTGCCCATGTTTGATCATGTTTGTCCGTGTTTGACCGTGTCAATTCAACCACTCGGAGAACCATGTGTTAGTTTGAGTTCGTGTAATATTTGTTATTGTTCACGTATTGCATGAAAACACGTATGTGAGGCCCCGAAACCGAGCACCTCGCAGAGGTTGGTTTTCATCATAACACATAGCTCTTAAACTAAAAACTTTCATAATCATGCAGCGGAAATGTAAACATAGTTTGATAAACAGAACTCAACAACGTGTCTGTATCAAAAACATATCGAATTGCCAAAACCAACGGATTGACTGACTTGATGCCCAAGCCCCATGCATTCTCTTATCATACCTTCAACCTGACATACATGCTAAATCAAGTCAACTTACGCTGGTGAGTTCTAGTTTTCATAAAACAACATTAAACATACTTAACATAAACATCATTTCATACACATAGTCCATAACCTTCGCACATAACATCCTTAACATCATCATCATACGTTCCACTGTCACCATACGAACAGTGGGCTTATGCCGGCACAAGGCTTCATACCCAGTTATAGTCTTTGTTGACTATCATACCCAGTTATAGTCGTGGTTGACTATCATACCCAGTTATAGTCGTGGTTGACTATCATACCCAGTTATAGTCGTGGTTGACTATCATACCCAGTTATACTCGTGCTTGGCTATCATTCGTACATTTTCCTATAACACATATAGGAACATCATTCGTTCATCATACATGACATTCTAGCATCATATCATCATTCATCGTATTCATCAAACATCGTCACTTTGTCCTAATATCATAGGACTCATCATATTATGTCATGCCAGTATCATTTCATCATATCATCATAACCCACTAGCAATGAATACATATCATGATATCATCATATCATCAGATCATGCATTCTGGCATTCATAAACTTTTCATACTAGCATCTTATCATCATAGCATTCTGCCCTAACAACAAAGGCACATATCATATCATAACATTTCATCGCATGCTAGCATCATTAACATCATATCATATACTCATCCTAGAACTCTAGGACATCATCATGGCATCTACTAACTATTGTCATATTTATCATCATATTGCATGTCATGATACAATCTTCATCATGTTATGTCTTCATAACTCATTCATCAAATGTTCATCATAAGTTCATCCTACTTAGCATATTACATGCACAATTCATCATACATAATGCATACATAATCATGGCATAACATGCATCATCATAACATAAACACATAACATTTTCACATAATAGTAAGCATGTATGCCAGCCCAAAACATTTAGTGTGAAACAGGGCATCTAGAACTCACCTGATAGTAGTTTCCTGTTTCCTTAGCCGAACTCCTTAGCTAGGCCTTAAGAACCTACATCAGTATATCGTCTCATCACATACCATTCTTAGACTTAGGATATATCCTAAGTCCTCATAGTAAGCATGTATGCCAGCCCAAAACATTTAGTGTGAAACTGGGCATCTAGAACTCACCTGATAGTAGTTTCCTGTTCCTTAGCCGAACTCCTTAGCTTGGCCTTAAGAACCTACTTCAGTATATCATCTCATCACATACCATTCTTATACTTAGGATATATCCTAAGTCCTCATAGTCAACTGGTCCCCATTATAAGCTCAAGTTCCCGAACCTTAGCTAAGTATTCGAAACACTTGAGGTTCATTAAGCATCCCATACTCGAAACCCATGTAAATGAATTCCTTGAGTACCCGAACTTATGGACTACACGAAATTAGAGTACACAAAGGTGTACACAAACTGGTGTACTCGAAGATAGTATATACGAAACCTTTGGGTTTTCGAGTACACCCCTTTGGGTCATAATTTCGAGTACTCACCCTTTTCTTCATAAACATATCAGAAATTCATCTAAGACCATGGGGAGCTCGTTATAGTTTCCTTATGTCGTTATCAACACGTTGAAACCTCCAACTCTCGAACTTTATGCATAAAGGGGTGAGCTTTATGCATAAGTTCGTTTTTGTATAAAATGTAACATCACTGTACTTTCGGTTGTCCGTACGTCCGTACATCAGTACGAATGTACTGTTACGACCGGAGATTTATTAATTATTAATGATTATGAAATTATTGACTTACATTACTGATATTATCACTATACTGGTATGCATGTTGTAACACATTTATCATACACGCAAACCACGGGAAGTTTAGTTGTGATACAACTAAACAGACCCGTAGTGTTTATCGCAGTTACTTATTACTGATGATGATGGATTAATGGTTAAGAATGTATTGGGATGGAACTGGGAGTTGTTTATGGTTTGGTTGCTAAACGTAGTCAAGGACCCATGGACATGGTTTATCGAAATATCGGTGGGACGGTGGCTAGGGAAGTTGCGACTGACCCTTACATATGCCCTATATATATGCATATTTCGGTCTGTCATGGGTGTGTCAGTGACTAGGGTTTAGTGGGATTTTGGGTTGGGAAATGATAATATTAAAGTTATTGAATAATGGGAATTAATTACGTGATGTGAGGTTACGAACATTTATTTAAACGCGACTATTGATTCAGAAACATTAACTTAATAATGTATTCGCGTGGGTGACGATTCATACGAATATAATTATTAAGAATAATGTTCTAAAACGATATTCCATTAATCATAAATCAAATCAAAATACGGTACAAGCATCGGATTCGCAAAGGTGACGATCTTTACGAATACGTACGCGAGTAACGTGTTTCGACGAGATCATTAAATAATATCAAACGATATTAATTTAATAATGAAAACTAAAAATATTTATTAGGAATCACAACCTAAAATAAATTCGAATAGATTAATTTATTACATAATTATTTAACGATAATGAAACGAAAGCGATTTACGAAACAATTTATTTAAATTTATTTTATTTTATTTCAACAAAACCAATTTATTTAAAATGATTTATTGTTTTAAATATGTTACGTTGGGAAACCGAGCAGGTTGTTACATTTCACGCGTATTAAACGAGATCTTTTACGAGACAAAGATTATTTAAAAATCAAGCTAATCAATGAAACCTTATTATTTAAACACTTTATGTTTAAATATGTTTACGTTTAAAAACCGAGCATTTAGTTATTCTCATTGCGATAAAAACGAGACCGGACACGGGGTAATAACACACATTATAAGAAAGAGTTCCTTCTTTCTTCTTCATTTCCTACAACACCATTCTCTCTCTAAAAACACACACACAATCTTCTCTACCTTCTCTCTAACATTCCAAGCTCATTTCTTGACGGAATTTCGAACTTTTGGTGTCCACGCGTTCGTGTGAACGATAGCTACAAGTAGATACGAAGAAATCCCGAATTGGACCAGTGGATCGAGGTAAATCTAGATGTTTAATTTCGGTTTTGTTGTTTGATCGTGATTCTCATTTGTTGTAGTAAAAATCGGTTTAATCATACATAAAACCCTAAGATGAGTTGATGTAACCAAGTAGATATGGTGTTTTGGACGGAAACTGGATCGAGAGGGTCGAAGCAGATGATGAACAGTAACTGGAGAGCTGCTGGTCGCGAACCCAGAGCTGCCGAACCCTCTTTCCCGCCCATGAGCCGCGAACCTACTTGATCAGGCGAACTATCCTTTCGGCCGAACCTTCCTTGCACCGAACCCAGCCCAGCGAACCCTTGTTCTACGAACCCTGGTTCCGCGAATCTTCTTGGGCGGGAACTAGTGGAGCGAACCCTGGCCAATTGCAAGTAGTCTCAGACGAACCCATGTAGCCACCTTTTGCTATACGAACCCTATATTTTCACGAACCATGTGGAGTTAGCCGAAACCTTTCCTATAGACGAACCCTAGGGACCCGAACTCTTGCATCCCTAGAAACGCACGAACCCTCATCATGACCGAACCATGGGCCACGAACTTTATATGGTGGAAGCCGAACCCTCGGCCATAACCCTAAAGGTTCGCTGCCCATGGGGGACAAAAATTATAACTCTTTTAATTAGGGGATTAAGGATGAGTAAAGAACATGATTATATATATATATATACGTGTATAAAACCATGCATGCATTGGTAATCATGGATACCACCTTTTGTTTTAAAAACATAGATTTAATTACGAGGATATATGTAAAATGAGAAATTTGAATTGAAATACTAAAGGTAATTCGTTAAAGTTTTAAATTAAGTAAGGACGTCGTAAATTGTGGTGGAAGGATATGATCATGCATGCATGCAACTACAAATGAGTATGTGTAAGTTTATAAGGGATTAAGCCTTACAACTTACATGACCTTGATATATTAAACTAAAAGATCATCATATATATATAGATAATAATTAACACTAATGAATGGGAATTTTCCTTGCAAGATGATAATTAATAAAATTCTAATTGTGACAACGTAACTTAGATCAAGTTGACTGAATTAATGAATACTTGAGAATGTAAAGATAAACACATGCAGGCATGTAATGTCAATTGAACACTTATACTTATAAACACAAATACGCGATAATTATAGATCGTTGAGTTACTTCGAGTTATATACGCGAGCGCGCATAATACGAGAACACGAATTCTAAGGACTTTAGGTGAGTTCTCGTAACCTCCCTTTCTTTAAACTGTTTTGTTTTAAAACTCGGAGGTGAAGCATGTATACCAAATTCAAATATTATTTTGATTACTCAAGGTTAATACCTGTTTATCAATATGATATTCACAAGATTGAATTATTATTAATTATGGATTATCACTGATTAATATTTTATAACCGTGTAAACATTGTCATTGACTTTGGTCAATAACAAATATTACATGTATTGCCACAAACTCCGAGAATCATCGCTCTTAACTTCGGTTAATTGCTTGACATCTTGTATTGTCACGTGGATGTTTTCCACATCTGTGAATCATTGCCTTTGACTTCGGTTAAATGCTTTGACTTCATGTATTGTCACGTGGTTAGCGACAACTCCATGAATCATGTATTTAACTTATGTTAATTACATAATGATCATGTATAGTCACGAACATTATTTGAGAATATTGATATTGAGATTGGTTGATTGGTTTGTGGTTTGATTATCTATGATTGACTCTGAATATTTATGATTGACTATGATTATTTGTGATTGACTATGACTGTTTGGTTATGTGATTATGTGATTATGTATGTGTTTGACTGTTGAATTGGTGGATGTGTGTTGGATTATCTCTTACAGGTATTCATATGGATTTTCTCAAGAAGATCATAAGTCTTATACTCGTTTTAAACAAAGCATTTTATAAAACCATTTTAAGCATAAACTTTTAAACTCATTTTACTAAAACATTTTTTTTAAATATAAGAACTTATGATTACTCACCAACTACTTTTGTAGTTGACACTTGATTTCTTACATGTTTCAGGTGATGGAGACAAGTAGGAATGAAGAGAGGATCTCTTCTATTTTGGACATCATCATATAGGATCTTGGACTTACTTAATTAACGAAATTTCTGGCGATTAGAGTTTAGTTAGTTTAACTAATTCTTTTGTGTAATTGATGTAATTGATTCATGACGAACATGATTTTTGTGTAATTATGTTGTTTGCTTACATGATATATGATGATTGAATTAGATGCCCACGAGCTTTTGAACAATCTACACATCCCTCGTGGCATCCCGACGATTCCGCCGCCGGTCGGGGTGTTACAGATTGGTATTAGAGCCTGGGTTATAGGGAATTAGGTTACTAGAAATGGTTGACCTAGTCTATAACCGTAGGATACCCAAGTATGAAATTACTTCATACACTAGTTAGTATATTCAGGATTTCATGCTTATGTGTTTATTACATGCTAATTGAACTCCTGTTGTACACCTGATATACATATGCTGCTTATTAATTTCTTGCTTACGTGTGCCCTAATGATTCGATAAGGACATGCACGTGGTGTATCGTAAAGGTGGTGGGACGTTGGCTAGGGCACTTGCGACTGACCCTTACATATGCCCTATATATATATACCATTTACGGTACATTGGGTGGATGTCAGTATTGAAGAATGTGGGAACTACCCGTTTGGGAAATTATCTGCTTAGGAAATTAACTGCTTGGAATTATCTGCTTTAGGAATTATTTGTTTTATATATAAACTCCAGACAAGGACACACTCGTGGTATACTACAAAGGTGGTGGGACGGTGGCTGGGGCAGTTGCGACTGACCCCTACATATGCCCTATACATATACCATTTGTAGTATATTGGGGGTCTGTCAGTGTCAGGAACTTAGGATATTACTAGGAATTATTGTGAGATAGATGTTGATGGTCTGTTGGTTAAGGTTGGTTTGGATTGACACTTTGAATGATCACACTTGATAAACACTTATAAATTCAGTTATAAAACACACGGATTGGACACGTAGGGTGCATAGGATCAACTAACAATACGAACGCTTAGTAATGGACTGTAGATTTGAGTGATGATATAGATACTTAGAGATGATATAAATGCATAGTGATGATACTAACACTTAGTGATGGTATGGACACTTGATGAGAATAAACTATAGGGAGGATATGAACACTTAGTGACAATAAGAGCACTTTGTGATGATATGAACCCTCATTGATGATTATTGACATTGGGATTGACATGGATTTTAGTAAACTTAGACAATTAGGGGAACCTTAATGTCAGGTGAACTTAGACATTAGGTGAACTTAGAAATAGGTAAACCTACATGTCTGGTGAACTTAGACATTAGGCGAACCTAATTGCCCAAGGGAACTAGAGACCACTTCACTCAAAATTATCCTACCTAGGATAAGGTTTGTGAAGTGAGATTGTGGTAAGGTACATGACACTCCCTAAATGTTAACAAGGGCATAATCGTGGTGCAATGGAACGGTGGTGGGACGGTGTAGGGGAGATTGCAATCTACCTCTGCATATGCCCTATATATAAGCTTGTTGCATTGCATCGGGAGGTTGTCAGTGTTGGTATAGGGTGGAGGATATATGACACTTAGGAATAGTTAGATAATATTAGTTATGACCACTTAGGACACTTAGCATAATATTAGGAAATTTACTTATGATATGAATTTAATGACAGATAGGAGAAAAATATAGTTCTTATATGTAATCCTAACTGTTTAGATGAACTCATTCAAACATTGTTTGTATGATTTCTATTATGAATGGTAGTAACATGTTTCTAACTTCTTCAGAAACATGCCTCGCCGTCACAACGGAGATGATTCAAACAATGGAGAGGCTAACAACAGTAATGCCAACGCAGGCATGCAAGAGTTAGCAACACTCATTACGGGATTGGTGAACCAACTGACTCAAGCCAATCAAACTCTCAATCAGAACAGAGGTGGTGCAAACCCACCAACTTGCACGTTCAAACACTTCAACTCCTGTAACCCACAGAAGTTTACGGGTGCTGAGTCAGCCACTGGCCTACTACAGTGGTTCGAGAGTATGGAGAACACCTTCATCAATTGTGATTGCCCCGACAACTTGAAGGTGCGCTATGCCACCAGTGTTTTCCAAAAGAGAGCACTAACTTGGTGGAATGGGGAGAAGCGAACTAGGGGAGTTGATGCTGCCCTAGCACTGACTTGGACTGAGGTCAAAAATCTGATGACCACTGAATTCTGTCCTCGCAGTGAAATGAGGAAACTGGAGACCGAGTTCTGGGAACTCAAACAAGATAGCGGCGAGAATGTTATCTACAACACTCAATTCCATGAGTATAGTCTACTAGTGCCTCATATGGTGACACCCTTGGATAGGGCAATTGAGAAGTATATTGGCGGACTGCCGGTGAAGATTCAGGACACGGTCTATGGGAGCAATCCCAAAACACCGGAGGCCGCGATTCGTCTATCTGCAACTCTTACTGACAATCATGTGAAGAATGGGACACTTACTCGGAAAGGATACAAGAAGAATGACACCAAAGCTGCTGCCAAGGGGACTTCAATTGAAGTCAAGACTGAACAGGGCAGCTCATCAAAGAGCAACAACAAGAAGAGGAAGACTAGAAATTTTGTGATTTGTGCTCCTGCTGCCAAATCTGCGCAACAATCCTCAAACAACACCACTGCTACAAATTACACTGGGAATACTCCCCAATGTAATACTTGCAGATATCACCATGCACCTAACTTGCCTTGTCGCGTCTGCAACAATTGTGGCAAGTTTGGTCACTATGCTAACGTTTGTCGGAGTGCACCACAAGCACAAAGGATGCAAGATGCACCGCTTGCACTGCCAGCTCCTCAAACACAACCAATACCAGCTGTACCCATTCGCCAGGTACCTCAAGCACAGGCGAGAACCTGTTACGAGTGTGGTTAAGTGGGTCACTTCAGAAATCAGTGCCCAAAGTTGACCGGGAATAATCAGAGGGTGGCAAGAGGCCGGGCCTTTCAGTTGAATGCTCCAGCTGCTCAAGCCAACCAGGACGTCGTCAACGGTACATTTCTGATCAACAACTCTTATGCATCTATCTTATTTGATTCTGGTGCCGATAGGAGTTTCGTTTCATATGATTTTGAATGCTTGCTTGGTAGAACACGTACATATTTAGATAAACCGTTTAACGTGGAAGTGGCTAACGGAAACACTATTGATATTGACACTATTATCGTTGGATGTACGGTGAACTTAAATGATCACGTTTTCCCAATTGATCTCACACCTATGCATCTTGGTAGCTTTGACGTTATCATAGGCATGGACTGGTTAGCCACCCACAAAGCGGAGATTGTATGCCATGAAAAGTACATTCGCATTCCCTTACCTTCGGGTGAAACTTTGAGAATATTTGGAGAAACTGCTAGTAAAGGTCTTAAGCTAATGTCATGCACTAAAGCACACAAGTACCTTAGGAAGAAATGTATAGCATTTTTAGCTCATATTGTGGAGAAGAAAGAGAAAGGAAAGAAGATTGAAGATGTTCCAGTGATACGAGATTTCCCAGAAGTATTTCCAGATGATTTGCTGGGTCTTCCACCAGAACGTCAAGTTGAGTTCCGAATCGACTTAGTACCTAGTGCGAACCCAGTCGCCAAAGCTCCCTACAAACTTGCGCCTTCGGAGTTGCAAGAATTGGCGAGTCAGCTGCAAGAACTTACCGATAAAGGATTTATTCGCCCGAGCCATTCGCCATGGGGTGCACCGGTCCTGTTTGTTAAGAAAAAGGACGGGTCATTCCGGATGTGCATCGACTACCGCGAATTGAACAAGTTGACTATCAAGAATCGATACCCACTGTCGCGCATCGATGATCTCTTCGATCAGCTTCAAGGCTCGGCATGGTTTTCAAAGATCGATCTGAGGTCTGGGTATCATCAGCTTCGTGTACACGATGATGATATTCCCAAGACAGCTTTTAGAACAAGATATGGCCATTATGAATTCCTGGTAATGCCTTTCGGCCTTACCAATGCACCTGCAGTTTTCATGGACCTCATGAACCGTGTTTGCAGACCATACTTGGATAAATTTGTGATAGTATTCATTGATGATATCTTGATTTACTCAAAGACTAAGGAAGAACACGAGAAACACCTTAAGTTGGTTTTGGAGATCCTAAGGGAGGAGCGACTGTACGCCAAATTCTCTAAATGTGAATTTTGGCTTAAGGAAGTTCAATTCTTGGGGCACATAGTCAACGAATATGGTGTTCACGTGGATCCTGCAAAGATAGATGCAGTGAAGAATTGGAGTACACCGAAGACACCGACGGAGATTCGATCGTTTCTTGGACTCACCGGTTACTACCGGCGGTTCATCTCGAATTTCTCCAGGATTGTTGTTCCTCTCACTGCTTTGACTCAAAGGAACAAACCATACGAGTGGGGACCGAAGCAAGAAGAGGCATTTCAGACCTTGAAGCAAAAACTTTGTGATGCTCCTGTCTTGACATTGCCTGATGGAAATGATGATTTTGTGGTTTATTGTGATGCATCCAACCTAGGTCTCGGTTGTGTTCTCATGCAACGGGGAAAGGTTGTGGCTTATGCATCAAGACAACTGAAGATACACGAGAAGAACTACACTACACACGATTTGGAACTTGGTGCAGTCGTGTTTGCGTTGAAGATATGGAGACACTATCTTTATGGCACGAAGTGTGTAGTCTTTACTGATCATAAAAGTTTGCAACATATTCTAAATCAGAAAGAGCTCAATATGAGACAACGGAGGTGGGTTGAACTGTTGAATGATTATGACTGTGAAATTCGCTACCATCCTGGTAAAGCGAATGTAGTAGCAGATGCGCTTAGTCGGAAGAGTCAAGTTCAGATCCATAGTGTCCGAGTGCGCAATAACCTCCGTGATGAAGTTCTCACAGCCCAACAGCACTCATTAGCTCAAGATGACTTGAAAAATGATATGTCTTGCGGAACTGAAATTCTATTGGAAACTAAAGATGACGGGTTGATGTATTACTTGAATCGGTTGTGGATACCGAGCAGGGGTGATTTTAGAATGGTGATTATGGATGAAGCTCATAAGTCTCGTTACTCAATCCATCCAGGCTCTGATAAAATGTATCAAGACCTTAGGGGCTTGTACTGGTGGCCTGGAATGAAGAAGGATATTGCTGAGTATGTGTCTAAGTGCCTTAACTGTGCCAAAGTCAAGGCAGAACATCAGCGACCTTCAGGATTGTTATTACAACCAGAAATACCGATGTGGAAGTGGGAGAATATCTCCATGGATTTCATTACCAAACTCCCACGAACCGCAAACGGTAAAGATAGCATTTGGGTGATAGTTGATAGATTAACAAAGTCGGCTCATTTCTTACCAATACGCGAAACTTACCCTGTGCGGAAGTTAGCTCGTATCTACATTGATGAAATCAGTAGCCGACATGGTATTCCCCTAAGCATAATATCGGATCGTGATGCTCGTTTCACGGTACGATTTTGGGAATCACTTCACGAAGCCTTTGGAACAAGATTGGATCTTAGCACCGCTTATCATCCCCAAACGGATGGTCAAACGGAGCGAACGATTCAGACATTGGAAGACATGTTAAGAGCTTGTGTCATCGATTTCGGTGGCAACTGGGATAGCCATCTACCATTGCTTGAGTTCTCGTATAACAACAGTTATCACGCGAGCATTGGTATGGCGCCGTTTGAAGCTCTGTATGGCAGAAAATGTCGGTCACCTATTTGTTGGACCGAGGTCGGCGATTCGCAAATCACTGGTCCCGAGATTATTCAGGAAACGACTGACAAGATCCGCCAGATTCGCGACAATCTGTTAGCTGCTCGCAGTCGACAGAAGAGCTACGCGGATAAACGGAGAAAACCTTTAGAGTTTGAAGTGGGAGATATGGTATTGCTCAAAGTATCGCCTTGGAAAGGCGTTGTGCGATTTGGGAAGAAAGGAAAACTTGCTCCACGTTATGTTGGCCCTTTTAAGATCCTTGAACGGATCGGGAAGGTTGCTTACAAATTGGAACTTCCTCCTGAACTTAGTAATGTGCATCCAACGTTTCATGTGTCCAATCTATGAAAGTGCTTAGCTGATCAGGATCTTCAGGTACCACTCGATGACATTCGTATCGATGATACCATGCACTTTATTGAAAAACCAGTGGAGATAATGGATCGCGAGGTTAAACAGCTCAAACGCAGTAGAATTCCAATTGTCAAAGTACGTTGGGAATCGAAGCGGGGTCCAGAATTCACATGGGAGCGGGAAGATCAGATGAAGCTTAAGTACCCACATTTATTTACTACGGTCACTCCAAGTTGAATTTCGGGACGAAACTCCTTTAACTAGGGGAGACTGTAACATCACTGTACTTTCGGTTGTCCGTACGTCCGTACATCCGTACGAATGTACTGTTACGACCGGAGATTTATTAATTATTAATGATTATGAAATTATTGACTTACATTACTGATATTATCACTATACTGGTATGCATGTTGTAACACATTTATCATACGCGCAAACCACGGGAAGTTTAGTTGTGATACAACTAAACAGACCCGTAGTGTTTATCGCAGTTACTTATTACTGATGATGATGGATTAATGGTTAAGAATGTATTGGGATGGAACTGGGAGTTGTTTATGGTTTGGTTGCTAAACGTAGTCAAGGACCCATGGACATGGTTTATCGAAATAGCGGTGGGACGGTGGCTAGGGCAGTTGCGACTGACCCTTACATATGCCCTATATATATGCATATTTCGGTCTATCATGGGTGTGTCAGTGACTAGGGTTTAGTGGGATTTTGGGTTGGGAAATGATAATATTAAAGTTATTGAATAATGGGAATTAATTACGTGATGTGAGGTTACGAACATTTATTTAAACGCGAGTATTGATTCAGAAACATTAACTTAATAATGTATTCGCGTGGGTGACGATTCATACGAATATAATTATTAAGAATAACGTTCTAAAACGATATTCCATAAATCATAAATCAAATCGAAATACGGTACGAGCATCGGATTCGCAAAGGTGACGATCTTTACGAATACGTACGCGAGTAACGTGTTTCGACGTGATCATTAAATAATATCAAACGATATTAATTTAATAATGAAAACTAAAAATATTTATTAGGAATCACAACCTAAAATAAATTCGAATAGATTAATTTATTACATAATTATTTAACGATAATGAAACGAAAGAGATTTACGAAACAATTTATTTAAATTTATTTTATTTTATTTCAACAAAACCAATTTATTTAAAATGATTTATTGTTTTAAATATGTTACGTTGGGAAACCGAGCAGGTTGTTACATTTCACGCGTATTAAACGAGATCTTTTACGAGACAAAGATTATTTAAAAATCAAGCTAATCAATGAAACCTTATTATTTAAACATTTTATGTTTAAATATGTTTACGTTTAAAAACCGAGCATTTAGTTATTCTCATCGCGATAAAAACGAGACCGGACACGGGGTAATAACACACATTATAAGAAAGAGTTCCTTCTTTCTTCTTCATTTTCTACAACACCATTCTCTCTCTAAAAACACACACACAATCTTCTCTACCTTCTCTCTAACATTCCAAGCTCATTTCTTGACGGATTTTCGAACTTTTGGTGTCCACGCGTTCGTGTGAACGATAGCTACAAGTAGATACGAAGAAATCCCGAATTAGACCAGTGGATCGAGGTAAATCTAGATGTTTAATTTCGGTTTTGTTGTTTGATCGTGATTCTCATTTGTTGTAGTTAAAAATCGGTTTAATCATACATAAAACCATAAGATGAGTTGATGTAACCAAGTAGATATGGTGTTTTGGACGGAAACTGGATCGAGAGGGTCGAAGGAGATGATGAACAGTAACTGGAGAGCTGCTGGTCGCGAACCCAGAGCTGCCGAACCCTCTTTCCCGCCCATGAGCCGCGAACCTACTTGATCAGGCGAACTATCCTTTCGGCCGAACCTTCCTTGCACCGAACCCAGCCCAGCGAACCCTTGTTCTACGAACCCTGGTTCCACGAATCTTCTTGGGCGGGAACTAGTGGAGCGAACCCTGGCCAATTGCAAGTAGTCTCAGACGAACCCATGTAGCCACCTTTTGCTATACGAACCCTATATTTTCACGAACCATGTGGAGTTAGCCGAAACCTTTCCTATAGACGAACCCTAGGGACCCGAACTCTTGCATCCCTAGGAACGCACGAACCCTCATCATGACCGAACCATGGGCCACGAACTTTATATGGTGGAAGCCGAACCCTCGGCCATAACCCTAAAGGTTCGCTGCCCATGGGGAACAAAAATTATAACTCTTTTAATTAGGGGATTAAGGATGAGTAAAGAACATGATTATATATATATATATATATATATATATATATATACGTGTATAAAACCATGCATGCATTGGTAATCATGGATACCACCTTTTGTTTTAAAAACATAGATTTAATTACGAGGATATATGTAAAATGAGAAATTTGAATTGAAATACTAAAGGTAATTCGTTAAAGTTTTAAATTAAGTAAGGACATCGTAAATTGTGGTGGAAGGATATGATCATGCATGCATGCAACTACAAATGAGTATGTGTAAGTTTATAAGGGATTAAGCCTTACAACTTACATGACCTTGATATATTAAACTAAAAGATCATCATATATATATATATAGATAATAATTAACACTAATGAATGGGAATTTTCCTTGCGAGATGATAATTAATAAAATTCTAATTGTGACAACGTAACTTAGATCAAGTTGACTGAATTAATGAATACTTGAGAATGTAAAGATAAACACATGCAGGCATGTAATGTCAATTGAACACTTATACTTATAAACACAAATACGTGATAATTACAGATCGTTGAGTTACTTCGAGTTATATACGCGAGCGCGCATAATACGAGAACACGAATTCTAAGGACTTCAGGTGAGTTCTCATAACCTCCCATTCTTTAACCTGTTTTGTTTTAAAACTCGGAGGTGAAGCATGTATACCAAATTCAAACATTATTTTGATAACTCAAGGTTAATACCTGTTTATCAATATGATATTCACAAGATTGAATTATTATTAATTATGGATTATCACTGATTAATATTTTATAACCGTGTAAACATTGTCATTGACTTTGGTCAATAACAAATATTACATGTATTGCCACAAACTCCGAGAATCATCGCTCTTAACTTCGGTTAATTGCTTGACATCTTGTATTGTCACGTGGATGTTTTCCACATCTGTGAATCATTGCCTTTGACTTCGGTTAAGTGCTTTGACTTCATGTATTGTCACGTGGTTAGCGACCACTCCATGAATCATGTATTTAACTTATGTTAATTACATAATGATCATGTATAGTCACGAACATTATTTGAGAATATTGATATTGAGATTGGTTGATTGGTTTGTGGTTTGATTATCTATGATTGACTCTGAATATTTATGATTGACTATGATTATTTGTGATTGACTATGACTGTTTGGTTATGTGATTATGTGATTATGTATGTGTTTGACTGTTGAATTGGTGGATGTGTGTTGGATTTTCTCTTACAGGTATTCATATGGATTTTCTCAAGAAGATCATAAGTCTTATACTCGTTTTAAACAAAGCATTTTATAAAACCATTTTAAGCATAAACTTTTAAACTCATTTTACTAAAACATTTTTTTTTAAATATAAAAACTTATGATTACTCACCAACTACTTTTGTAGTTGACACTTGATTTCTTACATGTTTCAGGTGATGGAAACAAGTGGGAATGAAGAGAGGATCTCTTCTATTTTGGACATCATCATATAGGATCTTGGACTTAGTTAATTAACGAAATTTCTGGCGATTAGAGTTTAGTTAGTTTAACTAATTCTTTTGTGTAATTGATGTAATTGATTCATGACGACCATGATTTTTGTGTAATTATGTTGTTTGCTTACATGATATATGATGATTGAATTAGATGCCCACGAGCTTTTGAACAATCTACACATCCCTCGTGGCATCCCGACGATTCCGCCGCCGGTCGGGGTGTTACATAAAAGTCCTAAATTTTATATATAAATCACTTACTTGTAGTTAGATGATCACTCCTGCAGAATCCTGTGCGTTCCTTCTTCTCCCTGAGCAATTTATAGCCGATCTTTGACGTTCTTGAGCTCCAACTTCGAGTACTTGAGAGAAACTGCGCCTTCAGCCAAAGGTATGCACGTTTCCCGAGACACTCATATATATTGGGGGTGTACCCGAACTTGGAGTTCTCGAATTAGACTGTACACGCGAAATCTGGTGCACTCAAATCTGACTAATTTCGAGTACACGATCTCTAAGCTTCACTCTGGTTATTTTTCGTCTATTTTCCGACAAGTTAATTATCCGTTACACATACGTAGAATTCAAATAACTCGTATTAGAAAATTGGGGTGTTACAAGTCTCCCGTCCTTACAATAGGTTTCGTCTCGAAACCTGCCTCGTTACACATCGAACAAATGAGGATACAACCTCCTCATTTCATCTTCCGTTTCACATGTAGTGTCCGAACCCTTTCAGGGCTTCCACTGAACCTTGACTTGACGAACCGTTTTATTCCGTAGCTGCTTTTCCTTCGTATCCACAATGGCGACCGGTTCTTCAATGTAATTCAGTCGGTCATCTACCTCGATGTCATCCTAAGGAACATGGGCTTGCTTGTTTGCCATACACTTCCTAAGATGTGACACATGGAAGGTAGGATGAATCTCATTCAGCTCCTCTGGTAGGTCCAGTCGATACGCGACTTTCCCTACCCTTTCCTTTATCTGAAACGGTCCGATGTACCTCGGACTCAACTTGCCTCGCTTTCTGAATCGAATGATTCCCTTCCATGGTGATACTTTTAGCAACACTCGATTGCCAACATCAAACTCGATCGGTCTTCGGCGCTTGTCAGCGTAAGACTTTTGGCGATCTTGTGCATCTTTCATACGTGCTTTGATCACCCGTAACTTTTCTGCCATATCAATTACTGCGGCTTTATTTCCCATCTCTTTCTGTCCAACTTGACCCCAGCATACCAGGGTTCTACATCGTCTTCCGTACAACGCCTCGTATGGGGGCATTCCGATACTAGAGTGATAGGTGTTATTGTACGAAAACTCCACCAACGGCAAGTGGTCATCCCAGCTTCCTCCAAAATCGATGATGCACGCCCTCAGCATATCCTCCAATGTTTGAATAGTCCTTTCCGACTGTCCATCCGTTTGAGGGTGATAGGCGGTACTGATGTTCAGTCTCGTTCCCATAGCATCGTGAGACTGCTTCGAGAATCTGGAAGTAAACCTCGTATCCCGATCTGACACAATGGAGACAGGAACTCCATGTCGAGTCACAATATCTTTTATGAACAACTCGGACAACCTTTCTGACGTATACTTTTCCCTGATGCGAAGAAAGTGAGCACTCTTTGTCAGTCGGTCCACAATCACCCAAATGGTATCATGTCGTTTAGCTGTTCTCGGTAGCTTGGTGATGAAATCCATGGTGATGTGTTCCCATTTCCATTCCGGTACCTCAAGTGGTTGCACATATTCGTAGGGCTTCTGATGTTCAGCCTTCACTTGCACACAAGTAAGGCACCTGTTCACATACTGCATCACATTAAACTTCATGCCCGGCCACCAATAATCCTGTCAAAGATCTTGATACATCTTCGTCGCACCGGAATGCACCTAATAGCGTGATTTGTGGGCTTCATCTAAAATCCTGGACCAAATGTCCCCATTTCTGGGTACCCACATCCAACCGAATCTTATCTTTATTCCGTGGTCATTGTCTTCCAAGTTATTGACATGTCCGAAGACACGTTCAAAACCCACATTCTCTTCTTTCAATCCCTCCTGTTGCGCCTGCTTGAGCTTGTTCAGAAAGTCTGCCGTTATCACCAAACTATACGATTTTACTCGTATGGCAGGATGATCAATCTTGCGACTTAGAACATCCGCCACCACATTGGCCTTTCCCGGGTGATATAGAATATCACAATCATAATCCTTTAGAAGCTCAAGCCATCGTTTTTGCCTCATGTTCAAATCCTTTTGCTCGAAGAAGTACTTCAAGCTCTTGTTATCGGTATAGATGGTACTCCTTAATCCATACAGATAGTACCTCCATATTTTCAATGCAAACACCAATACTGCGAGTTCAATATCGTGGGTCGGGTAGTTAGCCTTATGAATCTTTAGCTGGCGTGAAGCATAAGCTATTACCCTTCCCCTTTGCATCAGTACACATCCCAGCCCTTGTCGTGACGCATCGGCATACTCAAAAAGATCATCATTTCCATCCGACAGAGCTAGAACAGGAGCTTGGGTAAGTTTCTCCTTTAGCACTGAAAACGCTTGTACTTGGTTCTGGCCCCATTCGTACTTTATGTGTTTCTTCGTGAGCTTAGTCAGTGGTGTCGGTATCCAGGAGAAGTCTTGAATAAATCTCCGATAGTAGTCGGCCAAACCAAGAAAACTGCGTACTTCCGTCGGTGACTTCGAAGGACTCCATTTCATAATCGTTTCAACTTTAGCTGGATCTACCATAATGCCTTCTGGGTTCACCATGTGACCCAGAAACTGTACCTCTCGTAACCAGAAAGCACATTTGGAGAGCTTAGCATAAAGTTTCTCTTTCCTTAGGATCTCCAATACCTCACGTATGTGGCAAGCATGGTCTCCCTTGTTCTTTGAAAAAATCAAAATATCATCAATAAACACTATCACCGATCGGTCCAGCATCGGTCGACATACTCTGTTCATCAAATCCATAAATGTTGCGGGAGCATTTGTCAATCCAAATGACATAACGAGACCCTCGTAATGTCCATAATGCGTACGGAAAGCAGTCTTTGGAATATCCTGCTCTCGAACTTTCAACTGATGGTAACTGGATCGGAGATCTATCTTTGAGAACCAGCTTGCCCCTTGCAATTGATCGAACAAGTCATCAATTCTAGGTAGAGGATACCTATTCTTTACGGTCAACTTATTCAGTTCCCTGTAATCGATACACATACGAATATTTCCATCTTTCTTCTTAACGAACAGCACCGATGCTCCCCACGAAGAGACACTTTGTCGTATAAAACCTTTATCAAGGAGTTCTTGTAGCTGGGTCATCATTTCCTTCATCTCAGTTGGAGCTAAACGGTAGGGTGTTTTGGCAACGGGTTGTGCCCCCGGCACTAAGTCGATCTGGAACTCAATTTCCCGTTCGGGTGGTAATCCAGGCAATTCCTCAGGGAATACATCAGGGAAGTTACGCACCACGGGAACGTCATCAATCATCCTCATATCATACATTCCTCAATCACGTAGGCCAAGTAGGCTACACACCCTCGTCTCATCATAACATCGGCCTTGATCATCGAAATGATCTTTGGCGCATACATCGCTTTATCACCATAGACCATTACGGAGCTCCATCCATCGCACGTAAAAATATCATCTTTCGTCGACATATAATGTTAGCCTCGTATTTGGCTAACCAGTCCATACCCAAGAACACATCGAAACCTCCTAAGGTGAAAAGAAACAATCGGGCAGGGAATCTATGACCTTCTATCTCAACATAACAGTCATCTATAGCCTCTGTCACCCTGGTCATCTTACCAATAGCCGTCTCTACATCAAATACCCGATCTATCTTCTTAACCTTCCCAGATAACCCATCACATAAAGTAGAAGATATAAAACTCATATTGGCACCTGAATCAAACAATACAGAAGCAGGAATATTGTTGATAGAAAAGGTACCTGTGACCACGTCCGGGTCCTTAACAGCATCATCCTTCGTCATCGTGAAAGCTCGTGCTTTAGCCTTCTACTTCTCCTTTCCTTTCTCCTCCTTTTTGTCCGAACCCGAAGCATCGGCCCGTGGTTGTCTGCAATCCTTGGACAGATGTCCAAGCCCGTTGCAATTGTAGCATCTGGTGGCACTCGGACAATTGCTGGAAAAATGTCCTGTCTTCCCGCACCGAAAACATAAGTTAGTGCCCGCCAAGCACTGTCCAGTGTGGGTTTTACCACATTTGTTGCATCGGTTCGCATCCTCACGCTTCACCTTCTTGCTTGAAAACTTTCGTTGGTCTGTTCGACCCCTCTTAGTCCCGGAGGATTCCTTCAACCTTGTTTCCTCTTTCACAGGCTCATCGACCATCACATCATCCCATACAATACCACTGTGTTCAACAGTGGAGTCAAAGGTCTTGGGAGCATTGGCGTTGACATGAATCCTTACTTTTGGAGGCAAGCCATCCATGTACAACTTCACCCTGCGTTCCTCAGTAGAAACTAGATGAGGAACAAGTCTTGCCATGTCATTGAATCGTGAAGTGTACTGCCTGTGATTCAGGCTTTCAGCTTTCAACACCAGAAACTCCCTTTCAACCTTATCCAGTTCATTCTTAGGACAGAACTGCTTAGTGACCAGTTCCTTTAGATCCTCCCAAGTCATCTTCTCCATATCATCAGCAGTCTTGGATTGTTTGATGGTGTTCCACCAGTGAAGTGCCTCCTCAACGAAAGAATGAGCTGCAAACTTGACAGCCTGGTCAATTCGGCACTCACTGATGGAGATAACAGCCTTCATTGTAGAAATCCAGTGGCAGGTGGCCACATCATCCTTCTACTACAATAGGCTCTAGTGTGAACTTTTCCTCATTTTCCGATGGCTCACGGTGCTCGTTTTCTCATTCATTGACAGGTTTCTCGATCTCAACATGTGGCTCCCCTGTTCCATGTGGTTTCTTTCGCGGTCTAACCTTTTGTCCAGCCATCTTAACTTTCTCATAATGCAACAATTGAGGAGTCAGCACAGGAATCAGTTTAGCATGAAACAAGTGTTGTAAATCGTTAATGACCTTGATCAAGTGTTATTAACCATGTACCCAACTCATAGGCTCTAAACGTTTCCCATCCCATCTCTTCAATGTGCATGACACTAACTACTTACATAACCTTAAATCTAATACATAAACATTCGGCTCGTGGCATCCTTTCATCCGTGGTTGGCAACCCGCATCAATTAATCCCATTCTCAGTTTAAGTCTTGGCATTTGGGATGCCAAGATATCTCAAACTATGGCTCTGATACCAACTTGTGAGGCCCCAAAACCGGGCACCTCGCAGAGGTTGGTTTTCATCATAAAACATTGCTCTTAAACTAAAAACTTTCATAATCATGCAGCGGAAATGTAAACATAGTTTGATAAACAGAATTCAATAACGCGTCTGTATCAAAAACACATTAAATTGCCAAAACCAACGGATCGACTGACTTGATGCCCGAGCCCCATGCGTTCTCTTATCATACCTTCAACCTGACATACATGCTAAATCAAGTCAACTTACGCTGGTGAGTTATAGTTTTCATAAAACAACATTAAATATACTTAACATAAACATCATTTCATACACATAGTCCATAAATTTAGCACATAACATCCTTAACATCATCATCATACGTTCCACTGTCACCATACGAACAGTGGGCTTACGCCGGCACAAGGCTTCATACCCAGTTATAGTCTTGGTTGACTATCATACCCAGTTATAGTCGTGGTTGACTATCATACCCAGTTATAGTCGTGGTTGACTATCATACCCAGTTATAGTCGTGGTTGACTATCATACCCACTTATAGTCCTGGTTGACTATAATACCCAGTTATAGTCGTGGTTGACTATCATACCCAGTTATAGTCTTGGTTGACTATCATACCCAGTTTTAGTCGTGGTTGACTATCATACCCAGTTATAGTTGTGGTTGACTATCATTCGTACATTTTCCTATAATACGTATAGGAACATCATTCGTTCATCATACATGACATGCTAGCATCATATCATCATTCATCGTATTCATCGTAACATTAAAACATTTCATGCGAGTATCTTATCATCATAACATCATCACTTTGTCCTAATATCATAGGACTCATCATATTATGTCATGCCAGTATCATTTCATCATATCATCATAACCCACTAGCAATGAATACATATCATGCTATCATCATATCATCAGATCATACATTCTGGCGTTCATAAACTTTTCATACTAGCATCTTATCATCATAGCATTCTGCCCTAACAACAAAGGCACATATCATATCATAACATTTCATCGCATGCTAGCATCATTAACATCATATCATATACTCATCCTAGCACTCTAGGACATCATCATGGCATCTACTAACTATTGTTATAGTTATCATCATATTGCATGTCATCATACAATCTTCATTATGTTATGTCTTCATAACTCATTCATCATATGTTCATCATAAGTTCATCCTACTTAGCATATTACATGCACAATTCATCATACATAACGCATAAATAATCATGGCATAACATGCATCATCATAACATAAACACATAACCTTTTCACATAATAGTAAGCATGTATGCCAGCCCAAAACATTTAGTGTGAAACATGGCATCTAGAACTCACCTGATAGTTGTTTCCTGTTTCCTTAGCCGAACTTCTTAGCTAGGCCTTAAGAACCTACATCAGTATATCGTCTCATCACATTTCATTCTTAGACTTAAGATATATCCTAAGTCCTTGTAGTAAGCATGTATGCCAGCCCAAAACATTTAGTGTGAAACAGGGCATCTAGAACTCACCTGATAGTAGTTTCCTGTTTCCTTAGCCGAACTCCTTAGCTTGGGCTTAAGAACCTACATCAGTATATCATCTCATTACATACCATTCTTAGACTTAGGATATATCCTAAGTCCTCATAGTCAACTGGTCCCCATTATAAGCTCAAGTTCCCGAACCTTAGCTAAGTATTCGAAACACTTGAGGTTCATTAAGCATCCCATACTCGAAACCCATGTACATGAATTCCTTGAGTACCTGAACTTATGGACTACACGAAATTAGTGTACACAAGGGTGTACAAGAACTGGTGTACTCGAAGACAGTGCATACGAAACCTTTGGGTTTTCGAGTACACCCCTTTGGGTCATAATTTCGAGTACTCATCCTTTTCTTCATAAACATATCAGAAATTCATCTAACACCATGGGGAGCTAGTTATAGTTTCCTTATGTCGTTATCCACATGTTGAAACCTCCAAGTCTTGAACTTCATGCATAAAGGGGTGAGCTTTATGCATAAGTTCGTTTTTGTATAAAAGTCCTAAATTTTATACATAAATCACTTACTTGTAGTTAGATGATCACTCCTGTAGACTCTCGTGCGTTCCTTCTTCTCCCTGAGCGATTTATAGCCGATCTTTGATGTTCTTGAGCTCCAACATCGAGTACTCGAGAGAAACTGTGCCTTCAGCCAAAGGTATGCACTTTTTATAGGGGGTGTACCCGAACTTGGAGTTCTTGAATTAGACTGTACTCGAAATCTCACTAATTTCAAGTACACGATCTCTAAGCTTCACTTTGGTTATTTTTCGTCTATTTTCCTTCAAGTTAATTATCCGTTACATGTACGTAGAATTCAAATAACTCGTATTAGAAAATTGGGGTGTTACAACGTAAGTCACGTTAAATTGTCAACTTACTATTTATAGTATATTTCCATTTTTAGTAAGTTTTCATTAAATTATATTTTGTTAGTTCTAGTTTGTTTGCATAACCTAAGTGGTCATGTTAACACTTAGCACATTATTACACGTTTGTCAAATAGGCACATAAGTCCATTTTCAACAAATAAAGTAACTTAAAATAGAAACTTTCTATATTTGACAAGTTTAGCATAGGAAATCACATACATCATGTTAAATAATTTCAATCCATTTACCATTATTAACATGTGTCTAATTATCCTATTTCATGAGAACCCTTCTTAAAGTTTCTAAAATTTGAAAGTTGCAAAAAAACTCAATATAAATCAAGTTTCAACACTCTAAATAGTTTCATACAGTCATTATCATGTCAAAAACAAGTATTCATGTACAACATCATCATGCATGTTATGACCCTTAACATAAAGTTTCTATTTAAGGAAATCTATGAAAAAATCACCCATTTCATTATATTCAATATACAAATCATGCTAATAACATCAATACAACTCCCAAATCATTACTTGAACACATCTATTTTAGCAACATTATCATCTAGCATTACTTGTGCAACAAAAGTTACTAAATATAGTAACGATGCCAAAACTTCATAATATGATCGTTTTAACTCATGATTTTCTATACAAACGTCCCCATTATCATAGACATTACATATTCATAATCAAAATCAACTACATCACCATGGATTGCACATGCATGCAACTTAAAATTGTTATTTAATAGAATCGTGACCATAAACACATAAATATCACCAAATCTAATTTTTGATCATCATAGATTATTCTAACAACCATAAATCAGCCTCCATATCATCAAATCACAGCGTAATAACACCCAAAATTTGTGCATGCACCATAGAATGTGTCGCATGTGTGTAGAAGCGAGTGCACACATGATCTAAGTGTGTTTTAGGTGCATATGGATACAAGGAACTCCCTTCTATAGCTCAACAACACTCAGATAGCACCTCCACAGTTTCTGGAAACCTCTGGAAATTGATTTTTTAGCAGATACAAGCTTGATGGTGATGGTGAATGGCTTCTCCAGGCTTCCTTCTTCCTTCCTAGCCTCAATGGACCTCCTAGTGGCTTCAAGGTATCACCAATTGAGTCTCTGATTGAAAGGATGAAGAAAACAGATTGTATTGCTCAAGATTGTAGTGTTTCATTCGAGATAATAGGATTAAATTGATTAAATAGAGCTGGGTTGAGTTTAATACAATTTTTGCATTCTGCGACTCCCTCGTGTGCCGCCTAGCTAGCCTCCATGGGGCCAGGCGTACCGCCTGGATTATTTTAATTAGATGGCTTCCCGTCATCTCGCGCGCACCGTCTCGAGAAGTTAAACAGTCGTGGAATACCGCCTGGTGTTGCAGAGAATTCAAATTTCTCCCGCCCATTTCTAGCGTACCGCCTAGGCCCAAGCCCTAGCCCTAGGCGTACCGCCTGACTGGTCGGAAGAGCCCAATAATCCCAATTTACTTGCTTTGACTCGATTTCGATTATTATTTTCTTATAACTCATCGTTTATTATCGTTTGGACTTTAGTTATTCAATATTCGATCATGTGTAACTCAATTATCATCCGGTTGTTTGTTTTGTTCAATGTTCACCAACGTTCGTGAATCGTTTGACACGTGTGTGCGTTTCTCTATAATTCCCCGAATTATCGTGTTTGTGACTGTGTTTGTAGTACCGTGCCACTTGTCACACTAAATTAAACTAATTCTACTGCCATGTGTAATTAAGTCAATTAAATAAACATTTAATTTAATCATTACTGATCTGGAATTTGCGAGGTGTCACACATAAGGCATTATGGTTGACCCAGTTAAGGTGGAAACAATTATGAAATGGAGTCCTCCGAAGTCACCATCAGAAGTATTCAGTTTCATTGGTTTGGTCGGTTGCTATAGGATATTTATTCAAGACTTCTCCAAGATAGCAACGCCACTGACGAAGCTCACAAAGAAAGATGTAAAGTACGAATGGGGCCCAAACCAAGAACAAGCATTTTCAGTACTAAAGGAGAAACTTACCCAAGCTCCTGTTTTAGCACTGTCGGATGGAATTCATGATTTAGTTGTGTATGCTCATGCATCACGATAAGGGTTGGGATGTGTAATGATGCAAAGGGGGAGGGTGATAGCTTATGCTTCGCGCCAACTAAGGATTCACGAGGCTAACTACCCGACCCATGATCTTGAGCTAGCTGCAGTGGTATTTGCATTGAAAATATGGAGACACTATCTGTATGGAGTCAAGAGTACCATCTATACCAACCATAAGAGCTTGAAGTATTTCTTCGAGCAAAAGGATCTGAGTATGAGGTAGAGATGATGGATTGAGCTACTAAAGGATTATGATTGTGATATTTTATATCACTCAGGGAAGGCCAATGTGGTGGCAGATGAGTTAAGCCGTAAGACTGAGCATCCTGCCATACTAGTTAAATCGTATAGTTTGGTGCTAACGCCAGACTTCTTGAACGAGATCAAGTAGGCGCAACTAAAAGGGTTAGAGACAAACAATGTGGGCATTGAACGTGTCTTTGGACAAGTGAAGAACTTGGAAGAAAATGACTATCGTCTGAAGGTACGATTCGGTCGAATGTGGGTACTTAGAAATAGGGACATTCAGTCGACGATTTTAGATGAAGCCACAAATCACGTTATTTGGTGCATCCTTGTGCGGAGAAGATGTATCAAGATCTTCTAAAAGATTATTGGTGGCCAGGGATGAAGTTTAACGTGATGCAGTATGTGAACAGGTGCCTTACTTGTGCGCAAGTGAAGGCTTAACATCTATACCCCTACGGAAATGTGCAACCTCTATAGGTACCAGAATGGAAATGGGAATACATCACCATGGATTTCATCAACCAGGATTTCATCACCAAGCTACCGAAAACAGCTAAGCAGCATGATAACATATGGGCGATCGTGGATCGTTTGACTAAGAGTGCACATTTTCTTCCTATCATGGAAACATAAACCTCTGAAAGGTTGTTTGAATTGTTCGTGAAACAAATTGTGGCCCAACATGAAGTTCCAGTCTCCATTGTGTCAGATACAGATACAAGGTTCACTTCCAGATTCTGGAAGCAGTTTCATGACATGATGGGAACGAGATTTAACATCAGCACCGCCTATCACCCTTAGACAGATGGACAGTCTGAAAGGACTATCCAAACACTAGAGGATATGCGTAGGGCATGCATTGTCGATTTTGGAAGGATTTGGGATGACCACTTGACACTAGTGGGTTTTTCTTACAATAACATCTACCATGCTAGTATCCGAATGCGCCCCTATGAGGCGTTGTATAGAAGATGATGTAGAACCCCAATGTGTTGAGGTGAAGTTGGCCAAAAAGAAATGGGAAACAAGGCTGTCGTGATTGATATGGTAGAAAAGGTAAGGGTGATAAAAGTGCGAATGAAGGCATCACAAGATCGCCAAAAATCCTATGCTGAGAAGCATCGAAGACCGATTGAGTTCAATGTTGGCGATCGAGTATCGTTAAAGGTATCACCATGGAAGGGGATCATTGGATACCAAAAGAGAGGAAAGCTAAGCCCGAGGTTCATTGGACCATTCTGAATAGAAGCATGGGTATGGAAAGTCACGTACCGACTAGAACTACAAGAGGAACTGAATGGAATCCACCCTACTTTTCACGTGTCACATATTAGGAAGTGCTTCGCGGATGAGCAAGCACATGTTCCTTTGGATGACATCGAGGTGGATAACCGACTTAACTACATTAAAGAGCGAGTCGCAATAGTGGATACCAAGGTAAAGTAGCTACGAAACAACAGTGCGACAAGTCAAAGTTCAGTGGAGGCATTGAAAGGGTTCAGACACCACATGGGAAACATAAGAGGAAATGAAGAGGCTGTATCCACACTTGTTCGAGATGTACCGAGTAAGGTTTCGGGACGAAACCTATTGTTAGGAGGAGAGACTTGTAACACCCCGAATTTTCTATACAAGTTATTTGAAATTACGAATTGGTAACGGATAATTAACTTGACATGAAAAGATGAAAGACGAACTGAATAATGGATCACAAAGTGTAGCACTAAAAACCCAAATTCGTGAAATTATGATTCGTGAACTGACTTCATGAACCTTGCCTATATATATGAGTGCCTGGGGAACCATGCTTACCTTGGGCTGGAAGCACTCTCTAAACGAAGTGGAGGATCGAGAACTACATGAAACAGCTTTTGATTGATCAAAACTAGGAGCAAACACACGTGAAGCTACATAAAGGATATTTAAACACCTGTTAAGTGTTTGATTTAAGAAAGTTGCGATTTTTAGAAAAAAAGGAACATATGCATAAAGGTCGCACATTTATGCGTAAAGTTTGTTCCTTTTTGGTTCCATTGCCTAGGTAAGGCCATAAGGAACCCATAACTAGCTCCCCAAGTCTTGGATAGTTTTCTGGGATATTTTATGAAGGAAAAGAGAGTATTCGAAGAGTACACGAAATGGAGTATCCGAACCCTTCGTGAACCTCAATTCGTGAACTCAAGTTCGTAAACCTGGTTTCGTGAACTTCATGAATTCGTGTACTTGGAGGTTCGTGTACTTGGGGATTTCCTGAACTTCATATATTTCGTGTACCCTATGAATTTGTGAACTTCTTGATTCGAATACTAGACTAATTTCCAGAACTTAAGGGTTCTCGAGTGCTACGGTTATTTAGGTGACCCAATGAGACTTAGAAAAATTCTAAGTCTAGGAATGAAATGTAATGAGATGATGTGATGGTGTAGGTTCTTGAGTCCTAGACAAGGCAATTCGGTTTAGGAAGATAAGAGCCATTCCACTATCAGGTAATAAAAATAAAATAAAAATAATTTTTATTAGGAATTACCAACTAAAAAGAATTTTATAAAACTATTTTACTAAAACAATACGTAATTAAGTTACGTAATGAAATAACGAGATTTAACACTCTGATCTTGAATGAACAGTAAAAATAACTAAAATTTTATATTTTACGTCTTACAATTTTGAAACTCATCAAAAATAATCAATGAAAACTATATTACAATCTAAAATGTTCATTTACAAAACCATTACGACACGTGCGTAAGAATACGCGAAACCAACACTGATCGAGACCGAATACGCGGGGAACTAACTGGGGCATTAAAGCCCTTATTTCTACCCCATTTTCTTCAACAGTTTCAGCCTCGTCTTTCTCTCTCTCCTCAAACCCGTCCATGGCTTTTTCTCACTAGAAACCTCCATTAAAACAACCGTATCTTCTTCGCTTCTTCACCAAATCGCACATGTAAGATATCAAAATGATCGTATCGATGAGAGGAAGCTTGTAGTACAAAGAATCGGAGCTGGTTGGAACTATTTTTGCTGGAATCGTAGAAAGAAGGTACGTTACTTTAGGGTTATACAATATTCATCATCTCTTTCATTTTGAAATCAGTTTACAACCCTCATTACCCACGAAATGGACCTGAAATCAACTCAGGACTCTTGGATGAAGTTAAATTGATTGTTGGTAGTTGATTGAGGTCGTGGGTGGGGTTGAAAGTTAGTATAGTATCGATGGGTGTGTTAGCCAAAATCGGTTAAGGGTGGGAACGAGTGGATCAATCTCAAATCCATGGTTAATCACTTGAATCAATTAGGATTGATCATAAACCTGTAATCCAAGTATAAAGGATCTAGTGCTCATCAAAATCAACCTGTTAACGGGCTGTTAGAATCGATGTTAAGGTGCCATCAATACAAATAATATGGATGGCCACCTTTTGTGGTTCCCTTATGGGTTCTTCGGTGTTATCAGCCCTGCAAGCATGAAAAATCACACAAATTCATTAACATAATCCTAAACAAGCAGATCCTAGAGGTTTAGAAGTAAGAAACATGGACATAAGACGTTGGGTAAAGCTAATATCGATGTAACTAAGGACCATCCATATAACTAATATTGATGGCCCTCCTTTGAATCTTGGTTGGGCAATTTGGTTAAGTTCAACCATCACACCATCACAAGGGTTGTTGATATTGGTACCCTAAGTCCATGTATGAGTTCTAAACCTAAGGATTTACTAAGTTACACCATTAGTGAACTCACAAATGATCAAGTAGGCCTAAGAGGTCGTTAAGGGTAATCTAAGTAATTGTGGAATGATTTCATTTTAGTTAAGCAAAATCAAATTAATGATAAGGTGATAACATAATCACAAGGGCTTATATACATAAATCTTTTCAAAGTTTATCAAGGGGAATAACTAGACCAAAAGTTTTAATAACATCACTAAGGATTTTTCATAAGAGTGTTAAACTATTTTAAATCTAGTTAATAAAATAATTGTTAAGTTATGTGTTTTACCTATAAGATAGTTAAGTTCATAACACATTTCTTATGTTAACATATTAAAATGATGATTATTATTTTGAGTTAACATAAAGGTAAGACGCTAAACTTTAATCTAAACTTCTAAGTCTCATACTTAGAAAATAGCTTGTTTTTTTTAAATAACTCCTTATGTTAAGACTATAATTTAAGAGTAAACATGAACAATAAACACTTTATTATATTAATATTTTCCCTAAAATGGGTTAAGTGTAGCATATTATGTTACAAGGGAACTAGGACTAACAATAAAGACATATAAGCGTTAACCAACTTTAGGGTTAACTCTTGAATACATAACTTATACTTATAAGTTACACACAATTGGAATCAAACACAAGATCATGAACACAATTACAAGAACAACAATGAGCGCGCGCATTCTGTGATTACTTAGTCAACCACTACAATACCAGGTTAGTTCATACGCCCCTTTTTTACTAAACTTTTGCTTTAACTGCGAGGCTGAGAACATGCTAAAACTTTTTCCTAAATATTTTAGTACACTGTATGATAATAAGGTTTTACTTTGTTATTAAAATTGTAGATCTCATTATGCTAATGATAATCACTACTGTTTCTGTAGATAATATCTACGATTTCTAAGTGATAAAACTATTATTTCTCTGTGATTACAAATGTAATCCTCATGAGGAACACATGTTATTCCTATTATATTATTTTATTAATTCTAAGGAAAATTATAACTGCTAAGCCTTTGGGAATATTCCAGTTAATTCTAAGTGAATAGATCTATTATTTTTATGAAAACATGTGTGTTATATCTATTGGATTTCTATGAGCTGATAATTATGGGTTGAGAGCTATAAGAATTCTTTTGATTTTTAGTTAGCCTATTCCAACTCTATTATTTCTAACTCGGATGATAAGAGTATCTACTGATTATCTCTATACTTCTACTCTTTGGACTGGCAGATTGAGTGACTAACGTCACTCAAGTCACAGGCTGGTGATAAATAGTTGTGAGGCCTTGGGAAAACTAATGGATGGAAATGAATTGAGTACATTGTGGTTTGCCTTTTTTGGTGGCTGCAATGTGGTCAATTCAATTATATAGATCAATTGGGATATGACTTCGAGTCAGACTTGATCTCACTTCCTAATCAGATGTGAGTAAAAGTAAGTCAAAGAGTACACCACCCCTAATAACTGTGGAGAATTGCACTACTTAGAAACCTAATGTGTTATGTTAATATCATGATAATGTAATGGTTTGTCATATTGGAGATTTTGATCGTGATTAAGTCTATGGGTGATGAAATGGATATCTATAGCTACAATACAGGTGGAATTGAGTTCTGTCAAATGTGTGGTGGGTTGGCGGCTTCATTCGTGATATGTATGCCCTATATATAAGCACGCTCGACTGGACAATATCCTATATGTAGGTGTATCTATAGAGAGGAGATGGGGATGAGGTAATGCCAAATGAGAATAACTGAGACTTTTGTATTACAAGATGTTGTGTAAATAACTCTGAAAGTTTTTAAATAACTAAACTTATGAACTCACCAACCTAGTGTTGACTTCGTTTAAATGCATGTTTTCATAGTTGACGAACATGTCTAGTTACCAAGCATCATGATTAAGCCAGTGGACTTTAGAAGAGACCTAGCTTACTTTTGTGATGTGCATATTTTGGATGACATAACATGGAATCATTTTTTGTAAATCTTGTGAAGATACAAGATAGAAAACTCAATGATTCTTTTGGTAAATTTACTTAGTTAAATTATGAACATGTACTATGTAATTTAACTTTGTAATTCTGTATCAATGTCATGTTAGCATTTCTCATTATATATCATGTGCCATGTAAACAATCTGATCACTATTATTATCACCCGATATCGCGCCCCGTGAACCTTTCGCCCTACGGGAAAGTCGATCTAGCCCGCCGGCTCGGGGTGTGACAGCTAGCGGCTGAAGCAGTTGCGACTGACTTCTACGTATGCCCCACACATAAACCATTTACAATACATTGGGTGGATGTCAGTGTTGACGAATAAGGGAAATGTTTGTTAGGAAAATACTTATTAGTTTAGGATTGATATATCTGTGATCACCAGACAAGGACACACTCGTAGTATATTACAAAGGTGGTGGGCTGGCAGCTGGATAAGTTGTGATCTACTCCTACGTATGCCCTATACATAGACCATTTGTGGCATATTGGGGGTCTGTTAGTGTCGGGAACTTAGGATATTACTAGGATATGATGGAAATGGTTGATGGAAAATTCTGGTCGAATATTGATTATTGGGAATAGTTGGAGAAAATTATGGATATACTTACTTATGAATACCCTCTATAGAGTTATATTGAAAGGAAGATATGAACACTTAGTGATAATTTGGACACTTAGTGATGATATGAACCCTTATTAATGTTATGGACATTGAGAATTGGTTTGGGAATTTAGTAAACTTAGATGTTAGGGGAGCTTTAATGCCAGGTGAACTTAGACATTAGGTGAACTTCGAAAATAGGTGAACCTAGATGTCAGGTGAACTTAGACATTAGGCGAACCTAGTTGTCAAAGAGAACTTGAATGCACTTCACTCATGATTATCCCCCATAGGATAAGGCTATGAAGTGGAACACTTGGGAAACATAAGTATACCCTAATTTCTAACAAGGGCATAATCGCACTGCATTGCAAAGGTGGAGGGACGGTGATTGATGCGACTGCGGTCAAGTCCCCGTATTTCCTAAATATAAACTTGTTGTACTGCATCGGGATGTTTTCAGTGTTAGTATAGCGTAGAAAACGTTTGAACTAAGGAATATTTAGTTAGTGTTAGATGTGACCAATTAAGATGCTTTGATATGACATTAGGAAACTATTGCCTTATTATGGGTTTAACAACATATAGGAGAAAAATACAGTTCCATATATGTAATCCTAATTATTAAAATGAACTCATTTGACCTTAGTTTGCATGATTTACGTTGTAAGCGGTAGTAACATGTTTCTAAACATCTTCGGAAACATGTCGCCGCACCGTCACATTGAAGATACTACAAACCCTAAGGATGGGGATGCTAACAACAATAATACCAACACTGGCATGCAAGAGTTAGCAAATCTCATTACTGGATTGGTAACTCAACTTAATTAAGCCAACCAGACCCTCAACCAGAACAGGGGTGGTGCAAACCCATTTGCTTGTACCTTCAAGCACCTCAACTCTTGTAACCCAACGAAATTTACAGGTGCTGAGGGAGCTACTGGTCTGCTGCAGTGGTTTGAGAGTATCGAGAACACCTTCATCAATAGTGACTGCCCTAAAAATCTTAAGGTGCGTTATGCCACCAATGTTTTCCAAAAGAGAACACTAATTTGGTGGAATGGCGAAAAGCAAAGTAGGGGAGTTGATGCAGCCCTAGAACTGACATGGGCTGAGGTCAAAACTCTAATGACCACCTAGTTTAGTCCTCATAGTGAGATGAGGAAACTTGAAGCTGAGGTCTGGGAATTCAAGCAAGACAACGGTGAGAATTTGATCTACAATTCTCGTTTTCATGAGTTGCGTTCACTAGTGCCTCATCTGGTGAGACCCTTGGAGAGAGCAATAGAGAAGTATATAGGTGGATTTCCTATGATGATTCACGACACCATCTTTGGTAGCAACCCTGCCACTTTCAAAGCGGCAATCCGCCTATCTGCTACACTAACTGATAACCATGTTAAGGCTGTAACACTCACAAGAAAGGGTACAAAGAAGACTGAAACGAAGACAGTTGGAAAAGAGACTTCAACTGAATTCAAGATTGAACCAGCCAGTTCGTCCAAAAGCAGCAATCGGAAGAGAAAGTCAAGATGTTATGCTGTTACTACACCTGCTGGTCAACAATCATCCAGCAACTCAAACACCGGACCTCGTGTTGGAGTGATTCAGTAATGTAATGTATGCAGATATCATCATGCACCAAACTTACCATGTCATGTTTGAAACAACTGTGGTATGTATGGGCACCTGGCCAATGTATGTAGGAGTGCACCGCAAGCACAAAGGATGCAACTTGCACAGCTTGCCCTGGCTACTCCTCATGCACAACCACTTCAAGCAGTACTATTTCATCCTACACCTGCATAGGCAAGAGCTTGTTATGAGTGTGGGGATGTAGCTCATTTCAGGAACTAGTGCTCAAGCCTGACTGGCAATAATCAGAGGGTGGCAACAGACAGAGCTTTTCAGCTGAATGCTCTCGCTACTCAAGCCAATCAGGATGTCGTTAATGGTACGTTCCTTATCAACAACATATATGCCTCGATATTATTTGATTGTGGTGATGATAGAAGCTTTGTTTCATATGAGTTTGAATATGTGTTTGGTAGAACACGTACGAAACTAGATAAACCGTTTAATGTGGAGGTGGTCGACAGAAACTAAATTGATATTGACACTATTATTTTTGGATGTACGGTGAATCTTAACGATCACGTTTTCCCAATAGATCTCATACCTATGCATCTTGGTAGCTTTATTGTTATCATAAGCATGGATTGGTTGGCCACTCACAGAGCAGAGATAGTATGCTTTGAGAAATTCATTCGTATTCCTTTACCATCGGGAGAAACTCTAAGAGTATTTGGAGACTCCTAGTAGGGGACTTAAACTCATGTCATGTACCAAAACTCATAAGTGTTTATGAAAGAAGTGTATAGCTTTTCTCGCACGTATAGTGGAAGATAAATGGAAAGACAAGAGCATTCAAGACGTTCCAGTTGTACGTGATTTTCCAGAAGTATTTCCAAAAGATTTTCTGGGGATTCCACCACAGGTCAAGTCGAATTTAGAATGATCTAGTACCTGGTGCGAACCCAGTCACCAAAGCTCCATACAGGCTTGCACCTTCAAAGTTACAGGAATTGGCGAGTCAATTGCAAGAACTGTCTGATAAAAGATTCATTCGCCCGAGCCATTCACCATGGGGTGCAATAGTCTTATTTGTCAAAAAGAATGATGGGTCCTTCTGAATGTGCGTCGATTACCGCGAATTGAATAAGTTGACCATTAAGAATCAATATCCGTTGCCACGTATTGATGATCTTTTCGATCAACTTCAAGGTTCGGCGTGGTTTTCAAAGATCGACCTACGGTCTGGGTATCATCAACTTCGCGTCCATGAAGATGATATTCCCAAGATAGCTTTCAGAACGAGATATGGCCATTACGAAATTATGCTAATGCCCTTCGGCCATACCAATGCACCTACGGTTTTCATGGATCTCATGAACCATGTTTGTAGGCCATAACTAGATAAATTTGTGATCGGGTTCATCGATGATATACTTATATATTCCAATATCAAAGAAGAACACGAGCAACACCTTAAGTTGATTTTGGATATCTTAAGGAAAGAGCAAATGCATTCCAAATTCTCCAAGTATGAATTTTTGCTTAAGGAAGTTCAGTTCTTAGGACACATAGTCAATGAAAAGGGTGTTCACGTGGATCTTGCAAAGATTAAAGCTATGAAGAATTGGAGTACACCAAAGACACTGACAAAGATTCGTTCATTTCTCGGACTTTCCGGTTACTAACAGCGGTTTATTTCGAAATTCTCTCGGATTGTTGTTCCCCTCACTTCCTTAACTTAAAATGATATGCCTTATGAGTGGGGACCAAAGCAAGAAGATAGTGTCCTTGTATAATAACAAGGTTTATAAACGATTATTTTCGAAAACACGAGTTTAGAGTAAAAGAGTTTATAAATTCCATCATTTAAAAGTGTTTATCCTTTATAAAACCATTTGAGTAAAAACTGATATAAACCGTTTAAAGAACTTTTCTAAAACCTTTTTAGTAGAAAATGTTAAACAGTTGATAAAACCATTATAAAAGGTTGATAATTTCTTTGAAAACAATTGAGAAATCCCTTGGATTTCTAGAGTGAACCTGTAATGTTTGTAAAGTAACATAAACCTGTATCATGAAATATGATTGAAGTAAGAGTATTTGATCACGTGTTCCACCCCAAAACAGTTGTAAAAACAGTAAAAAGAGGGGCTAATGTTCTCACCTGTCTGCAGTAGACTCTGAACTATAACAAATAGCAAGTAGCAAACAGGACTTCTAACTGGTTCCTATATCATTGTAATCATACATAAGATATAAGATTTATAATTGTATAGACCTTGATTCATTGATTGACTTGTGTTATCTTGAACTTTATTAACTCTTGAATAACTTGTTCTCATGTTAAAGAATGTTGTGTGAACTTGAAAGCCATGATTTAGTCACTTGATTGAGAGTTGTTTAATGTAAAAGAGGGGTCATGTTCTTTCATGCACAACTTGTATGCATAAAATGACAAGTGTTGATGATGTTCGATCACCATTGTTCAATATGTAAATGTATAGATATGTTCAAGTGTTTTAGATTCTTGTGATTATGAATTGATCTCGTTAGTAGCTTAAGTTAAACTTAGTCCAACCAAGATCAATTCATAGTTACTTTGTGTTGTGGGCCAAACAATGGACCTTAAGCCCATGAAACCATGATAGGCTTAAATAAAGGTCCGTGGGCCTCTTAGGTTGACAACGGGCCAATTGGATGTGATGTTGGGCCAACCAATATGTTTATGGGCCATGTAAGATACCAAGGATAATGTTGGGCCTAATCAAGATCATAATGCACCGAATGGGATTTAATTGTGCCTATAGGAATCGGTTTGGGTCAAATGGGATTGAGTTGGGCCAATTGCTAAGTATTGGGTCGAAATGGATATCGTGGGACAAATAGATGAATTGTTGGGCCAAGAGTCCTATTGGGCTTATTCTAATGTGGCCCGAGGTTATCCAATCGGTTGGGCCAAGGAATATAAAGAAAGTTGCATGTTTGGGTCTCGGCTAACCCACTTGGCAGCGAACCCTTTATGGGTCAGGCCTAAGGTTCGCTAACAACCGAAGGTTCGGCTAGGACATGCTGATGGTTCACTTGATCAAATGGTTCGGCCTTCATGCAACATAAGGTTCGGTGAGATTAGGGTTCGTGAGTTGATAGTTAAAGGTTCGGCCTGATGATCACAGAACCAAGGTTCGCCTGGTGGTTCGCTGCATGCATGAAATGGTTCGGCCATAAGGTTCGGCCACATGAAGCTTCAGCTAGGGTTCGTCGCATGCATGAGGGTTCGCTGGATCAAGCATGGTTCGTCTGTGATGATGTTGATGAAGGTTCGTCGCAATGTAAGATTCGTGAGGACCCCTAGGGTTCGGCTGGGCATGCAACGAACCATATAGATTAGTTAAGGTTCGCCATAGGCCAATGGTTCAGCCAAGAAACCCTAATAGGTTCGGCTCCATGCTGTTGGTGTCGAGTACCTCCCGAACCTGTCATCATCACCATCATTCGACTTTGGTTCTTCGATCCAACCATTCCCATGCTTCGAACACTTATAGCCTAGTCCTCGAAAGTTGTTAGTTCGACTGGAATGGGCTGGGACCGGTTGTACTAGGTTTGAACAACACACAAACGAAAAACCCTATTTTCGTGATTTTTCAAGACTCATACCTCGTTTTTGGCCGGACAAATCCACAGATCCTTTGTACTTCCGTGTAGGGAATGTCAAGAGCTTCGCGTGGACACCAAGAACACCCAAATCCGTGGAGAAACGAAGGAGTTATGCGCGTTTGAAGCTCGGTTTTCTAGAGAGAGAGAGGATGGACGAATTTTCTAGTGAGAGAAAGGGTTTGCTGGAATTAAATGAAGGAAATGGCCTTTTTTAAGGCTTTTATAGCCCGTGTGGTATTCGGGTTCGTTCCGGTCGCTCGGTTCGCGTTTTTGTCGCGTAACGCGTATTTTACGCGATTTAAATAAAGGATTATTATTCTCATCATTTTGATGAGTTTCAAAATTGTAAAAATGAAAAATAATATATTTCACTTATTTTTAGGTTCGTTCATTGTCATATCGTTAAACAAATACAATTACGTGTATACCCGCAATCGCGTACGTTTTCCGATCGTATTAATTATTTATAGTCGTTTAATCATAATTATAAGTTCAACATTCGTATCATTATGGATCGTCACCCATAACTATACTCAGTCTCGCTTACGTATTATGATTTTGGTTTAATTAATTGTCATAATACTCGTCTAAACACTACGCACTAACACTATCCCTTTACACCGAACGCAATATATGTATAGGGCATACCCCAGATTCCAGCTACCTGCCGTACCTGACCCGTCCCACCACTGTTTCGATATAATACGATATTGTTCTTGCCTAGCGACTCGACTGTAAATAAATAATACATACTTGTTCCTAAATAATAAAGATCCTAACACACAAGCACATTATGAACACATGAATCACATTGACTGATTTGATATGAAAACACATTTGTTCTAACACTGTTTACGACTACCATGACTAAATGTACAAATGTTACATGATACGATCTGGTTTTGGGTTGGAATGGTTAATGGATACGGATTGGTCACCAAATATAGTCAAGGACACATGGTCATGATTTATCGATATGGATAGGTTGCGACCGACTCCTACATATGCCCTATACATAAACTTATTTCGATCTATCATGGATGTGTAGTGATATAATTTAGTGGGGGTTGCGGATTGGGAAATTGATAATTGGTAAACCTATTTAATGAGATAATGAAAATAATTACGCGATGGTGAGAACACGAATATAATTTAAACGCGAATGTTATTTCAGAAATATTAACCTAATAGTGTTTTTGCTTGGGTCAAGATTCATATGAATACAATTATTAGGAATAATATACTGAAACGACATTCCATAAATCATAAGTCGAATTGAGTTACGATGTGAACGTTGAATTCGAAAAGGTGACGATCTTTACGAATTCGTACGTGAGTAACGTGTTTCGATGAGATAACCGAAATAATATGTCACGATTTTTAAATTAAAAAAAAAAATTAAAAACGTTTATTATAAATTATTACCTTAAAAGAATTTTAAAAAAAATCATTTTCATTAAACTATTTTAAACAAAATCATTTTATTAAACATTTGGTATTTTAAATACAATTTACGTGAAAACTGTACAAATAAAACGAGATAACGCAAAATGAACGTAACCGGACACGCGGGATTACACCGTGAAATAAAAGGGATCGAATACTTCTTCTTCTTCTTCATTTCCACCCGCATTTTCTCTCTCTATGAAAGAATTCCCGTCATGTTCTTCTCTCTCTAAAATCCAAAAAGTTAAAACCTTCAATTCTAAACCATTTTGATTGATTTTCATCACAAAACGTTTCTCCACTCACGTAGATCACGGAAGTACAAGCCGATCAAACGAAGGATCAAGCGTAGAGGTAATCTATAAGCTTCATTTGAGTTTTATTTTGGGTTTTCAACTTAAACTTAAATCATAAGTCTTCTTCACATCCAAATGGGCTTTTTAAAGGTTTTGAATCTAAAAAATATTTGAAATAGGAAACTATGAGTACCATGCAACTTTCTGGGAATGTAAAAGAAATGGGTAGCTAGAGGTTGAAGACGATGGAGTTGCAAACTTGAAAACGAAAGGCTAGGGAGCCCCTTGTCAAACCGAGAATCCCCTACAGGGCCGAGAACTCCTTTTTTTATTTAGAATGGCCGAGAACCCCTTTGTTTAATATAGGTTGGCCGAGAACCCTCTTGTTTAGCCGAGGACCATTATATTTGGCCGAGAACCTTCTTTCACTTTTTATATATTGATCCGAGAACCCACATGTGATCGAGAACCTTTTTTTTCTTTCTTTCTATTCTTGATCGAGAATAAATTAATGGGCCATATATCAATTCATAGTCTCCTTAAAATTTTAGCCGGGAACTTCGCTTGTATTGGGTGTCAAAACCAAGACCCCACACCCAAGCTTTAATCGGAAATTTGGGTTATGAGATGGTTGGTCACATACCACCTAGAACAAGTTGGTTCTTGTAACATCACTATATTTCAGGCATTTTATTACATAAATATTTGTACTGTTAAGACCTGATATAATAATTGATGATTACAATGGATTATTGGATGTTATTATCATTGGTATACATATTGAGAACATATAATATCATAATGAGCATAAACCATGAGAAGTTTAGTTTGAAATAAAACTAAACAGAACCAGAGAGTTTATTTCAATTGAATTAATATGATATGGGTTGTTGAATTGGAATGGTAGTTGTATGAGGTTCTATAACCAAAGATAGGCAAGGATATAATCATGGTCTATCGAAGAGGTGGTAGAATGAAGGCTGAAGCAGTTGCAACTGACTTCTATGTATGCCCTATACATAAACCATCTTCGGTTTATCATGATTATATCTGTGTTGAGGCTTTGGTGAGGAGAATCCGAGGTTTTGGTTTGGAATGACAAAAAGTTATGAGCTGGTTATTGTTTGGTTACTAAACATAGTTAAGGACACATGGTCATGATTTATCGAAATGGTGGTGGGACGGTGGCTGGATAGGTTGCGACCTACTCCTACATATGCCCTATACATAAGCTTATTTCGGTCTATCATGGATGTGTCAGTGATATAGTTTAGTGGGATTTGGATTGGGAAATTCTGATATTCAACATAATAAAATAATGAAAGCATTATTGGAAATGATTACGCAATGGTGAGGTTACGAATATAACTTGAACGCGAATATTAATTCAGATATATTAACTAAATAATGTATTCGCATGGGTGACAATTCACATGAATATAATTATTAAGAATTGTATCCTGAAACGATATTCCATAAATCGTAAATCGAATCGAAATACGATGTGAGCGTTGGATTCGGAAAGGTGACAATCTTTACGAATACGTACATGAGTAACACGTATCGACGAGATAACTGAAATAATATCTAACGATATTAAATTAAGAAAAGGAAATTAAAAATATTTATTAGGAATCACAACCTAAGGCGGATCCGAACAAAGCGCTTTATAAAATAAATGATTTTACGAAGGCAAACGAAATCATTATACGAAACAACTTAATTAAAAATCATTTTATTAAAACGAAACTTAGTTATTTAAACGTTTTATGTTTTTAATATAATTTTCGAGAAGAATCGAGCGTTTTGTAATTTTTAACGAAAAATAAACGAGACCGAGCACGGGGGAACGACATGGAATATAAGAAGGATGAACCTCCTTCTTTCCCACCATTTTTCACTCTCACACACTCTCTCTAGACACCATTTTCTGCCTACTCTCTCTCTGAAAACTTCTCTATAACTTATCTCAACCGTTTCTCAACCATTTCGCGAGATCTTGGTGCCAAAACGTTCGTGAGATCGAGTAGAACGAGAACCCACAAATATTTCGAGCATTTGAACGCGATTCGAAGGTAGATCGAGTATTTTACGTTTTGTTTTCTTACTTTGACACAACCGGTTATAATATTGAGCTTGTAAAACACATCTTACCGCTTTAAAATCTTTAAACGAGATTGTAACAAGGGATAGGGTTGTCTGGTTCGGATCCGCAACATTAAAAGAATCCGATGGAGATGGTGATGGTCAGATTCGGTTCGTGAGGGAAGCAGGTCGACGAACCAGCTGGCAACAAACCTGACGGGTCGAACCTTTTCTCTCAACCGAACCTTCACATGCTACGAACCCTAGCAGCCGAGCCATCATGTTGCTGCGAACCTTAGCCGCCAACCCATTGGGACGAACCTGTTACAGTGAGCATGGCCTAGACGAACCTTGGTATGGCTGAATCCATGGTGGCCAAAGCTGAGATGGGATGAACCTAGACCGGCCATTTATGAACAAGAAGCTGCGAACATCCCTTAGTCAAACCTTGTGGCAGCCGGACCTCATGATAAACATACCTGATGGGGTGCGAACCTGCAAACTAAGAACCTAGGGCTCATGGACTGCAACCCATGCACGACCGAACCTCATGGCTGGTAACCTCATGACCGAACCTGGCGGAACCGAATCCTTAGTCTTGGCCGCACCCTTGGTCTGCAAGCCTAGGAACTATTATCCCAAGGGTGGCGAACCCTATGGGGCCGAACCAAAAAGGGTAACTGGGCCGAGGTTCACTGGATCAAGGGCGGTTAAGTCTAAGTTTTCGAATTAAGGGCTAAGGGTGAACAAAAGAACATGATAATGGAATAAACACATGCATGCATGAAGAATTTAAGAGTTGCCACCTGTTCTTAATGATATAAACTTTGAATCATGAGATTTTACATAAGGTGAACCTTTTATGAGAATAACTTAGATATAATTTCCTTAAAACTTGAATTGGATTTTAATAACTTAAATTAAGGTGGTCGATTGAGTTAATCATGCATGGATATATCTTAACTAGTTTATAATGCATATTGGGGAGATGCAATACAATTGTCTTAAACTTAAGAAATTTACAACAAAAGAAGCATATTGTACAACACAACAAAGCATAAACTCACTCCAGACAAAGCTTAAACTTTGAATCCCAATTTAAAACCTAATTTATGCTTTACATCTGATCCTTGCCTTTCTTAACCATTTTCAGCATCTTCCTCCCAAACCAGTTAATCGATCAATTCATCTTCCTTCCCTTTCATTCTTCTTACCTTATATGGTTAATATCTCAACCAGGAGAATGAGATTCGATAACCGGATCTTGAAGAAAGCTATCTTGATATCTTCGCCAAGCATCAACGTAGAACTGGTAAGCATCTTCTTTGCTTTTCTTATTTTCTGAATCAATAGACCGGTTATAAGAAATTTGGCTCTAAATTCAAATGTTTGATTTCTTATTTAAACAGATGCATCTCTTCAATCGAACACCCAAACCTCCTTCATTAGCTTCTTCAATCACGGTATGTTTCAAAAAATTTTTTAACCTAATTTTCGTTCATAATTTTAACCTTAATTTTCTTCTTATTTGTATGCATGCTCTTCAAACTTCGTAGTTTTCATCACGTTGTTCTTTGAAGCTGACACAAAAATTGGAAAGCCTCTACAATCAGTATGTTTGTTCTTTGCTTTTATAGTTATGTTCTTTGTTCTCAAACATTTTCTATAAAATTGATACTTTGAAAAAATAATTTTTGGTACAGTTCATATACTTTGTTTTAAACCATGTTTCTCGATTTATTATTTATGTATGTATGTATTTATTGAAAAAAGTATGTATGTATGTTTTATACATACATGAGTTTGTATGTACGCATTAGGTTTGAATATTAACAAAAAAAAATTAAGTAATTATACATGAGTTTGTATGTATCAGTTTTTATGTATGTATGTATGTATGTATGTATGTATGTATGTATTTATGTTTGTATGTATGTATGTATGTATGTATGTATACCTGCATACAGTTTATAAAAATAATGTGGCTATAAAAATAATGTGGCTATATACCTGTATGTGTGTAATTATACAGTTAGGAGATATGTAGCTATATACCTGTTGCATACCATCAAAATAGTATTATGCAGCTACATAATCTATGTTGGCCCTTCATATTTACCTCCAACCAATGGTTTTATAGCAGAACCACCATATTCTGCACACACTCCGAGTCCATAAACAGCTGCCTAATGTAAAAAATATTAAAAAAAAATCATTCAGGCCATAAGAAAAAATGCAGACACAAAATTTTGGTCAATCATCAAGCTGACCTGTCGAACATCTGGACTTTCATCATTGCATGCTTCAAGAAGAAAAGGAAGATATGTATCATAGTACTTTACAGCCGCTTCACGACACTGCTCTGCCAGATCATCAAAGATGCAAGTAGCAGTCCTCCTTTGTTCAGCAGTTTTATCCTTGCCCTTTAATCAAGCAAAAAGGAAGCCACTATTAACCCTTAAAAAGAATTCTTATACAGAGGAATAACCGAGTTAGCAAACAAAAAAAAAGTTAGTATCATCATATTTACCCTTCCAAAACATTACAAATTTTCATTATAAAATAAATCCACCATTACATCAGTTAGTTTCACTGAATAAATGAATTATCACATAGCATAACATTCTGTTTGTTTATCTAGCAAAGCAGACATTTATTTGGAAAGGTAAAAATTAGAGTATTGGTGTTATTAAAGAGAGATTATGATATTGTGAACTTGGAAGGGTACACAGTTAGAGCTTTTGAAGTTATGTTCACTTAGACGGTCACTGTTTTGCTGATACCTAATTTCTTAATTGGGGGAAGTATGCGACGGTTTCTTAATTTCTTGTTTGATTTCAGTTTCAGTTATATTACAGCTCTAAATCTAAAAAAATTTACTCTATTTTTATACAAAGAAAACTAAGATCTTCTCCTTGAACACCTTGCTTAAGCATACAATCTTTCCTTTGATAACTTATTCCATATCCTTTCTTTATACACACCACAATGTATTTATTATATGCAATTTTGTGACTATGTTTGCAATTTTGTATGCATGTATGTATATGTATGCAGTTTTGTTGGGCATTTCGGTCAGCCTGGTTGTATGTGACATGAATTGCATGATGGTACACAACTTTGATAGCATTTGGATTGTAATAATAGTGTTATGTGCAGGTCAGACTAACAATATCAACGAAATAAGGAGCTTCTCATAAGAGGTGGTTTTGAACATCAAGAAACAAGTGCAATGGTAAGGGTGCTATATTTTAATTTTTTTTTATACGGACATCTTCAAGGAGAAATTCTTCAAGAAAGTCCAATTGTATGTTTAACCTGATCAAAGCATAATATTTTAATCATGAATATTGAAAACTTACTACCATTTTCTTCTTAAGCATAATATTGTTGTGGATGAAGAAGATTGTTATGTAGGTTAGATTTTCTTTATTTAGATGGGAGTTATACAACAAACACTAATTAAATTAATCAAGAAAATTCATATTAATACTTTGACCTAAACCCATTGCTGCAGGTTAGTTATGCATCAGTTCATGACAAGCAAACAAAAAAAAAGTTTTAATAAAGAACATAGCAAACTTTTTTGACATAAAGTTAGGAAGTTAGCTGATAATTTTCTAATCTTGCACATAATTCTTCTCAAAATTCGTCAATTGTAAGGTGCAATAGAATTTGAGTAAGAAAAATGAAACTAAAATATGCTTTATGTACGACGTAAATATATTTGATATATATGATGGTTTTGAAAATTTTCTCAGGTTGGCTTCTGCTGCTGCAGGGAATTTATCACCCACTCGTTGCATTAGATTGGGTTTGGCTTTGAACTTCTCGGTTTTCTGTTACAAGATAACGAACTCTTCCGAAAGGTAGCAAATTTTTAAAATGATACGTGTTTTTTGACGCTTGATATTGAGGTTGCTGTAATTTATTATATATTAGCTTCTTTGTTCTATATTTCTGTTATGGATCATCTTTTGGTAAATCCCTAGCACAAACTATTATCGTAGAATTTAAACTAGCATTAGGCCATGAATCAATCAAAGTAAAACTGTGAAAATTAAAAATTCCATAAACCAATATAAATTAACCAAAAATGGAAAAAGGAACATGAAAATATTAGGCAAATTGGTAATTCAGCTTGTGCAGCTTGTTTTGCACTTTTATCACCACCAACATTGTTGTGATGTTGGCAGCATCGATAAACTGACATAATAGATCCAATATGTTAATATACACCATGAACATAAATAAATTAAAACTAAAATAAAAAAAATAACAACTTTAATAAAGAAACTTACCTCAAAATATATGGTAATTAATGTAAAATGGGACTATAATGGAACTTACAGTATACATCTGAATGTGTGTGACTTGTGTGCATCTCATACACAACAAGATAATTTTCTAATCTTGCACATGATTCTTCTCAAAATTTGTCAATTGTAAGGTGCAATAGAATTTGAGTCAGAAAAATGAAACTAAAATATGCTTTATGTACGACGTAAATATATTTGATATATATGATGGTTTTGAAAATTTTACAATATGCTTTATGTAAATGCATTTTTTGACTCTGTTGTCTAAAAACAATGTATGTTTTAATGATCATTGTAATGCTAGGGGTATCCTCAAAGCGTGCTGCTACATACTTGACATACCAAGCTATCCCTATCAGGTAAATCTTCTCTATGGTAGCTAAAATAACCACTTTTGTTGAATTTCTAATCTAGGAAGGATATTTAGGATAAAAGATCCTGTGCAGCAGTTCATGACAAGCAAACAAAAAAAAAGTAGCAATAAAGAACATAGCAAAATTTTTTGACATAAAGTTAGGAAGTTAGCTGATAATTTTCTAATCTTGCACATGATTCTTCTCAAAATTTATCAATTGTAAGGCGCAATAGAATTTGAGTAATTTTAAATTCACCAACAATTGGCGTGTCACCCTGAGTTTCGATAACCTGCCAAACAAGGCATTAAAGTATAAATGAATAAATAGCAACAGAGAAGCAATTATCTTTGTTACTGTAGCCAGGGAAGATGGGTTGGACAAAAAACAACACAAATTGAGCCATACACAACTTGTTTTCTCTAACAATGGCTATTGTCCCATCTCATAAAGACTAATTACATTCTTTCTATACTTGCATGTTAACATGTGTTAACCAAACGATAAATACAAATGTTTATCAGCAAAAGTTAAGGCTAAATGTCTGGAATAAGGACAGAATTACATTCTTTCTTTTTTATGTATTGCTGGTATATAATTGATGTCCTGTACTTCATATTTTTTTGGATTTTTTTGTAGGTTGACCACTTGATTTCTTCACCTACAAAATCCTTCAAGGTATCTTTCTACCTTTCATAATAGACATTACACTTACACATTGTTAAGGGGGATCTCAGGTGAAAATACCAAGGTATTAGTGCATCCTACGAAAGAGTTTAGTCGAGACGGTGTGCACACCTCAAATGTTGTTTTTAGTGAAGTGTTGCGCGATGAATGAAATGCATTTGTTATTAAATTAAGGTAATTTAATAATAGAATTTAATAATATTATACTATTCATTTATAATATATTGACTTATTCATTTTCTCTCTTACATAAATTAGGATTATTTCTTAGATGTAATGAAGAAAAAGGTTGAAGATGTTGATAGTCATCGAAGATATGTGCTCGAACTATATAGTTGACAATTGGATTTTAAACTTTAGATATCTATGTTTCTAACTAACATTTGTTATTTATGTAGTGGGTTTTTTATTTTTCAAGATCATTGTGTTTATAACGATTTTTTTATTTATGTATACTTCATGGCATAGATAGACCACACCAAAATGTATAAACAAAAGTAAAATATCGTGAGAACTATCTGTTTCACGAAAATAATGATATATTAAATAAAACGAACATCGCGTCCTATATAATCGTATCCGCCGCCGCATCGCGCGGGTTTCCGACTAGTATATATATATAAGAGTGTACATAGGTGTATAAGGTTATTGCTTTTACAACTTGTATACCTTTGATGTATTATTAAAAAATCATCATATATTGGATAATTAAAACTAACGAGTTTAAATTACATTTCATGATGATCGTTAATAAAATCTTAGGTGTTACAACTTAACTTACATTAAATAAACTAAGTTAACGAAGCACTTAATGAATAAAAGTAAACACTTATGGACACTCGATTAAAATGAAACGCACATACTTATGAATGTGATACACACGAAAATTACAGATTGTTGAGTTGCTTTTGATTTCATATACGCGAGCGTGCATTCTACGAAAACACTGAATCTAAGGAATTCAGTTGAGTTCTCATAACCTCCTTTTTAAATCACTTTGTTTTTAAACTCGGAGGTGGAACATGTATACCAAGATTTAAAATATTATTTTGATAACACATGGGTGACACCTAGATTATCAATATGATATTCATATTATTGAATTATTATTGATTGTGAACTGATATGGATGATTACATATTCCGTGATTCATTGTTGGTTGAGTTGACTTCGGTCTTCCACGATAATTGAATTGCTGTTGATTGTGTTAACTAAGGTCCTCCGCTATGATTACACTGTTGATTGAGTTGACTGTGGTCCTCCGCAGTGCACGTTTTGACATTTATACTATTGACGAATATCGTTGGTTGAGTTGATTGCGGTCCTCAACGATGATTCTGCCGTTGATTGAGTTGACTGAGGTCCTCCGCGGTAACTTATGTTGATATGATTATGGTGAATATATGTGGATGTGTTTGGTTGAGATTGGTTGAATATATGTGAATGATTATTTGTGATTATTTGAATTAGGTGATTATTGTGTATATGATTACTTGAATTGTTTGGATGTTGTGTTTGTTGGGTTTTGGCAGAGTTGGACAATCTTACAGGTGCACAGGTGTATTTTCCTTGAAAAACTATAAACTTTTATAAACACTTGTAAACATTTCTGAAACATAAAAACTTATGATTACTCACCAACTACTTCGTATTTGACACTTGATTTTCTACATGTTTCAGGGAATGAAGAGAAGTAAGTAGAGAAGGGTAGCTCTACATCTTTTGGACATCATCACTTAGGATCTTGGACTTAGCTAAATTAACTTGATTTCTGAAGACTAAAGTTTAGTCAATTTAACTAAATCTTTTGTGTAATTGTTGTAATTAAAATCATGACGAACATGATTTTTGTGTAATTACTTTATTTGATTTAATTGATATGTGATGATTTAATTAGATGCCCACAAGCTTATGAACGATCTACACATCCCTCGTGGCATCCCGACGTTTCGGCCATCGGTAGGGGTGTTACAGACTTGGTTATAGAAAATTAGGCTACTAGAAATGGTTGACCTAGTATATAACCATAGGATAGACTAGTATGAAGTTATTTCATACACTAGTTATTATATTCAGGATTTCATGTGTCACACCCCGTGCGCCGCGTGCGGAATCCACGGCGCGGTGACGAATGATGGTTGAATCATGAACAAGTATTGAATAAGAACAACCACAATGTATTACTAAGTTTCATAATGTTTAGACCATTGTTTAGTTACAGACATTCTATCTACCAAAAGAATGACAACTACAGACCCAAAATATAGTTTACAAAATAAGACACCAACAAGACAATTAAACAAATAGGATTTAATGTGTTTCTAATCCATCCTAGCTTGTTTCTTCATCATGTTCTATCTTAGAATGGTCCCCTTAGTTGTCCTTGAGAATGACCTAAACCTGATTACCTGAAACACGTGAAAAGTAATTGTCAACTACAAAAGTAGTTGGTGAGAACAATAGGTTTAACAGTGGTAAACATGAATTTGCATTGTATGGCATATATGATAAACAGTGAATAAAAATACACGGATTGGTTGCAACCCAAACTAACATCAAGTCTGTAAAATGTGTCCAAACAGTCAGCAGACTGTTTGCTAGAAAAACCAACATATAATCAAGTCCCAAACTACGTTTGGGGAGTTAGAAAATATGTCAGCAACTTTCAATAACCAGAATGCATCCAAATCTGCAGTTAGCTTATAAAACAAATTTAAAAGCTAACTCCAGATTTGCCGTAACCATATGTGTCCGCTTTCCCTTGTTGTGATCACCCAGTACTAACGCTAATTGAATTTGAAACTTGATGTGTGTATAAGTTTGTTCACAACGATCGACACCATGCTTTTGAATACTTTGATTTGAAACCATTGATTGAATGCCTTATTTGAATACCATGATTTGAAAACCTTGATTTAATACCATGAATTGAAACTCTTGTTTGAATACCATGAATTGAATCCTTTGTTTGAACACCATCATGAAAACTATTGGTTGAATAACTTGTTTGAAACCTTTGATTTTATACATAGAATAGCATCCTTGTATTGTAACAAGGTTTAATACATATTGTTTACGAAAGCACGAGTTTAGAGCAATAGAGTTTATAAATTCCATTATTTAAAAGTGTTTATCATTTATAAAACCATTTGCGTAAAAATTGGTATAAAACAGTTTCAAGAACCTTTATAAAACCTTTTTAACAGAAAATGTTTAACAGTTGATAAAATCTTTTAAAACAGCTGATGAATCCATTGAATTTGTACAGTGAACCTGTAAGGTTTGTAAAGTAACATAAACCCTGTATCATGAAATATGATTGAAATAAGAGTATTTGATCACGTGTTCCACCCAAAACAGTTGTAAAATAGTAAAAGAGGGGCTAGTGTTCTCACCTGTCTGCAGTAGACTCTGAACTATAACAAATAGCAAGTAGCAAACAAGACTTCTAACTGGTTCCTATATCATTGTAATCATACATAAGATATAAGATTTATGATTGTATAGACTTAGATTCATTGATTGACTTGTGTTAGCTTAAACTTGATTAGCCTTTTGAATAACTTGTTCTCATGTTTAAGAGTGTTGTGTGAATTGACTATCATAATTGAGTTACTTGATTGGTATTTGATTCCTGAAAAGAATTGTAATGTTCTTTCATGCACAACTTGTATGCATAAAATAACATGTGTTGTTGAACTTGATAACCATTGTTTAACATGTATTCTGAAGAAATGTTCAAATTGTTTTAAGTCTTTGTGATTATGACTTGATCTCACGATTATGCTAAGTTATAAACTTGAACCGAATGAGATCACTTCACAATTTCTTTAAGTTGTGGGCCAAACAATGGGCCTTGAGCCGTATGGTGTGATGGTCGAAAAGACCAAGGTTGGGCCGAGTTTCAATGAATTTGTTTAAGGTTGTGGGCCGAAGCAAAAGGACATTGGGCCGGTTGTTTTCTGTTGACCCATGAGACTTCTATTGAACTTAAAATAAACGTGGGCTTATTCTAGTAGTGGGCCAATGCGGTTGTGATGTTGGCCCTAGATCAAACAATACATGGTCCGGATAAGGGAATTTAAACCAAGGCCTTGGGCCCATCTATTAGGCCGAACAAAAGTGAATTTGGGCCAAGGCAATAGATAAGGTTGCATGTTGTCCTTCGGCTGAACAAATGGCAGCGAACCCTTGGGTTCGCCATGCATGGCCCAACATGGTTCGTCTCATGATATGGAGGGTTCGGCTGACTTGGGTGGCATCAAGGTTCGATCGCATTAGATGGTTCATTGGCCACTGTAATGGTTTGCCACATGCAAGCTTTGGCTGGGTTCGGTAATAGCATGCAAGGGTTCGTCCGGTTCCATGGTTCGCGTCCATGGTGTGGGTTCGTGGATCTCGACTTAGGTTCGCCCAGGTGACTAGGTTCGGTGAAGAAACCAGCTGGGTATAGGTTCGCCTTACTCAGGGTTCGGCCATGCAACCCTAAGGTTTGGCTAATGGCATCCGTACATGGGGTTCGCCGGTTGATAGAAGGTTCGGCCATGGTGGGACTCACACGAAGGTTCGTCTGATCCAGGAGGGTTCGTGGCAATAGGATGGTTCCTCGGGTGCATGAAGGCTCCGTGCAGGTTCGTGAGGTCCCCTAAGGGTTCGGCTGAAGATCAACGAACCATACAGGTTCGTGAAGCCTCCTTAGGGTTCGGCTAGATGAAGATGAAGGTTCGGCCGTCCCCTTTTCCAGCGAACCTGTTACCAACACCATCATTCAACCTTGTTTCTTCGATCCAACCATTTCTATGCCATGACTACTTGCAAACCCAACCTCGAAATGTTGGAGGTTCGATTGATAAGGCTTAGAACCGGCTAGGACTTAGGTTTAGACGAACACACATAGAAAACCCTATTTTCGTTATTCTTATTTATTGTCGTTTAATCATAATTATAAGTTCAACATTCGTATCATTATGGATCGTCACCCATAACTATACTCAGTCTCGCTTACGCGTTACGATTTTAGTTTGATTAATTTGTTTGTCATACTATTCATCTTAACACTACGCACTAACACTATCCCATTACACCGAACGCAGTATATGTATAGGGCATACCCCAGAGTCCAGCTACCTGCCTTATCTGACGCCGTCCAACCACTGTTTCGATATAATACGATACTGTTCTTGCCAAGCGACATCGACTGTAAATAAATAATACATACTTGTTCCTATATAATCAAGATCCTAACACACAAGCACATTATGAACACATGAATCACATTGACTGATTGGATATGAATACACATTGTTCTAACACTGTTTACGACTACCATGACTAAATGTACAAATGTTACAGTCTCCCCTAGTTAAGGGAATTTCGTCCCGAAATTAACTAGCTGAAGATACTGTAAAAATATGAGGGTACTTAAGCTTCATCTGGTCTTCACGTTCCCAGGTGAACTCAGCACTACGTTTGCCCTCCCATCGTACCTTTACGATCGGGATACGGCTACGCTTAAGTTTCTTGATTCCATGATCCATGATTTCTACCGGACGTTCTATGAATTGCATGTTGTTTTGAATCAGAATGTCTTCCAGTGGAATCTGAACATCATGATCCGCCAAGCATTTCTTAAGATTCGACACATGAAATGTATCGTGAACATTGCTTAGCTCCACTGGAAGTTTGAGTTTGTAGGCTACGGGACCAATCCGTTCCAGGATCTTAAAAGGTCCAACGTACCTTGGTGCAAGTTTCCCTTTCTTCCCGAATCGGACAACGCCTTTCCAGGGAGAAACTTTGAGTAAGACTCGGTCACCGACTTGAAACTCAAGCGGTTTCCGACGTCGATCAGCATAACTCTTCTGTCGATCTCGTGCGGCCTTAAGCCTTGATTGAATGATTGTGATTTTGTCTGTTGTTTCTTGAATGAGTTCAGGTCCTACGACCTGTGAGTCACCAATCTCGGTCCAACAGACCGGTGATCGGCACTTCCTACCATACAACGCTTCGAATGGTGCACATTGAATGCTTGTATGGTAGCTCTTGTTGTACGAAAACTCGATGAGTGGAAGATGAGTGTCCCAACTCCCACCGAAATCGATCACACAAGAACGAAGCATGTCCTCGAGTGTTTGAATAGTCCTTTCGCTTTAACCGTCGGTTTGGGGATGATACGCCGTGCTAAGATTAACACGGGTTCCCAAAGCCTTTTGCAATGATTGCCAAAAGTGAGAAGTGAAACGACTATCTCGATCAGAAATGATTGATGTTGGAGTACCATGACGAGCAATGATTTCGTTGATGTACAATGTGGCTAACTTCTCCATTTTGTAATCCTCTCGGATCGGGAGAAAATGAGCAGATTTGGTGAGTCGATCAACGATCACCCAAATCGAATCGAATCCTCGCGGAGTTCTCGGCAACTTAGTTATGAAATCCATGGAAATTTGTTCCCATTTCCATTGAGGAATTTCAGGTTGCTGTAGAAGTCCCGAAGGCTTTTGATGTTCTGCTTTGACTTTGGAACATGTTAGACATTTCCCCACGTATAATGCTATGTCTTTCTTCATTCCCAGCCACCAGTAAGATGCCCGTAAGTCTTGGTACATCTTATCGGCTCCAGGATGAACTGAGTATCACGACTTATGAGCCTCATCACAGATCAGTGTGCGCAATTCTTCTGACTTTGGAATACAGATGCGGCCGTTGAGATATAACACCCCATCAGATCGAGGTTCGAGTTTCTTCTCAATTCCGCAGTCTAAGTCAGCCTTAAGTTGATTGTCTGTTTCTACTTGTTGTTGTGCAATACGAATCAGGTCTTTCAAGTTTGGTTGTGTGTTGATCTCCATGGCTCTTATACGAATTGGCTTGACTGGTTCTTTACGACTAAGAGCATCTGCCACCACATTGGCTTTACCCGGTTGGTAACGAATCTCACAGTCATAATCAGTTAGAAGCTCAACCCAATGCCGTTGTCTCATGTTGAGTTCTTTCTGATTATGGATATGTTGCAGGCTCTTGTGGTCTGTATAGATGACACATTTAGTACCATAAAGGTAGTGCCTCCAAATCTTCAATGCAAAGACCACAGCCCCTAACTCAAGGTCCTGAGTAGTATAATTCTTCTCGTGAACTTTAAGCTGTCTTGCAGCATATGCAATCACCTTGTCCCGCTGCATAAGTACACAACCAAGACCAACGTTTGAAGCATCCTAATAGACAATGAAATCATCACTGCCCTCTGGAAGACTAAGGATAGGGGAGTTGCATAACTTCTGTTTCAGAAGCTGAAATGCATCTTCTTGTTTCTGTCCCCATATAAACGCTTGACTTTTCTGGGTTAATGTGGTAAGTGGCAAGGCTATCTTTGAAAAGTTCGCGATGAATCTTCTGTAATAGCCTGCCAAACCCAAAAATGAGCGAATCTCTGTTGGAGTAGATAGGGTAGTCCAGTTCTTAATCACCTCAATCTTTGCTGGATCTACATGTATCCCATCCTTGTTTATGACATGTCCTAAGAAGTGAACCTCTTTTAGCCAAAATTCACACTTTGAGAATTTAGCATAAAGTTGTTCCTCTCTTAGTAATTCTAAGACTTTCCTCAAATGATCCTTGTGCTCTTGTTCCGTCTTTGAATAGATCAGTATATCTTCAATAAAGACGATAACAAACTGATCTAAGTAAGGTCTGCAGACTCGATTCATCAAATCCATGAACATTGCAGGTGCATTGGTCAGCCCAAATGGCATAACCACAAACTCATAGTGTCCATATCGAGTCCTAAACGCAGTCTTTGGTATATCCTCATCATTTACCCGTAACTGATGATACCCGGATCGTAGATCAATTTTTGAAAAGCAAGTCGCTCCCTGTAATTGATCAAATAGATCATCGATCCTAGGTAGAGGATATCTGTTCTTGATTGTCAACTTGTTTAGCTCACGATAATCAATGCACATACGAAATGAACCGTCTTTCTTCTTGACAAAGAGAACCGGAGCTCCCCAAGGAGAGAAACTCGGTCTAATGAAACCTTTGTCTAAAAGTTCTTGGAGTTGACTAGACAGTTCTTGCATCTCAGACGGTGCTAATCGATATGGTGACTTCGCCACTGGGTTTGCTCCAGGGACGAGATCGATTCTAAACTCCACTTGTCTGATCGGTGGTAGTCCAGGCAAGTCTTCTGGGAATACGTCCGGATAATCTCTGATGACTGGGACGTCTCCAACTGCCTTCTTTTCAGGGTCCTTCTCCACCACGTGAGCCAGGAACACAAAATATTTCTTCTTCAGATACTTCCTAGCCTTGATGCACGATACAATCTTCAATCCACGGCAGGGTTTCTCGCCGTAGACTTGCATCATTTCTCCGGTTGGTAGAGGGATTCGAATAAGTTTCTCCGAACATACGATTTCGACGCGGTTTTTGGATAACCAATCCATTCCTACTACGACTTCGAAGCTTCCGAGAGTCATAGGAATGAGATCGATAACAAAAAGATGATCGTTCAATCTTAGTTCACCATCACGAATTATTGAATTTACTAATATGGTCTTACCATTCGCTACTTCTACGGTGTAAGGAGCATCAAGTATAGATGGTTGTTTATTAAACAGGGAAGCAGTAGTAGTAGAGACAAAACTTTTATCAGCACCAGTGTCAAATATGATAGAAACGTAGTGATCATTAATGAGAAATGTACCCGTGATGACTGCCGAGTCCTCGCGTGCTTCGGAAGTTCCGATGACAAAAGCACGAGCAGTGGCAGTTCTAGCGGCTGCGTTGAGTTTCGGGCACTGATTTCTGTAGTGTCCCTCTGTTCCACAGTTGTAACAGACCCTTCCACCAGTAGTAGCAGGATTAGCAGTGGTAGTTGTAGCAGCAGCTAGGTGAGCAGATCGACATGTTGCAGCCAAATGTTCCATCCGTCCACACTTAAGACATTTTTTGCATGGAATAGTAGGTAGGTGATGGTATTGGCATTTGGTGCAAAGTGGAAATGGACCAGTATAAGGCTTTATGGCCGTTGCAGGTTGTGGCATAGCAGTTACAGGAGTGGCTTGTACAGGTGTAGCTACAGTCAAAGCTGCATAATTCTTGATCATCCTTTGTTTCTGTTTCTTCTTTTTGGGTTGCTGCAGTTCAGGCTTCTTGCCTTCTTCAATCTGTACTCTCTTATAACCCTTTCGAGTGAGCACACCCGCTTTGACATATTCTTCAGTAAGGGTAGCGCCAAGATGAATTGCTGCCTGCAGAGTAGTGGGGTTACTCCCCATAACAGTTCCCCTGATAACTAGGGGTAATCCTTCAATGTACTTCTCTATCCTGTGGGATAGAGGAGTAACCAGATGTGGCACCAAAATACACAACTCATGGAAACGAGTTGTATATTTCGCGCTTTCGCCACTGTCCTGTACCAAGTTCCACATCTCCACCTCGATTTTCTTCAGTTCATGGCGTGGACAGAACTGTTCCACAAGTATCTTCTTGAAATCTTCCCACGGTAAAGCCAAAGCAACTTCCCGTCCTCTGGTGTTCTTCTCCGAATTCCACCAGGTGAGTGCGCCTTTATGAAACGCACTTGAGGCCATCTTGACCTTTAGATTTTCTGGACATCCTGTGAAGTCTAGGACATCCTCAATGCTTTCCAGCCATTGTAGTAGACTGGTAGCTCCCTCAGTACCAGAATACTTAGGAGGCTTTAGCATCATTGAACTGCTTATAAGTGAAGGTAGCAGTTCCGGCGTTAGTTGCATTTGAGTTGTGTGCTGAATCACTGGTACTTCCCCGAAGATTCTGGGTGATATCAGTGACCATACCCGAAATAACATCCTTCATATGTACAGCGATAGCCCGGGCAATTTTATTGATCTCATCATCATTGCCACTTGTTGAACCCCTTCCGTTAGGATCACGTCGAGGAGGCATTCTACGAATAGAAGCCACAAGTGGGTTAGAAATGAGAAATGGATACAATTGAATTTACATGATAAAGTTAGTAATATGTCCATACTACTAATATTATCATTCAATTGTAATATGAGCATGTATACATATAAGCAATCAACTTATTAACATACTTCTCATGTGAATATGTACGATGTCTCATCATTTCTCTCCACCAAACCTACACACTGACATTTTCCCGATATACTGAAGATAGTATATATATAGGGCATACAAAAGGGTCAAGCAAACTGCCAGCCCAGTCGCCATCCCACCACAGCTTCGATATACCATGATCATGCCCTAGCTAGCATTTGGCAATACGATTGTATGGATTTCCAAGTATGTTCCATTGATTAAGCATCCCATGATCTTCGATCAATTGAACTATGATTGAATCTATGATTGATTTATGATTGAATTATGTGTGCACCTACTAACAATTGTTAACATGTAGAACTAAATCATATGTGTGCTATACTTTTTTCCCGTTAACCTATGTTAGTAAGTACTAAGCATGTAATCACTTAAGAATTTCACTTAAGGTTTACATTTAAAGATTGTTCACAACTTGATTGATTCACACACTTGATTGATTCATCTTTGATTGAGTCACACAATGGTTGTATCTCAAACGATTGTATGTCATATGTTTGACTAATGTTCAATGATCCCAGTTGCTCCCGGATCTTTACTTCAAATACGAATGCCGAATTCCCCCTGCCATACTGAAGATAGCTTATATATAGGGCATACCCTGGGTCAAGCTACTGCCCGCCCAGCCGCCAGCCCACCACCACTCCAGTATGCCAGAGCTTGTCTGCCATCTGTATTTGAAGCTAGGATCCCAACTCTTGATTGATTATGATTGATTCATGATTGTCTCTTGAACTATGAATATGATTATGATTATGATTGTGTAAACCGTGGTTCTTAATTTACTTGAAATCAAAACCTTAGGTTTTAGTATGTGTGTCCTAGGTTAATTAACCTAGGTTCTCAATACTTACAGTATTGAGTATAATGATCTCCTGTGTGAACTTCAACTAAAGAATAATGTTACACAGATTCTAAGTTATGAAGTCCCTATGATAATGAACACCTGAATAATGATAACATGATAAGGATTTCAGATCAAAGATCCTAAGAATACAGTTCTTTGCCTCTGAATTCCTCTAATGAACATGATAGGGATTTTAGATCCTTGCCTCTGAAATCCTTTAATGAACTCTGATTGAGAATTTCAGATCAAGGATGCTAAGAATATAGATCCTTGCCTCTGAAATCCTTTAATGAACTCTGATTGAGAATTTCAGATCAATGATACTAAGAATACAGATCCTTGCCTCTGAAATCCTTTAATGAATATGCGTGAGAAATTTAATTCGGTTTCTAAAATTATAGAATTCCGATTCAAATTCCTTGACTCGTTATCTAATCTTAGAAAAGTATCCCTGAGATCTTTCAAGCTTAATGTAGACTTAATGCTTACTTAAGTTACTAAGATCCTAAGTATCCTCAAGCCTATAGCACTTATCCTATTGGGTAGCTTAGGTTATAGTCTAGGTCGTTAATTATTGGGTTTTTCCTAGTTCTCTACAACCTTGGCTCTGATACCAACCTATCACACCCCCTGCGCTGCGTGCAGAATCCACGGCGCGGTGACGAATGATGGTTGAATCATGCACAAGTATTGAATAAGAACAACCACAATGTATTACTAAGTTTCATAATGTTTAGACCATTGTTTAGTTACAGACATTCTATCTACCAAAAGAATGACAACTACAGACCCAAAATATAGTTTACAAAATAAGACACCAACAAGACAATTAAACAAATAGGATTTAATGTGTTTCTAATCCATCCTAGCTTGTTTCTTCATCATGTTCTATCTTAGAATGGTCCCCTTAGTTGTCCTTGAGAATGACCTAAACCTGATTACCTGAAACACGTGAAAAGTAATTGTCAACTACAAAAGTAGTGGTGAGAACAATAGGTTTAACAGTGGTAAACATGAATTTGCATTGTATGGCATATATGATAAACAGTGAATAAAAATACACGGATTGGTTGCAACCCAAACTAACATCAAGTCTGTAAAATGTGTCCAAACAGTCAGCAGACTGTTTGCTAGAAAAACCAACATATAATCAAGTCCCAAACTACGTTTGGGGAGTTAGAAAATATGTCAGCAACTTTCAATAACCAGAATGCATCCAAATCTGCAGTTAGCTTATAAAACAAATTTAAAAGCTAACTCCAGATTTGCCGTAACCATATGTGTCCGCTTTCCCTTGTTGTGATCACCCAGTACTAACGCTAATTGAATTTGAAACTTGATGTGTGTATAAGTTTGTTCACAACGATGGACACCATGCTTTTGAATACTTTGATTTGAAACCATTGATTGAATGCATTATTTGAATACCATGATTTGAAAACCATGATTTAATACCATGAATTGAAACTCTTGTTTGAATACCATGAATTGAATCCTTTGTTTGAACACCTTCATGAAAACTATTGGTTGAATACCTTGTTTGAAACCTTTGATTTTATACATAGAATAGCATCCTTGTATTGTAACAAGGTTTAATACATATTGTTTACGAAAGCACGAGTTTAGAGCAATAGAGTTTATAAATTCCATTATTTAAAAGTGTTTATCATTTATAAAAGCATTTGAGTAAAAAATGGTATAAAACAGTTTCAAGAACCTTTATAAAACCTTTTTAACAGAAAATGTTTAACAGTTGATAAAATCTTTTAAAACAGCTGATGAATCCATTGAATTTGTACAGTGAACCTGTAAGGTTTGTAGAGTAACATAAACCCTGTATCATGAAATATGATTGAAATAAGAGTATTTGATCACGTGTTCCACCCCAAAACAATTGTAAAACAGTAAAAGAGGGGCTAATGTTCTCACCTGTCTGCAGTAGACTCTGAACTATAACAAATAGCAAGTAGCAAACAAGACTTCTAACTGGTTCCTATATCATTGTAATCATACATAAGATATAAGATTTATGATTGTATAGACTTTGATTCATTGATTGACTTGTGTTAACTTAAACTTGATTAGCCTTTTGAATAACTTTTCTCATGTTTAAGAGTGTTGTGTGAATTGACTATCATAATTGAGTTACTTGATTGGTATTTGATTCCTGAAAAGAATTGTAATGTTCTTTCATGCACAACTTGTATGCATAAAATAACATGTGTTGTTGAACTTGATAACCATTGTTTAACATGTATTCTGAAGAAATGTTAAAATTGTTTTAAGTCTTTGTGATTGTGACTTGATCTCACGATTATGCTAAGTTATAAACTTGAACCGAATGAGATCACTTCACAGTTTCTTTAAGTTGTGGGCCAAACAATGGGCCTTGAGCCGTATGGTGTGATGGCCGAAAAGACCAAGGTTGGGCCGAGTCTAAATGAATTTGTTTAAGGTTGTGGGCCGAAGCAAAAGGACATTGGGCCGGTTGTTTTCTGTTGGCCCATGAGATTTCTATTGAACTTAAAATAAATGTGGGCTTATTCTAGTAGTGGGCCAATGCGGTTGTGATGTTGGCCCTAGATCAAACAATACATTGGTCGGATAAGGGAATTTAAACCGAGGCCTTGGGCCCATCTATTGGGCCGAACAAAAGTGAATTTGGGCCAAGGCAATAGATAAGGTTGCATGTTGTCCTTCGGCTAAACAAATGGCAGCGAACCCTTGGGTTCGCCATGCATGGCCCAACATGGTTCGTCTCATGATATGGAGGGCTCGGGTGACTTGGTTGGCATCAAGGTTCGCTCGCATTAGATGGTTCGTTGGCCACTGTAATGGTTTGCCACATGCAAGCTTTGGCTGGGTTCGGTAATGGCATGCAAGGGTTCGTCCGGTTCCATGGTTCGCATCCATGGTGTGGGTTCGTGGATCTCGACTTAGGTTCGCCCAGGTGACTAGGTTTGGTGAAGAAACCAGCTGGGTATAGGTTCGTTTTACTCAGGGTTCGGCCATGCAACCCTAAGTTTCGGCTAATGGCATCCGTACATGGGGTTCGCCGGTTGATAGAAGGTTCGGCCATGGTGGGACTCACACGAAGGTTCGTCTGATCCAGGAGGGTTCGTGGCAATAGGATGGTTCGTCGGGTGCATGAAGGCTCGGTGCAGGTTCGTGAGGTCCCCTAAGAGTTCGGCTGAAGATCAACGAACCATACAGGTTCGTGAAGCCTCCTTAGGGTTCGGCTAGATGAAGATGAAGGTTCGTGTAACAACTGTAAGAAATCCCCACAAACTAAAACCTAGAATTATAAATTGAACACTTAGGCCCAATAAAGTCCAATAACATGTGAAGGCCCAAACAGGCCCATTACATCTCGATATGTACAACTTAGGCCCAATAAGGCTCGTTAAAAATGTAACTGACGAAAGAAAATGAAAAAAATTATAATACGATAAGGATATTATCTTAATTATTAAGAATTTAAACGTCAAACCTAACCTAGGAAAATAACACAAACTGCGTAACATAAACTTGAAGAGTTGTATTTGACACTAGTTAAACGGTATTATCAGTTTAAGCATTCTAATACCTAAATCAAGGTAAAACATATCACTAATTGATAATTATGAATCAGGAAAATATTAAAAATATAAGAATGCTATATTGAGCTAGAAAATGAATTAGCGAATTAAATACGGCATATACGCGATATTAGCGTGTTTTAGCTTAATAAGTAAATAAATTAATTTTTACAGATAAAAATAAACATTCTAATATTGTTATAAGTCATTTTTACGTAAATTAGGAAGTGTCGGGTCGAGAACGATAAACGAAAACGAAATACGATCGCGAGACGAGTCGGGTACGCATATTAAACCCTAGTTACACCCTAAGTATAAAAGGAATACCCTCTTTGATTCCCCACATTATTTTCAGCCGTCACACACATACTTGTGTGTGTGTACAGCCGCTCAATGACACCAGCAAGAGAGAGAGAGAGCTCCACGGCGGAGCTTGAGGCGGAGCACGGCGGAGCAAGGGCGGAGCTGCGGCGGCGACGCAAGAAATCACATTTCTGGATTCCTCTCTTCGAGCTCTACAACATTCTCTTCTACCCTTTCTAAAGATCTCGACTCTACGGATGAGAAAAACATAGCGAAAATGATTGTGATGGCTAGGGTTTCGCCCTAACCGCCGGCTACCAGGAGTTTGGATGATGTTATGGACCAGTAGCTCGGGTTAGGTGCTGTCAAGGGAACAACAACACAACATGAAAGGATGGCAGCGGTTGGGGTTTGGTCTACAGCCCCTACAACAGTGGTTCTAGAACCGGAAAAAGGGTTATTCCGGTGGTTTCTCATCTTCTAGCCGAAAACAAAGGTAAGGTCGACAGGATAACCTCCGATCTATACATGCATGTCACATTCTTAAGTGTTCTCGTTGTTTTACAAGCGTTTATGGATGTTTCTTGAGAAGGAGGTGGTCGGATGTGGAGATAGTGATGCTACCAAGCAGTAGATGATGGTTCACGGTGGTTGCTAGGGTTAAGAGTATGGGTTACAACACTGATCGGGTAAGAATCGTCACCACAATACCCGATCTATGCATGCATGTTGTTTTCTTGAAGGTTTTAAGTTAAAAGTGTGTTTGATGATTGTTTTAGTGGCTGTGATATTCCCCAAAGAGGTGGCTGTTACGGTGGAGCAGCCACCATGCTTAACCACGGTGGACAGAAATGCGGCCGAAGGGAGTTAGGGCTTTGGAGATGATTAAAACCTCGGTCAACAAAAGTCAAACCAGATTCGGACCGGTCAAACCCAGTCAGCCGCGGTCAACAGCGAAAACCGATCAATCGGTTGTATTCGTTACGTAAAATCGAGTTTAGAAACATGTTTGAATTATGAAACATACGTACGAATAGTTTAATCGGTTTAGATACGTGAATGGAACGAGTGGGAAGGTATAATCGCGCGCCAATAACTTTTATTATATGGTTTATATGTTTAAACAATAAAGTTAAAGTGGTTGAGCATTTGGGTTAACTAGATAAAATATGGTTCGTCGTAATTGGTTAATAATAAAAATGTTTAACGAAACCATATAACGTATGTGATTTTGTTAGAGATTCGGAGATGCATTCGTACATAAATATAACTATACACGAGTGATTAATAAAAATAAGATATCTACTTACACAAATATAAGATATTTGCATGAAAATATGTATATAAATATTTATACACATACTAAAATTTGTCCATACTTGACTAAGGAATATGATTATAATTTGGTTTAATCATAGTATATGTGATATATATGTTTAGAGTTTTAATTTGAATTAGTTTCATAAATTTTAAACCAACTAACTGTTTAATCATAATAAGACTTTGAAAGCTGAATCATTAGTCAAACATAATAAATTGTACAAATTAGGCAACACTTGCAATATATATATGTACATTTATATACGATAAATACAAGTTAAATTGTTATTACAAGTCTAGGTATCTAATATGGATACATATTAGAAATTATATGAAACTTGTTACATTATGTATAAAATGACTAAGAAACTTTAATTAAATAAAATCTTATATATTTTGAACTCGATGAAGATGTATAATATATGATTTCAAGTAGGTATTAAATCATTAAACGAACTATACATACACGTTTATAGAATATTATACAATGAAAGTTTAAGTAAGGCTATATGTTTATAAACATGTTTAAATCCAACATGTTAACAATTGGTTTTATATACATAGGTTGGAATTAATATGATGAATGTGCATAGCTATACTATATACATTGTGATAGTGTTAAACAACTAGGAACTTGATATAAATGTTTAATTCAATCTTAAAATAATTATTCATATATTACCACTACTATACTAAATTCGATGTAACCATGAATTTATAATAAGATTAATTATTTTTATAAGAATAATTAATATTACATCAACATAAACATTTAACACCTTCTACTCTTTTAAGGTCATACAAGATTTTACTATAATTTAGTTAACATTTTTAAGGATAACCTTACTCGACATCATTAAAAATTTTATTTTAATGTATATATATAAGAAAGCTTAATTAAAAACATAATTATTTATCTTAACATATGACATTATACCATTCATGTATTTTGAATCATAATTAAAATTTGACAACAATAACGATACTAATATTATTAGTGAAATTTGTATTATTATTATAATAAAGATTATGATGAATATTATTACCTTTAATGATGGTTTCATCTATGAATGTTTACTTACCTTTAAACATAGAAAATAAATTAGGAATATTCTAAACAATCTTTTATTCAATATTTATTACACTTACAATAGTTAGTATATACAATGACTACAACATGTAAAATACCTTAGATACTAATGTTAATTGCAACTATTTTGTGATGTATGAAATACCTATTAATTAGCTCTAATACTGACAAGTTAGGTGAATACATTATAATGAAAATCTTATTGTCTTATTATACCTTATGCATTACATCAATTTATATTATTAGTAAAGCACCATGACTAGTAATACACTTAAACGATTTTATATTGATTTCCTCCCAAACTCACAATCAAGGTGACCCAACTTAAAAGTATAAGACCATTAGTCACAATAAAAATTCAATTATCTTAAAAGGCCATAAACATGCTAGTCACACAAGTGGCATACTAATAACTATACTAAACATCAAATAATACCAACATTTGCACATACATTTAGATGTGCAAATATAAGGTAAGACTTTGTTAAGTATGGTAATATAAAGAAACTTTACACTAGTAAACTTTAAACACATTAACCCAAAGAGCTCAACCATAGTAAACAACCATAATGTATGAAAACTACAACTTATACATGTATAGTTGAATACAAATAGGAACTTGCTTTGATGATAACTCTGAGAACATAGCAAATCATGCATAGTGGCACAATGACATATTTGTACAGGAACAAATGGAACCAGTTAAAGCAACCAGGTGAGTTCATGTGATCCCTTTTCTTTTTACTGTTTTGGGATACTGAAAGCATGCTCCATAAACTGTTTATAAAATTATATTTATGTGATAATGAACGTCCGTTTCATATAAAATTGCTTCCCCTAGACATTAAACATAATTTACAACCATTAACTCATAAGGAGAGCCGGTGAGTATATGGGTAGTACTACTTGGGGAATCCCCCACGCACAGTGGCCCGAAAGGGTGGCCTTGTAAAAGAAAGGTTGAAACCCCACTGAGGTTATTGTCAACCGTTGTGGCATATATTCTTATGATACATAAATGACCGAGAGCAGGAACGGGTCTCGGAATTGGGAAGTATATTTGGTTTGACCATGTTGTGGGCTAACATTGTATGAGGCAAACGCCAGAGCATGGAGCAGGGTTGGTTGTATTGTTTTTGAATTATCACATGCTATTTATTATTGTGTCTATGAACTAAAACTCGTGAGCTCACCAACTTTATAGTTGACGTATTTTAGCATGTCTTTCAGGTAATTAGAAACAGGTTTAGCTCGGATACTTGGTTGCTAGAACAAGAATACAAGATGTAAAACAAGAGAACTTGGATTAAAGATTTATAAAGTGTGCTGATGCCTGGATGGACCCAATAACTCTAGAAAATCTTCCGCTAGTTAAATCACATTTTAGATTTGTTGTAAACCAATTTGATACTTAGACTAAACCTTTGGTTAAATTGTAATATATTTATATTGTCTTCCGCTACTTTGTGTTTTGAATCAATCGTTAGTCAAGCCCCCTGGTTGGGTTGTGACAGGTTGGTATCAGAGCCAAAGGTTTTAGCGAATTAGGAACCTTAGGATAAGTTCCTAGACTTTAACCTGAGTAATCTAGGGGCCTAAACAAATAGAAACATGATACTAGTGAGACCATGAATTCCTAGGCATATGAAGCACACAAATGATTAAACTAGAACAATCATGTAAATCAAATTCAGGATTATGGGTGCACACATAATGGTGAATTTGAAGTTACATGCGAAGTTCTAAGACACTCATAAAATAAAATTTGAACATAATGTTTATGCATATTCGTATAAATACTTGTTATGTTGATAACTGTTGGAACAAACGTTTGTAGACATTGGGAGATGAATATAGGATTTAAGTCACAAGAGGTCAACAATTATTTTATGGTACGTTATCTTCTCTTCATTCATTATATCCTTGTGGAAACAACGTTCCCGTATGCTTATCTTCTTTCTACCTCAAATATTATGGGAATCATGACTTCTTTGTTATCAAGGTACTTATGATATCGACTTCCAATCCTTTTAAGGCGTCCAAGAATCTTTTGTTTTTATTCTACAAATTTCAAAAATTCTTTTGTACTTCTTTATCAAATTCATATTTATAACCACAGAAGTTTGATTATAACCATCAACTATGTGTACTCCTCAACTAACTACAAGGATACACGAGTGTTTGAACAATCCCGAAGACCTAGGAGAAATCATGTGACGACATCAAAGTTATGCGATACCCACTCCACCTTCAGATTCAGATTTTCATACGTATAAGCTTGAGAAACTCTTCATTTTGTCGTTTCTCATATCGGCATTAGGTTAGTCACCTTTAATAACCAACGACCATTTTTGGTCTGTGATTTACTATTTCTATTATCCTTAATAGTTCATCTTTGATCTCAAAACTTTCATCCACGATTCATTCTATTTGCGACTCTAATGAACACGCTTTTTACTTAACCATTCCGAATTCTTGATAGCTAAAGTAGAAGTATTGGAATTGTATGTTGTTGAGAGGAAACTTCTTAGTTCATATAGCGGGAATGTAAACCTTCATTATGAAGTTTAGTTTATTCTACCACTTGAACTTTGTTCCAGAAATGTTATTTCATAAGCAATCCGAATCAACATCGAAACTTTTTCCCTACACAATCCAATCAATCAAACTCCTAATCCTGAAGCAAACAATGACGTCATAGATAAACAAGTTAGAAATCCCTAAAGGAGCTCCACGTAGTGAATATAATAGACGGAACATGAAGCTACTAACCGAGAACATAATTTGAGAAGTTAGGTTGTCATGAGAAGAAGGTATTTCCCATGGATTATAAGAGTGATCAAGATATTCTTTAATAGCAAGGTATAAGGAAAGACGCGAAGGTTATTCTGCGTAGGGTATATCGAAGACTATAGATAGGACCGGGCGATACATCCTATTAAAGTTTAAACAACTTCATGGGTTTGACGAATGAGGTCTGCATACACATTGATATACGACGACCAATACCAGCTACCGAAGTATAGCAAGGTGAAGGAAGGTTAACACCAAGAGGAAAAGACGATCTTCAAACCGTTAGAATCGATGATTATCGGAAAAAGAAGAAGGGAAAGATTAAATGGTGAAGGATTTAATCTTAGATTAGAAGATTTTATAGTGCCAATAAATGTTTTGGGAAGCATTGAAGACCAACAGAAAGAAATAGTATTTGCATCATAGTATCAATGTGAATCTTATGAACATGTGTAGTACGACAGAGGAAATTATTTAGTTGATAAGTGTTTGCTAACATATTTACGGTCAAACACGTTTGGCAAGGACACTATCGTAATATATCGAAACGGTGGTGGGCTGGCGGCTGATCAGGCAGGTAACCTGACTCTACGTATGCCCTATATATAAACCATGTTCGGTATATTGGGATAATGTTAGTGCAAAACGTTTTGACAAGTAGTAGAACAGTTAAAAACATTTAAGCAAAATTTTAACAACTACAATAATTCTCATGCTATACAACTTATAAAATCCAACAAGCCGAAGTCACGAGTATTTACGAGAAAGACTCTAGTTGAGTACCGACCACTGCATAGTGGAGGAAGAGATTTTCTGAAATCGAAGAGTTTGGGACTTTTTGGAGATTTTGATAATTGGGTGCACTTACATCGGAATACACTCATACAAACACCATCGAGATATAATAAATTGAATTAGCAAGAAGGACAAATAAACTAGATTGTCACCGGAGGAAAGTAGTTTCTTACCAGGATTAAGCAGTATGGAAGGACTGTAGTGAAGTGAAGTAGAAAGATCAAGCTCAAGGAAGATAGGATGTATTAAATTGCAAGAAGACAAGCTACAAGGAGGTAGCATAAAAGTTAAAAATCATTTGCGAAAAGTCAGCCTCAAAGAGCACGACTATGGAAATCTTTGTTAGATTTTGAGGGTAACCAGTGAGGATCACATTCGAGCCTAATGCCCCTTTTCATCAATTCGCGTACGTAGGGTATATAAAATATGTACACCAAGAGTATTCATGACAAAGAGACACATAGAAATTCTTATCACGACAAGAAATTAATAGGCCATAATTTATAGGATGAAGTAAAACGATTAGTCATAAAGATAAGAAATGAACTCGACGACCAATGCAATGACACGGTGAAGTTGTGGTCATATGCATAATGTGAAGGAAGAAATATAGAACATTCTATCGATTACGCAAAACGATAAAATAATTATTTGTCAGATCTACTGCAAAGCCAACAACAATCTATGCTACTACATCTCATAACTTTATGTATCAATTGCAAAGTGGCTAAATAATAGACAATGTGTCAATGGAAAAGATAGTATCATATACGAAAGTCATATCCATTTGTTTGTCACAAGTGGGTACAATTATGGAAGCGTTAATGAGGTTCAATAACTCAATTTCTAAAAGCAGCCAATTGAGGTTTTGGTTCAAGAAATCATCATTAGGGTAATGCGCATCGAATGGTTACCTAGAAGGACTTATTGAAAGAGATCAAATTGTAATCACTCTAGAACAAGGGTACCTTCGTCAGTTTCGTTTGTACTCGTCATATACATCGTGTAAATACTCTATACGTTTCTTTTACACCACCTCATACTAATGGCGCTTCTAAAACTCCCTATACATCAACATTCTATTTGTAACGTTTGGAAGAATTACTCCTCAACCCTTAGTATAAATGAAAAGATTTCTTAAATCTTTGTATCTTCGATTCCCTATATTCCAAACCGGTTGATTAGAAAGTTGGACATATACAAAAGAGAAAATGCCTTCCTCCCGATTGATGATTTGTCCTTTGATTAATATTTTGAAAGGCTTCCGAGGAAGTGATAATTGTTGTAAACTCTTGAAATAATTCTGAGTAATATTCCGATGCAAACAGTGGGTTAAAATCATTTTTGTACTTAACTCAATCGATTCTAATTGAAATCTAACCCATTTATCCTTGTTACTTTGTTCCTTTGGAATTCTATAAAACCTTAATTTAGGAATCTTTCGTTAATCTATAAAAATTTTATCCATGAAGCAGATAGGCAACATCACGGTTAAACTCCCTAAGTCAAATATAACATCCCTAGTCTGAAGATTTCTCGGCACAAGTATTTCAATAAAACCCTTAGTTTCTTTTAGTATTACCATCGTAATCACCTTGGAGACTATTCTCTACTAGCCTAGACTTATTGATCAATAGCTCCATTTGTATATAGCTAAGACATTAGTTCAGTTCGACACCAGATGTGATTTTGCCCTTCTCACAATTACATTGTCGAGAGGATTATAATTTTCTTTCTATCTTAACTGAACTACTTAAAATATACTGGTTACACTTTAGTCCTTGATAATCTATATGATAGACTTCGTTTACTTAAAATGGTTACTTTCACTCTATTGGTTTTAGAAACCAAAGATATGGTTATTATTTAATAACTTTGTAGGCTCATATAATAAATCATAAATCTAAAGTGTAATAGAAAGTAACCAAGAATACAAGATTGATTTACATTATGTACAATATTGTGCCAAATGTGATGTATAAATGAGATAATTATATTAATAATCGGGATGAGTCAATATATGAATAACATGTATTCTTGATTTCTATGTTTATGTTGATTGGAAACATTGTATTCGGATACATAATCAAGGAACTATGAACCTTGAAATCTATTGGTTACATTCTTAGTAAGATGAAACATTACGTTTGGAAACAAGATCAAAGTGATCGGGTTTTGGAAACTATTGATGCATTGGATGCGTAATGAAACTTGTGGGAAAAATAGAATGTAACTTAGTATCTTATAGAACATTTAAAACGAAAATAAATTTTATTTATGTGAACTTACATGTATGATAGCTTATGAACAATTTAACTACAATACAAGCAGATTGATATTTCTTGTTAGGCTTTACTGCTTATAATTATTAGAATCTGTATTAACACCTTATGCCATAATAAGTAAATGTGTATGCTTGTTAAGTTTAATGGTAGTCCCTTAGGATGGACTAGAATATAGTGCTACTTAGAAACGATAAACCAAATTATGTTTTAAGAAAAGATGCTCAAGAAATACCCACAATTATTCGAACATACTTAGAAACGATAAACCAAATTATGTTTTAAGAAAAGATGCTCAAGAAATACCCACAATTATTCGAACATACTTAACTGTAGTAATAGCTAATTTCGAGGACGAAATTCTTTTAGGTTGGGGAGACTGTAACAACTGTAAGAAATCCCCACAAACTAAAACCTAGAATTATAAATTGAACACTTAGGCCCAATAAAGTCCAATAAGATGTGAAGGCCCAAACAGGCCCATTACATCTCGATATGTACAACTTAGGCCCAATAAGGCTCGTTAAAAATGTAACTGACGAAAGAAAATGAAAAAAATTATAATACGATAAGGATATTATCTTAATTATTAAGAATTTAAACGTCAAACCTAACCTAGGAAAATAACACAAACTGCGTAACATAAACTTGAAGAGTTGTATTTGACACTAGTTAAACGGTATTATCAGTTTAAGCATTCTAATACCTAAATCAAGGTAAAACATATCACTAATTGATAATTATGAATCAGGAAAATATTAAAAATATAAGAATGCTATATTGAGCTAGAAAATGAATTAGCGAATTAAATACGGCATATACGCGATATTAGCGTGTTTTAGCTTAATAAGTAAATAAATTAATTTTTACAGATAAAAATAAACATTCTAATATTGTTATAAGTCATTTTTACGTAAATTAGGAAGTGTCGGGTCGAGAACGATAAACGAAAACGAAATACGATCGCGAGACGAGTCGGGTACGCATATTAAACCCTAGTTACACCCTAAGTATAAAAGGAATACCCTCTTTGACTCCCCACATTATTTTCAGCCGTCACACACATACTTGTGTGTGTGTACAGCCGCTCAATGACACCAGCAAGAGAGAGAGAGAGCTCCACGGCGGAGCTTGAGGCGGAGCACGGCGGAGCAAGGGCGGAGCTGCGGCGGCGACGCAAGAAATCACATTTCTGGATTCCTCTCTTCGAGCTCTACAACATTCTCTTCTACCCTTTCTAAAGATCTCGACTCTACGGATGAGAAAAACATAGCGAAAATGATTGTGATGGCTAGGGTTTCGCCCTAACCGCCGGCTACCAGGAGTTTGGATGATGTTATGGACCAGTAGCTCGGGTTAGGTGCTGTCAAGGGAACAACAACACAACATGAAAGGATGGCAGCGGTTGGGGTTTGGTCTACAGCCCCTACAACAGTGGTTCTAGAACCGGAAAAAGGGTTATTCCGGTGGTTTCTCATCTTCTAGCCGAAAACAAAGGTAAGGTCGACAGGATAACCTCCGATCTATACATGCATGTCACATTCTTAAGTGTTCTCGTTGTTTTACAAGCGTTTATGGATGTTTCTTGAGAAGGAGGTGGTCGGATGTGGAGATAGTGATGCTACCAAGCAGTAGATGATGGTTCACGATGGTTGCTAGGGTTAAGAGTATGGGTTACAACACTGATCGGGTAAGAATCGTCACCACAATACCCGATCTATGCATGCATGTTGTTTTCTTGAAGGTTTTAAGTTAAAAGTGTGTTTGATGATTGTTTTAGTGGCTGTGATATTCCCCAAAGAGGTGGCTGTTACGGTGGAGCAGCCACCATGCTTAACCACGGTGGACAGAAATGCGGCCGAAGGGAGTTAGGGCTTTGGAGATGATTAAAACCTCGGTCAACAAAAGTCAAACCAGATTCGGACCGGTCAAACCCAGTCAGCCGCGGTCAACAGCGAAAACCGATCAATCGGTTGTATTCGTTACGTAAAATCGAGTTTAGAAACATGTTTGAATTATGAAACATACGTACGAATAGTTTAATCGGTTTAGATACGTGAATGGAACGAGTGGGAAGGTATAATCGCGCGCCAATAACTTTTATTATATGGTTTATATGTTTAAACAATAAAGTTAAAGTGGTTGAGCATTTGGGTTAACTAGATAAAATATGGTTCGTCGTAATTGGTTAATAATAAAAATGTTTAACGAAACCATATAACGTATGTGATTTTGTTAGAGATTCGGAGATGCATTCGTACATAAATATAACTATACACGAGTGATTAATAAAAATAATATATCTACTTACACAAATATAAGATATTTGCATGAAAATATGTATATAAATATTTATACACATACTAAAATTTGTCCATACTTGACTAAGGAATATGATTATAATTTGGTTTAATCATAGTATATGTGATATATATGTTTAGAGTTTTAATTTGAATTAGTTTCATAAATTTTAAACCAACTAACTGTTTAATCATAATAAGACTTTGAAAGCTGAATCATTAGTCAAACATAATAAATTGTACAAATTAGGCAACACTTGCAATATATATATGTACATTTATATACGATAAATACAAGTTAAATTGTTATTACAAGTCTAGGTATCTAATATGGATACATATTAGAAATTATATGAAACTTGTTACATTATGTATAAAATGACTAAGAAACTTTAATTAAATAAAATCTTATATATTTTGAACTCGATGAAGATGTATAATATATGATTTCAAGTAGGTATTAAATCATTAAACGAACTATACATACACGTTTATAGAATATTATACAATGAAAGTTTAAGTAAGGCTATATGTTTATAAACATGTTTAAATCCAACATGTTAACAATTGGTTTTATATACATAGGTTGGAATTAATATGATGAATGTGCATAGCTATACTATATACATTGTGATAGTGTTAAACAACTAGGAACTTGATATAAATGTTTAATTCAATCTTAAAATAATTATTCATATATTACCACTACTATACTAAATTCGATGTAACCATGAATTTATAATAAGATTAATTATTTTTATAAGAATAATTAATATTACATCAACATAAACATTTAACACCTTCTACTCTTTTAAGGTCATATAAGATTTTACTATAATTTAGTTAACATTTTTAAGGATAACCTTACTCGACATCATTAAAAATTTTATTTTAATGTATATATATAAGAAAGCTTAATTAAAAACATAATTATTTATCTTAACATATGACATTATACCATTCATGTATTTTGAATCATAATTAAAATTTGACAACAATAAGGATACTAATATTATTAGTGAAATTTGTATTATTATTATAATAAAGATTATGATGAATATTATTACCTTTAATGATGGTTTCATCTATGAATGTTTACTTACCTTTAAACATAGAAAATAAATTAGGAATATTCTAAACAATCTTTTATTCAATATTTATTATACTTACAATAGTTAGTATATACAATGACTACAACATGTAAAATACCTTAGATACTAATGTTAATTGCAACTATTTTGTGATGTATGAAATACCTATTAATTAGCTCTAATACTGACAAGTTAGGTGAATACATTATAATGAAAATCTTATTGTCTTATTATACCTTATGCATTACATCAATTTATATTATTAGTAAAGCACCATGACTAGTAATACACTTAAACGATTTTATATTGATTTCCTCCCAAACTCACAATCAAGGTGACCCAACTTAAAAGTATAAGACCATTAGTCACAATAAAAATTCAATTATCTTAAAAGGCCATAAACATGCTAGTCACACAAGTGGCATACTAATAACTATACTAAACATCAAATAATACCAACATTTGCACATACATTTAGATGTGCAAATATAAGGTAAGACTTTGTTAAGTATGGTAATATAAAGAAACTTTACACTAGTAAACTTTAAACACATTAACCCAAAGAGCTCAACCATAGTAAACAACCATAATGTATGAAAACTACAACTTATACATGTATAGTTGAATACAAATAGGAACTTGCTTTGATGATAACTCTGAGAACATAGCAAATCATGCATAGTGGCACAATGACATATTTGTACAGCAACAAATGGAACCAGTTAAAGCAACCAGGTGAGTTCATGTGATCCCTTTTCTTTTTACTGTTTTGGGATACTGAAAGCATGCTCCATAAACTGTTTATAAAATTATATTTATGTGATAATGAACGTCCGTTTCATATAAAATTGCTTCCCCTAGACATTAAACATAATTTACAACCATTAACTCATAAGGAGAGCCGGTGAGTATATGGGTAGTACTACTTGGGGAATCCCCCACGCACAGTGGCCCGAAAGGGTGGCCTTGTAAAAGAAAGGTTGAAACCCCACTGAGGTTATTGTCAACCGTTGTGGCATATATTCTTATGATACATAAATGACCGAGAGCAGGAACGGGTCTCGGAATTGGGAAGTATATTTGGTTTGACCATGTTGTGGGCTAACATTGTATGAGGCAAACGCCCGAGCATGGAGCAGGGTTGGTTGTATTGTTTTTGAATTATCACATGCTATTTATTATTGTGTCTATGAACTAAAACTCGTGAGCTCACCAACTTTATAGTTGACGTATTTTAGCATGTCTTTCAGGTAATTAGAAACAGGTTTAGCTCGGATACTTGGTTGCTAGAACAAGAATACAAGATGTAAAACAAGAGAACTTGGATTAAAGATTTATAAAGTGTGCTGATGCCTGGATGGACCCAATAACTCTAGAAAATCTTCCGCTAGTTAAATCACATTTTAGATTTGTTGTAAACCAATTTGATACTTAGACTAAACCTTTGGTTAAATTGTAATATATTTATATTGTCTTCCGCTACTTTGTGTTTTGAATCAATCGTTAGTCAAGCCCCCTGGTTGGGTTGTGACAGTTCGGCCGTCCCCTTTTCCAGCGAACCTGTTACCAACACCATAATTCAAACTTGTTTCTTCGATCCAACCATTTCTATGCCATGACTACTTGCAAACCCAACATCGAAATGTTGTAGGTTCGATTGATAAGGCTTAGAACCGGCTAGGACTTAGGTTTAGACGAACACACAAATAAAACCCTATTTTCGTGATTCTTATTTCGATCATACCTCGTTTTTGGCCGGACAAATCTCCAGATCAGTTGGACTTTCGTGTAGAGGAGATCACGAGCTCCGCGTGGGTTCAAGAATCACTGAAATCCGTTGAGAAACGAGCGAGTTACGAGCGTTTAAAGCTTGGATTTTTAGAGAGAGGTGGGAGACGAAAATCTAGAGAGAGAGAGAGTTGGTGGCTGAATTAATGAGGGGAAACACCTCATTTGGTGTTTATATACCCTCGTGGTATTCGGGTTCGTTTCGGATGCTCGGTTCGCGTTTTCGTCGCGTAACGCGTATTTTACGCGATTTTAAAATAAAAGAGTTGTTATTCTCATCATTTTGATGAGTTTCAAAATTTTAAAAATGTAAAATAATATATTTTAATTATTTTTACACTTCGTTCGTTATCAGATCGTTAAACAGATACAATTACGTGCATACCCGCAATCGCGTACGTTTTTCGATCGTATTACTTATTTATTGTCGTTTAATCATAATTATAAGTTCAACATTCGTATCATTATGGATCGTCACCCATAACTATACTCAGTCTCGCTTACGCGTTACGATTTTTGTTTGATTAATTTGTTTGTCATACTATTCGTCTTAACACTACGCACTAACACTATCCCATTACACCGAAAGTAGTATATGTATAGGGCATACCCCAGAGTCCAGCTACCTGCCTTATCTGACGCCGTCCCACCACTGTTTCGATATAATACGATACTGTTCTTGCCTAGCGACATCGACTGTAAATAAATAATACATACTTGTTCCTATATAATCAAGATCCTAACACACAAGCACATTATGAACACATGAATCACATTGACTGATTGGATATGAATACACATTGTTCTAACACTGTTTACGACTACCATGACTAAATGCACAAATGTTACATCATGCTTATGTGTTTATTACATGTTAATTGAACTCCTGTTATATATCTAAATTGTATATGTTACTTACTGATAACATGTGATTCATTGTGCCCTAATGATTCGATAAGGACATGCACGTGGTGTATCGTAAAGGTGGTGGGCTGGTGGCTAAAGCAGTTGCGACTGACTTCTACATATGCCCTATACATATAACATTCTTGTACAATAGGTGGATGTCAGTATTGAGGAATAAGAGAACTACCCATTTGGGAAATTGCTTGTTTAAGAAATTACTAATTTAGGAAATTATTTGCTTAGGAAATTACTTGTTTGATCTTTGATCACCAGACAAGGACCCACTCGTAGTATACTACAAAGGTGGTGGGACGGTGGCTAGGGTGGTTGCGACCTACCCCTACATATGCCCTATACATATACCATTTGTAGTATATTAGGGGTCTGTCAGTGTCAGGAACTTAGGATATTATTAGGAAATGTTGTAAAGTTGTGGTTGAATTGGGTTTGGATTGACATATTGGATGATCTCATTGATGGACACATATATATATATACTCACTTATGACACAGTGGATAGTTATATTTGGTTGACACACTTATTGGACACGTGGGGTGAATAGGCTCAATGAATGGTACGAACACTTAGTGACGAACTGAACACATAGTGACGAGACGGACATTTAGTCTGATATGGATACTTAGTGAAAATATGAACGCATAGTGATGATACTAACACTTAGGGATGGTATGAACACTTGTTAATGAGATGCGAACATATAGTAAACTTAGACATTAGGGGAGCTTAATTGTCAGGTGAACTTAGACATTAGGTGAACTTAGAAAATAGGTGAACCTAGTGTTAAGGTGAACTTAGACATTAGGCGAACCTAGATGTCAGAAGTTCTGGGATACACTTCACTCATAATTATCCTTTATAAGATAAGACTGGGAAGTGGAACACATGAGAAACACATGCATACCCTAAATTCTAACAAGGGCATAATCGTGGTGCATTGCAACGGTCGTGGGACGGCGAATGATGCGACTACGGTCAAGTCTACGTATGCCCTATATATAAGTTTTTTGCACTGCGTTGGGAGGTTGCCAGTGTTAGTATAGGGTGGGGAAATGTTTGAACTTAGGAATAATTAGTTAATATTAGATATGACCAACTAGGATGCTTTAGTATAACATTAGGAGATTACTACCTTATTATGAGTTTAATGACAGATTGGAGAAAAATATAGTTCCTATATGTAATCCTAACTTTTACAATGAACTCATTTGACCATAGTTTGTATAACTTACGTTGTAAACGGTAGTAACATGTTTCTAACATCCTCAGAATCATGACGCCGTGCCGTCACAATGAAGATGAAACGAACAACGATGGTGCTAACGGTAATGCCGACACCGGCATACAAGGGTTAGAAACACTTAATACTGGATTGGTGAATCAACCGACTCAAGCTAACCAGACTCTCAATCAGAACAGAGGTGGTGCAAACCCACCAGTTTGCACGTTCAAACACTTTAACTCATCTAATCCGCTGAAATTTACGGGTTCTGAGAGAGCCACTGGTCTGCTGCAGTGGTTTGAGAGTATTGAAAACACCTTCATCAACAGCGACTGTCCTGAAAATCTGATGGTGCGCTATGCCACCAGTGTTTTCCAAAAGAGAGCACTAACTTGGTTGAATGAAGAAAAGCGAACTAGTGGAGTTGATGCAGCCCTAGCACTAACGTGGACCGAGGTCAAGAACCTGATGACCACCGAATTTCGTCCTCGCAGTGAGATGACTAAACTGGAAGCTGAGTTCTGGGAAGTCAAGCAAGACAGTGGTGAGAATGTAATCTACAATTCTCGCTTTCATGAGTATAGTCTGCTGGTACCTCATCTAGTGACACCATCGGAGAGAGCTATTGAGAAATTTATAGGCGGTCTACCCATGCAGATACAGGACATTGTCTTTGGTAGCAACCCTACCACACTAGAACCTCCAATCCCCCTGTCTACAACTTTGACTGATAATCACGTGAAGGCTGGAACACTCACGAGAAAGGGAACAAAGAAGACTGAAGTGAAGACTACTACAAAGGGAACTAAAACCGAAGTAAAGACTGAGGCAGCTAGTTCATCCAAAAGCAGCAACAGGAAGCGGAAGACCAGGCGTTATGCTGTTACTACTCCTATCACTCAACAGTCCTCCAATAATTCCAACACCAGGAATTTTGGAGCCAATCCGCAATGTAATACTTGCAGATATCATCATGCACCTAACTTTCCATGTCGCGTTTGCAACAACTCTGGCAAGTATGGTCATTTTGACAATGTGTGTCGGAGTGCACCGCAAACACAAAGAATGCAACCTGCACCTCTTGCACTGCCAGCTCCACACGCTCAACCTGTTCAAGCAGTACCCATTCGCCAAGTACCAGCACAGGCGAGAGCCTGTTATGAGTGCGGTGAGGTGGGTCATTTCAGAAACCAGTGCCCGAGATTGACTGGAAAAAATCAGAGGATGGAAAGAGGCAGAGCTTTTCAACTGAACGCTCCAGCAGCTCAAGCCAACCAGGATGTGGTCAATGGTACATTTCTGATTAACAACTCTTATGCATCTGTCTTATTTGATTCCGGTGCTGATAGGAGTTTTGTTTCATATGATTTTGAATGTATTCTTGGTACAACATGTACAAACTTAGATAGACCGTTTAACGTGGAGGTGGCTGACGGAAAGACTATTGATATTGACACTATTATTCATGGTTGTAGAAGTCGCTAGGCGCTAGTAGGGCGGCGAGGTACCGCCTAGGGATTAATCGGCGCTAGGCGGATTGGTATTTTTATATGTAATTTTACAAATATATATTATATACAAACATCAATATCAATAATTTAATATAATACTTCAAATAATTTTAAAAAATATACTTAAATATACTAAAAAAGTACTTTAAAGTGCAAACTTAAACACCGAGTTCAAAGTTTAGAGATAAATTTCGATGTTAACGGCGTGGATTCAATGTTTCAGAGGCATATTAAAGATTTTTGGTTGAAAAATGTCTAAATAATCATGAAATTCGTCCCTTTTTACCATAAAAAAGTCAAAAATAGTCAAAAAAGGGAAAAAAAATGACCAGGCCGCCTAGACACCGTATAGGCCAAAAATTAGACAGTAGATGGGCGCCTAGCGCCTAGGCGGCTAGGCCGATTTTTACAACATTGCTATTATTATTATTGGATGTACCGTGAACTTAAATGATCACGTTTTTCCAATTTATCTTATACTTGTGCACCTTGGTAACTTTGATGTTATCATAGGCATGGATTGGTTAGCCACCCACAAAGAGGAAATCATTTGTCATGATAAATATATACGTATTCCCTTACCTTCAGGTGAAACTTTAAGAGTTTTTGGGGAAACTCCTAGTAAAAGACTTAGGCTTCTGTCATGCAGTAAAGCCCATAAGTACCTTAGGAATAATGTATAGCATTTTTAGCACATGTTGTGGAGAAAAAGGAGAAAGGTAAGAGCATTGAAGACATTCCTGTGATAAGAGATTTTCCTGAAGTATTTCCAGACGACTTGCCGGGTCTTCCACCAGAACGTCAAGTAGAGTTCCGAATTAACTTAGTACCTGGTACAAACCCAGTCGCCAAAGCTCCTTGCAGACTTGCGCCTTGGGAGTTACAAGAATTGGAGAGCCAACTACAAGAAATGTCTGACAAGGGATTCATTCGCCCGAGCCATTCGCCATAGGGTGCACCGGTCCTCTTTGTCAATAAGAAGGACGGGTCATTCCGAATGTGCATAGATTACCGCGAATTGAATAAGTTGACCATTAAGAATCGATATCCGTTGCCACGTATCGATGATCCTCAGCCACGCATCGATGATCTTTTTGATCAATTTCAAGGCTCGGCGTGGTTTTCGAAGATCGATCTTAGGTCCGGGTGTCATCAACTTCGTGTACATGATGATGACATTCCCAAGACAGCTTTTAGAACCAGATATGGCCATTACAAATTTCTGGTAATGCCTTTCGGCCTTACCAATGCACCAGCGGTTTTCATGGATCTCATGAACCGTGTTTGCAGGCCATACTTGGATAAATTTGTGATTGTATTTATTGATGATATTTTGATATACTCGAAGAGAAAAGAAGAACACGAGCAACACCTTAAGTTGGTTTTGGAGATCATGAGAGAAGAACGACTGTATGCCAAATTCTCCAAGTGTGAATTTTGGCTTAAGGAAGTTCAATTCTTATGACACATAGTCAATGAAAAGGGTGTTCACATGGATCCTGTGAAGATTGATGCGGTGAAGAATTGGAGTACACCGAAGACACCAACGGATATTCGATCATTTCTTTGACTTGCCGGTTATTATCGGCGGTTTTTTTCGAATTTCTCTAGGATTGCTGTCCCTCTCACTTCTTTGACTCAAAAGAATAAACCTTATGAGTGGGGACCAAAGCAAGAAGAGGCATTTCAGACCTTGAAGCAGAAACTTTGTGATGCTCCTGTCTTGACACTGCCCGATGGAAATAACGATTTCGTGGTCTGCTATGATGCATCCAACCTAGGTCTGGGTTGTGTTCTCATGCAACGGGGAAAGGTTGTGGCATATGCATCAACACAGTTAAAAATCCATGAGAAGAACTACACTACACATGACTTGGAACTTGGTGCAGTCATGCTTCCTTTGAAGATATGGAGACATTATCTTTATGGCACAAAGTGTGTAGTCTTTACTGATCTCAAAAGTTTGCAGCATATACTTAATCAGAAAGAACTTAATATGAGACAAAGAAGATGGGTCGAACTGTTGAATGATTATGACTATGAAATTCGCTACCATCCTGGTAAAGCGAATGTAGTAGCAGATGCGCTAAGTCGCAAGAGTCATGTTCAAATCCATAGTGTCCGAGTACACACAAATCACCATAATGATGTTCTCACAGCCCAACAACACTCATTGGCTCAAAATAGCCTAAAAGATGAGATGTCTTGTGAGTATGAATTACAATTGGAGACTAAGGATGATGGTTTGATGTATTATTTGAATCGATTGTGGATACCGAACAGATATGATCTTAGGATGGTGATAAGATGTACCAAGACCTTAGGGTCTTATACCGGTGGCCTGGAATGAAGAAGGATTGCTGAGTATGTAGCCAAGTGCCTTAATTGTGCAAAACTCAAGGCTGAACACCAGCGACCTTCGGGATTGATAGTACAACCGGAAATACCCGTGTGGAAGTGGGAGAATATATCCATGGATTTTATTACCAAACTCCGACGAATTACAATCGGTAATGATAGTATTTGGGTGATAATAGATCGATTAACCAATTCGGCTCATTTCTTACCGATACGCGAGACGTACCCTGTGCGGAAATTAGCTCGTATATACGTTGATGAGATCGTTAGTCGACATGGAATTCCCTTATGCATAATATCGGATCGTGATGCTCGATTTATGGCACGATTTTGGGAATCTCTTTATGAAGCATTTGGAACAAGATTAGATCTTAGCACTGCCTATCATCCTCAAACGGATGGACAGACGAAGCGGAAAATTCAGATATTAGAAGATATGTTGACAGCTTGTGTCATCGATTTTGGTGGCAATTGGGATAGCCATCTTGTCACACCCCGAGCCGGCGAGTTGGATCGACTTCCCCGTCGGGCGGAAGGTTCTCGGGGCGCGATATCGTGTGTGATAATCAGAATGATCAGATTGTTTATATTGCACATGATATATATGAATGAGAAACTGCTAAGTAAAAATAGAATTACAAAGTTAAATTACATCAGTTAAGTTAATAATTTAACAATGTAAATCTACTATCACATCATAATTCTTCTATCTTGTATCTACACAAGATATACAAAATAACTCTGTAAATGATGCTTCAAAATATGCAGGTCCCAAAAAGCTAGGTCCTCTAACTGGTATCCTAGTCCAAAGTGAATTAACTCCTTAGTTGACATGTTCGTCACCTGAGAAGTCACGCAAAAATAAAGTCAACACATGGTTGGTGAGTTCATATAGTTTTATAAAAATGAGTTTGAATAACCTCAATGACAACCTTAACCTCCGCATTAACCACCTATACCATCCAGTTCAGTATGCTTATATATAGGGCATATGTAGGGTTGAACTTACCGCCCGTCCGGCCACCATCCCACCACATACTAAACCACATGATATATTGTTCCTGACGACAATTAAGCGTTTCATCCCACAAATTTGATTTCCTAGCATCTGATTCATTGAATTTGATTACCCTGAAAATGTTTACCTTGATCCCCCGAAGTGACAACCTTAACCTAATCAACAACCACCTATGCTATCCAATAAAGTATGCTTATATATAGGGCATATGTAGGGGACAAGCCCCAGCCACCGTCCCACCATATACCAGACTGCTTAGCATATTGTTTTTAATGATAATTAAGCGTTTCACTCCATTCACCTTTGATTTAGACTTTGATTTCCATAAATAGATTCGCCTTTGATCTCTTGAGTTCACCATCTATTCATGATTACCCCAAAGTATTTGTAGAAGTATAATATTAAATGTGTAATTAAATTAATAACTAAATGTTTAAATACAACTAAGACATGATGATTGGGACTTATTTGACTCAATCAGTTAGACTTAGTCGTTAGTGGTTGTCCAAGGTGTACCCTCTCACACGTGGCCCATATCAGGCATGACTCACAAGGAGTCTACATGTGTGTGTCGGGACTTTAATGATGCCCATATCAGCTTGACCCACTGGTCCACTGTACATGCCGGGACTTTACGAATATCTTTTGATTCTTGATCATCTGTGATTCTCTTGTATTTTGTTTGATAGTTCATGTTATTGCCCATATTGCTTGACTACAAGAGTCTACAATTTATGCCGGGACTTTATGTGTGTGTTACACGTGGTCTTGATTTCTGTACAACTGACATCCACCTTAACTCAAGCATTAATGATTTCATTATTTCAATGATTCACACACAGTTATGATTCCCTTGATTTCCTTGAGTCTCTTGATTCTTGATCTTTAGAATTCCATTGCTTTTGATCTTTAGCTTTTGTTCTTTTGATTTCACTTTGAATATAGATTTTGGAATTTAAATTCGATGGACTAAGGGTTTGTTTAGAGTTTAGAATTTACGTATTACTCATAAGGGTAATTAATTAACTTGTTTGTTAATTCTGAATAGCAATTTCCTAGACAGGAGTCTAGGAGTATAAACAAGCATATATTTAAAGCATACAATAAGTAAAAGTAGTTACGTAAAACAATTTAAATAAAATAGTTTACGCATGCTTCTCAGACCCGCGTTTGAAAACAAAAATGTTTAGAAAAAGGGCAATGAACTCACCTGTGTTGCTTCGTAATGAATTACCACACAACGCGCGCTCGTTGTTGTAGACTAGGTTTCTTCGGTTCCTGAGTTGTTTTAAGAGAATTCGAATACATTAAGTATTATAATAATCGTCGTATTTAGGGTATGGTCTCGGTGTGCAACTAAGTGTCCTAAGTTACTAATGTGCTTCTAAGACTTCATTTAACTTACTCTAACTTATTACCCATTAGTAACCCCAATCCCCCAAGTCATTATTACAAGTTCTTAATTTAAATCGTTTCTAATTTAAAATGTTTGAAGTTAAACATTTTTAAGTTATTTCATTTCTAGGTTAATTATTTAGAAAACTTCATTTAATAAAACTTAATAAATTTATTAGTTTAATTTACTTTATCCAAACATAATTAATTTAAATAAAAAAAATTATTTAACATATGATGGGCTTAAGTTAAGCCCATTGGGCTTAAGTTCGCTGCTATCAACCGGTTTAGATGACCCCAGGTTCGGCCTGTTTAAAGGATACACCCTAGGTTCGCAGATCCTCAAGGTTCGGGCAAAAAGGTTAAGCTGTAGTAGGTTCGCTGCCCATGTAGTTGATCCAAGGGTTCTAGGATTCGGCCAAGTACTGAGGTTTGCAACTCCTAAGTACGGCCAAGAGAGTGAGTTTCGCAGCCGGTAAGGTTCGGCTAGTTCAATGCAGTTTGTGGGTTCGTGAATACATGGTTCGTGGCTCCTAGCTTGTCACAGGTTCGTAGCATATTTAGAATTTAGTCGATGTAGGGTTCGTTGGTCAAGGGTTCGGCTGTTATGGGGGTTCAATGAGCTTGGGTTCAGCTGCCATGAGAGGTTCAACTAAGAAAAAAGCTTCCAGGTTCGGCCAAGGGTTCCCTCAAAGAAGGTTCGGCCCAAACATGGGTTCGGTTGAAGGTAGAGGTTCGTCACCTTTAGAAGGTTCGGCCGACAAAGGTTCGGCTATCCCACTTCAGTTAGAATAGATTCGGTCGACAGCCCCTTATCACGAACATGTATCTCCATCTTCTTGGAATCCAATCCCTGTTAACTCCTGATCATATGCACGACTCTCATATTCTCATAAAATTGTCCTACAACTTGCACATGTGTGTTCGTGAAGTGGTTAAAAGCAAACCGCAAATATAACCGTAGATTTAACTCAAATATGACGGATGAAAACTTAGATCCCTTGTACTTTCGTGATCTACGCGACGATATGGTCGTTTTGACACCAAGAACTCTTGAAAGGGGGAAGAATTGAAGAAGTTCTTGTAGAGAGAAGGTAGAGAAAATTTTTCTAGAGAGAGAGGGATAGATACGAAAATTGAGATGAAAATGGTAGGTGGGGTGGTGGTTGTGCATTCAATAGCCTCATTAAATGATTCAAAATAAACTGGTTATGTTCGGTTTCGCTTGGTTTCGCGTAGGTTGTCAGTTTCTCGTGGTTTTCGTAACGAAACAACTCGGATTTAAAAAAAGATTTACGAAATTATTTTAGGTGGTCATTCCTAGCAAATTAACTAAATATCTATCGTTTATTTTAATTTTTCAAAAATATTAAATCAACTATTTAAAATCGAATCGTACAGTCGTCGCGCGTATTCGTTCGAATTGTCATCCGTACGAACACAACGATAACTATACTTTTCAATATTGTTTTCTAATTATCGGATATCATGCAGAACATTAAACTTCCAGATTTATTCGTACAGATCGTCACCTGTACGAAAAATCCGTCGATTTAGCATTCACGTAACGACATCCGTGTTGTTTTGTTCTGTAAAGGCTCACATACGTTTATACATAATAAAATTCTAACAAATAATCACATGATGGTTCTATATTGCCAGATAATTATCTGACTGATGAACCATAATTCTGAACTTTGTTTCTCTACAATAATTCCGAATTCAATGTTTGATAACATGAAATGACACTGATATATGATATAAACATGACAAAAATGAAACACGTACAGTTCGTACCTGATTATTGTTCACTGCACTGTTGAGATCACCGTTCCGGTACGATTCCGGCACTGATGTTACAGTCTCCCCTTGGTAGAGAAATTTCGTCCCGAAACTTAAGAGTCGTTATCGGGTACGGCTTCCTCTGCAAACAGTTGGGGATACTTGGACTTCATGTGATCTTCACGTTCCCAAGTGAACTCAGGTCCGCGCTTTGAGTTCCATCGAACCTTTACAATCAGAATACGCCTTCGCCTCAGTTATTTAACCATGCGATCCATAATCTCCAAAGGTTCCCCTATAAAATGCAATTGCTCGTCCACTTGAATTTCTTCAATTGGTATGATGAGTGACTCGTCTGCAAGGCATTTTAGAAAAGTTTGGTGAGAGGTAAAGCTTGGTTAGCTTGGTGAGAGGCAAAGCTATTTTAGAAAAGTTTGAGATAAACCTTCTATAAAAACCTGCCAATCCCAGAAAAGACCGCATCTCCGTCGGTGTCTTCGTAGTATCCTAGTTCTTTATTGCTTCAATCTTGGCGGGATCTACGTGTATTCCCTCGCTGTTGACCACATGACCCAGAAATTGAACTTCTCTTAGCCAAAATTCACACTTAGAGAACTTCGCATAAAGTTTCTCTTCATTCAACAGCTCCAAGATCATTCTGAGATGTTGCTCGTGCTCCTCTTTGCTCTTGGAATAAATCAGTATGTCATCAATAAAGACAATGAAAAACTGATCAAAGTACGGCCTGCACACTCGGTTCATGAAGTCCATGAAAGCCGCTGGTGCATTCGGCAATCCGAAAGGCATCACCATGAATTCGTAATGCCCATATCTGGTTCGGAACGCCGTCTTCGTATATCTTCGTCTTGAACTTTGAGCTGATGATATCCAGACCGCAAGTCAATCTTAGAGAAGTACTGAGCTCCTTGCATTTGGTCAAATAAATCATCAATCCTAGGCAATTGATACCAGTTCTTCATGGTCAACTTGTTCAGCTCACGGTAGTCTATGCACATCCGAAACGATCCGTCTTTCTTCTTCATGAACAAGACCGGAGCTCCCCAAGGCGAGTAGCTCAGTCTGATGAAACTTTTATCAAGTAACTCCTGTAACTGGTTTGACAATTCATGCATCTCAGAAGGTGCTAACCTGTAAAGAGATTGAGCAATAGGAGTTTCTCCAGGAACTAAGTCAATTCGAAACTCTACCGGTCACGCCGGTGGCAAACCTGGTAGGTCTTCAGGAAATACTTCTCGATATTCTTTCACTATCGGTACGTCTTGAATCTTTTTCTTGTCCTTCTCCTTTTCCACCACAAGAGCCAGGAAAGCTATGCACTGCTTCTGTAGACACTTACGCGCCTGTATGCAAGAAATGATTTTGACACTTCGTTTTTCTTGATCCCCTCTCACTTCCAATACGCGATCATTCGACAATGGAACTCGAAGCAGCTTTTCAGAACAGATGACCTCCACTCTATTAGAAGAAAGCCAATCCATTCTAACAATGATGTCGAAACTACCCAAATCCATCGGTATCAAATTGATGGTGAATGTATGACCATTAAGTGTCAATGGGCAATTCCTATATACTGTACTAACCGTGATCTGTTTCCCATTAGCTACTTCTATGATGTAAGGGGAATCTAACTGTTCCTCAATAGAATCTAGTTGGCATGCAAAATCGATAGAGATAAGACACTTATCTGCACTAGTGTCAAATAAAATGGATGCATAAAAGTCATGTAAGAGTACCAGTGACCACATTCGGGTCTTGGTGTGCAGCTGGTGCTCCTATAGCGAAAGCTCTTTGACGGGTGCTTGAACTGCCTGTTGTGCCTTCTTCGGGCAGTTCTTTTCAAAGTGGCCCTGTTCACCACAGTTATAGCATCCATCGTTGTTCTGGTTGGCTGGTGGAGGGAGAGCTAAAGCAGCATTGTTGACTTCTTGGTTTGTTGTCACACGACACTGCTGGACCCAGTGTCCCTTTCTTCCACATCCTGTGCAATGATGGCATTGGTTGCTCATGGAATGATGATACTGGCACTTGGTACACAGGGGGTGTGGGCCAGTATATTGTTTCTTGGGCACATTCTGCGGTGCCATAGCTACTTGGTTAAGTGGAGTAGCCATGGTGTAGTTCTTGATGAGTTTCTGCTTCTTCTTCGGATGTTGTTGGTGATGAGGTTTCTTGGAAGACTCTTCCTTGCGTTTGCCAGTGTCAGCCGCTTTCTTCTAGACTCCAGAGGCTACCATAAGATCAGTGAGTATCCCAGAAAAACTCACTGCAAACTCCACAATAACAGGGTTTGCTGCAACAACTAAACCCTGAATGCAAGCGGGAAGTCCACCCACATATCGATCAATCCTCTTCTCCAGTGTTGGTACCATGTCCGGCACCAAAGCAACCAACTCGTGGTAACGAGTAGTATACCCCATGTGGTCTGCCCCCTTCATCACATGGTTTGACAGTTCAACCTCCAGTTTCTGCAGCTCATTCTTGGGACAGAACTCAGTTCTCAGCAGGATCTTGAAGTCTTCCCAGGTCATTGACATAGCTTCTTCTCTTCCTCTCGCTTGGATCTGTGAGTTCCACCAAGTCAAGGCTCGTTTGTTGAACGTTCCAGCTGAATAACTAAGCTTGTGGTGCTCTGGACAACTGCAGAGGTCCAGAGTAGTCTCAATCTTTTCTATCCATTGGATCAAACCAACGGCTCGCTCATTGCCACTGAAGCTTGGCGGCTTAAAACCTACAAATGACTTGTAGGAGTAATGTGATGTACCGTCAGTGTTCCCACTAGCTTCTCCTGATGAATTTACAGTGTTGTTGTTGTCGTTCTGGATAAGATTGAGCATTTGCGGTATCACTTCCTTTAGCTAATTAGTCAGCTGACTGCTCAGTAGTGTTGCTATGGCAATAGTAGCAGGATCCAGTATCTGAGTCGTGCTCGGACCTGGAGGTGGATTAAGTGGAGGAGGAGGAAGTGGCGGTGGTGAATCAGGTGGTGATGGTGTTGAAGAGTGTGGAGCAAAATCGTGCGGTGGTGGTAACAGAGGAGGTTGTCTTCATGGCGGCATTCTCATCATAACCAAAAGAATATTGGTTAGTGCAGTGATCGAATGCTGAATACACAATGCAAGGAAAAATCTTAAATTTTGTGTTTTCTACATGCAGGGTCCCCAGGTTATAGTTGTAACATTACTGTATTTCAAGTTGTTCGTACATGTACGACTGTACTGTTACGACCTGATATGATAATTATTATTAATGATAATGAATTATTGGATGATAGTATTGATAATTGGTATACATAATTGAGAACATATTATTTTATGCAAAAACCATGGGAAGTTTAGTTGTAACACAACTGAACAGAACCAAAGAGTTTATCGCAGCTGAATTCACAGTTATGGATTATTGGCTTGGAATGGAAAGGAATTACGAGTTTTTTAGTTTGTTATTGTTTGGTTGCTAAACATTGTCAAGGACACAAGGTCATGGTTTATCGAAATAGCGGTGGGACGGTGTTGGGGAGGTTGCGATCTACCCCTGCGTATGCCCTATACATATGCATGTTTCGGTCTATCATGGATGTGTTAGTGATATGGTTTAGTGGGTTTTGGATTGGGATTTAAAATATTAAAGATAATTAAATAATGAAAATAAAATTGTAAAGGTTTACGCGATGGTGAGATTACGATCACAACTTAAACGCGAATGTTATTTCAGAAATATTAACTTAATAATGTATTCGCGTGGGTGACGATTCACACGAATATAATTATTAAGAATAAGATTCTTAAACGATATTCCATACATCGTAAAGCAAATCGAAATACGATACGAGCGTCGGATTCGAAAAGGTGACGATCTTTACGAATGCGTACGTGAGTAACGAGTTTCGATGAGATAATTAAATCATATTTAACGACATTAAATTTATAAATTAAAATTATAACGTTTATTAAGAATCACAACTTAAAACAAAATCAAATAAATTACTTATTAAATAAATAATTTAACGTAAACGAATTCATTTTTACGAACCGATTTTTATTAAAATCATTTTTATTAGAACGAAACATATTTAATTGAAATGATTTATGTTTAAATATATTCATGGGTTAAACCGGGTGTTTAATAAGATTTAACGCGATAAAAATGAGACCGAGTACACGGGGATCGACCGGGGTATAAAAACCCACTCTTTCTTCTTCTTCTTCTTCTTCTTCTTCTTCATTTGCAAGACACACTCTCTCTCTACACCATAATTTTCGCCACCTTCTCTCTCTAAAACTTCTCTCTAGCCTAACTTCTTCATTTCTTGTCAGATTCACGAGATCTTGGTGGCTAGACGACCGCATAATCGAGAGGAACAAGAAGATATGAAGAAATCTAGCATTTAGGCACGATTGGAAGGTAAACCGAGCATTTTACTTTTGATTTTATTCATTTTAAATAACCGGGTACCTTCATCTTGTTTGTATATGTTTTGTAACCATACAACCCTAACATGAGTGTATGAGAGCTAGAGGGAACCATAGTCACGACCCACGAGCAGGTTAGAAGCTCAAGGAAGAGGATGAAGAGGCTGGTCCTCGACTCAACAGGGGGTCAAACCTGCTATCACTGGAGCTAAACCCTCCTTGGGCTGGAGAAGAGGGTTGGCCGAACCATACAGTCCACCGAACCTTCTCCTCTCCAGGCGAACCTTGGGCTAAACCTTAGGCGAACCTAAGGGCAACAAACCTACGCCTCTATGATGCAGCGAACTTTAGACGGGCTGGAATTGAGGGAGACAAACCTTGTTCCACGAGCCATGGTGGCCGAGCCTTGGCATGACACGAACTTGCATGTTGTTATCAACCGTAAGAGCCGAACCCTAACGCATACTATGCGAACCTAATTGGCTCACGAACCAGAGGATAATGCCGAACCTTAGCTGCCACCTTGTTAGATCGAACGAACCTATGAGTAACAGGACCGAACCCTTCTTTGAACTGACCTGATAGCTGTAAACAAACCACATGGCCGAACCTTATGCAACACCGAACCTATTCTTTTATCAGTCCAACCCTTCTTTTGTTTTGGCCGAACCATGGCCCAACAAGCCTTCCTTTAGACGAACCTAGGCTCAAGCAAACCTAAGGTTTCACTGGATTGAAGTGGTTCCGAACCTGGGTCTGGGCTGGGCTAAAGGCAGAGAACCTTGGACTAATTTAACTTGAGTTTTATTGAAATAGGGATTTAAGAGGAATAAAGGATCTAAGGTTTTGAGCACACATGCAAAGCTGTCTAGTTGTCACCTTTTATAAATGAAAAATAAGTTACACTTTGATTTGACATGTTGAACATTTATAAAGTTAATCTATATATGATTTTCTTAAGCTTAAATTAAAATGTTATTAATGTTGAATTTGATGAAATCTAATTAATCATGCATGAAAGTGTGAGTTTAGATATGTTAAATAAGGGGTAACACGTTTGACTATGTACATATCTATGGGGAATATACCTAAAGAGTTCACTATGAATTATCATTGTTAGATAATTAAAACCTATGAGTTTAAAATTCCATTTTGGTGATAACCAATAATGAAACTTTAGGTATACAATTTAACTTAGATTAAATAGCTAAGTTAAAGAGACAATTAATGATTAAAAGGTGAACACTTATGGTCATTAATATACGTGTACTTATGAAAACGGACATCCACTAATTACAGATTGAATGAGTTGCTTTGAGTTTACATACGCGAGTGCGCATACTACAAGAACACTGAATCTAAGGACTCAGGTGAGTTCTCATAACCTCCTTTTAAATCTTTTTGTTTTAAACTCGGAGGTGGAACATGTATACCAGATTTTCATATTATCTTAATGTAACATCATTGTATTTCCGGTCGTCCGTACATCCGTACGATTGCACTGTTACGATCTAAAATAATAATTATTAATGATAATGACTTTTTGGATGCATTATTTGATGATTGTCACTGTTATTGGTATACATATTTAGAACATATTATACGCGTAAACCACGGGAAGTTTAGTTGTAACCCAACTAAACAGAACCAGAGAGTTTGTCGCAGTTATACTGTTGATGATTATGGATTTGATATGGAATGAAAAGGAATTTGGGGTTTGTTATGGTTTGGTTGCTAAACATAGTCAAGGACACATGGTAATGGTTTATTGAAATATGGGTGGGATGGTGTAGGGGAGGTTGCGATCTACCCCTGCATATGTCGTATATATATGCGTATTTCGGTCTATCATGGATGTGTCAGTGATATGGTTTAGTGGGTTTTGGATTGGGAATAATAATATTAAACCTAATGAAATAATGGAAGTATATTTGGAATTAATTACGCGATAGTGAGGTTACGAATAAAAAATTTAAACACGAATATTAATTCCGAAATATTAAGTTGATAAATGTATTCGCGTGGGTGACGATTCACACGAATATAATTATTAAGAATAATATTCTGAAACTATATTCCATAAATTGTAAATCGAAGTGAAATACGATACAAGTGTTGGATTCGCAAAGGTGACGATCTTTACGAATACGTACGCGAGTAATGTGTTTCGACGAGATAACAAATAATATCAAACAATATTAAACTAAATGATGAAAATCAATAATATTTATTAGGAATCATAACCTAAAACGAAAATGAAAGAATTATTAGGCTAAATAATTAATTTAATGAAATTAAACGGAGATACTTCATTTAAACAATTTTATTTAAATTCATTTTTCTTTAAAACAAAACATGGTTATTTCAACACTTAAATGTTTTAAATACATTTACGAACAAAACCGAGGAAATTCGTAAATTTATCGCGATAAAAACAAGACCGGACACGTGGTGACACTACGCGTTATAAGGAAGAAGATCACCATCTTCTTCCTCATTTCTACACACTCCTTCTCTCTCTAAAACACACACTCACGCTCATTCATTCTCTCTCTAACTTCTATCTAGACTAACTTTTTCGTTTCTCAACGAAATCACGAGATCTTGGTGGCCACACGTTCGTGTGATCAAGGAGAACCATAAAGTACGAAGAAATCCTAAGTTTTACGAACTATAAGAGGTAAATCTGAGTTTCCTATTTTGGTTTTTGTTAAAGAATTTCGTGAATACATGGCTATCAACTTTTAAACGATTTTAGGGTTCATACTTGTTAATCTTAGTAGTCTTAACCTGTGAAAGATATAAACGAACCTATAACTACGTGGGGGCTGATGAACGAGGAGGATAACAGAAAATTCCGGTCGAGGTGTTGCTCGAAGTACAGGTTCGCCGAGATTAGGGTTGGCCGAACCTGTAACCATCATCAGACACTAGGAAACGAGCCTCTGGACTACTCACTTGTCTTGGCCGAACCTTCTCATGCTCAGCCGAATCTATAACCGCACGAACCTGCTTCTGGGAGGCGAACCATATAAACAACCGAACCCTTGGCAACCCACGAACCCTAGTGAGCCGAACCTTTCTCCCTCGTGACGAACCTTGTACTAACGAACCTGTTATATCGCGTACCTGGATGCTAGGGCCGAACCTTGGAACTACCGAGCCCTTCCATTTGGGACGAACCTAAGCTGTTTCCCAAGACTTACATGTTAGACGAACCTCAAGGTGTAACGAACCTTGGCCACGCAACCCTAACATGCCGCGAACCTTGGTCCATAACTTCCCGTCTTGTAGCCGAACCTTGATCAAGTATTGGCCGAACCTAGGAGGATCTAGATAGGTTCACTGGTCTTGTAGTTAAGGAACCCAAGTGTTTAACTAGGGCTAAGTGGGAACCAAGAACTATGAGGAAGCGAGTATAACCATACATGCATGAATAATTATAATGACCATCATCTTTCTCTCTCTAAAATCTAAGTATTAGAATTTCGATTCATATACATTGAAAAACATTTTCTTTTGTAATAAATAATTGGATCACGAATTCTTAGAACACAAAGGTTAATCTTAAAATAAAGTGGACTCATAATGACCAAGAAAATGGAACTTACATGCATGCATGCAAAGATTCTAGTTGCCATCTTTTAAAAATAAAAATAAGTTAAACCTTGAGAAAAGATATGTTGAACATTACTAAGGTAAATATATTACGTAAGACTTTCTTGAGTTTAAATTAAAAGGTTACTAATGTTAAATTTTGGTGACACTTGAATTAAACATGCTTGCAAGTGTGAGTATAGATGTGTTAGAACAAGGGTTGATACTCTAGATTACATACACATCTAAGGAAACATACCTAAATAGTGCATAAATTATTTATAATTAGTAAGTGATTTAAAACTAACGGGTTAAAACTCCATTTTTGTGATAATGAATAATAAAACCTTAGGTATACCATTTAACTTAGATTAAATAAACTAAGTTAAAGAAACACCTAACGATTAAAAATAAACAATTAGGTTCACTTACTGGAAAAGAAACACATATACTTATAAATACAAACGTACGATAATTACAGGTTGTTGAGTGTTTCTGATTTCACATACGTGAGCACGCATTGTTCAAACATACAGAATCTAAGGACTCAGGTGAGTTCTCATACCCTCCCTTTTAAACTAGTTTAGTTTTAAAACTTGGAGGTGAAACATGTATACCAATTCAAATATTATTTTGATAACACATGGATGATACATGTTTATCAAAATGATATTCATATTATGGATTATCACTGATTATTATATATCCGTGTAACTTTGTAATTGACTCTGGTCAATAACAATGATTACATGTATTGCCACTTGAATTATCGCAACTCCATGAATCCTTGCCTTTAACTTCGGTTAATTTCATTTGACTTCATGTATTATCACGTGGGTTGCTGCCACTCCATGGATCATGTCTTTAACTTATGTCAATCACATTAATTCCATGTATGGTCACATATAATATTTGAGAATATTGATGTTTGAGATTTGTTGAAAGGTTATATGGTTGATTATCTATGATTATCTATGAATTACTTGTGTGTTTGGATTTTGTGCGGGGTTGTTGTGTTGGATATTCTCACAGGTACTCATGTGGATTTTCTCAAGAAACTCTGAACTTATTAATCATTTTATAAAACCATTTTTGTAAAACATTTTAATTATAAAACTTATGATTACTCACAAACTACTTCGTAGTTGACACTTGATTTTTACATGTTTCAGGGAATGAAGGCAAGTAGGTTGAGGAAGAGAAACTCATACTTTTGGACATCATCACATAGGATCTTGGACTTAGCTATAATTAACTGAAATTCTGGCGATTAGAGTTTAGTTAGTTTAGCTAATTCTTTTGTGTAATTGATGTATTTAATACATGATTTTTGGTGTAATTAAATTGGTTGGTTAAATGATTATGTGATGATTTAATTAGATGCCCACGAGCTTATGAACAATCTACACATCCCTCGTGGCATCCCGACGTTTCCGCCATCGGTCGGGGTGTTACACTTAACAACACATGAATGACACTTGTTTATTGTTATGGTATTCATATTATTGGATTATCATAATTCCATGGGTTGTTGTTGTTGAATTCGGTCATCTAAAATGATTGCATGTATTGTCACTATTCCATGGGTCGTTGTTGCTGACTTCGGGCATCTACAATGATTGCATGTATTGTCACTATTCAGTGGGTCGTTGTTGTTGACTTCGGTCATCTAAAATGATTGCATGTATTGTCACCATTCCATGAGTCATTACTGATGACTTCGGTTATCTGAAACGATTGCATGTATTATCACGTGGATTGCCACAACTCCGTGTTGTCGTTGTTATTGACTTCAGTCAATTACAATGAACACATGTATTGTCAATTATATTAATTGAAAATATTGATGATTGAGATTGGTTGATTGAATATGTGATTGATAATCTATGAGTTATTGATATATGTGATTATGTGTTTGGTTTATGTGTTTGGATTAAGTGTTTGGATGTCGTGTTGGATTATCTCGAAGGTGCTCATGTGGATTTTCTCAGAAAACTATAAGTTTTTTATAATCACTTTGTAAAACATTTTTAAATATAAAAACTTATGATTACTCACCAACTACTTCGTAGTTGACACTTGATTGTTACATGTTTCAGGGAATGAAGAAAAGTAGGTTGAGGAGGATGATCTCTCATATTTTGGACATCATCACATAGGATTCTTGGACTTAGCTAAAATAACAGAAATTCTGGCTAATAGAGTTTAGTTAGTTTAGCTAAATCTTTTGTGTATTTGATGTAACTAATTCATGCTGAACATGATTTATGATGTAATTAATTTGGTTGATTCATTATTATGTGATGATTTAATTATATGCCCATGAGCTTATGAACAATCTACACATCCCTCGTGGCATCCCGACGTTTCCGCCATCGGTCGGGGAGTTACAGATTGGTATCGTAGCTAGGTTTATAGGGAATTAGGTTACTATAATTGTTTGACCTAGTCTATAACTGTAGGATACCCTAGTATGAATTATTTCAAACACTAGTTAGTATATTCAGGATTTCATGCTTATGTGTTTATTACATGTTAATTGAACTCCTGGTTATATATCTGAACTGCATATATTACTTACTGATTATTTGCTTGCTTGTGCCCTAACGACTCGATAAGGACATACTCGTGATGTATTGTAAAGGTGGTGGGACAGTGGTTTGGGCGGTTGCGACCTACCCTTATCATATGCCCTATACATATACCATTTACAGTACATTGGGTGGATGTCAGTATTAACGAATAAGGGAACTACCCGTTTGGGAAATTAATTGCTTAGGAAATTAACTGCTTTGAAATTTATTTGCTATAGGGATTTTTTGTTTGATCTAGGATCACCAGACACGGACACACTCGTGGTATACTACGAAGGTGGTGGGACGATGTTGGGGAGGTTGCAACCTACCCTTGCATATGCCCTATACATATACCATTTGTAGTATATCGGGGGTCTGTCAGTGTCAGGAACTTAGGATATTATTAGGAAGTGTAGTAAGGTTGATTCTGATGGAATGTTGGTAAAGTTTGGTTTGGATTGACATATTGGATGATCATATTTGATAGACACATATAAAATCACTTATGAACACACTTATTGGACACGTGGGGTGAATAGGATCAACGAACGATACGAACGCTTAGTTATAGACTGTAGACTTGCGTGATGATACTAACCCTTAGTGATGGTATGAACATTGGATGAAAATAAATCATAGGGAGGATATGAACGCTTAGTGACAGTAAAAGCACCCAGTGATGATATGAAGCCTCATTGATAATTATGGACATTGGGATTTAGCATGGATTTTAGTGAATTTAGACAATAAGGGAAACTTTAATGTCAGGTGAACTTAGACATTAGGTGAACTTAGACATTAGGTGAACCTAATTTTCCAAGGAAACTAAAGACCACTTCACTCAAAATTATCCTACCTAGGATAAGGTTTGTGAAGTGAGATAACGGTAAGATACATGATACACCCTAAATTCTAACAAGGGCATAATCGTGGTGCAATGCAACGGTGGTGGGACGGCGTATGAGGCGACTGCGGTCAAATCTATGTATGCCCTATATATAAGCTTGTTGCACTGCATCGGGAGGTTATCAGTGTTGGTGTAGGGTGTGCAATGTTTGAAACTTAGGAATATTTAGTTAATAATAGATATGACCAACTAGGATGCTTTAGTATAATGTTAGGAAATTAATAATGTGTTTTGAGTTTAATGACAGATAGGAGACAAATATAGTTCCTATATGTAATCCTAACTGTTGAAATGAACTCATTTGACCATAGTTTCTATGACTTACGTTGTAAACGGTGGTAACATGTTTCTAATATCGTCAGAAACATGCCGTCACACCGTCACAACGGAGATGATACGAACTCCGAAGATACTAACGGTAATGCCAACTCCGGCATGCAAGAGTTACGAAACCTGATTACTGCATTGGTGAATCAACTGACTCAAGCCAATCAAACTCTCAATCAGAACAAAGGTGGTGCAAACCCACCAGCTTGCACATTCAAACACCTCAACTCCTGTAATCCACTGAAGTTTACGCGTTCTGAGACAGCCACTGGTCTGCCGCAGAGGTTTGAGAGCATGGAGAACACCTTCATCAATAGCTATGCCACCAGTGTTTTCCAAAAGAGAGCACGGACTTGGTGGAATAGCGAGAAGCGAACTAGGGGAGTTGATGCTGCCATAGCACTGACACGGACTGAGGTCTAGAACTTGATGACCACTGAATTCTGTCCTCGTAGGGAAATGAGAAACTGGAGACTGAGTTCTGGGAACTCAAACAGGATAGTGGGGAGAATGTAATTTACAACACTCGTTTCCACGAGTATAGTCTACTGGTGCCTCATCTGGTGACACCGTTGGAGAGAGCAATCGATAAGTATATAGGTGGGCTGCCTATGCAGATTCTGGATACAGTTTACGGTAGCAACCCTAAAACACTAAAGGCTGCAATTCTTCTATCTGCAACACTGACTGACAACCATGTAAGGGCTGGAACACTCACAAGGAAAGGAACGAAGAAGATTGAGACCAAATCATCTGCCAAAGAGACCTCAACTGAGGTCAAGACTGAACAAGGCAGCTCTTCAAGAAGTAGCAACAAGAAGAGGAAGACTAGAAACTTTGTGGCTACTACTCCTGCTGCAAAGTCTACGCAACAATCATCGAACAACAGCACTGCCAGGAATTATATTGGGAATACCCTTCAATGTAATACCTACAAATATCATCACATGCCTAACTTGCCTTGCCTTGTCGGCAACAACTGTGGCAAGTATGGCCATTTTGCTAATGTCTGTCGGAGTGCACCGCAAGCACAAAGGATGCAACCTTCTCCGCTTGCACTACCCGCTCCGCAAGGTCAACCCAATCAAGCCGTACCTACTCACCAATTTTCTGTACAGGCAAGAGCCTGTTACGAGTGTGGCGAAGTGGGTCACTTCAGAAATCAATGGCCGAGACTGACGGGAAACAATCAACGGATGGCTCGAGGCAAAGCGTTTCAGCTGAATGCTTCAGCTGCTCAGGCCAACCAAGATGTGGTCAACAGTACATTTCTGATTAACAACTCTTATGAATCCGTTCTATTTGATTCTGGTGCCGATAGGAGTTTTGTTTCACATGATTTTGAATATATGCTTGGAAAGACACGTATGAAGATAGACAAGCCGTTTAACATAGAGGTGGCTGATGGTAATACTATTGATATTCACACTGTTAATATTGGATGTACTGTGAACTTAAATGATCACGTTTTCCCAATTGATCTTATACCTATGCACCTTGGTAGCATTGATGTTATCATAGGCATGGATTGGTTGCTTTAATTTGATGTCATGCACTAAAGCACACAAGTACCTTAGGAAGAAGTGTATAGCATTTTTAGAACTCTTTGTGGAGAAGAAAGAGAAGGGAAAAAGCATTGAAGACGTTCATGTAATCAGAGATTTTCCTGAAGTATTTCCGAATGACTTGCCGGGTCATCCACCAGAGCGTCAAGTAGAATTTCGAATTGACTTAGTACCTGGTGCGAACCCAGTCGCCAAATCTCCTTACAGACTTGCGCCTTAGGGGTTGCAAGAATTGGCGAGCCAACTACGAGAAGTAACTGACAAGGAATTCAATCGCCCGAGCCATTCTCCATGGGGTGCATCGGTCCTATTTGTCATGAAGAAGGACGGGTCATTCCGAATGTGCATCGACTACCGCGAGTTGAACAAGTTGACTATCAAGAATCAAAATCCCCTACCGCGCATCGATGATCTTTTCGATCAACTTCAAGGCTCGGCATGGATTTCGAAGATCAATCTTAGGTCTGGGTATCATCAGCTTCGTGTACATGATGATGATATTCCCAAGACGGCTTTCCGAACAATGAATACATATATTGTCACTTATATTAATTGAAAATATTGATGACTGAGATTGGTTGATTGAATATGTGATTGATTATCTATGAGTTATTGAAATATGTGATTGTGTGTTTGCTTTATGTGTTTGGATTATGTGTTTGGATGTTGTGTTGGATTATCTCGTAGGTGCTCATGTGGATTTTCTAAGAAAACTATAACTTTTTTTATAATCACTTTGTAAAACATTTTTAAATACAAAAACTTATGATTACTCACCAACTACTTCGTAGTTGACACTTGATTGTTACATGTTTCAGGGAATGAAGAAAAGTAGGTTGAGGAGGATGATTTCTCATATTTTGGACATCATCACATAGGATTCTTGGACTTAGCTAAAATAACAGAAATTCTGGCGAATAGAGTTTAGTTAGTTTAGCTAAATCTTTTGTGTATTTGATGTAACTAATTCATGCTGAACATGATTTATGATGTAATTAATTTGGTTGATTAATTGTTATGTGATGATTTAATTAGACGCCCACGAGCTTATGAACAATCTACACATCCCTCGTGGCATCCCGACGTTTCCGCCATCGGTCGGGGTGTTACAATAGTTTAGGTCAAACCGTTTAAATAAGTGACCTATGCTTCTCTATAACCATGGCTCTGATACCAATCAGTCACACCCCGAGCCGACAGGTTGGATCGACTTCCCCGTCGGGCGGAAGGTTCTCGGGGCACGATGTCGTGAGTGATAATCGGAATGATCAGATTGTTTACATTGCACATGATATATATGAATAAGAAACTGCTAAGTAAAAAATAGAATTACAAAGTTAAATTACATTAGTTAAGTTCATAATTTAACAATGTAAATCAACTATCACATCATAATTCTTCTATCTTGTATCTGCAAAAGATATACAAAATAACTCTGTAAATGATGCTTCAAAATATGCAGGTCCCAAAAAGCTAGGTCCTCTAACTGGTATCCTAGTCCAAAGAGAATTAAATCCTTAGTTGACCTGTTCGTCACCTGAGAAGTCATGCAAAAATAAAGTCAACACATGGTTGGTGAGTTCATATAGTTTTATAAAAATGAGTTTGAATAACCTGAATGACAACCTTAACCTCACCATTAACCACCTATACCATCCAGTTTAGTATGCTTATATATAGGGCATACGTAGCGTCGAACTTACCGCCCGCCCAGCCACCGTCCCACCACATACTGAACCACATGATATATTGTTCCTGATGACAATTAAGAATTTCATACCACAACTTTGATTTCCTAGCATCTGATTTATAGAATTTGATTACCCTGAAAATGTTTACCTTGATCCCCTGAAGTGACAACCTTAACCTTATCAACAACCACCTATGCTATCCAATCAAGTATGCTTATATATAGGCATATGTAGGGGACAAGCCCCAGCCACCGTCCCACCACATACCGGACTGCTTAGCATATTGTTGTTAATGATAATTAAGATTTTCACTCCATTCTCCTTTGATTTAGACTTTGATTTCCACAAATAGATTCGCCTTTGATCTCTTGAGTTCACCAAGTATTCATGATTACCCCAAAGCATTTGTAGAAATATAATATTAAATGGGTAATTAAATTAATAACTAAACATTTAAATACAACTAAGACATGATGATTGGGCCTTATTTGACTCAATCAATTAGACCTAGTTGATGGTGTTTGTGCAAGTTGTACCCTCTCACACGTGGCCCATAACAGGCATGACTCACAAGGAGTTTACCTGTGTGTACCTGGACTTTAATGATGCCCATATCAGCTTGACCCACTGGTCAACTGTACATGCCGGGACTTTACGGATATGCTTTGATTCTTCATCGTCTGTGATTCTCTTGATTTGTGTTTGATTGTTCTCGTTATTGCCCATATAGCTTGACTACAAGAGTCTACTATTTATGTACAACTAACATCCACCTTAACTCAAGCATTAATGATTTCATTAGATTTTAATGGTTTCATTATTTCAATGATTCACACACAGTTATGATTCCCTTGATGTCCTTGAGTCTCTTGATTCTTGATCTTTAGAATTCCATGATTTCACAATGATTATAGATTTATGAGTAGGATCCTTAGTTTACTGATCACACACTGGATTTCATTTCCATTGTTTTTGATCTTTAGCTTTTGTTCTTTTGATTTCACTTTGAATTTAGATTCTGGAATTTGAATTCGGTGGACTAAGGGTTTGTTTAGAGTTTAGAATTTAGGTATTACTCATAAGAGTAACTAATTAACTTGTTAGTTAATTCTGAATAGCAATTTCCTAGACAGGAGTCTAGGAGTATAAACAAGCATATATATAAAGCATGTAATAATTAAAAGCAGTTACGTAAAACAATTTAAATAAAACAGTATACGCATGTTTCTCAGCCCCGCGTTTGAAAACAAAAATGTTTAGAAAAGAGGCAATGAACTCACCTACGTTTCTTCGTAATGAATTATCACACAATGCGCGCTCGTTGTTGTAGACTAGGTTTCTTCGGTTCCTGAGTTGTTTTAAGAGAATTCGAATACATTAAGAATTATAATAGTCTTCGTATTTACCCATTAGTAACCCCAATCCCCCAAGTCATTATTACAAATTCTTAATTTAAATCGTTTCTAATTTAACATGTTTAAAGTTAAACATTTTTAAGTTGTTTCATTTTTAGGATAATTATTTAGAAAACTTCATTTAATATAATTTAATAAAGTTATTAGTTTAATTTCCTTTATCCAAACATAATTAATTTAAAAAAAATATTTAACATATGATGGGCTTAAGTTAAGCCCATTGGGCCATCCTCGGGACCGTTTATTAACCTTAGATTTCCAAATGATTTCTTATCATTACTTTGCATAACTAATTCTAGATGACTCGAGTGAATCATCTAAATTAGCTATTCTTTCTCATAAATTTTCCTAAAGATTTGGTGTTAACAATTATATTAACACTCCGAACCTTAGGTTTTTGTTTTGATTCCTTGGGATTTCTCAAATGTGTTGACTTTGTTATCAATACTTGTTTAGTTGATACTATGTTTTAAGGGATTGCTTGCTATTGACCAACCCAAATCTCCCATGCATGAATTCACGTGGCTTATTCCATGCAACAAAATTCTTAACATGCACTCACAAGATCAAACCCTATTCCCACGCATGTACACACCCATTTACAAGGGTATCTCTCCTGTACGCTATCATGTGGTCCAATTCCCATGCGAAATCTTAGGTTCGCAGACATATAAATGGTTCCTAGGTTCGCTGCTATCAACCGGTTTAGATGACCCAAGGTTCGGCCAGTTTAAAGGATACACCTTAGGTTCGCAGCTCACTCAAGGTTTGGGCAAAAAGGTTCAGCCGTAGTAGGTTCACTCCCATGTAGTTGATCTAAGGGTTCTAGGGTTCGGCCAGGTACTGAGGTTTGCAACTCCTAAGTCTGACCAAGAGAGTGAGTTTGGTAGCCGGTAAGGTTCGGCTAGTTCAATGCAGTTTGTGGGTTCGTGAATACATGGTTCGTGGCTCCTATCTTGTCACAGGTTTGTAGCATATTAGAATTTAGTTGATGTAGGGTTCGTTGGTCAAGATTTCGGCGCATATGGGGGTTCGGTGAGCTTGGGTTCGGCTGCCATGAGAGGTTCGGCTAAGAAAGAAGCTTCCAGGTTCGGCCAACGGTTTGCCCAAAGAAGGTTTGGCCCAAACATGGGTTCGGTTGAAGGTAGAGGTTCGTCACCCTTAGAAGGTTCGTCCGACAAAGGTTTGGCTATCCCACTTCAGTTCGAATAGGTTCGATCGGCAGCCCCTTGTCACGAACCTGTATCTCCTCCTTCGTGGAATCCAATACATGTTAACTCCTGATCATATACATGACCCTCATATTCTCATGTTATCTCGATTAACCAAGAGGTAACCCTAAAATCGTCCTACAACTTGCACATGTGTGTTCGTGAAATGGTTAAAAGCAAACCGCAAATATAACCGTAGATTTGCCTCAAATATGATGGATGAAAACTTAGATCCCTTGTACTTTCGTGATCTACGCGATGCGATGGTCGTTTTGACACCAACTCTTGAAATGGGGAAGAATTGAAGAAGTTCTTGTAGAGAGAAGGTAGAGAAAATTTTTCTAGAGAGAGAGGGATAGATACGAAAATTGAGATGAAAATGGTAGGTTGGGTGGTGGTTGTGCATTCAATAGCCTCATTAAATGATTCAAAATAAACCGGGTATGTTCGGTTTCATGTAGGTTGTCGGTTTCTCGTGGTTTTCGTAACGAAAAAACTCGGATTTAAAATAAGATTTACGAGATTATTTTAGGTGGTCATTCTAGTAAATTAACTAAATATCTTTCGTTTATTTTAATTTTTCAAAAATATTAAATCTACTGTTTAAAAGCGAATCGTACAGTCGTCGCGCGTATTCGTTCGAATCGTCATCCGTACGAACACGAAGATAACTATACTTTTCAATATTGTTTTCTAATTATCGGATATCATTCAGAACGTTAAACTTCCAGATTTATTCCTACAGATCGTCACCTATAAGGATAATCCGTCGATTTAGCATTCACGTAACGACATCCGTGTTGTTTTGTTCTGTAAAGCCTCACATACGTTTATACATAATAAAATTCTAACAAATAATCACATGATGGTTCTATATTGCTAGATAATTATCTGACTGATGAACCATAATTTTGAACTTTGTTTCTCTGCAATGATTCCGAATTCACTGTTTGATAACATGAAATGACACTGATATATGATATAAACATGTCATAAAATGAAACATGTATAGTTCGTACCTGATTACTGTTCATGGCACTATTGATATCACTGTTCCGGTACGATTCTGGCACTGATGTTACAGTATCCCCTTGTTAAAGAAATTTCGTCACGAAATTTAAGAGTCGTTATCGGGTACGGCTTCCTCTGCAAACAGTTGGGGATACTTGGACTTCATGTGATCTTCATGTTCCCAGGTCAACTCAGGTCCACGCTTTGAGTTCCATCGAACCTTTACAATCGAAATACGCCTTCGCCTCAGTTGTTTAACCTTGCGATCCATAATCTCCAAAGGTTCCTCTGTAAATTGCAATTGCTCGTCCACGTGAATTTCTTCAATCGGTATGACGAGTGACTCGTCTGCAAAACATTTTTTAAGTTTGAGACGTGAAACACGTCGTGCACACCACTGAGTTCATCTGGTAATCTCAGTCTATACGCCACAGGACCAATACGTTCAATGATCTCGAACGGTCCCATGTATCGTGCTGCTAATTTGCCTTTCTTTCCAAAGCGGACTACACCTTTCCATGGGGATACCTTCAGCATGACACGGTCTCTCACTTGGAATTCCAACGGCTTGCGCCGTTTGTCGGCGTAGCTCTTTTGTCTGCTTCTTGTGGCTTGTAATCTTTGTTGAATTCGGGCAATCTTGTCAGTAGTCTCCTGAATAAGCTCTAGCCCAGTTATACGGTTGTCTCCCACTTCAGTCCAACAGATCGGTGATCAACATTTCCGACCATACAAAGCCTCGAATGGTGTGCATCCGATGCTACTATGATAACTATTGTTTTAGGAGAATTCAATCAGTGGCAAATGAGAGTCCCAATTCCTGCCGAAATCTAACACACAGGTTCTTAACATGTCCTCCAGGGTCTAAATAGTACGTTCGCTTTGACCGTCTGTTTGTGGATGGTAAGCTGTACTCAGATTTAAATGCGTCCCCATAGATTTCTGTAATGATTGCCAGAACCTTGATGTGAATCTGCTGTGTCTATCAGAAATAATAGACAATGGCACACCGTGGCATACCACTATCTCATTGATGTACAATCTTGCCAGTTTATCCATCATGAAGGGCTCACGCATTGGCAAGAAGTGAGCAGATTTCGTCAAACGATCAATGATCACCCAAATCGTATCATGACCACTGGAAGTGCGGGATAGCTTGGTAATGAAATCCATAGCTATTTGTTCCCACATCCAGAGGGGAATCTCAGGCTATTCCAGTAAACCGGACGGTCTCTGGTGTTCCGCCTTCATTTTCTCACACGTAAGACATCGACCGACGTACTCGGCTATGTCTTTCTTCATTCCCGGCTACCAATAAAATCCACGCAAGTCTGGGTACATCTTATCAGCGCCAGGATGCACATAGTGCTTGGTCTTGTGTGCTTAATCAAAGATAACCCTTCTCAATTCATCTACTGCAGGAATCCATACACGATGCTTATAGTAAATGACTCCATGGCTTAATATCAAATTGTTTCTCTGTTCCACAGTCAAGTTCCTTCTTCAGATTTCCTCTATCAACTGATTCCTGTTATGCCTGAATAATCTTGTCTCGTAAGCTCGTCTGCACAGTCATCCCCATTGCTCTAACGCGCAAGGGTTTGACTCGTTCCTTCCGGCTCAAGGCATCAGCTACAACGTTCGCCTTTCCCGGATGGTAGTTGATTACACAGTCGTAATCATTCAGAAGTTCAACCCAACGTCGTTGTCGCATGTTGAGCTCCTTCTAATGAAAGATATGCTGCAGACTCTTATGATCAGTGAATATGGTACACTTAGTGCCATATAGGTAATGTCTCCAAATCTTCAGTGCGAAGATTACAGCTCCCAGTTCAAGATCATGAGTAGTGTAGTTCTTCTCGTGGACCTTAAACTATCTTGATGCATCAGCGATAACTTTGTCCCGTTGCATCAGTAAGCAACCAAGACCATGATGGGAGGCATCACAATAAACAAAGTCATCACAGCCTTCTGGGAGAGATAGAATTGGAGCATCACATAAATTCTGCTTCAATGTCTGAAAAGCATCTTCTTGTTTCTGCTCCCAGACAAGCGGTTCACTTTTATGAGTTAGCTTGGTGAGAGGCAAAGCTATTTTAGAAAACTTTGAGATAAACCTTCTATAATAACCTGCCAATCCCAGAAAAGAACGTATCTCCGTCGGTGTCTTCGGAGTATCCCAGTTCTTTATTGCTTCAATATTGGCAGGATCTACGTGTATTCCCTCGTTGTTGACCACATGACCCAGAATTTGAACTTCTCTTAGCCAAAATTCACACTTAGAGAACTTGGCATAAAGTTTCTCTTCTTTCAACAGCTCCAAGATCTTTCAGAGATGTTGCTCGTGCTCCGCTTTGCTCTTGGAATAAATCAGTATGTCATCAATAAAGATAATGAAAAACTGATCTAAGTACGGCCTTCACACTCGGTTCATGAAGTCCATGAAAACCGCTGGTGCATTCTTCAATCCGAAAGGCATCTCCATGAATTCGTAATGCCCATATGTGGCTCGGAACGCCGTCTTCAGTATATCTTCTTCTTGAACTCTGAGCTGATGATATCCAGACCACAAGTCAATCTTAGAGAACTACTAAGCTCCGTGCAGTTGGTCAAACAAATCATCAATCCTCGGCAAGGGATACCGGTTCTTGATGGTCAGCTTGTTCAGCTCACGGTAGTCTATGCACATCCGAAACGATCCGTCTTTCTTCTTCACGAACAAGACCGGAGCTCCCCAAGGCGAGTAGCTCGGTCTGATGAAACCTTTATCAAGTAACTCCTGCAACTGGTTTGACAATTCCTGCATCTCAGAAGGTGCTAACATATAAGGAGATTTAGCAACAGGAGTTGCCCCAGAAACTAAGTCAATTCGGAACTCTACCGATCGCGGAGCTGGAAACCTGGTAGGTCTTCAGGAAATACTTCTGGATATTCTTTCACTATCGGTACGTCTTGAATCTTTTTCTTGTCCTTCTCCTTTTCCACCACATGAGCCAGGAAAGCTATGCACTTCTTCTGTAGACACTTACGCGCCTTTATGCAAGAAATGATTTTGACACTTCGTTTTGCTTGATCCCCTCTCACTTCCAATACGCGATCATTCGGCACTGGAACTCGATGCAGCTTTTCAGAACAGATGACCTCCACTCGATTAGAAGAAAGCCAATCCATTCCAACAATGATGTTGAAACTACCCAAATCCATCGGTATCAAATAGATGGTGAATGTATGACCATTAAGTGTCAATGGGCAATTCCTATATACTGTACTAACGGTGATCTGTTTCCCATTAGCTACTACTATGATGTAAGGATAATCTAACTGTTCCTCTATAGAATCTTGTTGGCATGTAAAATCGGTAGAGATAAAACTCTGATCCGCACTAGTGTCAAATAAAATGGATGCATAAAAGTCATGTAAGAGAAATGTACCAGTGACCACATCCGGGTCTAGCGTGCAGCTGGAGCTCCTATAGCGAAAGCTCTTCCACGGGGTGCTTGAACTGCCTGTTCGCCATGTTCGCCACAGTTATAGCATCACCGTTGATCTGGTTGGCTGGTGGAGGGAGAGCTAAAGCAGCATTGTTGACTGCTTGGTTTGGTGTCATCCGACACTGCTGGACCCAGTGTCCCTTTCTTCCACATCCGGTGCCATAGCTACTTGGTTAAGTGGAGTAGCCATGGTGTAGTTCTTGATGAGTTTCTGCTTCTTCTTCGGATGTTGTTGGTGATGAGGTTTCTAGGAAGACTCTTCCTTATGTTTGCCAGTGTCAACCTCTTTCTTCAGGACTCCAGAGGCTACCATAAGATCAGTGATTTTTCCAGACAAACTCACTGCAGACTCCACAATAACAGGGTTTGCTGTAACAACTAAACCCTGAATGCAAGCGGGAAGTCCACCCACATATCGATCAATCCTCTTATCCAGTGTTGGTACCATGTCCGGCACCAAAGCAACCAACTCGTGGTAACGAGTAGCATACCCCATGTGTGTGCCAGGACTTTAATGATGCCCATATCAGCTTGACCCACTGGTCTACTGTACATGCCGGGACTTTAAGGATATCCTTTGATTCTTGATCGCTTGTGCTTCTCTTGATTTTTTTTTGATAGTTCACGTTATTGCCCATATAGCTTGACTACGAGAGTCTACTATTTATGCCAGGACTTTATATGTGTTACACGTGATCTTGATTCTGTACAACTCACTTCCACCTTAACTCAAGCATTAATGATTTCATTAGATTTTAATGGTTTCATCATTTCAATGATTCACACTCAGTTATGATTCCCTTGATTTCCTTGAGTCTCTTGATTCTTGATCTATAGAATTCCATGATTTCACAATGATTATAGATTTATGAGTAGGATCCTTAGTTTACTGATCACACACTGGATTTAATTTCTATTGCTTTTGATCTTTAGCTTTTTTTCTTTTGATTTCATTTTGAATTTAGATTCTGGAATTTAAATTCGATGGACTAAGGGTTTGTTTAGAGTTTAGAATTTAGGTATTACTCATAAGTGTAATTAATTAACTTCGTGGTATCCAATCCCTGTCAACTCCTAATCATATACATGACTCTCATATTCTCATGTTAACTCGATTAACCAAGGGGTAACCCTAAAATCGTCCTACAACTTGCACATGTGTGTTCTTAAAGTGGTTAAAAGTAAACCGCAAATATAACCGTAGATTTATCTCAATTATGATGGATGAAAACTTAGATCCCTTGTACTTTCGTAATCTACGCATTGCGATGGTCGTTTTGACACCAAGAACTCTTGAAATGGGGAAGAATTGAAGAAGTTCTTGTAAAGAGAAGGTAGGGAAAATTTTTCTAGAGAGAGAGGGATAGATACGAAAATTAAGATGAAAATGGTAGGTGGGGTGGTGGTTGTGCATTCAAAATAAACCGGGTATGTTAGGTTTCACTCGGTTTCGCGTAGGTTGTCGGTTTCTCGTGGTTTTCGTAACGAAACAACTTGGATTTTAAATAAGATTTACGAAATTATTTTAGGTGGTCATTTCTAGTAAATTAACTAAATATCTTTCGTTTATTTTAATTTTTCAAAAATATTAAATCTAATGTTTAAAATCGAATCGTGCAGTCGTTGCGCGTATTCGTTGGAATCTTCATCCGTTCGAACACGACGATAAATATACTTTTCAAAATTGTTTTCTAATTATTGGATATCATTCAGAACGTTAAACTTCCAGATTTATTCATAGAGATCGTCACCTATACGAATAATCCGTCTATTTAGCATTCACGTAACGACATTCGTGTTGTTTTGTTCAGTAAAGCCTCACATACGTTTATACATAATAAAATTCTAACAAATAATCACATGATGGTTCTATATTTCCAGATAATTATCTGACTGATGAACCATAATTCTGAACTTTGTGTTTCTGCAATGATTCCGAATTCACTGTTTGATAACATGAAATGACACTGATATATGATATAAACATGACATAAAATGAAACACGTATAGTTCGTACCTGATTACTGTTCATGGCACTGTTGAGATCACTGTTTCGGTACGATTCTGGCACTGATGTTACACATCTACCATTAGTCGAGTTCTCGTATAACAACAATTATCACGCGAGCATTGGTATGGCGTTGTTCGAAGCTCTTTATGGTAGAAAATGTCGGTCACATATTTGTTGGACCGAGGTCGGTGAGTCGTAGATCAGTGGTCCTTAGATTATTCAAGAAGCGACTGACAAGATTCACCAAATTCGCGACAATCTGTTAGCTGCTCGCAGTTGACAGAAGAGTTACGCAGATAAACGACAGAAACCTCTAGAGTTTGAAATTGTTGATTTCGTATTACTCAAAGTATCACCATGGAAGGGAGTGGTACGATTCGGGAAGAAGGGTAAGATTGTTCCACGTTATGTTGGCCCTTTTAAGATTCTTGAACGGATCGGGAAGGTTGCCTACAAGTTGGAACTTCCTCCTGAACTTAGTAATGTACACCCGACTTTTCACATGTCCAATCTAAGGAAATGCTTAGCTGATCAAGATCTTCAGGTACCACTCGATGACATCCGCGTCGATGATACCATGCACTTCGTTGAAAAACCAGTCGAGATAATGGACCGTGAAGTTAAGAAGCTCAAACGCAGTTGAATTCCAATTGTCAAAGTACGATGGGAGTCGAAGCGTTGCCCAGAATTCACCTGGGAACGAGAAGATTAGATGAAACTTAAGTACCCACATTTATTCCCTACAGTCACTCCAAGTTGAATTTTGTACGTGCTGCACATATGTTTCCTCGAGCCATATTTTCTAAACGAACCAAGGCCAGTCCAAATTGCTCTTGTAAAAGATCTGCTACAAAACGAATATGTTTACAAACCATAATACAAATGAGAATTCAATTACTCTGTTTAATCTATAATAGAACCTTGAATCTATAGAATTGTATAAGTGATTGGGCACAGCATGAAAGATCTTTTAGATGCACATGTCCCTCCGGGAAGGCGATTGGGACGTGGACATAAGGGCCTTTATGACACAATTAATAATTCGATTCATTTTCAATTAGGCCTTACTCTGCCCAACCTGAAACTTGTGATTGGTAGTAAAACACCGATTCTCTCGCTAAGACATTATTCTATCTGGATAGATTTCTCGAGATATTATCTTACGAAGTTTTGTTATAGCACCTTCACAACTCCAGGTCCAATAGAAGCAAGCCCTACAGCCAATCCAGCAGCAATAACAGAAGCGGCAGAAATCAGTGGGTTCATATCTATCATCCAAGGCATGGAAGGGCAGAGTCCTTTGGTGTCCGGAATTGGGGCCTCGCAATCACCATTTTATCTCATGCCTTTCTTCGTTCATGGTTCGATATCATTTTATCGATATGAGTGTTCTATATTGATAAAATATTTATTTTGAAACCATCTCTATCTTAACATAGTGGTAGAAAGAGTAACATGTTGCGTCTGGACTTCAAACAGTTTAGGACCAAGACTGCTCGTTGATTTACTTAGCCTACATCTGTGTTCGAACTCCTTCTTAAATAACATCGAATTGAACCACCATATTTTCATAGAGTTTTCTTGCTCACTAGCAAATGTATCCCTTTTCGTCATTTCGTCATGATTACCCACAGTAGCATTCAATTAATGCCCTTTGATTGCTACAATGGCCGGGACAAAGGGTCGCGATCCCGTGAGGGTGAGCTAACTCCAAAAACCCGTCCTCAGTTCGGATTGCAGGCTGCAACTCGCCTCCAGAGTATACTTCTATTCTCCAATTAAGTAAATAACTATCAAGAACGAAGTAATCCTTTAACTTTGTCTAAGGTCCCTTTTTTTTAACAAAGGAGAATAGGAACGAAAAAAATACTGCACACCATCATTTACCTATTGCAATTCTTTTTCTGATAGCGGGTCACATGTATAGGACCAACTGGGGCATTGGTCATGGTCTAAAAGATATTTTAGAAGCTCAATGGCTGTTCATGTGCCTTTATCTTTAGAGGTTCAAGAAGAGGCACGTTTACTTATGTTTTCTCATATGAATCTTTTGTCCCCAACTATTGGAGATCCCATACCCTCAACTAGGGGAGACTGTAACATCACTATATTTCAAGCATTTCATTACATATGGATTATTGGCTGTTATTATCATTGGCATACATATTGAGAACATATAGTATCATAATGAGCATAAACCAAGGGAAGTTTAGTTTGAAATACAACTAAACAGACCCAGTGAGTTTATTTCAATTGAATTAATATGATATGGGTTGTTGAATTGGAATGGTAGTAGTATGGGGTTCTATAACCAAAGATAGGCTAGGATATAATCATGTTCTATCGAAGAGGTGGTGGGATGGCGGCTGAAGCAGTTGCGACAGACTTCTACGTATGCCCTATACATAAACCATCTTCGGTTTATCATGATTATATCAGTGTTGAGGCTTTGGTGAAGAGAATCCAAGGTTTTGGTTTGGAATTACAAAGAGTTATGAGTTGGTTATTGTTTGGTTACTAAACATAGTCAAGGACACATGGTCATGGTTTATCGAAATGGTGGTGGGATGGTGGCTGGATAGGTTGCGACCTACTCCTACATATGCCCTATACATAAGCTTATTTCGGTCTATCATGGATGTGTCGGTGATATGGTTTAGTGGGATTTGGATTGGGAAATTATGTTATTCAACATAATAAAATAATGAAAGCATTATTGGAAATGATTATGCAATGGTGAGGTTATGAATATAACTTGAACGCGAATATTAATTCAGATATATTAACTTAATAATGTATTCGCGTGGGTGACGATTCACACGAATATAATTGTTAAGAATAGTATCCTGAAACGATATTCCATAAATCGTAAATCGAATCGAAATACGATATGAGCGTTGGATTCGGAAAGGTGACGATCTTTACGAATACATACGTGTGTAACGCGTTTCGACGAGATAACTGAAATAATATCTAACGATATTAAATTAAGAAAATGAAATTAAAAATATTTATTAGGAATCACAACCTAAGGCGGATCCGAACAAAGCGTTTTGTAAAATAAATGATTTAACGAAGGCAAACGAAATCATTATACGAAACAACTTAATTAAAAATCATTTTATTAAAACGAAACTTAGTTATTTAAATGTTTTATGTTTTTAATATAATTTACGAGAAGAATCAAGCGTTTTGTAATTTTTAACGCAAAATAAACGAGACCGAGCACACGGGAACGACACGGAATATAAGAAGGATGAACCTCCTTCTTTCCCACCATTTTTCATTCTCACACGCTCTCTCTAGACACCATTTTTGGCCTACTCTCTCTTTAAAAACATCTCTCTAACTTATCTCAACCGTTTCTCAACCATTTCGCGAGATCTTGGTTCCAAAACGTTCGTGAGATCGAGTAGAACGAGAACCCACAAAGATTTCGAGCATTTGAACGCGATTCAAAGGTAGATCGAGTATTTTACGTTTTGTTTTCTTACTTTGACACAACTGGTTATAACATTGAGCTTGTAAAACACATCTTACCGCTTTAAAATCTTTAAACGAGATTGTAACAAGAAATAGTGTTGTCTGGTTCGGATCCGCAACATAAAAAGAATCCGATGGAGATGATGATGGTCAGATTCGGTTCGTGAGGGAAGCAGGTGGACGAACCAGCTACCAACAAACCTGACAGGCTGAACCTTTTCTCTCAACCGAACCCTCAAATGCTACGAACCCTAGCAGCCGAACCACCATGCTGCTGCAAACCATGGCCGCCAACCCATTGGGACAAACCTGTTGCAGTGACCATGGCCTAGATGAACCTTGGTATGGCCGAATCCATGCTGGCCGAAGCTGAGATGGGACGAACCTGGACCGGCCATTTCTGAACAAGAAGCTGCAAACCTCCCTTAGTCGAACCTTGTGCCAGCCGGACCTCATGATAAACGAACCTGATGGGGTGTGAACCTGCAAACCACGAACCTAGGGCTCCTGGACTACAACCCATGCACGACCGAACCTCATGGCTGTTAACCCCATGGCCGAACCTGGCAGAACTGAATCCATACTCTTCGCCGAACCCATGGTCTGCAAGCCTAGGAACTATTCCCAAAGGTGGAGAACCCTAAGGGGCCGAACCAAAAAGGGTAACCGAACCAAGGTTTGCTAGATCAAGGGCGGTTAAGTGTAAGTTTTCGAATTAAGGGCTAAGGGTGAACAAAAGAACATGATAATGGAATAAACACATGCATGCATGAAGAATTTAAGAGTTGCCACCTTTTCTTAATGATATAAACTTTGAATCATGAGATTTTACATAAGGTGAACCTTTTATGACAATAACTCAGATATAATTTCCTTAAAACTTGAATTGGATTTAATAACTTAAATTAAGGTGGTAGATTGAGTTAATCATGCATGTATATATATATATAAGAGTGTACATAGGTGTATAAGGTTATTACTTTTACAACTTGTATACCTTTGATGTATTATTAAAAAATCATCATATATTAGATAATTAAAACTAACGAGTTTAAATTACATTTCATGATGATCGTTGATAAAATCTTAGGTGTTACAACTTAACTTAGATTAAATAAACTAAGTTAACGAAGCACTTAATGAATAAAAGTAAACACTTATGGACATTCGATTGAAATGAAACGCATATACATGTGAATGTAATACACCCGAAAATTACAGATTGTTGAGTTGCTTTTTATTTCATATACGCGAGCGCGCATTCTACGAAGACACTGAATGTAAGGAATTCAGGTGAGTTCTCATAACCTCCTTTTAAATCACTTTGTTTTTAAACTCGGAGGTGGAACATATATACCAAGATTTAAAATATTATTTTGCTAACACATGGGTGACACCTGGATTATCAATATGATATTCATATTTTTATTGTGAACTGATATGGATGATTGCATATTCCGTGAGTCATTGTTGGTTGAGTTGACTTCGGTCCTCCGCGATGATTGAATTGTCGTTGATTGAGTTGACTAAGGTCCTCCGCTGCGATTACACTATTGGTTGAGTTGACTGCGGTCCTCCGTAGTGCGTGTTTTGACATTTATACAATTGAGGAATATCGTTGGTTGAGTTGACTGCGGTCCTCAGCGATGATTCCGTCGTTGATTGAGTTGACTGAGGTCCTCTGCGGTAACTAATGTTGATATGATTATGGTGAATGTGGATTATTGCTTTGATGTGTTTGGTTGAGATTGGTTGAATATATGTGGATGATTATTTGTGATTATTTGAATTAGGTAATTATTGTGTATATGATTACTTGAATTGTTTGGATGTTGTGTTTGTTGGGTTTTGGCAAAGTTGGACTATCTTACAGGTGCACAGGTGTATTTTCCTTGAAAAACTATAAACTTTTATAAACACTTGTAAACATTTCTGAATCATAAAAACTTATGATTACTTACCAACTACTTCATAGTTGACACTTGATTTTCTACATGTTTCAGGGAATGAAGAGAAGTAAGTAGAGAAGGGTAGCTCTACATCTTTTAGACATCATCACTTAGGATCTTGGACTTAGCTAAATTAACTGGATTTCTGAAGACTAGAGTTTAGTCAATTTAGCTAAATCTTTTGTGTAATTGTTGTAGTTAAAATCATGACGAACATGATTTTTGTGTAATTACTTTATTTGATTTAATTGATACGTGATGATTTAATTAGATGCCCACGAGCTTAAGAACGATCTACACATCCCTCGTGGCATCCCGACATTTCTGCCATCGGTCGGGGTGTTACAGTTCCAGCCGATGAAATTCATAAAACTCAACCACAAAATCTCAAGATATTCGATCTAAAATGGCTTGAACTTAAATAAGTTTGGGAACATTACTTGAAAATTAGTTAAGAACATAGATAAATCATAAAGCAAGTGTTTTAGATCATAAACCATAATTTAAAACATGTCAACGATTTATAACAAACTCACGTCTGTTCAATATAACAATAAGTTAAACTTATAAGGTAAATTAGTCAACTTTACTACAAAGTTGATGAAATATTTTTTAAAGATTAACCTAATATTATTTAAACCCTTTGGTAACTTGATAAGGTTTAAGTCAACTTCAAATAGAAAAACCAAGAGCGTACACTATATTAACGCTTAACCTACATTGGTTAAGTGTTAGTGTATTACATCACAATTGAGTTAGATTAAATTAAATAACAGATATTTATAAAAGTTAACCAACCTTAAGGTTAACTTACGAAATCATAACTCATACTTATAAGTTACAAACTATATTGAACCTAACACAGGTTGTTGAGTCACCATTGATTCCACAATAGTGAGCATGCTTTCTACCATATACTGAAACATAAGACATCACCGTGAGTTCTCATAATCCTTTTTTAAATCTTTGCTATTTAAACTCGTGGTTGAAACATGTATACCAAAGTAAACTGATTTTGATATAACAAGTGTGGAACCAAGATTATTATTGAGATTGAAATGAATTGTGATTATGGAATGATATACTTTGAGTAAGTCATCATTGATTGAGTTGACTCTGGTCCTCCGAGATGATTGAATTACTGTTCATTGAGTTGACTCCGGTCCTCCATGGTGATTCAACTATTTATTGTGTCGACTTGGTCCTCCGCGGTGCACAACATTGATATTTATGATTATTAGGAATACCGTGGATTGAGTTGACTGCGGTCCTCCGCATGATTCCACCGTTGATTGAGTTGACTGAGGTCCTTCGCGGTATATTAAATTGAGAATATTGTGATGAATGATGATTGTTGAATTGATATGATTGATTGAGATTGATTGAATGGAATTGAATGATTACTTGAGATTATTTGGATTATTTGAATTGATTGACTTGATGTGTTGATATTATGGTTATACAGGTTGGATTATTTCACATGTTCACACGAGTTATTCTTAAAACTTTTATAAACGTTTTGAAGAATATCGAACTTATGATTACTCACCCACTACTCCATAGTTGACACTTGATTTTCTACACGTTTCAGGGAATGAAGAGAAGTAGGTAGAGCAGGGTAGCTCTACATCTTTTGGACTTCATCATATAGGGGGTTTAGTTAATTTAGCTATAACTTTTGAGTAATCATTATATTTGAATCATGACGAACATGATTTTTGTGTAAATACTTTATTTGAAATTAATTGTTATGTTATGATACTTTAGATGCCCATGAGCTTGTGAACAATCTACACATCCGTCGTGGCATCCCGACGTTTCCACCATCGGTTGGGGTGTTACACCGAATAGATCCATGTGGATAAGTTGTAGAACTGATGAAATTGAATTGAACAATTTGGGCTTGTGGGTCTCTTGTGTTGCTTCCCCTTGGCACATGCGATGCACTTCTCAATTGAGGAGAAGTCTTTTGAAGGAAGGCCAATGACATGATCTCCATTTGTCAGCCTGTTGAGATTCTTCAAGTTGACATGACCTAGTCAGCAATGCCATAATAAACAGTTAGTCTCCGTTGCCTTAGAAAACATGCAGGTGTTTTCTTTGTATGAATCAGAATTCATGTTGATAATGTAGGCATTGTTTATTCTAGGTGTCCTCATCAAGATCCATTTCTTAGGAATGACAAATCTGGGCTTCAAGACAAGACACTCTTTGTTGGTGAAGTGTGTTGAATAACTCTTGTCACAAATCTGAGAAACACTCAACAAGTTGTGGTTGAGTTCTTCAACATAGTACACACCCTCAAAACTCAGAGTTCCATTTGTAACTATGCCCTTCATACTAATCTTTCCACCTTTGTCTCCAGCGAATGAGACATAACCCCCATTATACGGTGTGACTTCGTGTAACTGAGAAAAATCCCCAGTCATATGCCGGGAACAACAACTATTCACGTACCAAACATTCTTCAGCTTATTTGGTCTTCCTTGCATGGTACACACACAATTAATGAGAAATGGGTACGTACCCAAATCATAACAGATTTAGGTACTTTTGGAACTTTGGGGCTTTGCTTGTTTTTTCCCTTGAGCTTGTTTGACTTGGCCCTAACATTCACTGGTTTGACTCCGCTGCCATGATCAATTGGTTTTAAGTGAGGTTTCACATGTTGCTTATTCTTCCACTGTGGTTTACTTTTAGATTTTGAAACCTTAGGTTTTTGTTTATGAAAACCCGATTGATCTTGTTTTTTGGTTTGTCCCTTTTGGCAGTGAGATGATTCTGAGTCATCTTCTGAGGTTTCACCCTAGGCTTGGAGGATTGGTCAGTCCTCGTTGGTATATTATCAGGTTTATCCTTGGGTGTAGCCTTCTGATTCTTCCCATAGAAGAACTTAGTAGGTCGGTGAAGACAGTGTCTTGCAATGTGGCCTAGTCTTCCACATGCATAACAACATACTTTGTCATGAAATTCCTTTGGGTCAAATGGCTTTAAATCACAATCACTTTAACCAGAGGAAGAACTTGTGGAGGATTGTTCCAATGACCCATTTGGAAAATAATGTTCACAGTTAGGATTTAACTTTGAACCCGCCTTAGTAGGGATTGTGGAATCAGCATTGTATGCTTGCTCAGTCAAAGGAGAAGAATCTGATTTTAAGATACGTTTGTTTTTAAGATCATCATTAATTTTATCAAAATTAGTCTTAAAATTCTTAGTTATTTCATTTGGTCTAATTTTGATTGTTACAATTTTTCCAACAAAATCAACTTTTGGAAAAAAATGTGATTTGCTATATGAAGTTGAACAATTTGTGCTCCTACCAGCACATTTTTCTTCTTCCTTCTCCCTTCGACCTGTAAAACTTAAACTTTCTGTACAAACCTCAGGATTATCAGAATCATTTAAATTATTCTAAACAGGATCTGCTGTAAGTGGCAATGGTTTGGTGAACTGAAATCTTTGGTCTGACTTCAACGGCAGATCATGAACAGATTTGTTGATTTTAGGCATGATGGAATAATTGTGGTTAAACAGAGGTTTCACCTTTGTAAAAGCAAGCCCTACAGTCTCATTTCTCCTGTTCTCTGCATCAACAATCTTAGCCACCACATTACTTACATATTCATATTTGTCAACTCTAATTTTTGTTTTAGACTATTGAGTTTTAGCAAGTTCTAACACTAAGGAGAGCTCATCTATCTGACGCCTGTCATCCCGATAATTTGACTCTTTGTCACTTAAAAGATCCTTTAATTATGAAATATCACGTCTCTCAGCATCAAGTTTCTTTTTGAAAATTTCCTCATTTTTAATAAATTCAGAGTTGAAATATTTTAGCTTGGTGACTTCCTTGATTAGATCCTCATTGTGAGATCGATATTTAAAAACTTTTTCAATGCAAGAAGAAGAACAGAGATTTTCAGTTACCTCATTGCGTTTGTCATCAACCTCAGCCATGAATGCATCGCTCAATGTCATCTCCAGCTCTTGAACCTGATCACTCCAGTCATAAGAGTCGGTCTCTGGCGTAACTAGTGCCTTGGATGTGCCAACACTTACTCCAGCCTTTTCTTTCAGCTTCTTGTCTGCGTCTTTCACCTTCTTGGGCAGCTTACATTCACGAGTAAAGTGACCCGGTTGGTCACAATTGTAACACCTGATCTTTGACTTGTCGAACATGAGCTTCCTTCCTGGGTTTTTCTTGAAGTTGTTCCTTCCATACTTCTTGATAAACTTTTTGGATCGTAAGACTCCCATGGCCATCTGCCTAGACATATCCATCTCCTCAACATCAGTAGGATTAATCTGCTTCGGATTATCCTGAGTAAGATTCGTTGGTGCCAATTCTTCTTCAATAAACGCGTTAGAACTGTTTATAGACCCCTTGAATAGTAGCATATTTTCTTCACTTTCAGGGCTAATCTTGGGCACTGAACTAGCTTGCCCAAAGGAGAGGAACGCAGTCTCCAAGGGAACTGACTGAGATGCTGAAGCCTGGCATTGCTGAGAACCATAGGCTTGATTGTTGATTGCAGACAGAAGTGCAGCATTCTCAGTAGCTGGGGTGATGCCCATGGAGCTGGCATGAATGATTTTTCCTCTGCTTATTGTCCATCTCATATGAGTTGATGACTGAGATCAACTAACAAAGGGTAGTCTTGTACATATCCTTAGTACTCTTGATCGATGTATAGTTAGAGTTCCAGTTGTACGGTATGGATTTGAAGAGTTTCTTGTTGACTTCCCCTTTAGACATCTCAATCCCAGCACTTGTCAGTTCAGTCATCTGGTGAGTGAAGTGGTTGAGTTGGGCTTCTAAAGATTCCCCTTTGATATGGTTGAACATGTTGAGACGTTGTCTCAATACGTCCTTCCTACTCTCCCTTATATCCTCATTTCCCTCGAAGCAATCCACCAACGCATCCCAATGTTGTTTGGCAGTATGAGGCTCTTTAAATCCATGAGCCACTTCAGTAGAAAACGCCGTAGTGATGGATGCATACGCTTGGTCATCCTTTTCCTTCATCAGGATGTCGTTTTCAGTATACAACTCATGGTCCTTGGGGATCAACATGTTCAGTTCGTTCTGGTACATGGGCACGTAAGGCCCTTCCTTGATCGACCTCCATAGCTTGGGATCTGCGTAGTTAATGAATGATTGAAACCTGAACTTCCACTCTTGGCTTTGTACCCGTGCCAATCTCACTGTCCAGATTGACCAAATTTGATAGGTTGGTAAAATTCTTTGAAGCCACGATCAGAAAAATTTCTAAGTGTCAGTTCTCAAATTTCCCTTATGTTCTCGAAATCCTCAAGTACCAGAAGTCCAAAAGAGTATTCGAAATCCCAGAACTAATCGCAGATACAATCAGTACTCGAAGACTTGTACCCATGGTTGGAGAAATCGCTAGGCACTGACAGGTCGGTCGAGTGGGGAGTTGCGAGTACTCGGCCTGGGCGGGGAGTACTCGGATGCGGTAAATGATAAAAAAATAATTTTTAAAAAATTATATATATATCAAATATCATATGTTTACTAGTATATATAACTTATAAAGTGATATATCAATAGAAATGAAGTATATATAGGGAAAATCAAACAATAATTGGTGAAAAACAATGAAAATCAGGGAAAAACAGGGAAAATCGGTAAAAAAAAGTGAAAAACTGAGTTGGTCCGAGTTGGCCGAGTTGTCCGAGTTGGCCAAGTTGACCGAGTTGGCCCAGTTTGACCGAGTTGGCCCTAGTTTGACCGATTTGGTCCGAGTTGGGCCGAGTTTTTTTGGCCGAGTTGGTCCGAGTAGTTCCGAGTTGGTCCGAGTTGGACCGAGTTTGACCGATTCTGAGTTGGTTGGCTGAGTTGGAGAAAATCGGTTCGGCCGAGGGCCGAGTGCCGAGTACTCGCCGAGTACTCGGCCGAGTAGGCCGAGTTTTACAACACTGCCTGTACCTGATGTGCTGTACTAGAACAGCAGTTCAAGAACTCCAAGTACACGAACACCAGTATTTGAAGCAGAGATTACGAAAAAACAAAGTACCCGAAATCAAGTGCCCGAAACCCTGTCGAAAGGCAGTTCTCAAAATCTGTTCTTAAAGCCCAGTACCCGAAAACCAAAAAACTTAGAACTCAATTTGGCTAAGGCTGTAGAACTCGAACTACAGTACTCGAAGAAAAGTTCACGAACATGTGTACTCGAAGCTGTGTACTCGAAATCAAGAACTCGAAAATACTTGAAAAATTCCAAAGAAAAATTCTTGAAGAATCATAGCTCCAAATTTTTACAGCAGCTAGACGAGGTGAAGACGAGCACGAAAATATCAAATTTGCAAGAAAAAGCCTTTACCTTGGTGTAGAAAAGAGCTTGAAGGCTCTGATACCACTTGTGGGTCCAGATCTCGAGCAAGACTTGAGCTTTATCACTCCAATCAACACCAAATGACTCCAACGAGTGCGGAATCCAAGTTGGAATCAACAGAAGAAATGGAAAAATGCTTGCTTTGTATAAAATCGTGAACTTTATGGCAGTACAAAATACGTATACTTATACTACTCCTAGGAGTACTCAAACCTATGTACACGAATTGGTCGAAAACTCGATATCTAAAGTACACGAAAATGTAAGTACACGAAAATAAGCAAAACTGGGTCTTCATATGATCACGGATTGATTTTGTCAGTCTTCGTCTCTGAATTGGGCTCTACAAAGATACAAGGATAATATACATAGCTTTATAAAAATAGAAACCTTATTTCACGAAAACATATATTGCATCGTGATTAAGAAAATAATGATTTTAATGGTCAAAAGATCATGTTAGGATGGATTGGATGCAAATAAAATGAACTTTATGTTAAACTTTCCATTTATGGAAACTTTAATTGGGGATTTTTAGAAACTAGAATCAATGAACATGCTTGATGGAAAAATATGATGGAATATGCTATATTATAGTGACATAAAAGGATTTGCATGATTATTTATATGAAAACATAATAAAGTAGCATACTTCCTAAATATAGCAACTTTTTAGTTAACAAAAATGGAATATGTGAATGTTTGATGACTTTGATGACATATTACATTTTAACATGGACATATACGGACTATAGCATACTTAGGTTGATAAAGGATGATTTTTGATTCAAACATACCAAATATAGAAACTTACAAAAATTAAAAGTTGATAAATATGAAAACTTACTAAATTTGGAAACTTACTATAAATAGTAAGTTAGTTGATAAGCGTGCTTGATATGACTATGTGCACTACTTTCTTCTTGAGGAAACTTGACATATACGAAACGAACGCTAACAAACTAAAATGTGTCACCAACGGGCCGTTGAGTCAACACGGTCAGACTTGTTCAAATTCAGTCAAACATGGTCAAACAAAGAAAAATACAAGAACTTGGAGTTATTTGGACAGGAACATGGTCTAGGTAGACCAACACGAACTCATATTACCTATGTGATATAGGTTTAAGTTACGGCCCCTTTTCTTATCTTAAATTGTTTATATTAACTGGGGAAGAATACATTGCAAATGTTTTTGATATATGACTGGTATGTTGTACACACATTTTGAGTCAGCTTATGTCATAAAAAGTCCTCACAAAGCCATACCGTTAGTTAAACGAAAATGAGGCGTTATTGGATGGTACTATTGGGTCTGACAAACCCCGCTCCACGACAACTCTGACTAGCGGTCAGGACAAAGAGCGTAATATTGATCTATTGCCATTGTTATTACTATAGACATGCCGGAGGCATCTAACAGTCTAGTTTCGGTAATGGTGCTCACATACACTCGGGACCATTGGCCTAAAGTTTAACTTATCCATTATATATCGCGCAAACTGTTTTACTACTTACTTATTCTATATATGTGAACTCACCAACTTTATTTTTACATTTTAGCATGTATTTCTCAGGTAATATTCACTGGGAGTCTTGCACGCATTGCCTACATCTTGAACTTTTGAGAACATTTTTATATTTACCATTAAGATGTGTGAACAATTTATTTAAGCATATAAGCTTCTACAAACAATTATTACATTTTTGTTGTAAAACTCTTACATTTTTATGGTTGTGTTAATGATATCCATGTGTTTTTCAAAGGCATATAGAGTCGTTCTATATGACCAACATATCTGATCCTGTCACGTCACACCCAGCTGTCTGACATCGCAAGTAGTAACTTGGGGGTGTGACACAAGGACATCTTTCCGAAGAAAAGACGAAGACAATTTGGTCGCAAAAGCATGAATCACCGTTCATCCTTTTCCACTTAGTAAGAATTCAAGTCAGATTGCCTAACATCATGCAAGGTCATAAGAGGTCAAGTCATCGTGTCTAACAAAAATTCAAGTCAACACCAAGGCTACCTTGTCTTACTAGTAACAAGTTCTATGTTTTGCCAGGGATTTCTCCAAAATACGTTACCGCAAGGCTTGACACTTATATATTAAAACACATCTTTCTCAAGGTAGCTAAACCCTTACATCCTAACTATGTATACCAAGATAGCTGGGCTAAAGTTATTGATGTTATAAGAGATTAATCTCCCATGTCTCAGCTACAAATACTAAATAAGATTGGATAAAGGTATTAAAAAGTGAAACTGCAAAAACCTTCCAGTTCAAAAAACTCCCGGATGACAATGAAACAAGTCCTAAATATAGCCATATTCAAAAGTATGACAAAGACGAACATTCTTAGGCCGAACAAGGGAATCAATAACAGGCCAAACCAAATGTCATCCAACTTGGAAGTACTCTAAAATATCCTTACTTAGGTAAAGGACCATTGTTGTCCTGCTTGAAAAATGCAAACTTTCTTTTACAAAAGAAAATTACATGCACATTTTCGTGCAAATAACAAGAAACACCTTGCTCGTAAAACACCATCTTTGGTTTGAAAGAGCACTTGCCATGTTTTTTAGTGAAAGCTTAAGCCACCTTGCCAAGAACAAGGCAAGGTCACCTTAGCTAATAAAAATTTGATGTCGGCATATTGCAAGAACATGAAGAAGAAACATGTAAGTTACATCTGCTTTTAAATTGGTTCTTGTAAACAATTGTTTGTTATCTTCTCTCCTTAGCATTTCCACCAAATTTCATGAATCAACACTCCCACTCATGGATATTAGCAGAAAGAAATCCTATCTCCATTACTCAATATTGTTAATGACCTCATTACCATCAACATTTTCACAACAACATGGAGATCAGGGATAGTTTGTTATTTTCTTTATCGATGACATTTTGATCTATTCCTAAGTGAAGCTAAAACTAAACAACATCTCAAAAAGATCTTAAAACTATTAAAGAACGAACAACTCTATGCCAGATTCTCAAAGTGTGAATTTTGGATATGAGAAGTTCAGTTCTTGGGTCATGTGATTAACAGTGAAGAAATTCATGTAGACCTAGCCAAGATCGAAACATTCAAGAACTGGTCCTGTGGCGTATAGACTGAGGTTAACAGATGAACTCAACAGTGTGCATGATGTGTTTCATGTGTCAAACCTTAAGAAATGCCTAGCTAATGAGTCTTTGATTATACCGATGGAAGAGATTCAGACAGACGAACAAGTACATTTCATCAAAGAACCTTTGGAGATTATGGATCGTGAAGTTAAGAAACTAAAATGAAGTCATATCCCAATCGTTAAGGTTTGGTGGAATTCCAAATGCGGCCCAAAGTTTGCTTGGGAGTGTGAAGATCACATGAATTCTAAGTATCCCCATCTATTTACAGAGGAAGTAATGGCCGACAATGATTCTTAAATTTCGGGGACGAAAATTCTCTAACAAGGGGATGCTATGACAAACAATACCTGAACAGTAGGATAATACAATTGATAACTGTACGGAACTGTTTGTAAACTCTTATGTGATAATTCAATAGTAAACAGTTCAGGAAAACAATGATGAACACAAAACTGATTCAAATACGATGCGAAACTGTTGAATGATAACACACACAAATGTTAGTTAGGATATTATTATGTATAAACGAGTGTGAGGATATCAAGTTCAAAACTCTAAAGATAGCATTCGTGAATATTAAACTAACAGTCTGTTCGCGTGAGTGACGATTCGCACGAATATATTCATGAGTTTAATGTTCTGAATGATATCTTATAATTAGAAAACCAAATTGGAAAGTAAAGTTGTCATCGTGTTCGTACAGATGACGATCTGTACGAATAGGCGCGAAAGTGATACGATCCGATGGAACGATAAAAATAAATTTTTTCGAAACTTTAAAAATAAGAAAAATGTATTTTGAATATTTAGTAGGAATTACCACTTAAAAAGATTTAAAATAAACTATTTTTACAATGAATACAATTTAAAGCAAATGTAACGAAAAACGACACGTTAAAACGAAACCGAACACACACGAACAAACCCGGACTATAAAAGCCCTAAATATAGTTAGATCACCTCATTTACTACCTTCAACCACCTCTCTCTCTCTCTCTCTCGATCTAGAACTTGAAATCTCTTTACTTTCTCTCTCTACAATTTCAAATACCAAATCATTCATTTCTGTACCAAATTAGGTGTTCTTGGTGTTAAAACGATCCGTACAACGAGTAGAACAAGAAAGTACAACGGATCGGGGCTGAAAATCATAAAAAATGAGGTAACAATTATCTCAAACAATCAGGTTCTAGGGTTTTCCTTAAAATGAAGGAAGTTGGAATTGTAACCGGTTTTAAACACTTCGAACCTTATAGAAATTTCATCGAAATGGATCTAACACACTTGTATTAGGTTGGAATAAATATTGGGCATTGAGAATACTAGTATCGGTGCATGAAACTTGGGAAAAGCCTTAGTATCGATGGATGAACACCATGGAAGGTAGTATCGACACAAGGCAGCCTTCACCGAACTTGTTAAGTTCAACGGCTTCAAAACCGACTCAGACTCATTGAACATACTAAGTTCGACGCCTTCCAAGGAGTATGGTATCAGCTTATATTAAGATTACTAAGTTTGGAGGTAAGAGTGTCTATACTAAAGAACCATCGATTTTACTAGTATCGATAGCCATGGTTTGAACATTCTGAGGTTGGCATCGATACTAATAGTATCGATGGCCCCTGGGTCTTCTCGAGACTGTTATTCCAGCTAAGTCCAAGGAGAATTGATGTGGTCTTGGTCGATATTAAGGGCATTAGGACCAGTTCCAAGCAACTCTTAGATAAACACTAGAGGAGTATAACCGGGTGATGATAGATGAGTGCCTGGGAAGGTTTAAGTGTGTGTATTGATATTGTTAGTATCGACACCCACCCTTAGCCAACACTAATCATTGATATTGCCATGGTTCAAATAGTTCAATTGAATTTAAGTATCAAAGGGTTTGGGATAATTACAACCAAGGCTAAGTCAAGTGCTTGTGGCAAAGACTTGGACCAAGAATTGGGATAGGCTCAATTGAGGTTAACTCATTCTTAAAATTATTAAACTTATGATTTTCGTAACCTATGTATAGAATTTTACTAAATGTATTACTAAATATCATGTAGTTAAAGGTTTAAAAAAGATAAAAAGGGTTCATAAAACACTTATGTCATATTTTACAACATAACATGCATACATTCTATGTATGAGTTTTAAGTCATAAACTTCCTTTTAAAAGATATAACTATGTGTTATTTAACTTAAAGTGAAACCTTATTTTGTTATGGGTAAGAATTCAATAAGGGAAATATAATAAAACCACCTAAACCAAAACCTAGTGATACACAAAAGATACAATAGTTTACTTAGACTAATACTAAGTCCTAAACACAACAAGAAACAAAAATAATACTCACAATACATAACCATACTTAATGAAAACAGATGTTAAATTCAATCCAATCCCAATCAACGAGCGTGCACATTCTAGAATGGACACAATCATACAACAACACAAAGGTGAGTTCATTGTCCACTTTCAACTGTTTTGTTTTATAAACTGCAGGACTGAGAAGCATGTTGAATGTTTTACATAAATGTCTTCATGTTTCATAAATCATTTATTATCATGATGACATACTTGTTTACAATGATTCTATACTTATGCTTGGAAATGCTCATGATTTCATATACAAAATCTTGCTCTCACATATATAGACTTTCTCACACATGTACTTTCACATACATATACTTTCCCATTCAAAACTCATACATTACTCATACATTCCCATACAAACTCATACACATACAAGTGGTTGGTATGCCATGGATGGGGCATACACGGATGGGATCTGATTAGTAACAAGTACATGTGAACATGGTACGGGATGACTCAATACTCACAAGGACTTTGTAAAGTAGACTAATAGGCCGCCGAGCATTGACATCGTGCCAACCCAAACTAGTCATTCAGTGACCTTCATTGTCAACTCTCAATGTTTTCTAATGAGTGACCTTGGATGATTGTGATTCCTTTCAGATGTGACTATGTGTCCTTTGATGGGTATCCTCTAACTACGCATTGTCGTTGAAAGTTAAACCCCAGTTACTTCTGTGGGTTGGTACTAATAATCATCGAGTGTTACTCTAGGAGCCACCCCTTCTTATTTTCAGTCGCGCTACAGTTGTGAGATCAAACTTGGTTTTCGAACTCTAATGAATTGGATTTGGATAACCAGAAGACTTTTCAAAACTATCAAAGTGTTTGATATTTGAAATTAGAATACTACACAAACAATACTTTGGTTACACGACAATACTGAATGTGGTCAACTGCCAGAGTGAAACTCTTAATTTCCATTAAAGGCAAAGTCGTGTCATGTCAAGCATGTGGTGGGCTAGCGGTTGGGCTTGACCCTACATATGACCTATATATAAGCAGTCCTAACATGATAGTATGATGTCGGTAGTGAGATTTAAGGTGGAGACTCTGAGGGTTTTTGGAAAAGACTATACAAAAAAACTTTTACAATGGTTTTCAAAACTAAACTTTATGAACTCACCAACCATGTGTTGACTTTGTTTTTACATGCTTTCTCTGGTGGCGAACATGTTTAAGTCTAGGAGCTCAGGATACTTACTAGAGTGCCCAGTTAGAGGACCTAGTAATTTTTGGATGTGCGTATCTTTTGTTTATCACATGTTAATCATTTTGATATATTGTACAGTTACAAGATAGTAAAAATCATGATTTTTTTGATAGGTTTACATTGTTAAATTATCGAATATGACAAATGTAATTTAACTTTGTAATCCTGGTTTAATGTTATTATGTTTTAGTTATTCTCCAATATTATGCTATGTACAAAATCTGATCATTCCGATTATCACACGATATCGCACCCCAGGACCATTCCACCCAACGGAAGAGTCGATCCAGCCCACCGGCTCGGGGTGTGAGAATGCCCAAATGGGAAAATGGTCATGGTTCTCACCAAGAATTTATTGCCATGTTTCTTGAATATTTACTTCGTTCTACGTTGGCAGCCCCGCCTAAACTAACTCGTGAAGCCTTGTCTAGTCTCAACAAGTAGTCTTGTCTAATTTCATAAAAGAAACATTGTGTTATAACACCCATATAGCCTTGTCTTAACAAAGAAGCATTATAAGGCTTTACCCAAGGAACTTTACATTAACTCAGCTAAATAAAACTTTCGGGTCATACACGAAAATTCTTGCATCAGCTAGGAAGCCTTATCTGATCTCATCCTGGCAGCCATGACTGGTTTCCCTGGCAGCTTGATCTTTCTATAAAACATTTCCAGGCCCGAAGACATGAGACATTGGCTGGTCCTACTCCATAAATCTTATAGGTGATTACATACACTCATTTTCTTTAACATTCCCTATCAAGTAAAATAATTCAACATAGGACGTGTAAATCAAGTATTCTCAATTTGGAGAAAAAAGTTAAAGGCAATAAGGCTATCACATGTGACTTAATAACTTATAGTTATTGTCTCAAGAAGACTACATTGCTCCATAACACTGATGTGTCACCTTGTCATACTTTTCTTTGTTATAGTTGGCACAACAATTAGCTACATAGATTTCTTATCCTTGCTAGTTTGGAAGAATATCTAGCTTGATTACACATGACTCAAGACCCTCTAATTACCTGGGGGAACACAAAAACACATATCACTTTTATAAATACACAATGTTATAAATGGTTTGGAGAACTTGCTTTCTACACTTAAAATCTTGTTTCCTCTAAATATGGGTTACTAAAACTCCTCCATACCACGTTAACCATTCGTTTCAACTATGAAATTGTTTAATAGTCCAAACAAAGTTCTCCAGTAAAATAGTTATCAAACTGGCAACTCAAGAAAGGCAAAATCATTGAGAAATGTGGCATCCTTGCTAAAAATAAAAAAGCAACACTAACCAAGCTGTGTACACTCAAAACCGTTGTCAAGAAAAAAACTACGAAACGGGAATATACAGAATTCAAATATATATCACAGACTAGTGTTTAACTATACAATATTATTAAATTTCACCTCTTGGTTCTATCATAGGGTGTGTTTTCCGCTCTAAAATAAGCACCTCACGAAAAGGATTAACAACACCAAATGAACCTAATTTCATCTCGTAATATTCAACTATGAAAACTGTACCAAAATGTATGTTGTCTGCTTTAACATATAGCTAGCATCGAGACTAGATTCCATGGCCTTGATCTTTATTAATAAAAAATTGAAATCAATATATTTCTTTAGCCTAGCCAAATATCAAGCTTTAGAGTGTCACACTTTGCAAGTAATCTCCAATTATTGAGTGCAATTGACCTTCTAATCGGAACCACACGTCCTCGTTTAAAATTTTTTCTGTTATACAAGATGATTACAAAATTGCTTCAAATGGTTTAGTGACAAATGATCACACGCTCCAACATGAATGCTTAGTGATTGAATTGTGTCACCTCTCTAGAACTTGATTTGATACTGGCAACTTTGACAATCAACAACACTATAAGATCAAGACCTCTTCTTAAGCAAATGAATCTATGGTTTTCATTAAACATTGGTATAAACCCTCAGCTGAACGATTAGTTTGATTTATGTTTAAATTTATCAAATGTATCCTATTAAGATCAGTGGAAGATCAATCCAAGGGTTTCTTGTTCTGGTCATTTCTTCAAGTAAACATAACCCCAATCATGCTTCTCCTTAGCGGCCATATCATGTTTTGACATCCTATTGGTAAACGACCCCATACACTATTGGCTTATCTACAAACTATCGTCTTCACCTACACTTCTAGATGTTTGATTTTTGACAAATGGAAGGTAAAAAATCAATCATAAAACATTACGAAAAACTAATGAAATTGACTCTATTAAAGGATACATGATATAAGGACACCTACAGTCTTTCACATCGCTGGTTTCGCCTCAAAAAGCATTCTTATTGTCACCAAAGTGATCAGGTTGTTTACATGGCACATGATATATAATGAGAAATGCTAACATGACATTCAATACATAGAATTACAAAGTTAAATTACACAGTACGTGTTGGTAATTTAATTAAGTAAATATACTCAAAAGAATCATATAGTTTCTATCTTGTAGCTACACAAGATTTACAAAAGAGATTCAAAATGTCATCAAAATATATGCATCCAAAAAGCAAGCTAGGTCTTCTATAAAGTCCTCCAGCTTAATCACTGATGCTTGGTAACTAGACATGTTCGTCACCTGAGAAAACATGCAGTTAAACAAAGTCAACACTATGTTGGTGAGTTCATAAGTTTAGTTATTTAAAAACTTTCAAAGTTATTTACACAACATCTTGTATTACACAAGTCTCAGTTATTCTCATTTGGCATTAAGTCGTCCCCATTTTCTATCTATAGATACACCTATAGATAGGATATTGTCCAGTCAAGCATGCTTATATATAGGGCATACGTAGGGGACAAGCCCCAGCTGACATCCCACCACACACTTGACAGAACTCAATACCACCTGTATTGTAGCTATAGATATCCATTTCATCACCCATAGGCTTAATCACAATCAAAATATCCAATATGACAACCCATTACATTATCATGATATTAACATAACACAATAGGTTTCTAAGTAGTACAATTCTCCACAGTTATAAATGGTGGATTACCGCAGTTATTAATGGTGGTATTACCACAGTTATTAGGGGTGGTATACTCTTTGACTTACTATTACTCACATCTTATTAGGAAGTGAGAGCAAGTCTGACACGTAGTTATATCCCAATAGGTGATCAAAACTGAATGGATCACATTGCAGCCACCACAAAGGCAAACCACAATGTCCTCAATTAAATCTGGATTCATTAGTTTTCACAAGACCTCACAACTATCTGCCACTGGCTTATGACATGAGTGAGGTCAATCTCTCAGTCTGCCAGTCCATAGAATATAAGTGGTGAGATAATTAGCAGACTCTATCATACTCTCATCACCCGTGTCAGAAACGATAGAGTTGGAATAGGCTGACTAAAAATCAAAAGAGTTCTTATAGTTCTCAACCCATAGCCATCAACTCATAACAATCCAATAGGCATAGCACACATGTTCTCACAGGAATAACAGATCAATTCGCTTAGAATTAACTGCAATTATTCCCAAACACTTAACATTTATAATTTCCCTTAGAATTAATAAAATAATTCAATAGGAATAGCATGTATTCCTCATGAGAATTACAGTTGTAATAATAGAGGTATAATAGTTTTATCACTTAGTAATCGTAGATATTGTCTAAAAGAAATAACAGTTATAACTCGCAGTCATCAACTTTTACATAATAAGGCATACAGTTGTAATAACAAAGTAAAAAACCTTATTACGATACAGTGTACTAAAACATTTAATAAAAGTTTTAGCAGGTTCTCAGCCCCGTAGTTAAAACCAAAAGATTAATAAAAAGGGGCATATGAACTCACCTGGTATTGTAGTGGTTGACTAAGTAATCACAGTATGCACGCGCTCACTTGTTGTCCTTGAGATTATATTCACTATCTTGTATTTGATTCCCATTTTTGTGTAACTTATAAGTATAAGTTATAGATATTTAAGAGTTAACCCTAAATTTTGGTTAACACCTATAGGTCTTTGTTCTTTGTTTAGTTCAAGTTCCCTTATAGTGTCATATAACAACACTTAACTAATTCTAAGTTGATTATTAGTATAATATACCACTCTTGCTTATAGGTTTTGGGCTTAGATATAGTCTTGTTACTTTGTAAATTTTTGAAAACCATAACATTTTCTTAGGGTTTTCGTGTTAAACTTAGTAACTTAACCTTATGCTCACTTAAAAAGGACTGTATTCACTTTAAATTGTTAACACAAGTAAGTTGTTATAAATCGTAGTTATCTTGTATGATAATTACATAATCAACAAGTTTTTTCATAAACTAAGTTTAAATTAGGTTGACACTTCTTAATGAAAACTCTAACATTTCTTGTTACAAAATGTAGTTTCTTTGATCTTTCCTTGTCATGTTAGATCACTTAATCCCTTATTAAGTCATATTATTTACAAGTTCTAAGTGTTCTAGCATGATTATACATAGTGTTGATGATAGCTTCTGTAGCACCCCGGCCCTCCTGTCCCGGACGGTAGCGCGACGACAGGCTGATCTGGCAGGATCGCAGTCTCCGGTCACACAGTGTTGCGAGACCTACATGTCTGGTTACATATGTACATCCAATAACTTGGATAAAATAGTTTAGTAAAATCAGAGTTGCGGAAGTTTAATAAGTTCAAAACAGATTCAAATCATAAATTGCGGAAGCATTGTCAAAACAGTTTTCGAGATACTACAGAGTAATACTTGTGAAAGCGGTTTAAGTTGTTTGACAATACAAAATATAACATAACAAAATGATAACAATTGTTCAATAGTCTAAGACACATAAGTTGATGCATGGACTCCATCCTAGCATCCTAGGTTCCTCATGCACGTGCCTTAGTTACCTGAGAAAACATGCGAGTAAAAAGGTCAACACAAAGGTTGGTGAGAGCACAGGTTTTATGTCAGCAATAAACATCAAATGTTTAAAGTATATGGTTTTGCAGGTCAGCTTTACAATACAATGCAATATCCATTGATAGTTAGTCAATATGAGTAATACCATATGCGGGTTCGCAACCGAAGCTAACATGCTGCCTCCCACCATATCCATCCAAGATATGGCAATGTTGTTTGGTCAATTATGCACTGTTCCGACCTCCAGTCAGGGTGGCCGTACGGCGCGCAACAGTGGGCTTGTCAGACCCAAATAGTACTATTCAGAATTACCATGCTAAGCGCAACGCGCTATTAACGGTTCGAGGTGTGTTTAATGAGGACTTATCAGTTTTGTGGATGAATGCCACACATATGCATATACGATATTAGCATGTACAAAAGTAACCAAAAGTGTGTATGTTGTTCAAAAACAGTTGTATGCAATGTTTTCTCCCCCAAAGGTAGAAAATGTAAAAAGGGGCCGTGAACTCACCTGATTAGCTGTTCCGGTATGTGTGTGTTCGCGTCTTACGAAAGCTAGCACCAGCTAGTATGCACCTATAACCATATAGGTGTGAGTATGTGTTTTGTGGTGTGTTGTAATCCATACAACTCTTAGTGTCCGTGTGCTCAACCGAGTGTGTGTGTGTTGACTGGTGTTGACTCGACGAATCGTTGGTGACACGATTGTTGTGTTTATGTGCCTCACATAATACATCAAAATGCATCCTATGACTCAACTCATATTGCTTACACGAAAGCAAGTTTTGAAAATCAAAATGTTCTCGTTTCGGGAAACTTTCTATATTTAGAAAGTTTCTATTTTTGGAAAGTATGGTTATGAAATCCCATTTCGTAAAACAAATCATTCTAGTATGTTTGTAAAAACACGTTTGTACACTTAAAACACATCGTTCGCGCATAAATCACCATTTATGCCGTTTTACCCAAATAAAGTTTCCTTATTTAGAAAGTATCCGTTTAAAAGTTCGTTTTCACAAATCCAAGTTCCCAATATGTTTAGAAATCATTTTTAAACATGTTTCAATAATCAAAGTTCATCAAAACACTCAAGAACATCAAAAGCCCTCTTTTGATTCTTAAAAGTTTCCATATTTAGAAAGTTTATGCAAAATCATGTTTTTGACCAAATCCAAATAATCAAATGTGTTTCTAAACACCTCAATATACATTTAACAACATCTAGACATGTCTACCATGTCTAGATCATCACAAATCCATGACTTGCAACATAAAAGTTTCCTTTTATGGCAAGTGTACCAAAATCATTACCAAATCAACCAATAACTCAACAAAACTTAAATCTAACATTACTAAACTATAAAATCAGTAAACCTATAGCATCTACACATCAAATCACCAACAAATTCGTGCATGATAATCATATGGAGTTGCATGTGGGTTTTTATCCATTGCATGTACGATCTAACTACTAATAAGCGTGTAAAACTACCTTAGATGAGTAGATTCAGTAGGAATGATGGCTGATGATGAAGAACCAGTGGTTGATGGTCGTTTTTAGCCTCCTTGCTTCTTCTTCAAGCTCCAAGAACTCCAAATGGTTCACCAATGCAACGAATAACCCCAATAATGATTCCAGCAGGTTTGGGTGTTAGTTACAGGGGGTTATGGTCTATTTGTAGAGAAGGAACTCGGTGGTTTGGGGTAAAGGCCGAACAAATGACATGGAGTTGATTTTATAAAAATTTTCATCAGCATGGCCTTTGCGTACCGCGAAAGCCGATCAAAAAGTTTATCGCGTACCGCGACGAGATTCGGGATCCAGAGTCCCCGCTACTGCTTTGCGTACCGCGATGGGTTCACTTTCTTGTGTTTCGATTTCGTCAATTCGATTTCGCTCGTACTTGATTCCTAACGTTTATCCTAAACATCTAATGCATGTTTAGCACATACTCATATAATAGCGCATCAGTTTGATTGATCACCAACGTTCGTGAGACTCGTGCATGTGTTTTGATATTCCTCGAATTATCTTCGATAGTTTTTGTTCGTGTCTTATGAAGTGTTTGCACGCTTGAATAATCCTAATCAACGTGTGATGCACAATTCAATAATTCATTGAATTATTGTTTTGCGTTAGTGTTTGTGTTTATCACAATTGGTTTCCAAAATCCAATGTGCAATGTACGATTCGATAGTTCCTCGAACTATCGTTTCGCAGTTGTGTGTGTTTGACTCATCTAATTAAACATAACTAAATGAAATGCAACTTGTACGAATGTGAAATACGTAGAGTGTAAGAGTTGCAATGCACCTGAAATTGCCGGGTGTCACATCATCCCCTTGTTGAAAAAATTTCGTCCCGAAATTTGGTTGTTGTTGGTAGTGTTTGAGTAGCCAAAAGTGTTTGAGAAACAAAAATTTTCTGGTTGTCACATCATCCCCTTGTTGAAAGGAATTTCGTCCCGAAATTTATTCATTGTTGTCGGCGTTCGACGATGTCAGTTTGAAGAGGTGGGGATATTTGTGCATCATATGATCTTCACGTTCCCACGTGAATTCAGGTCCGCGTTTCGAGTTCCATCGGACTTTAACAATCGGAATCTTACACTGTTTGAGTTGTTTGACCTCACGGTCCATGATCTCTACCAGTTCTTCCACGAACCGTAGTTGTTTGTCCACCAGGATCTCATCCAGTGGAACTATAAGCGTCTCATCAGATAAACACTTTTTCAAGTTTGAGACATGAAATACGTTGTGAACTCCGTCGAGTTCGGCTGGTAGGTTGAGTTGGTATGCCACTGGGCCAATCCGCTTCAGGATTTCGAATGGCCCAATATACCGTGGATTTAGTTTGCCTCGTTTAGCAAAACGAATGACGCCTTTCCATGGCGAAACTTTCAGAAGGACTTTATCTCCTACCTGAAATTCTAGAGGCTTTCGGTGTTTGTCGGCATACCTCTTTTGACGATCGCGAGCTGCTGCCATGCGGTTTCTGATTTGTGCGATTTTTCCCGTTGTTTCATGTACAAGTTTCGGGCCAGTGAGCTGACTGTCGCCCACTTCCACCCAGCAGATGGGAAATCGGCATTTCCTGCCATAGAGGGCCTCAAAAGGCACTGCTTTGATGCTGGTGTGATAGCTGTTGTTGTAGGAAAATTCTACCAACGGTAGGTGAGTTTCCCAGCTGTTGCCGAAGTCTACTACGCACGCTCGTAGCATATCTTCGAGAGTTTGTATGGTGCGTTCGCTCTGGCCATCCGCTTGTGGGTGGTATGCTGTACTCATATCCAACCACGTGCCAAGCGATTTTTTCAATGATTTCCATAAATTTAAAGTTAATCTAGCGTCTCGATCTGAAATGATGGAGATTGGCACCCCATGTCGTGAGACCACTTCCTTGACATAGATTCTGGCTAGCTTTTCCATTTTATCATTTTCCTTGATCGCAAGGAATTGTCCTGACTTAGTCAGTCGGTCCACGATTACCCAGATAGTGTCGCATCCACTAGGAGTACGAGGTAATTTAGTAATGAAGTCCATGGATATTGGTTCCCACTTCCACATAGGGATCTCTAGTTGTGTGAGTAATCCAGATGGTTTCTGATGCTCAACCTTGACTTTAGCACAAGTCAAACATTTTCCCACGTAGGTAGCGATGTCGGCTTTCATGTGTGGCCACCAATATAGGATTTTCAGATCATGAAACATCTTATCAGATCCAGGGTGAATGGAATACCAAGACTTATGAGCCTTGTCTATAACAAGATCTCATAAGTTTCCATGGTGTGGAACCCAGACGCGTTCCATGAAATAATGCAAGCCATCGGCTTTGACCTCCAGTTGTTTCTCCATTCCCCTTAATGATTCGGCCACTTAGATTTTCTTCATTCAATGCCTCAACCTGAGTGCTGCGTATTTGTTAAGGGACATTGGGATGGATGGTGAGCTGTAAAGCTCGTACTCTCTTAGGTTTCAAGGTATTCTTCCAGCTTAGGGCGTCGGCCACAACGTTGGCCTTCCCTGGGTGATACTTGATAGCGCACTCATAGTCGTTTAGGAGTTCGAACCAGCGACGCTGTCGCATGTTCAGTTCTTTCTGCTCAAATATGTGTTGGATACTCTTGTGATCAGTGTATATCGTACACTTGTACCATACAGGTAGTGTCTCCATATCTTGAGTGCAAATACCACGGCTCCAAGTTCCAAGTCGTGGGTGGTGTAGTTCTTCTCATGGACTTTCAGTTGACGAGAAGCGTATGCTATCACCTTCTCTCGCTGCATCAGCACACAGCTGAGTCCTTGTATTGAGGCATCGCAGTATACTACAAAGTCATCCGTTCCATCAGGAAGAGATAAGATAGGTGCACTACAGAGCTTCTGCTTGAGAAGTTGGAATGCAACTTCTTGTTTGTCAGTCCAGAGATATTTCTTGTCTTTTTGGGTTAAGGTTGTGAGTGGTTGGGCTATCTTTGAAAATCCCTTAATAAATCGTCGATAATAGCCTGCCAAGCCTAGGAATTGTCACACCTCAGTTGGGGTCTTTGGTGATTCCCAGTTCTTGATCGCCTCTATCTTGGATTTATCCACATGAATCCCTTGTTCATTAACTACATGACCCAAGAATTGAACTCCTCGAATCCAGAAGTCGCATTTGGAGAGTTTAGCATACAGCTTTTCTTGTCATAAAAGTTCAAGAGCCAATTGAAGATGCTCTTTATGTTCTTCCTGCGTCTTCGAGTAAATGAGAATATCATTGATGAAAACAATGATAAACTTTTTGAGGTAGGGTTGGCACTCTCTGTTCATCAGATCCATGAATACTGCGGGTGCATTAGTCAGCCCAAATGGCATGACCAGAAACTCGTAATGGCCATACCGAGTGTGAAAAGCAGTCTTGGGGATATCTTCCTCCTGAATCCTTAGTTAGTGGTATCTGGATCTTAAGTCGATCTTGGAGTAGTAACTTGATCCTTGTAAGTGATCGAACACGTCATCGATACGGGGTATGGGGTAACGGTTCTTGATTGTCACCTTGTTTAATTCTCGATAGTCGATGCACATACGGAACGTGCCATCCTTCTTCTTCACAAATAAGACCGGAGCTCCTCAAGGTGAGAAGCTTGGTCTGATGAAACCCTTGTCCAACAGCTCCTGGAGTTGATTGGACAGTTCCTGCATCTCGGAATGTCACACCCCGAGCCGGCGGGATAGGATCGGTTGTCCCGTCGGGCGGAAAGTTCCCGGGGCGCGATATCGTGAGTGATAATCGTGATGATCAGATTGTTTACATTGCACATGATACTAATGAGAAATGCTAAATATAATAGAATTACAAAGTTAAATTACATCAGTATTGTTTATAATTTAACAATGTAAATCTACCATAAACATCATATATTTCTATCTTGTATTTACTCAAGATATACAAAACAATTTGTGTAATGATGTCTTCAAAATATATGCAGGTCCAAAAAGCTAAGTCTTCTATCTGAAGTCCTAGTCCAAAAGGAATAACTCCTTAGTTGACCTGTTCGTCACCTGAGAAGTCATGCAAAATCAAGTCAACACATGGTTGGTGAGTTCATATAGTTTTATGATTTGAAAATGATTTGATAACCTCCTTCGGTAAAGACCCTAACCTCATTAACATCAACTGTATCATCCAGATCGGTATGCTTATGTATAGGGCATACCCCTGGGTCAAGGCTACAACCCCGCCCAGACGCCATCCCACCACATACTAATCCGCATAGGACATTGATATTAATGATAATTAAGCATTTTTACCTAACACCTCTGAAATAGATTTTGATCTCCAAAACTTGATTTACCTTTGATTCTCTTGATTTTGATCATAGACAAAAGATTTTCCAAAAGTCAGTGATAATAGTAAAATGTCAAATATTTAATTAAATAATTAAATAAAACATTTAAATACAACTAAGACATGATGATTGGGTATGATTTTACTCAATCAGTTAGACTTAGTTGTTGGTGGTTGTCCAAGTTGTAACCTCTCACACGTGACCCATACCAGGCATAACTCACAAGGAGTATACCTGGGCGTGACGGGATTTTAATGATTTGCCCTTACAGCTTGACCCAAAGGTCTTCTGTACATGCGGGGACTTTAATGTTTTGCCCTTACAGCTTGACCCAAAGGTCTTCTGTACATGCGGGGACTTTAAGGATATCCTTTGTTTCTTGATCTCTTGATTCTCTAGACTTTGATATTGATTTCAATGATTGTTCACGTTGTTGCCCGTATAGCCTGACTACAAAAGTCTTCTATACCTGAAGGGACTTTATATGTGTGTTACACGTGGTCTTGATTCCATATACAACTGACATCCACCTTGACGTGAGTATTAATGAGTTCATTAGATCATAATGATTTCATTATTTCAATGATTCACACACATTTATGATTTCTGATCTCCTGAATCTCTTGATTCTTGATTCTTTGAGTTCCCATGATTTCCAATGATAATTGATTTGATTATGATTCTTGGGTCTCAGATCACACACTGAGTTATGATTCCCTTGAATATGATCTTTTGATTTTGTTCTTTTGATTTCACTTTGAGTTTAGATTCTTGAAGTTGAACTTGATGGACTAAGGGTTGATTTAGAATTCAAATTTAAGGTATTACTCATAAGAGTACTTAAATTTAATTGATAACTTGATCTTGTTTAATAATTTCCTAGACAGGAGTCTAGGAGTATCAACAAAACATATATATGTAAAACATATAATAAGTAAAAGCATTTAAATAAACAGTTTAAATAAAAACAGTTTACGCATGCTTCTCAGCCCCGCGTTTTAAAACAAAAATGTTTAGAAAAGGGGCAATGAACTCACCTGTGCTGCTCTTGAAATGAATTACCACAAAAGATATGCGCGCTCTTTGATTGTTGCCTATGTATCTTTAGCACCTGAGTTGTTTTAAAAGAATTCGAATACGATAAGTACATACGGTAGTTGTCGTAACTAGGGTTTGGTCTCGGTGTGCAACTAAGTGTCCTAGATTACTACTGTGTTTCTAAGACTTCATCTAACTTAGTCTAAATCATTACCCGTTAGTAACCCATATTCCCAATTAATCCTTTAAAGATTTAAATCATATCATGTTCTAATCATTTCATTCCAAGTAAATTATTTAGAAAACATTACTTAGTATAATTTAATAAAGCTTATGAATCCTTTACTTTTATTAAAACATGTTTAAATTTTAAATAAAAGAATGTTTAACTCATGATGGGCTTAAAATAAGCCCATTGGGCCAATCTCAGGCCCATTCATTAGACTTCGTGTGTTCAATGATCCTTTATCAGTCATGGTGATTAACTATACCTAGATAATCCATGTACATCGTTTAGGTTAGTTATAAGATTTCTATAGATTCTCCTAGGGTTGGAATATTAATATTTGAATAAACACTTGAACCTCAAGTTATTGTTTTTATCCATATAACTTTACAATGAAGGCCCGATGTGTTAGACTTGAGTAATGAATCTCCACGATCCCTCTTTAGTTGTTTGCATGAAATAGAAACCCTAATATGTTTCTCCATGCATGGGTCCACGCAAAACACCACATGCACCCACACACACATCGCATGTATCCATGTTCATGTGTTAGGCCTAAAGGTCATCTCATTCGAATGGGTATGTGGATTGGCCGAAAGAGATGTTTGAGCGAATGGCTTGGGTCGAATGTATGCTTGGTCGAATAAGAGTTAGTCGAATGAAGCTGCCGAATAGGGTTAAGTCGATCGAATGGGTGATGATCGAATGAGTGATGGTCGAATAGGTGATGGTCGAATGAAAGCTTGATTCGGCGAATAGGTTAGGTTCGAATGGGCTAGTCCGAATGAGATATTCCGATCGTATGAGTGCTGGTCATTCGGCGAAAGAGAAATGGACGAATGATGCCTGCCGAAGGGGTGTCGAATGATGGCCTGATCGAATGAAGCAGGCTGGCGAATGGGCTGCTTCGGCCAAGAGCTATTCGGCCAATGGCCATTCGACCATCTGTTGAGGCCCATTCGGACGTGCGGCCTGATGGTGACAACACATGAGCCTTCTAGTTAATCGACCAAAGTTTGCAGCAAAGCTTGATCCTACGCTATTCTAAGTGTAGTTGATGTGTTTTCCCTAAGGTTTGACATAGTTTTAACCGGTTTCTAAAGGGAACCGATTCTAGGGTTTTCAACCCTCAAAACCGAACTAAAACATGAATCTCACCTCGAATCTATCGGTTGGAAGCTCAGATCCTCTGTACTTTTGGGTTCTACAAGTAATGGTGGTGATTTTGACACCAAAAACACATGAAATGGTGAAGATTAGGGTGAGTTCTTGAAGAGAGAAGATGAAGAAAGGTTTAGAGAGAGAAAGCTCCGATTTTAGAGAGAGAGAGGCTGGTTGGTGGTGGTTGTTGTGGTCTTAATGACCACATTAAATGTGGGGAAATACCGGGTTTCGTTCGGGTTCGTTCGGTTTCGCGTGGTTTCGCGTAGAAACGCCGTTTTCGCGTCGTTTTCGTTACGAAACGACTCGGTTTTAAAATAGAATCATAAGATTTATTTTAGGTTGTGATTCCTAATAAATTAACTAAATATCTTTTAATTATTTAATTTACAAAAAATATTTATTTAACGTTTAAATCGAATCGCGCGGTCATCGCGCGTATTTGTTCGAATCAAATACGACGATAACTACACTTTTCGATATTGTTTTCTAATTATCGAATATCATTCAGAACGTTAAACTCTTAGATTTATTCGTACAGATCGTCACCTATACGAATAATCTGTCGGTTTAGCATTCACCTAACGATATTCGTGTTGTTTTGTCCTGTAAGGCCTCACATACGTTTATACATAATAAAATCCTAACAAATAAATCACATGATGATTCTGTGTTGCCAGATAATTATCTGACTCAAGAATTATTGTTCTGAATTGATTTCTCTGAAATGTCTGTGAATTCACTGTTTTGTTAGCATGAAATGATACTGAGGTTTGATATGAACATGAAATACACTGAATTACACAAGATTTGTACCTGATTACTGTTCACGCACTGTTACGATCACTGTTCCGGTGACGGTTCCGGCACTGATGTTACAGTCTCCCCTTGTTAGAGAAATTTCGTCCCGAAATTTAAGAATTGTTATCGGGTACGGCTTCCTCTTCAAACAGCTGGGGATACTTTAACTTCATGTGATCTTCACGTTCCCAAGTAAACTCGGGTCCGCGTCTTGAATTCCAACGAACCTTTACTATCGGAATACGGCTTCGTCTCAGTTGCTTAACCTTGCGATCCATAATCTCTAAAGGTTCCTCAATAAAGTGTAACTGATCATCAACTTGAATCTCTTCGAGTGGAATGACGAGTGATTCGTCAGCAAGGCATTTCTTTAAATTCGAGACGTGAAACACATCATGCACACCACTGAGTTCATCTGGTAATCTCAGTCTATACGCCACAGGACCAATACGTTCGATGATTTCGAACGGTCCTACGTATCGTGGTGCTAGCTTGCCTTTTGTTCCAAAACGTACAACGCCTTTCCATGGGGATACCTTCAACATGACACGGTCTCCCACTTGGAATTCCAACGGCTTACGCCGTTTGTCAGCGTAGCTCTTTTGTCTGCTTCTTGTAGCTTGCAATCTTCTCTGAATCTGAGCTATCTTGTCAGTGGTTTCCTGAATAAGCTCTGGCCCAGTTATGCGATTATCTCCAACTTCAGTCCAACAGATCGGTGATCTACATTTCCGACCATAAAGAGCCTCGAATGGTGCACATCCGATACTGCTGTGGTAACTGTTGTTGTAGGAGAACTCAATCAGTGGCAAATGAGAATCCCAATTCCCACCGAAATCTAAAATACAGGTCCTTAACATATCCTCTAGGGTCTGAATCGTACGTTCGCTTTGGCCGTCAGTTTGTGGATGGTAAGCTGTACTCAGATTTAACTGTGTTCCTAGAGATTTCTGTAGTGATTGCCAGAACCTTGATGTAAATCTGCTGTCTCTATCAGAAATAATTGACAATGGCACACCATGGCGTACCACTATCTCATTGATGTACAATTTCGCCAGTTTATCCATCGTGAAAGTCTCACGCATCGGCAAAAAGTGAGCAGATTTTGTTAAACGATCAATGATCACCCAAATCGTATCGTGACCACTGGAAGTGCGGGGTAGCTTGGTAATGAAATCCATAGCTATTTGTTCCCACTTCCAGAGCGGAATCTCAGGCTGTTCCAGTAAACCAGACGGTCTCTGGTGTTCCGCCTTTACCTTCGCACACGTTAGACATCGACCGACATACTCGGCTATGTCTTTCTTCATTCCCGGCCACCAATAAAATCCACGCAAGTCTTGGTACATTTTATCAGCGCCTGGATGAACAGAGTATTTTGTCTTGTGTGCCTCATCGAAGATAAGTCTTCTCAATTCATCTACTGCCGGAATCCATATACGATCCTGGTAGTAGATCATTCCATCCGACTTTGTCTCTAAATGTTTCTCTGCTCCGCAATCAAGTTCTTTCTTCAAGTTTCCTCTATCAACTGATTCCTGTTGAGCTTGAATGATCCTGTCTTGTAAACTGGTCTGCACAGTCATCCCCATAGCTCTAACGCGTAAGGGTTTGACCCGTTCCTTCCGACTCAAGGCATCAGCTACAACGTTTGCCTTTCCCGGATGGTACTTGATCACACAATCATAATCATTCAGAAGTTCAACCCAACGGCGTTGTCGCATGTTGAGCTCCTTCTGATCAAAGATGTGCTGCAGACTCTTGTGATCAGTAAATATGGTACACTTAGTGCCATATAAGTAATGTCTCCAGATTTTTAGTGCAAAAATCACTGCTCCCAGTTCAAGATCATGAGTAGTGTAATTCTTCTCATGAACTTTTAACTGTCTCGATGCATAAGCGATAACTTTGTCCCGTTGCATCAGTACGCACCCAAGTCCCTGATGGGATGCATCACAATAAACAACAAAGTCATCACATCCTTCCGGGAGTGATAGAATTGGAGCATTACATAACTTCTGCTTCAGTGTCTGAAAAGCATCTTCTTGTTTCTGTTCCCAAACAAACGGTTCACTTTTCTGAGTTAATTTAGTGAGTGGCAAAGCTATCTTAGAAAAGTTTGAGATAAACCTTCTATAATAACCTGCCAATCCCAGAAAAGACCGTATCTCCGTTGGTGTCTTCGGAGTGTCCCAGTTCTTTATTGCTTCAATCTTGGCGGGATCTACGTGTATTCCCTCACTGTTGACTACGTGACCAAGAAACTGAACTTCCCTTAACCAAAATTCACACTTAGAGAACTTGGCATAAAGTTTCTGTTCCATCAACAGTTCCAAGATTTTCCTGAGATGTTGTTCATGTTCTGCTTTGCTCTTGGAATAAATCAGTATGTCATCGATGAAGACGATAACGAACTGATCTAAATACGGCTTGCACACTCGGTTCATGAGATCCATGAAAACCGCTGGTGCATTTGTCAGTCCGAAAGGCATCACTAAAAATTCGTAATGCCCGTATCTGGTTCGGAAAGCCGTCTTCGGTATATCTTCGTCTTGAACTCTGAGCTGATGATAACCAGACCGCAAATCAATCTTCGAGAAGTACTGAGCTCCTTGCAGTTGGTCAAACAAATCATCGATCCTCGGCAATGGATACCGATTCTTGATGGTTAGTTTGTTCAGCTCTCTGTAATCTATGCACATTCTGAACGATCCGTCTTTCTTCTTCACGAACAAGACCGGAGCTCCCCAAGGTGAGTAGCTCGGTCTAATGAATCCTTTATCCAATAACTCCTGTAACTGGTTCGATAATTCCTGCATCTCCGAAGGTGCTAACCGATAAGGAGATTTAGCAACAAGAGTTGCTCCAGGAACTAAGTCAATTCGGAACTCTACCGGTCGCACAGGAGGCAAACCTGGTAGGTCTTCAGGAAATACTTCTGGATATTCCTTCACTACTGGTACATCTTGTATCTTCTTCTTGTCTTTCTCTTTTTCCACTACATGAGCCAAGAAAGCTACACACTTCTTCTGTAAACACTTACGCGCCTTTATGCAGGAAATGATTTTGACACTTCGTTTTGCTTGATCCCCTCTGACTTCCAATACACGATCATCTGGTAATGGAACTCGAAGCAGCTTCTCAGAACAGATGACTTCCACTCGGTTAGAGGAAAGCCAATCCATCCCAACAATGATGTCAAAACTACCCAACTCCATCGGTATTAAGTCGATGGCAAATGTATGACCATTAAGTGTCAATGGGCAATTCCTGTGAACTGTACTAACTGTGATCTGTTTTCCGTTAGCTACTTCTATAATGTAAGGGGAGTCTAATTGTTCTTCTATAGAATCTAGTTGGCATGCAAAATCGGCAGAGATAAAACTCTGATCCGCACCAGTGTCAAATAGAACAGATGCATAAAAGTCATGTAAGAGAAACGTACCAGTGACCACATTCGGGTCCTGGCGTGCAGCGGGTGCTCCAATAACAAAAGCTCTTCCACGAGGAGCTTGAACTGCTTGTTGTGCCTTCTTCGGGCAGTTCTTTGCAAAGTGGCCTTGTTCACCACAGTTGAAGCATCCACCATTGTTCTGGTTGGCTGGTGGAGGGAGTGCTAGAGCAGCATTGTTAACTGCTGGATTTGGTGTCAGTCTGCACTGCTGAACCCAGTGCCCTTTTCTTCCACAACCCGTGCATTGACTGCACTGGTTGTTTGCAGCATGATGATACTGGCATTTAGTACACAAAGGATGTGGGCCAGTATATTGTCTCTTGGGCACATTTTGTTGTGACGCTGCTACTTGATTCAGGGGAGTAGCCACAGTGTAATTCTTTATGAACTTCTGCTTCTTCTTTGGGTGTTGTTGATGTTGTGGTTTCTTTGAAGACTCTTCCTTGCGTTTACCGGTGTCAGCCTCTTTCTTCAGTACTCCAGAGGCAACCATCAAATCAGTGAGTTTTCCAGACAGTCTCACTGCAGACTCAACAGTAGTAGGGTTGGCTGAAACAACCATTCCCTGAATGCAGGCAGGAAGTCCACCCACATATCTATCAATCCTCTTCTCCAAAGTAGGTACCATGTCGGGCACCAAAGCAACTAACTCGTGGTAACGAGTAGTATACCCCATATGATCAGCCCCTTTCATCACATGGTTGGATAATTCAACCTCCAGTTTCTGCAACTCATTCTTGGGGCAGAACTCTGTTCGCAGCAGTGTCTTGAAATCCTCCCATGGCATGGCCATGGCTTCTTCTCTTCCTCGGGCGTTGATCTGACCATTCCACCAGGTCAGAGCCCGCTTGTTGAGTGTTCCAGCAGAGTAGCGGACTTTATGGTGCTCTGGACAGCTGCAGAGGTCCAGAGTAGCTTCAATCTTTTCAATCCATTGGATTAATCCAACGGCTCCTTCAGATCCGCTAAAGCTAGGCGGCTTACATCCTACGAATGACTTGTAGGAGTAGTGTGAGGTACCACCAGTATTTCCACTGGCTTCTCCAGATGAGTTGCCAGTGTTGTTCATCTCATTACGGAGAAGGTTGAACATCTCCGGTATCGCTTCCTTCATTTGGCTGGTCATCTGACTGCTCAGTAGAGTCACCAACGCTATAGTAGTAGGATCCAGTATAGGTGTTGTTCCTGAACCTGATGCCTCGGTGATCAGTGGAGGAGGAGGTGGAGGCGGTGGAGGAGGTGGAGGAGGTGGCGGTGGTGAATCGGCTGGAGATGGTGTCGAAGAATGTGGAGCCAAGCCTAGAGGTGGTAACGAGGGAGTCTGTCTTCGCGGCGGCATTCTGATCATAACCAAAATAATATTGGTTAGTGCAATGATCGAATGCAGAAGACATAATGCAACAAAGTCTTAAATCTTAGATTCTCTACATGCAGGGTCCCTAGGTTATAGTCTAGGCCAAACCGTTTAATTAAATGACCTATATTTCTCTATAACCATGGCTCTGATACCAATCTGTCACACCCCGAGCCGGCGGGATAGGATCGGTTGTCCCGTCGGGCGGAAAGTTCCCGGGGCGCGATATCGTGAGTGATAATCGTGATGATCAGATTGTTTACATTGCACATGATACTAATGAGAAATGCTAAATATAATAGAATTACAAAGTTAAATTACATCAGTATTGTTTATAATTTAACAATGTAAATCTACCATAAACATCATATATTTCTATCTTGTATTTACTCAAGATATACAAAACAATTTGTGTAATGATGTCTTCAAAATATATGCAGGTCCAAAAAGCTAAGTCTTCTATCTGAAGTCCTAGTCCAAAAGGAATAACTCCTTAGTTGACCTGTTCGTCACCTGAGAAGTCATGCAAAATCAAGTCAACACATGGTTGGTGAGTTCATATAGTTTTATGATTTGAAAATGATTTGATAACCTCCTTCGGTAAAGACCCTAACCTCATTAACATCAACTGTATCATCCAGATCGGTATGCTTATGTATAGGGCATACCCCTGGGTCAAGGCTACAACCCCGCCCAGACGCCATCCCACCACATACTAATCCGCATAGGACATTGATATTAATGATAATTAAGCATTTTTACCTAACACCTCTGAAATAGATTTTGATCTCCAAAACTTGATTTACCTTTGATTCTCTTGATTTTGATCATAGACAAAAGATTTTCCAAAAGTCAGTGATAATAGTAAAATGTCAAATATTTAATTAAATAATTAAATAAAACATTTAAATACAACTAAGACATGATGATTGGGTATGATTTTACTCAATCAGTTAGACTTAGTTGTTGGTGGTTGTCCAAGTTGTAACCTCTCACACGTGACCCATACCAGGCATAACTCACAAGGAGTATACCTGGGCGTGATGGGATTTTAATGATTTGCCCTTACAGCTTGACCCAAAGGTCTTCTGTACATGCGGGGACTTTAATGTTTTGCCCTTACAGCTTGACCCAAAGGTCTTCTGTACATGCGGGGACTTTAAGGATATCCTTTGTTTCTTGATCTCTTGATTCTCTAGACTTTGATATTGATTTCAATGATTGTTCACGTTGTTGCCCGTATAGCCTGACTACAAAAGTCTTCTATACCTGAAGGGACTTTATATGTGTGTTACACGTGGTCTTGATTCCATATACAACTGACATCCACCTTGACGTGAGTATTAATGAGTTCATTAGATCATAATGATTTCATTATTTCAATGATTCACACACATTTATGATTTCTGATCTCCTGAATCTCTTGATTCTTGATTCTTTGAGTTCCCATGATTTCCAATGATAATTGATTTGATTATGATTCTTGGGTCTCAGATCACACACTGAGTTATGATTCCCTTGAATATGATCTTTTGATTTTGTTCTTTTGATTTCACTTTGAGTTTAGATTCTTGAAGTTGAACTTGATGGACTAAGGGTTGATTTAGAATTCAAATTTAAGGTATTACTCATAAGAGTACTTAAATTTAATTGATAACTTGATCTTGTTTAATAATTTCCTAGACAGGAGTCTAGGAGTATCAACAAAACATATATATGTAAAACATATAATAAGTAAAAGCATTTAAATAAACAGTTTAAATAAAAACAGTTTACGCATGCTTCTCAGCCCCGCGTTTTAAAACAAAAATGTTTAGAAAAGGGGCAATGAACTCACCTGTGCTGCTCTTGAAATGAATTACCACAAAAGATATGCGCGCTCTTTGATTGTTGCCTATGTATCTTTAGCACCTGAGTTGTTTTAAAAGAATTCGAATACGATAAGTACATACGGTAGTTGTCGTAACTAGGGTTTGGTCTCGGTGTGCAACTAAGTGTCCTAGATTACTACTGTGTTTCTAAGACTTCATCTAACTTAGTCTAAATCATTACCCGTTAGTAACCCATATTCCCAATTAATCCTTTAAAGATTTAAATCATATCATGTTCTAATCATTTCATTCCAAGTAAATTATTTAGAAAACATTACTTAGTATAATTTAATAAAGCTTATGAATCCTTTACTTTTATTAAAACATGTTTAAATTTTAAATAAAAGAATGTTTAACTCATGATGGGCTTAAAATAAGCCCATTGGGCCAATCTCAGGCCCATTCATTAGACTTCGTGTGTTCAATGATCCTTTATCAGTCATGGTGATTAACTATACCTAGATAATCCATGTACATCGTTTAGGTTAGTTATAAGATTTCTATAGATTCTCCTAGGGTTGGAATATTAATATTTGAATAAACACTTGAACCTCAAGTTATTGTTTTTATCCATATAACTTTACAATGAAGGCCCGATGTGTTAGACTTGAGTAATGAATCTCCACGATCCCTCTTTAGTTGTTTGCATGAAATAGAAACCCTAATATGTTTCTCCATGCATGGGTCCACGCAAAACACCACATGCACCCACACACACATCGCATGTATCCATGTTCATGTGTTAGGCCTAAAGGTCATCTCATTCGAATGGGTATGTGGATTGGCCGAAAGAGATGTTTGAGCGAATGGCTTGGGTCGAATGTATGCTTGGTCGAATAAGAGTTAGTCGAATGAAGCTGCCGAATAGGGTTAAGTCGATCGAATGGGTGATGATCGAATGAGTGATGGTCGAATAGGTGATGGTCGAATGAAAGCTTGATTCGGCGAATAGGTTAGGTTCGAATGGGCTAGTCCGAATGAGATATTCCGATCGTATGAGTGCTGGTCATTCGGCGAAAGAGAAATGGACGAATGATGCCTGCCGAAGGGGTGTCGAATGATGGCCTGATCGAATGAAGCAGGCTGGCGAATGGGCTGCTTCGGCCAAGAGCTATTCGGCCAATGGCCATTCGACCATCTGTTGAGGCCCATTCGGACGTGCGGCCTGATGGTGACAACACATGAGCCTTCTAGTTAATCGACCAAAGTTTGCAGCAAAGCTTGATCCTACGCTATTCTAAGTGTAGTTGATGTGTTTTCCCTAAGGTTTGACATAGTTTTAACCGGTTTCTAAAGGGAACCGATTCTAGGGTTTTCAACCCTCAAAACCGAACTAAAACATGAATCTCACCTCGAATCTATCGGTTGGAAGCTCAGATCCTCTGTACTTTTGGGTTCTACAAGTAATGGTGGTGATTTTGACACCAAAAACACATGAAATGGTGAAGATTAGGGTGAGTTCTTGAAGAGAGAAGATGAAGAAAGGTTTAGAGAGAGAAAGCTCCGATTTTAGAGAGAGAGAGGCTGGTTGGTGGTGGTTGTTGTGGTCTTAATGACCACATTAAATGTGGGGAAATACCGGGTTTCGTTCGGGTTCGTTCGGTTTCGCGTGGTTTCGCGTAGAAACGCCGTTTTCGCGTCGTTTTCGTTACGAAACGACTCGGTTTTAAAATAGAATCATAAGATTTATTTTAGGTTGTGATTCCTAATAAATTAACTAAATATCTTTTAATTATTTAATTTACAAAAAATATTTATTTAACGTTTAAATCGAATCGCGCGGTCATCGCGCGTATTTGTTCGAATCAAATACGACGATAACTACACTTTTCGATATTGTTTTCTAATTAACGAATATCATTCAGAACGTTAAACTCTTAGATTTATTCGTACAGATCGTCACCTATACGAATAATCTGTCGGTTTAGCATTCACCTAACGATATTCGTGTTGTTTTGTCCTGTAAGGCCTCACATACGTTTATACATAATAAAATCCTAACAAATAAATCACATGATGATTCTGTGTTGCCAGATAATTATCTGACTCAAGAATTATTGTTCTGAATTGATTTCTCTGAAATGTCTGTGAATTCACTGTTTTGTTAGCATGAAATGATACTGAGGTTTGATATGAACATGAAATACACTGAATTACACAAGATTTGTACCTGATTACTGTTCACGCACTGTTACGATCACTGTTCCGGTGACGGTTCCGGCACTGATGTTACACGGAAGGTGCAAGTCGATAAGGTGCTCGTGCGATAGGTGCTACTCCTAGTACGAGGTCTATGCGGAAATCCACTTGTCGAGGAGGTGGAAGTCCAAGTAGATCCTCAGGAAATACGTCGGGATAGTCGCACACGACTGGGATGTCTTCTATTTTCTTCTCCTCTTCCGTCCTGTCGGCGATAAGTGCCAGAATGGTTGTGTATCCCTTTCGTAAGCATTTGTGGGCTTTCATGCACGAAATGATGTTCAGAGGAGTGTTGCTCCTTTCGCCGTTGATGGCCGAGGTTTCTCCACTAAGGAGAGGTATGTGCACAACCTTGTCGTGGCAAATGATTTCAGCTTGGTTTTCAGACAACCAATCCATGCCCACTACGACATCAAAACTGCCTAGTGTAACCGGCATGAGGTCAATCTTAAATTTCTGTTTTGCTAGCTCTAATGTGCGTTCTCTCATAATGTGCTTAGTCACAATTAGTTTACCATCAGCTAGCTCTACTGTATATTCAACCTCTAAGGGTGTTGGGGTAAGGGCAAGTATCTCGCTAAAGTCCTTAGATATAAAACTTTTCTCAGCTCCAGTATCAAACAATACAGCAGCATAATTATCGTTTAAAAGATATGTACCAGTTGCAAGGTTGGGATCGTTTCTGGCCTCCTTAGCCCCGATCACGAAGGCTCGTCCTTTTGGACCATTGTTGTTCCCGTTGTTGTTCTTCAGGTGTGGGCAGTCCTTCTTGAAATGCCCTGGTTTTCCACATTCGAAGCAACCAGTTGTTGTTGTGGCTGTGAGGTTTTGGCCAGTAGTTCACCCATGCAGTCTTTAGCTGCATGTCCCATTTTTCCACAGCATTGGCATTGAAATTTGCACATTGACCCTGTGCATGATGAAAGTTGCACCTTTGGCATTTGGGTTGCTTGCCTGCATAGCCTCCTGGGTTCTGGGAGGTTGGGATGGGTGGTGTGTAAGCTTCGGTTGACACAAACTTACGTTGTTGTGGTGGTGGTTGAAGAGTGGATGGTTTTCTCAGGGTGTTATCCCATTTGCGTTTGTTGTCAGCAGGTTTGGTTACGGCACCACGAGGTGGTAAGAGTCCCTGTGCAACTGTCGAATTAGTGAGTTTGTGAGTCAGTCGCACGGCTTGTTGCATGGTGATGGGGTCAGCAGAGAGTACCATGCCCTGTATTTAAGGTGGTAGTCCCTCAATATACTTCTCTATGTGTTTGAAGGGTGGGGTTGCCATTTCCGAATTAGTGAGTTTGTGAGTCAGTCGCACGGCTTGTTGCATGGTGATGGGGTCAGCAGAGAGTACCATGCCCTGTATTTAAGGTGGTAGTCCCTCAATATACTTCTCTATGTGTTTGAAGGGTGGGGTTGCCATTTCTGGGCACAGGTTTGCCAGCTCATACAACAGGGCAGTGTATGCCTCAACCTCGGAACCAATCATCTTGTGGTTCCAGAACTCAGTTTTTAGTTTTTGCACTTCACCACGAGGACAGTATTTGCGGTTCAACATCCTCTTGAAGTCATCCCAAGGTAGGGCGTTGGCTGCATCCAGCACCAAGTTTTGAACATTGGCGTTCCACCATGTGAGGGCCGACTCTGCCTTCTCTACCCAATTAATAGTAAGAAGCGATGGGAACGATGGAACCTGTGAATTCAAAAGATTTTAGTGAAAATGAATTCGAATGATTCATTGATCGGGATGGCGGAACCGGCCAGAGACCAATTCATCTATTCGGAAAAGTTATGAACTAATGATAGAACTGAAATAGAAATTGAAAGAGTAAATATTCGCCCGCGAAAACTTTATTTTCTTCGATTGCTAAAATTGGGTCAATCCAATACGAAATAAACGAGTATCTCCTCTAGATGGAAGAAGATTCTCTTTGAAAAGTAATTTGGTACCATCTGCTAGAGCTTGAAGAATTCCCAAAGGCCCTGCATATTCAGGACCAATACGTTGTTGTATACCCGCAGATATTTCTCTTTCTAACCAAACAATTACTAGTACACCTATTGTAATTCCTAATAATAGTCCAACGGCACCCTCTGTGCCGCTAAAGGAGTGGGGTTTGCATTCCAGAAACATCTTGAATGTGCAGAGACGTGGGTTAAGATTTGCTCCTGAGATATGCAAAGAATAAAGTTGAATTCAGTATCGGCAAACGTGTTGAATTGGAAACGAGTAATTGTGATGCAAGGTGAATATGAGATAAGACTCATCACTTTGGTTCAGTGGGTTTTGATTACGGGTAGCTTCTCGTGCAGCAAGCCCCTCTTCAACTCGCTCGTTGATGAGTGCATTCAGTTCAGCTGGTGTCAAGCTGATGTTTCCACGTCCACCCGCATTTTTGCGTCCCCCGCGTCTTCCAGCCATGATCTTTATAGCGAGAATAAGTGTTAGCGTATGTCTAATGACTAATGTAGTGTGCGTGGTAGGTACTGGAAGAAAACATGTATTGTTATGCGTAGACAAAATTTCTTTGGGTGGATCATCGTGTGCAATTACATGCGGTGATGATGGTGTCGTCATATATATCATGCGCGTAATAAGCGTGTGTACAATCATGTATGCAGAGTATCACAATACTAAGTGATATGTGTTGTGTGGAGACTAGTGGTTATAGACTAAGTTCACTAAATGCAAACCTAATTCGCAATAACCGGAGTCTCTGATACCAATCTGTCGCCCCCCGTCCCTCCCGTCCCGGACGGGGGCGCGACGACAGTCTGATCTAGCAGGATCACAGTCTCCGGTCACACGGTGTAGCGAGACCTACTTGTCTGGTTACATATGTACATCCAATAACTTGGATAAAACAGTTTAGTAAAATCAGAGTTGCGGAAGTTTAACAAGTTCAAAACAGATTCAAATCATAAATTGCGGAAGCATTGTGTCAAAACATTTTTCGAGGCACTACAGAGTAATAGTTGCGGAAGCGGTTTAAGTTGTTTAACATTACAAAATATAACATAACAAAATGATAAAAATTGTTCAATAGACTAAGACACATAAGTTGATGCATGGAATCCATCCTAGCATCCAAGGTTCCTCGTGCACGTGCCTTAGTTACATGAGAAAACATGAGAGTAAAAAGGTCAACACAAAGGTTAGTGAGAGCACAGGTTTTATGTCAGCAATAAACATCAAATGTTTAAAGTAAATGTTTTGCAGGTCTGCTTTAAAATACAATGCAATATCCATTGATAGCTAGTCAATAAGAGTTATACCGTATGCGGGTTCGCAACCGAAGCTAACATGCTGCCTCCCACCATATCCATCCAAGATATGGCAATGTTGTTTGGTCAATTATGCACTGTTCCGACCTCTAGTCAGGGTGGCCGTACGGCGCGCAACAGTGGGCTTGTCAGACCCAAATAGTACTATTCAGAATTACCATGCTAAGCGCAACGCGCTATTAACGGTTCGAGGTGTGTTTAATGAGGACTTATCAGTTTTGTGGATGAATGCCACACATATGCATATACGATATTAGCATGTACAAAAGTAACCAAAAGTGTGTATGTTGTTCAAAAACAGTTGTATGCAATGTTTTCTCCCCCAAAGGTAGAAAATGTAAAAAGGGGCCGTGAACTCACCTGATTAGCTGTTCCGGTATGTGTGTGTTCGCGTCTTACGAAAGCTAGCACCAGCTAGTATGCACCTATAACCATATAGGTGTGAGTATGTGTTTTGTGGTGTGTTGTAATCCATACAACTCTTAGTGTCGGTGTGCTCAACCGAGTGTGTGTGTGTTGACTGGTGTTGACTCGACGAATCGTTGGTGACACGATTGTTGTGTTTATGTGCCTCACATAATACATCAAAATGCATCCTATGACTCAACTCATATTGCTTACACGAAAGCAAGTTTTGAAAATCAAAATGTTCTCGTTTCGGGAAACTTTCTATATTTAGAAAGTTTCTATTTTTGGAAAGTATGGTTATGAAATCCCATTTCGTAAAACAAATCATTCTAGTATGTTTGTAAAAACACGTTTGTACACTTAAAACACATCGTTCGCGCATAAATCACCATTTATGCCGTTTTACCCAAATAAAGTTTCCTTATTTAGAAAGTATCCGTTTAAAAGTTCGTTTTCACAAATCCAAGTTCCCAATATGTTTAGAAATCATTTTTAAACATGTTTCAATAATCAAAGTTCATCAAAACACTCAAGAACATCAAAAGCCCTCTTTTGATTCTTAAAAGTTTCCATATTTAGAAAGTTTATGCAAAATCATGTTTTTGACCAAATCCAAATAATCAAATGTGTTTCTAAACACCTCAATATACATTTAACAACATCTAGACATGTCTACCATGTCTAGATCATCACAAATCCATGACTTGCAACATAAAAGTTTCCTTTTATGGCAAGTGTACCAAAATCATTACCAAATCAACCAATAACTCAACAAAACTTAAATCTAACATTACTAAACTATAAAATCAGTAAACCTATAGCATCTACACATCAAATCACCAACAAATTCGTGCATGATAATCATATGGAGTTGCATGTGGGTTTTTATCCATTGCATGTACGATCTAACTACTAATAAGCGTGTAAAACTACCTTAGATGAGTAGATTCAGTAGGAATGATGGCTGATGATGAAGAACCAGTGGTTGATGGTCGTTTTTAGCCTCCTTGCTTCTTCTTCAAGCTCCAAGAACTCCAAATGGTTCACCAATGCAACGAATAACCCCAATAATGATTCCAGCAGGTTTGGGTGTTAGTTACAGGGGGTTATGGTCGATTTGCAGAGAAGGAACTCGATGGTTTGGGGTAAAGGTCGAACAATTGACTTGGAGTTGATCTTTATAAAAATTTTCATCTACATGGCCTTCGCGTACTGCGAAGGCCGATCAAAAAGTTTATCGCGTACCACGACGAGATTCGGGATCCAGAGTCCCCGCTACTGCTTCGCGTATCGCCGAGCCCTTCGCCTAGGATCTTTCGCGTACCGCGATGGGTTCAGTTTCTTGTTTTTCGATTTCGTCGATTCGATTTCACTCGTACTTGATTCCTAACGTTTATCCTAAACATCTAATGCATGTTTAGCACATAATCATATAATAGCGCATAAGTTTGATTGATCACCAACGTTCGTGAGACTCGTGCGTGTGTTTTGATAATTCCTCAAATTATCTTCGATATCTTGTGTTCGTGTCTTACGAAGTGTTTGCATGCTTGATTAATCCTAATCAACGTGTGATGCACAATTCTATAATTCCTCGAATTATTGTTTTGCGTTAGTGTTTGTGTTTGCCACACTTGGTTTCCAAAATCCAATGTGCAATGTACGATTCGATAGTTCCTCAAACTATCGTTTCGCAGTTGTGTGTGTTTGACTCATCTAATTAAACATAATTAAATGAAATGCAACAAGTACGAATATGAAATACGTAGAGTGTAAGAGTTGTAATGTATCTAAAATTGCCAGGTGTCACAACTCCGTATGATCTTTAACCAAAAATACCCAACCGGTTAACCCCAAGCAATCCTTCGGCTTTGTCTTCTCCCCGAGGCTATCGTGACTTCTTTTTTTACCCAATTAACTTAGTTTCTGTTTCACCTTAGTCTCATTTGTATAAGTATTTGGAATAAATTTTAGCTATTATCGATAACCACCAAGTTAGCCTCAATGGATCATGTTAACCAGGTGATCCTAGCCAACTTCTCATCGAGCTGCTTGGTTCTCATCGATTTTGTGGCTTCAACATTACACTAATTTGATCAGTTCTTGGTTCAAATCGACCTAGAACATTCAGATCTTGAGTTGGTTGGTGTTTTGGATCAAAACAAGTTGAAGGGTTGGGTAATTTTGATGGCAACAGTGGTTGTTTACACAGCACCATCGAATATTACTTTTTCCCTTCTAATGGTTTCGATTTTACTAAGATCGACTCTTCCAACCATTAATAATCATCCCAACACTCAATCTCAGTTCATCCTTGGCCAGTCCAGGTCCTCTAGTCATTAATAGTAAGGATTCTAAGCTCCCACAACCTGTTACAAATGAAAAGGATGATGATCAAATAGTAAATTATTCTACAGTACCGTACCTTCTCTCTAAGATTATGGCCAAAATACTTCGAACCAGCCCCGATCTCTTATACTACAAGCTTCGTCTCGTCGAGACAATCGTTTCGATATATTATTTGCGCGATTTGGCTAAGAAATGAGAAAGTTATGGATGTTTTTGTGTAGAAATTTCTAGTGAAAACTCAAAACCGCAAAAATGAAAAACTGACCTTTTCAAGCCGACTTCTCTCTAGTTTCACGTCCGATTGAGCTCGTTTTTTACTAGATCCTTTGTACTTCCATGTTCTACTCGTTGAGATAATCATTTTGATATATAATATGCGCGATTTGGGTAAGAAATGAAGAAGTTATAGGTGTTTTAAAGGTGATTTCTAGTGAGATGTGTGGTATCTGAAAATTTTAGAGAGAGCGTATAATCAGCTGAAATGAAGAAGGAAGAAGGAGAAAAAATGGGGTTTTATACCCCGAGTGTTTACCCGCGTGTTCGGTGTCGGCTTCGCGTATTTTTATGCGCACGTTATTATTACGTAATTAAATAATTGAACATGTGAATTAGGTTTCTTGGATTATTTTGATGAGTTTCAAAATTGTAAAACGTAAAATATTATATTTTACTTATTTTTACTGTTTTGTTCGCGATCACACCGTTAAGTCTCGTTTTTTCGTTACGTAACCTTAATTACGTGTAGATTTACTAAAATAGTTTTATAAAATTCTTTTTAGGTGGTAATTCCTAATAAATATTATTTTAATGTTCGTAATCGTTTATTTTCGCCGTTTCATCAGAAAACGTAACTTACGCGCGTTTTCGTAGAGAGCACTAACTATACGAATACGATCGTACGTTTCACTTTCTGATTTGAGTTGCCGTTCAGAACGTTAAACCCACAGATATGTTTGTATGAATCGTCACCCACGCAAACACACTGTCGGTTCATTATTCGTAAACTATACTGAATTGCTGTTTGTATTGCACATTCTCACTGACAGACTCAACTAATCCTAACTGTTTTCACCTTGTTATGACTACTTTCACGTTGTTTTCTCACTAATTTGTCGGTTACCTGATTTCTGTTATTTATGGAAATCAGATCGCAACCGATTTGTATTTGTAATTTGCTTTCACCCTTGTTATTTATCGTGATTTTTTGTATTTCTGTACTTGAATTTTCATTCAAATACATACAAGTGATATATTGTTCTTTAGCCCCGTTTTCACCCAACTCTTTATCAAATAGTTATTCACGCATAGTTATACACACATAGTTATCTACACATAGTTATGTACACATAGTAATGGTGTAAGTACACATACCGTACGGATTGCCAGAAGATCTGGTACTAATTGTCACATAGTGTAACTCCCATTCACTAGTAATCCTCAATTGTAACAAGATTTAAGGCAAAATCGACTTGCCAACTTTTGTCTTTAAGCAAGGAGTGCTAACTAAATGTCACATTCTCACATTAAATCGAGGAATATGCCTATAAAACCATGTAGCCTGTCTCACCAGCTTAAAGATCATTCGAAAAAAGCAAGAGAGTGTACCAATTAATAATAAAATAAAGATAAGAGAAAGGCTAGCTTGACAGGATGACAATCAGGAACACCTACTCCCAGGGATCACTAGTTGTCCTGACTAGGGGCTGATGACGTAGGATAGAGTATCATGGCTAACCTGCCAAAGACATAAACACTTCATAAAATAGAACATCCTGGCTAACTTACCAAGAAGACAAAGACAAGAGAAATATCCGGATTAACTTGCTAAAAAATCCAACGACATAAGGTAAGACGGCCAGACATACACACGTGAATATGATAAAGTAGATCGTACATATAGAGGCAGGAAATGAACCTAAAGAGTGACAAAGGATGCCATCTTGTGTCTAAATAAAGCTACTGGTTCACGAAATGGCAGTCCCTAGAAGAAGTTGGCAGAGACCAGCGGAGCAACAGTAGTCAACTTCTTATATAAAAAATGAGCTAGTCAGAGTAATTAAGAAAAATGTCTGGGTACCAGGAAAATATGATACCTAAAGAGGAATGGAGTGAATCTGGGATAGCACAGGCTCCTAAGACTCCCAACACTATATAAATTGAAGCAAGGCATATTAGCAAGGCTCGCCACACATTCGACCCCAGCTCTCACTTCTACTCTTACTTTCACTTGTATATCATCTACGACTTACCGATGACTAATCCTGACGTCGGAGTATGGTCACAGGAGATCTCCTTCTGTAGTAGAGCCAAGAGTGTTGTCTCTGCCTTAGCAAAATATTAAGGAACGGTAGTTCCAAGTCGGTTACCAAGGCCTAGCAAGTAAATGCCTCAAGGTAAGCTGCATGAACGGGTTGGCCTTGCCAACCTGCCAGTTATAACAAGGTTCTTCTTCTCCCAACCATACTTCTTATGCAAGGCACTAATTGACCCGACGTCATACCCGTCTGGATTATAATACTTCAATAAGCGAAGTATTAATTAGTGAGTGTAAGAAAAAAATATGTATACTAATAAGATATAGTGGACAATGTGAATTTTTGGGCTGGTTAGAAAAAGGATAAAATTTTATTGGTTGGAGTTTGGTTTTTACTCCGTGAACACAGTCGCCTTACACATGTCATGCTTGGGTCACGCCCACAATATAATGAAGATGCAACATTATGTGGGTCGCCACAAAAAGAATTCACACCTAGGTCATCTTTTTTTTTTTGAATGGCTTGGAATGATGACACATAAAATGGGATCTCAACAGGCCCCTCGGATTTGACGCTTTAAGAAATACGTCCAAGCCTACCCTATAAGGAACCTCACAACTTTGTAAACTCATGATCTTGACTCTAACAAGTACGTCTTGTCCTGAATTTGAATCCAAGACCTCACGTACGAAAGTCAAGCGAGTAACCATTAGACTATAAGTCTTTGGTTAACTAGGTCATCTTCTATTATTACACAACCCTGACAATGATAAACCATCATAGAATGCGGTACATAACCACATATGTGCGTTATCTAGTTTTAGTTTTACTTTACAAATATAATTGTCATTCTCTTAGTGATCTGGGCCTTTGGTTTTGTGGGCTTGTTAACAATGAAGAGATGAATTATGAACAAGTTTTTAACGTGGAATCTGGTAGAGTGGTAGATCATTAAAAACTAATCTTACTATATTAATAAACAAAAATCAATTATTGCCACTTGTCATAGGTTTAGATTACTATTGCCAGATGGCATTTCATTATCATCTCAATTAATTCTCCCCCATATTAAATAGTTATATTATCCCTCATAATAAATAATTTCAATATTAATCATATTATTTACTTTTTCCATATTAAAAATTAAAAATAGTGATTGAAAATTATTTTTTTATTGAAAAACACACAACAAAAAGTTTATAAAATATGTACTTTTTCTAAAAATTATAACTTTTTTAAATAAGAAACATAAATCATTATTTTAGAAAATTAAAATTTTTTGAGAAAACAAATTTTCTTAAAAGATGCTTTTTTTAAGAATGAAAGTCACTATAAAACTTAGTTTTCAAACAAAATGATTTTCATAAACAAATAACATTTTTAAAACAAAAGGCTTAAAAATTATTTTTTTTATAAACCAAAATTATAAAAATGATAGGGAAAGCTGTGCTTTTGAAAGAAAAAACTATATAAAGTTTTCAACATAAGTTAATTTAAAAATCTCACTTGTTACAAACTAAGATGGTCTGGGACAGTTCTTTAGTTATTATAGTTTTTAAGTATTTTTCTATTACTTAAAGTACTTATATATATATTTACTTTAATCATTTTATGCCAAAATAACTTTTATATTTCTTAAATTTTTATTAATAATTATTTAATATTTTATATTTAATCCGTGTGATACACGGGTTAATAACCTAGTTTAAAGAATAAATAAATTACCGATTTCATGGAATATTGATAATTATCAACTGAAACTAATTGAACCCAATTACATTAAAAATAAATAAATAAGAACAATTAAATTAAACGTTATTTTTCTTGTTGAGACAATAAAGTTCAAAATTGCTAAATTTTTTCTATAAAAATCAAAATCCAGATTACTTAGTCTATAGTAACCAATCGATTTGGTTTTAAAAAATAAGTAACAACCATGAACATGAGTTAAGTTTCTCCACTTTCTTTAGTATTAAACATGCATGGGGAAAGATAAATTGAAAGCACATTTAATTGAGAAAACATGTGAAAACTCAGTATAACATTCTATTTGTTTTGTTTTCTTTTTCTTTGTTTTTTTTGGTTTACATAACGTAAAAAAATTATAAATAAAAAATTTATATGTGTTTGTTATACATATGTTACATATTTACTCATTATTGTTACAAAATATAAAAACGTCATTTTGCAACATACGTGTAATAAGTACTGATAATTTTATTTTTATTTTTTATTTTTTATTAAATTATAATAACATATATATACCCAAACACAAAGAAAAATACAAATTTTATGCGAGCTGAGTTTTCCCAACTCAAATTGGTTATCCAAGTTACCCTAATTTGTAAAGCATGCATATTTGTATCTTTTATGTCAAGGAATCCATGTCAAATCAGTTATATTTGTGATATATATATTTCAATATTAATATTTCTTGTGTGTACATATACAAGATAAGAATAATATATTGTCCTTAATTTTTAATAACTATATCTATGAGACGAATGATGCAACAAAATCAACATAGATCATAGTATATTGGAGATGCATGCATGTTTCCACAACTGATGTCACCATGCAAACACGTACATGCTTCAGTTACAACCACGTAATTAATGAATAATATAAAAATCATAAGTGTTTTTCAAAAAAAAAAAAAAACAATAAAATTTCAAACAGAAAATGTTTCCATTGTGTATAAACTCATTTGACAGTGGTGGTGTAATGTGAAGCTGATAATCAGGGTTATATTAATCGTGCTACTAAAATAAAGACTTTTTAAACTTTTATTTATAATGAAAACGAACCTTGATACCTAAGAAAACAATAATCTAACCTAAGTATATTATAATCTAAATCAATTTCTAAACATAATAAATAAGTGTGCCAAACTAGAAGGGTTAGATTGGGCAGATTAACAAATCAGAACAAGTCTTGCTAGGATGAGTGCAAGTCATGAAACATTTAAGTAAAAGCAGTTTGGCTATAAATGAATATTTTGTATATTTATTATGAAAAATTTCGGATAATTATGATATCGGAACTATGTGAAATAGTTTTTTCATAAGATAATTTTCTTGTAATTGAATATTTAGGATAATTTTTTGGTATATTTCAGATACTTTAGGATATTTGAATATCCAAAATATACATTTTTTTAAATTTTGAACCTTTTTTATGAGATTGGATATTTGTTTGCAAGTCTGAATCCGTATCCGAAAAGATATAAATTCAGATAGCACTATCCGAACTACCAAGTATCCGAAAATAAACACCGGTATAGTCAACGTTCTCGAAAAGACGGATTTGGGCCGGTTATGTCTAATGTAAATATAATATTTAGAATTAAATATTACACAAAATCAAACTCATCGAAGCTTCTCGATAACTTTCTCCAAATTCCCAAGAAGGTTGAGTTATATAATATTACATCCACATGCATGAATATCGTACGAACTACCATGAAAACAAATAAATATTATTTATATTAAAATATAAATTTCGATAATGAGCTCACTATATCCTGCAAATAAACATATTGAATTATGAAGAAAAAATGCGTACGTAAACTATTATTTAAAATCATTAATTAGATGAAAATTTAACGAAATGATGATCTAAAGTCAAATTGTTATATCTGGAGGCTATTTAGGGCAACCACGACACGACCAACGCAGATTATGTGACAACTAATTATTTCGTTAATTTATTGATTGTTGTTCAAACTTAAAATATCATAATATTATATAACAAAATCTATAATGGTTTCTATCCACACGCACACACAAAAGTTTGAAACGACAAACCAAAGTATTGTTCATAAAATACTTTACATTTCACTTGTAAGTTTGAAACTTTTGTTAGAGCCTTCAAATAAAATGAGGTTTTAATATGCATCTCAAATCTAGAAGGATACACTAGTTAGCCGGTATTGAAAAAGCTTTGAATAATTGTATATCATGTAACTGAGTTCTAACGATTGTTTAAAAAACAATACATTTACATATTCAATGAGTTCTTACTGTTGTTAAAAAATCAATACATTTACATATTCAGAAGGTGTCTTTTAAATTTTGATACCATAACTCAAATACCAAACTTATAAGGTTACACTTATGTAAAGACTAATAAAGGCTGATGCTCACTAAACTTCTATTTTGACTAAGTACTGGGCTCTACAAGGATAAACAACCGTCGGAAGGAAGGAGTTGCTCTTCCGAAAGGTAACTTACTCCTACCGAAGGCTGTACAAGACAAGCTTCTTCGGAAGGCAAACACTTAGAAGATTTAAAGATTCAGAGCTTCCAAAGACTTGAAGCTTATGAAGAACAAATGCTTCCGAAGAATCTCCTCTACATCTTCCAAAGACAAAGACTTCCGAAAATCATTCTCTGACAAAGACTGTAGCTGATTACTCTTTATGGTACAAAAGGTGCTGACAACAGACATGCTAGTCTGATCACAACAAAGATAACATACCGAGAGTCAGACCCAACACCTTACCTCTCCTCAGCTGCATTAAATGCAAAAGATCGACTGAAGCCTTGAAGATCAAGAACATTAAATGTCTATTGTATTTAGCTAGTCTTTTGTAAAGTCAATGTCTATATTTGTAATGATTGTAATCAAGTGTCTTAGCCTATTAAGACACTTTAGATACTAGAATAAGCTTTACTTTGTGTATTGTCTAGTATACCCAACTTGTATTCCTAAGAGTATACAGTTGTAGCCTTGGCTATATAACCCCTCATTGTAACTAGTGTGTGCTTGCTTGCTGTAACACTTGTATACACTTTGAGAGAAATATATCTTTGAGCTTGAAATTTCGTTTCTGTGTTCTTACTTTTGCTCAACGATTCTTTGTTTACCTTTGAGTGTTTGAGAGATCCTTCTAACAGAGATTCCGCATCTGTTAGATTGTAAGAAAAAAAATACTTGTGAAGTTTTGTTTGAAGCAAACAACCCGATCCAACAAGTGGTATCAGAACTTTGGCTCTTGAACTTAAGTGACTAATCATCCTTAAGTTACCAGTTCTATTTCTTCAAAGATCTCATTACTTCAAAACTCATATCCTTTGTGTTTGTTCAAATGGCTGCTCTAAACAAACATGATACAGAGAATGGTACTCTCAACAAGCCACCAATGTTCACTCCAGAAGACTATGACACATGGAAAGTCATGATGGAGGGTTTCATTAGGAATCAAGACTTCAAGCTTTGGAAGTCGGTTCTTGAAGGGCCTTTCATCCCAACTGTTCCTGCTACTGGCGCCGGTGGAGCACCTGTGCCAAAAGATCCAGCTATCTATTCAGATGAAGACTACAAGAGAATGGAGGTGGACTCAAAGGCTTTGTGGCTCATCCAGATGGCCATCCCTAACTCAATCATACATGCATTCAAGAAATGCAAATCTGCTCAAGAGCAATGGAACTCTCTACAACAAATGTATGAAGGATCTGAAGATGTCAAAGAAAACAAGAAGGACATGTTGAAACAGAAGTTTGAGAATTTCTGTCAACAAAACAATGAGAAGATGACTTCTCAATATCTCAGGTATGTTCAGCTTGTTGATGAGTTAGTAACTGCAGATGTCAAAATGGAGAACCAAGATGTGATTAGAAAGTTTCACAGATCACTTCCACAAGCTTGGAACATATATTCTGTTGCCATCCGGAGGACAGAAAATCTAAGAACTCTAAAACTTAGTGAACTGTTTGGTATACTCAGTGCTTACCAGATGGAAATCGATGCACAGGAACCTAAACCTTCTCATACACCTTCTGGTTCAACAGCCCTTTATGCACCATCAACAATCCTCCTTACCAGAGTTATCAACCACCCACTCAAACTCTTTCTCCAACCCAACTCCACTACTGACATCTGGGCAAGGAGCTTTCATGGCTGAGGAAACCAATTACTTTCATATGTGCCAAGTAGACTTGGATGGCATTCCTGTAGATGACCTTGAGGAGATGGACATCAATTATCAGATGGCCATGATCTCCTATAGAGAAAAAAAGTTCTATCAAAGAACTGGCAGACAGTTCAAAACGCACAACATGAAGACCGGGTTTGGACTTGACAAGTCTAAGCTCAAATGCTTCAACTGACAACAACTAGGGCACTTTGCCAGGGAGTACAAATCTTCAAGCACTCAGCCATCAACATCTGGGCAATCACATCAAAGACCATCAAGCTCATCAAACAGTGCTAACATTGCAGAGCAAGACTTTGCAGATTGGAGCTTCCAAGCTGAGGATGCTTCCATCTCCAACAGTGCTTTGATGGCAAATGACTAAACTTCTTCATTCAAGGTAACTGATAATATGTGCACACCTGAATGCTTAGAGAAGTTTAATGTTTATAAAAGGATAAATTCTCAACTCTGTAATGAGCTTGACAAGTTGTTAAGGCAAATTTTTTTGAATGTGAAAGGAATTACAAAGAAAAGATTGAAGAAATGGAAAAGAACATTTCTAGTTTTAAGCATGAAGACACTAACAAACAGTGTCAAATTAACAACCTTTTAGAAAGACTAACCACTGCCAAGACAGAACTTGTATTGGATGAGTCTTACAAAGACAAATTTTAAGCCTAGGTGAAAAGTATGAAAAACTTTTCAAAATGAGTGATACAGCTGGATTGGTAAAGAAAAGAGGGGCTGGTTTGGGTAATAACAAGATGGAGTCTCCATCTGCCTATACTCCTATGGTAGAAATCAGATGTAAACCAGTAGTCGACCTTGTGTATGATGATGAATTGGACATACACAAAGTGGCTAAAACTGATGATCTCTCTGACCTAAACCCAAGTAACTCAACATGATCAGATGAAGATGATATTCCCATTAACTTAGAAACAGAGAAACCAACTTTGAAATTAAGAAAAGAACTAAGAAAACTAAGAAACATCCATCAGTTTTTGTCAAAGCTAAGAACATTCAAGCTGGGAATACTTCCTCAGATGACTATGTTACTTGTCCATCAGACAAGTCCAAAAGGGGTAGGTCAAAGGAGAGAAAGGCCAGTTTTTCAGGGATACAGGTAAATCATCCAGTCAACAAGCCTGTTGAAACATCCAAACAATCATCTTCTGTGAACCAAAGCTCAACATCCTTCAAAAAAAATCAGCATCAACAATCCCTAAACAATCAGACTGTGTGTTAGATGTGTGGTGAAAAAAAATCATTTTGCTGCTGGTTGCTTCTATAATCCAAGAAGCATAATGTTTTCTGAAACACAAGAAAGAGGAAGAAAGAATAGCTGGAGCAAGTCATCTTTTTCTTCAGAAGTAAAAAGAAGAAACTCAGTCAAGAAAGCATCGGAAGCAAGTACTTCTGAGAATCGGAAGAAACAAAACAAGAAGGCTTCCGAAAAGAAAGTATTGGAAGCACATGAAAAGAAGGCTTCCTACCAATACAAGAAATCTTATTCATTCGGAAGAAGAACATCGGAAGAAAAGTCCCACTTACCAGCAAAGACCAAGTCATCGGAAGGGAAGGCTAAAGATACTTCTGATGACTATCAAAAGAAGAAAGATCTTCCGATAACCTCAAAAGTCAAGCAGATATGGAAGAAGAAGGAAATAGCTGAACCAACTGTTCAACCACATGTCCCACCAACAGACTCATCATCTGATCCACCTAGGATGATGTCAATTAAATTTACTTACAATGATGCTAATGGAAAACCAAAGACCACATGGGCTTGGGTTCCTATCAGAAACTAATTCACTTCTGGTCATATGCAGGGACAACAAGAATCAAAGAGCAACTTGTGGATTGTTGATAGTGGCTGTTCTAGGCACATGACAGGCAACAAGACCCACCTGCACAAATATGAACCATTCTTTAGAGGGTCTGTTGCATTTGGAAGTGATCCAGTGGGAGGGTACATCACAGGTAGGGGCACAATCACAAATGGCAAGGTGACCTTTGAGAATGTGCATTTTGTAAAGGAATTAAATTACAATTTACTGAGTGTATCACAGGTGTGTGATCAAAAGCACAACATGTTGTTTACTGAGCATGAATGCATTGTTCTGAAGCCAGGATTTGTAGTCCCAAATGATCAAATTCTGCTCAGGGCTCCAAGAAGAAACGACATGTATATGCTAGATACACCGCTGCACCACTTAGTAATATAAGTTGCTTTGTATCAAAAGCTTCACTTGATGAATCATCTCTTTGGCATAGGAGACTTTGTCATGTAAACTTTAAAAATATGAATAAACTTGTTAAGAATAACTTAGTAACTGGTTTACCAACAAAAGAGTTCATCTGTGTTGATAAATATGTCGCATGCTTAAAAAAGTAAGCAGCACAAAACATCTCATCATGCCAAAGATATAAATTCAATCACAACAGTCTTGCATTTACTTCACATGGACTTGTTTGGCCCCACAAGTGTTAAAAGTCTGGGTAGAAAGTCATATTGCTTGGTGGTCACTGATCATTTCTCTCAGTACACCTGGGTATTTATCTTAAGTACCAAGGATGAAACTGCCGAGACCCTAAAATCATTTATTCTTTGGGTGGAGAATGAAAGTGATCATCATGTAAAAATAATCAGATCAGATCAAGGAACAGAATTCAAGAATCATGTTTTAAGTTCCTTCTGTGAATCTAAAGGTATCACAAGACAATTTAGTGCTCCTAGGACTCCACAACAAAATGGTGTTGCTGAGAGAAGGAATGGGACACTAATTGAGGCTGCAAGGACCATGTTGTCTGATGCCAAACATCCAATAACTTTTTGGGCAGAAGCAGTCAACACTGCCTGCTGTGTTCAAAATAGAGTATTGGTAGTTAAGACGCATAGTATGACTCCTTATGAAATTTGGCGTAAGAGAAAACCATTTATTGGATTCCTAAAACCATTTGGATGTCAATGCACCATCTTGAATACTAAAGATCATCTAGCCAAGTTTGCTGAGAAATCAGCAGAGGGCTATTTTGTGGGGTACTCTTCACATGCAAAAGCATATATAGTGTACATCAAAGCTTCCAGAATTATTGAAGAGACTGGAAATATTCAGTTCAATGAAGATACTATCAATAAGCCTGGAACTGGCCCTGATTGGTTGTTTGACCTTGATAGCTTTACATCTGCATTTAATCTTGTGAAAGAGTATGTTCCAGATTCACTGTCAACTACCATAGACTCCTCCCAGTCCACAAGAAAAGAGGACTTTCGTTTTGAACTGCCAATAGCTTCAACACAAATCTTGGCAGAATCCACTTCAGCACATAATGATGCCTCACAGTCTGAAACAGTGAACACCTCTAATGTTGTTCCCTTGAGTGACTCTACTTCAGTTCCAGTGAGTCAGGAAGAAAGTGTGACTCCTATAAATGAAATAAACACTCTGGAAACCTCTTCTCCCAGAGAAAGTCATCCCACAATAGTCCAATTTCAAAAGCCTCAAGATTTGCCAGAAATTCAACTTGAGGTAGTACTTCCTAACCTTGAGTCTAGAGATCTGGATTTGGCTGCTCAACTGGATGTGATTCCCAGAACTCGCATCCATAACACTCATCCAGTTGAGAACAACATTAGTAATGTCAAAGAAGGAGTAAGGACAAGAAGCTCTATGCATGAAGCAAACATATGTTTGTTTTCTTGCTTTCTATCCCAAATAGAGCCAAATAAAGTTGCTGAAGCACTGAAAGATAGCAGCTGGGTAGAAGCCATGCAGGAGGAGCTTCGTCAATTTGAAAGGCAGGGTGTCTGGAAGATCTGCCCTTTACCTAAGGGTAAGTATGTGTAACATCACTGTATTTCGGGTTGTCCGTACATGTTTAGTTATACTGTTAAGACCTGATATGATAATTGTTGATGATAATTACTATGAATTATTGGATGTCATTACTATTGGTATACATATTGAGAATATATGATCTTATAGCATGAACCACGGGAAGTTTAGTTGAAATACAACTAAACCGAACCAGAGAGTTTATTGCAGATAATACGGATTGTTGATTTGGAATAGTTGTGGTTTAGGATTCTGCAATCAAAGATAGGCAAGGATATAATGATGGTCTATCGAAGAGGTGGTGGGATGGCGGCTGAGGCAGTTGCGACTGACCTCTACGTATGCCCTATACATAAACCATCTTCGATTTATCATGATTATATCAGTGTTGAGGCTTTGGTGAGGAGAATCCGAGGTTTTGGTTTAGAATGATGAAAGTTATAAGTTGGTTATTGTTGGTTACTAAACATAGTCAAGGACACATGGTCATGGTTTATCGAAATAGCGGTGGGACGGTGGCTGGATAGGTTGCGACCTACTCCTACATATGCCCTATACATAAGAATATTTTGGTCTATTATGGATGTGTCGATGATATTGTTTAGTGGGTTTTGGATTGCGAGATTATAATATTAAAGATAATAAGATAATGAAAACGATATTGGAAACGATTACGCGATGGTGATGTTCCGAATATAACTTAAACGTGAATATTAATTCAGAAATATTAACTTAACAATGTATTCGCGTGGGTGACGATTCACACGAATATAATTATTAAGAATAATATTCTGAAATGATATTCCATAAATTGTAAATCGAATCGAAATACAATACAGGAGCGTTGGATTCGGAAAGGTGACGATCTTTACGAATACGGACGTAACGCGTTTCGACGAGATGCCAAAATAACATCTAACGATATTAAAATAAGAAAAAGGATTTAAAGACGTTTATTAGGAATTACAACCTAAAACGAAAACGAACGAATCATGTTATTAAATAAATAATTTAACGAAAGCGGTCAAAAGCATTTTATTTAAACAACTTTATTTAAAATCATTTTATTAAAACGAAACATATTTATTTAAACGTTTTATGTTTTAAATGTGTTTCGCTATAAAAACCGAACATCTAATTATTTTTAGTTCATATTAAACGAGAATACCAAAAACGCCACCACTTTCTCTCTCTAACTTCTCTCTAGCAAATCTCTCTCGTTTCTCAACGGAATTACAAGATCTTGGTGCCAAATCGTTCGTGTGATCCAGGAGAACATAAACCCACGAAGAAATCCTACAGTTGGTAGACATTTTGAGGTAGATCTTGAATTTTTCTTTGCTTTCTTTCTTTGAACAATAACCGGGTTAGGTCCTTGATGTTAAACGAGTTTCCGTCACTCTAGGAACATTAAATTGTACATGTATGAGCTAGAATTGATGAGTGTAACAGGCTGCAACTTACAGCATTCGATGGAGAAGAAGAAGAACAGCCAATAGTTGCAGGTGGCCGAACCTAGGCCATCACGAACCTTGAGGTTCGCCTAGAGAGAGCTTGGCCGAACCCTACTAATCAGCCGAACCTCATGGGCCGAACCCCATAGGGTGGCCAAACCTTGCATTGCAGCGAACCCTTGGCCGAACCTTAGCCCTCACGTGCAAAAGTTGGCTGCGAACCAGCCTCATGAACCCATGCATAGCTGAAACTAGGTGGGCGAAACCCTACCTAGCGAACCCTTCTATTCAGCGAACCCTTGACCTAAACGAACCTAAGGGGGGGGGGGCTGTGAACTATAGTTGACCATGAACCTATGGGCTGCATCTTCTCTAACCTAAGTGCAACGAACCGTTAGCCTGTAACCTTTTTATTTTGGGCCGAAACTCATGGTGGACGAACCTAAGTGTTGCAAGCCTAAGGAGGGCCGAACCTAATGATTGGGCCGAACCTAGGGTTTATGCCATTAGGTCCGCTGACCCAAGGGATGTCAAGCCTAAGTCTTGAATTAATATTAAGGGTAAACCAAAGATCAAGGATAGTTATGTATACTCATGCATGCATGAAAATTATAAGGACCACTATCTTTTATTAATAATCCTAAGATGTAAGTTTTGAGATTTCATGCATTGAATATCTTATATAAGTAATCTAGGTATGATTTTAAAAAGTTTAAGAATTAAATTTCATTAACGTAATTCATGGTGGTCAAATTAAGTGAACGTGCATGCATGTATATATATAAGTGTACGATAAAGGTCATTACCTTGGAGTATACTTATTTATGAGGATACGCGTAAGATATCATAGATTGCTATCATTATTGAATAATTATAGCCGACAAGTTTAAATTATATCTTGATGATGATGATTATGTAGCAGCAAGTAACATCCTAACTTAGATAAAATAAACTAAGTTAAGGAAATACTTATGAGTTTAAATTAAATATATATGGACACTCAATAGTAATAAAACGCATATACTTATGAACATGAAACGCACGATAATTACAGGTTGATTGAGTTATTTTGATTTGACATACGTGAGTGCGCATTCTACAAACACTGAAATCTAAAGCATTCATGTGAGTTCTCATAACCTCCTTTTAAAACCATTTTGTTATTAAACTTGAAGGTGGAACATGTATACCAATTTAAATATTATTTTGATAACACATGGGTGACACCTGGATTATTATTGATTATGGATTGAGATGGATTATTACTTTTCCATGAGTCATCGTTGGTTGAGTTGACTTAGGTCCTCCGCGATGATTGAGTTACTATTGGTGAGTTGACTAACGTCCTCCTCAGAGACTCCACTATTGGTTGAGTTGATTGCGGTCCTCCTCGGTGCATGAAGACACTTATAGGAATATCGTTGGTTGAGTTGACTGCGGTCCTCCGCGGTAACTTATACTGACATGATTATAATGATTGATGCTTATTGAATTGATGTGATTGGTTGAACATATGTGGATAATTATTTGTGATTATTGTGTAAGTGATTACTTGGATTGTTTCGATGTTGTGTTTGTTGGATTTGGCATTGTTGGATTATTTCGTAGGTGCACATGTGGATTCTCTCGGGGAAATTATAAATTTTCATAAACCCTTTTATAAACTTTCATAAACGTTTTATAAACATTTTTAATACATAAAAACTTATGATTTCTCACCAACTACTTCGTAGTAGACACTTGATTTTCTACACGTTTCAGGGAATGAGGAGAAGTAAGTTGTAACATCAGTGCCGTAGCCGTATATGAACAGTGATCTTAAACAGTAATGTGAACAGTGAACAGGTACGAACTATATATTTTAAAAAATATGCGCGACGACCGTACGATTCAATTTAAACAGTAAATTAATATTTTAAAAAATTAAAATAAATAAAAGATATTAGTTAATTTATTAGGAATCACAACTTAAAATAATTTTATAAACCGCGTCGTTTCGCGACGAAAACAACGAGAAATGACATTTTACGCGAAACAGAACGAGACTGAACATACTCGGGTATTTGAAAGCCATTAAATGAGGCTTTTAACCCTCATTAATTCCCCAACAACTTTCTCTCTCTCTCTCTACATCTCGTTTCCCTCTCTCTCTAAAACCACCCAACTTCTCTCTAAGATCTAGAGCTCATTTCTCATTTGATTCAAGCCTAGTTGATGTCAAAACGTTCCTCTCGTTGTGTAGATCAAGGAAGTACAAGTTATACGAGCTTTTATCCATCAAATTTGAGGTAAACTTTAATTTTATCTTCGGTTTTAGGGTGTATCACGAACCCTTTAGTTTGATGTTGTTTTAACCAGCCTAAACACTCATAAACACTTATATGAACTAATGTAATTGACTAGAAAGCTCTAGGAACTATTGTACAACAGGTTTGGATCGAAAATGAAGAAGGAAGTGCAGGTTCGTGACAGCCTTGAATCGGCCGAACCTGGAAACAGGTAGCCGAACCTTGTAGCTGAAGAGGATGATGGCCGAACCCTGGGACAAACCCTGGGCCACGAACCTGTACCTCTGACTCACGAACCTATAGCTCTGCACAAACCTGAAAACAAAACTGTTGACTCTTGCAGCCAAACCTAGGGTGGCGAACCCTAGGACTCACTATCCTATGCTACCACGAACCTACTTATGGCCGAACCTAGGAACCTTGCCGAATCTTTACTCATTAGACGAACCTACTAGCAACGAACCCCCTTAGCCGAACCCTTATAAACAAACTCTTTATATCACGAACCTATAGCTATGGCCAAACCTACTGTGCTAATTGAACTCCGAAGGTTCGCCGAACCTTAGAGGTTCGCCGAACCTACACTCAGATGGCCATAGGTTCGCTGCCCCATAAAGGATTAAATCCAAAGTGTTGGTTAATCAGGGAAATTCAATACCTAGGGCTATTGAACTTAGTTGTAAGAACAAGGAAATGAATATACGAATACTCAAAGCTTAGAACGAACTAAGGAACATGCATTAGTGGATGATATTGCATAAGGTGTTAGTGTTCATTTCCATATTTACATATAACACTTAGAAATTTCTACAAATGTATACGATCAAATTAGATTGTTCAATTGAAACACTCTAAGCTAAGTTATACACACGGACGAACAAAGAACTATGGGAACCAAAGATCTAGTAATAGGTTTAAGGTTAATTGAATATGATTAACCTAAGCCTAGCTTGTTGATCATAAATTCTTGAAGTAACCTATAAGTTTTCATCTAAAACAACCTTGTAAATTAAATAAAGTGTTAAATGTTTGACTTATAAATTTTGAATGGGAATAATGTAAACCATACATCACTAAGGTGTAATGGTCAATGGTTATGGATTTGGATTTTGAATGGGTAATAAGTTAGAATTAGCTAGATTAAATCATATAAGCACTTAGTAAATTAGGACACTTAGTTGCACACCGAGACCAAATCTTAGACGCGACGACTAATACGTAAACTTATAGTATTCGAATTTCTTTAAAACAACACAGGAACTGAAGATACTTAGTCTACAAACAAGAGTGCGCATTTTGTGGTAGTACATTAGACATCAACACAGGTGAGTTCATTGCCCCTTTTCTAAACGTTTTTGTTTTAAAACGCGGGGCTGAGAAGCATGCGTAAACTGTTTATTTAAATTGTTTACTTAAATGCTTTTAAATTCTATATGTTATACGTGTATGATTGATATCCTAGATCATGTCTAGGTAAATTATATGCAGGCTTTACTAAGGTTATCTACTTATACTTTAAGTGGATAATTGGGTTAAACTAAACATTTCAACGAATCAAACGAAACTATTTTGACGAAACAAGTGTGTGATTTCAACGAATCAAACGAAACTATTTTGACGAAACAAGTGTGTGAGTTCAACGAATCAAACGAACCAAGTGCGTGACTTCAACGAATCAAACGAATCAACAAATCATTTTCAGGAGAAAGTCTGGGAAATATCAAAGATAACATATGCCAACGAAACAATACGAAACAAGGGACGAAACAAGACGAATCAAGTACGAAACAAAAATCCTACATTTCAAGAAGTCCTAGCTAGACCATTTGATTTGTAGGTCATATGTTTGTTGATATTTTCAGAATCCCCTAACTACTAAGAACCTTGATTAATAGACTAGTCCACTCGAGTTGACCAAGGCCCAATCATTAGGACTTAGATTTTATTAAATGTTTATTTATTTATGTAATTAAGCATTTATAATTGTTCCTACAATTACTGTGGTTGATCATAAATGTGATGAACTTAAGGAATCAACATAGATTCCAATTTGTTGTATTTACAGGAACAAAGAACTGAACAATCATTGGGTTAATGGTAGAGGTAAAATGCTTAATTTTCAATGATACCAATATCCATGTGGATTAGTATGTGGTGGGACGGCGTCTGGGCGGGTTGTAGGCTCGACTCAAGGGTATGCCCTATATATAAGCATACCGATCTGGATGATACATGTGATGTTAATGAGATTAAGGTTGTTACCCGAGGGTTTAACAAAGGTTTTGAGTGTACATTTGAACTATTGTGAATGGAAGTGTGTGTTACGTAAAAATGCTTAATTATCATTAACAACAGTGTCATATGCATATTAGTATGTGGTGGGACGGCGTCTGGGCGGGTTGTAGACTCAGGGGTATGCCCTATATATAAGCATACCGATGTGGATATTACATGTGATGTTAATGAGGTTAGGGTCTTTACCGAAAGAGGTTTACAAATCATTTTCAATTACTAAACTATATGAACTCACCAACCATGTGTTGACTTTATTTTTGCATGACTTCTCAGGTGATGAACAGGTCAATTAAGAAGCCTATGCTTTTGGACTATGACTTCAGTTAGAAGACTTAATGTTTTTGGACCTGCATACTTTTGGAACATCATTATACAATTATTTTGTATATCTTGTTCAGTTACAAGATAGAAATTTTATGATGTTTATGATAGATTTACATTGGTAAATTATGAACGATTCGGATGTAATTTAAATTTGTAATTCTATTCTATTTAGCATTTCTCATTTATATCCTGTGCAATGTAAACAATCTGATCATTTCGATTATCACTCACGATATCGCGCCCCGAGACCCTGCATGTAGAGAAAACAGGACTGAGGATTTACTTGCATACTGTCTTCTGTATTTGATCATTGCACTAACCGATAACCTTATTGGTTATGATCAGAATGCCGCCGAGAAGACAACCTCCATTGTTACCTCCACCACCGCAAGACTTTGCACCACATTCATCTACTCCTTCACCACCTGATTCACCACCGCCACCACCTCCTCCTCCATTTGTTCCTCCTCCAATCAACATACCACCAGGCCCGAGCATAACATCGATGCTGGATCCTGCCACTATCACCTTGGTGACCTTACTGAGTAGTCAAATGACCAATCAGATGAAAGAGGCGATACTGGAGATGTTCCTCCGCCTCCGTAATGAGATCAACAACACTGGTGACTCGTCAGGAGAAGCCAGTGGAGATACTGGTGGTTCATCACACTACTCCTATAAGTCATTTATAGGATGTAAACCACCCAGTTTTAGTGGGTCTGAAGGAGCTGTTGGATTAATCCAATGCATAGAGAAGATCGAGACAATACTGGACCTCTGCTGCTGTCCAGAGCATCACAAGGTTCGCTACTCTTCTGTAACATTCAACAAGCAAGCCTTGACTTGGTGGAACTCATAGATAAATGCCAGGGGAAGAGAAGAAGCTATGGCCATGCCATGGGAAGATTTCAAGATGTTGCTGAGAACGGAATTCTACCCCAAGAATGAGTTGCAGAAACTAGAGTATTAACTATCCAACCATGTGATGAAGGGGGCTGATCACATGGGATATACGACTCGTTATCACGAGTTGGTTGCTTTGGTACCAGACATGGTACCAACTTTGGAAAAGAGGATTGATTGTTATGTAGGTGGACTTCCCGCCTGCATTCAGGGCTTAGTTGTTGCAGCTAACCCTGTCACTGTCGAGTCTGCAGTGAGTCTGTCAGGGAAACTCACTGATCTCATGGTAGCCTCTAGAACCCTGAAGAAAGAGGTTGACTCCGGCAAGAACAAAGCCGAGTCGTCAAAGAAACCTCACCACCATCAGAAGAAGAAACATAAGACCATCAAGAACTACACGGTGGCCACACCTCTCCAACAAGTAGCAGCAGCACCACAAAACCCTAACAAAAGACCCTACACTAGCACGTTTCCTCTGTGTGCCAAGTGTCAATACTATCATGTTGCTAACACTCCCTGCAAGCAATGCACGGGATGTGGACGAGAGGGCCATTGGGTTCAATAATGCCGGATGGCACCTAACCAAGCAGTCAACAATGCTGCTTTGGCTCTCCCTCCACCAACTAATCAGAACAACGGTGGATGCTATAACTGTGGCGAACAAGGCCACTTTGCAAAGAACTGCCCAAAGAAGGCTCAACAGGCAGTTCAGGCACCCCGTGGAAGAGCCTTTGCCATTGGAGCCCTAGCTGCACGCCAAGACCCGAATGTGGTCACTGGTACATTTCTCTTACATGACTTTTATGCATCTGTTCTATTTGATACTAGTGCGGATCAGAGTATCTCTACCGATTTTGCATGCCAATTAGATTCTATAGAGGAACAGTTAGATTCCCCTTACATCATAGAAGTAGCTAATGGAAAACAGATCACAGTTAGTACAGTTTATAGGAATTGCCCATTGACACTTAATAATCATACATTCACCATCGATTTGATACCGATGGAGTTGGGTAGTTTCGATATCATTGTTGGAATGGATTGGCTTTCTTCTAATCGAGTGGAAGTCGTCTGTTCGGAAAAGCTGCTTCGTATTCCATTGCCGAGTGATCGCGTATCGGAAGTTAAAGGGGATCAAGCAAAACGCAGTGTCAAAATCATTTCTTGTATAAAAGCGCGTAAGTGTCTACAGAAGCGGTGCGTGGAGTTCCTGGCTCATGTGGTGAAAAAGGAGAAGGACAAGAAAAAGATCCAAGATGTACCTGTGGTGAAAGAATATCAGGACGTATTTCCTGAAGACCTACCAGGTTTGCCACCTGTGCGACCGGTAGAGTTTCGCATTGACTTAATTCCTGGAGCAACTCATGTTGCTAAATCTCCTTACAGGTTAGCACCTTCAGAGACGCAGGAATTGTCAAACCAGTTACATGAGCTACTTGACAAGGGTTTCATCAGACCGAGCTACTCACCTTGGGGAGCTCCGGTTTTGTTCGTGAAGAAGAAAGACGGATCGTTCAGAATGTGCATAGACTACCGTGACCTGAACAAACTAACCATCAAGAATCGGTATCCATTGCCGAGGATTGATGATTTGTTTGACCAACTTCAAGGAGCTCAGTACTTCTCAAAGATCGACTTGCGGTCTGGATATCATCAACTTCGAGTTCAAGAGGAAGACATACCGAAGACGGCGTTCCAAACCAGATATGGGCATTACGAATTCATGGTGATGCCTTTCGGATTGACAAATGCACCAGCGGTTTTCATGGATCTCATGAACCGAGTCTGCAAGCCGTATCTAGATCAGTTTGTTATTGTCTTTATTGATGACATACTGATTTATTCTAAGAGAAAAACAGATCATGAACAAAATCTCAGGAAGATCTTGGAGCTATTGAAAGAACAGAAACTTTATGCCAAGTTCTCTAAATGTGAATTTTTGCTAAGAGAAGTTCAATTTCTGGGTCACGTAGTCAACAGCGAGGGAATACACGTAGATCCTGCCAAGATCGAGGCGATAAAGAACTGGGACACTCCGAAGACACCGACAGAGATATGATCTTTTCTGGGATTGGCAGGTTATTATAGAAGGTTCATCTCGAACTTTTCTGAGATAGCTCTGCCTCTTACTAAACTAACTCAGAAAAGTGAATCGTTTGTCTGGGAGTAGAAACAAGAAGATGCTTTTGAGACATTGAAACAGATTCTATGCAATGCTCCAATCCTATCTCTCCCAGAAGGCTGTGACGACATTGTTGTCTATTGTAATGCTTCCCATCAGGGACTTGGTTGCGTACTGATGCAACGGGAAAAAGTTATTTCTTATGCATCAAGACAGTTAAAGGTTCATGAGAAGAACTACACTACTCATGACCTTGAACTGGGAGCTGTAATATTCGCGTTGAAGATTTGGAGACATTACTTATATGGCACAAAGTGTACAATAGTCACAGATCACAAAAGTCTGCAGCACATCTTTGATCAGAAGGAACTCAACATGCGACAGCGTCGTTGGGTTGAACTCCTGAATGATTACGATTGCGTGATCAAGTACCATCCGGGAAGGGCGAACATTGTAGCTGATGCCTTAAGCCGGAAGGAACGGGTCAAACCCTTGCGCGTTAGAGAAATGGGAATGACTGTGCAGACCAGTTTAAGAGACAAGATTATTCAAGCACAGCAAGAATCAATTGATGGAGGAAACTTGAAGAAAGAACTGGACTGTGGAGCAAAGAAACACCTTGAGACTAAGCCTGATGGAATGATCTACTACCAGGATCGTATATGGATCCCGGCTGTAGACGAATTGAGAAGACTTATCTTCGATGAAGCACACAAGACAAGATATTCTGTTCATCCCGGCGCTGATAAGATGTACCAAGACTTGCGTGGATTTTATTGGTGGCCGGGAATGAGGAAAGACATAGCCGAGTACGTCGGTCGATGTCTAACGTGTGCGAAGGTAAAGGCGGAACACCAGAGACCGTCTGGTCTACTGGAATAGCCTGAGATTCCGCTCTGGAAGAGGGAACAAATAGCTATGGATTTCATTACCAAGCTACCCTGCACTTCCAGTGGTCACGATACAATTTGGGTCATCATTGATCGTTTAACAAAATCTGCTCACTTCTTGCCTATGCGTGAGACTTTCACGATGGATAAACTGGCAAGACTGTACATCAATGAGATAGTAGTACGCCACAGTGTGCCATTGTCTATTATTTCCGATCGGGACAACAGATTCACATCAAGGTTCTGGCAATCACTACAGAAATCTCTAGGGACGCAGTTAAATCTAAGTACAGCTTACCATCCACAAACGGATGGTCAAAGCGAACGTACAATTCAAACCCTAGAGGACATGTTGAGAACCTGTGTTTTGGATTTCGGTGGGAATTGGGACTCTCATTTGCCACTGATAGAATTCTCCTACAACAACAGCTACCACAGCAGTATCGGATGTGCACCATTCGAGGCATTTTATGGCCGGAAATGTCGATCACCGATCTGTTGGACTGAAGTTGGAGATAACCACATAACTGGGCCAGAGCTTATTCAGGAAACCACTGATAAAATTTCCCAGATTCAGAGAAGACTACAAGCAACAAGGAGCAGACAGAAAAGCTATGCCGACAAACGGCGCAGGCCGTTGGAATTTCAAGTAGGAGATCGAGTCATGTTGAATGTATCCCCATGGAAAGGTGTAGTACGTTTTGGGAAGAAAGGCAAATTAGCACCCCGATACGTGGGACCATTCGAGATCATAGAACGTATTGGTCCTCTGGCGTATAAACTGAGATTACCAGACGAACTCAGTGGTGTGCATGACGTGTTTCACGTCTCAAACTTAAAGAAATGACTTGCGGATGAATCACTTATCATCCCGATCGAAGAAATTCAAGTGGATGAGCAATTGCATTTTATTGAGGAGCCTTTGGAGATTATGGATCGCAAAGTTAAACAATTGAGGCGAAGCCGTTTTCCGATTGAAAATGTCACACCCCGAGCCGGCGGGGTAGGATCGGAATCCCCGTCGGGCGGAAGGTTCCCGGGGCGCGATATCGGGAATGATAATCGAAAGTGATCAGATTGTTTACATTGCACATGATATAAATGAAAACTGCTAAATATAATAGAATTACAAAGTTAAATTACAGCAGTATCGTTTATAATTTAACAATGTAAATCTATTGTAAACATCAATAAAGGACTATCTTGTATTTACACAAGATATACAAAATAATTTGTATAATGATGTCTTCAAAAGTATGCAGGTCCAAAATAATAGCTTTCTATATAAAGTCCTAGTCCAAAATAAATGACTTCTTAATTAACCTGTTCGTCACCTGAGAAGTCATGCAAAATAAAAGTCAACACATGGTTGGTGAGTTCATATAGTTTTAGTAATTGAAAATGATTTGAAAACCTCCTTTGGTAAAGACCCTAACCTCATTAACACCACATGTAATATCCACATCGGTATGCTTATATATAGGGCATATGTAAGGGACAAGCCCTAGCCAACATCCCACCACATACTAATATACATATAACACTGTTATTAATGATAATTAAGCATTTTTACCCTTAACACAACCCATAAGTTCTTCTGTTTGTTGTCCCTGTAATTACAATCATTTGAAATCCATATTGATTTCATAAGTTCATCACACAATATGATCAACCATAGTAATTGTATAAACAGTTATAAATGCTTAATTAAATAAATAAATAAACATTTAATAAAATCTAAGTCCTAATGATTGGGGCATGTGGTCATACTCGAGTAGACTAGTCTGTCAATCTAGGTACTTAGTAGTTAGGGAAACTGTAAATATCCTCAAACATACGACCTACAAGTCAAACGGTCTAGCTAGGACTTCTTGAAATGTAGGATTTCATGTTTCGTCTGTTTTGGCGTATGCTATCTCTGATATTTCCCAGACTTTCCCTTGAAAATGATTTATTGATTCGTCTGATTATGTCACAAGATGTACTTGATGTGTTGATCATAGAATGCAAGATTCATTGATTGATTGTACACTTGATTCATTGTTCAACAAACACTTGATTTGTAGAACATTAAATGTTGTCTTTGCAAAGATTGTTTCGTTTGATTTCTTTGAAGTCCCACACTTGTTTTGTCAAAATGCTTGATTTGATTCCTTGAATTCACCCACTTGATTTGTCAAAATGTTTCGTTTGATCCCTTGAACTCACACCCTTGTTTTGTCAAAATGTCTAGTTTGATTTGTTTGAAATGTTTTGATTTGTTGAAATGTTTAGTTTAACTCGATTACTCACTTAATTTATAAGTAAATCGGTTAGTAAACCTGCATAAAATCTTCCTAGACATGGTCTAGGATAACATTTATATATATGTAAAACATATAAATTTAAAAGCATTAAAGTAAACAATTTAAATAAACAGTTTACGCATGCTTCTCAGCCCCGCGTTTTAAAACAAAAATGTTAGAAAAGGGGCAATGAACTCACCTGTGTTGCTATGTAATTTGATCTAACACAAAATGCGCACTCCTGTATGTAAGCTAAGTATCTTCGGTTCCTGAGTTATTTTATAAGAATTCGAATATAATAAGTACGTGTAATAGTCGTTGTGCCTCGGGTTTGATCTTGTTGTGTGTGTGCAACTAAGTGTCTTAGTGCTAAGTGTATCTAAGATCTAATCTATCTTAATTACCCTTCTTATGATTCCAATTCCCATAATTAGTTACAATACTTACTTTTAAATTTTTAAGAAATTTCGACAGAGTTTCCTTTGTTTTCAAAACAATCCCAGACAATTAAATTGTCTATTTTATAACAAGTTCCCAATCAATTAAATCAAAGTAAGTAATTTAAATCAAAACATTACAATTTAACTTCCAATTAAATCAATATTAAGTCAAAATCATTTAATGAAATTTAATAAGTTATACATAAATGAGATTTTATCAAAGTCTCATAACTTGAGTTTACTAAATCATTTACTACATGATAGGCTTAATTAAGCCTTATTGGGCCCATTTAAGCCCAAATGAAAAACCTTTGATTCCCAATTGATCATCCAACTTTGATTTCTTGATTTTTATGGACTTATGATCACTTTGGTTTATTTATTAAACGATCTTATATGTTCAATATTTAGTTATATATATATATATATATATATATATATATATATATGCATGCATGACTAGGGCTTCCTTCTTGTTCATGTACTCACCCATGTATACATGATTTGTCCAAGAACAACCATGCACACTCACACAATTATATAAACCCATGCATGCAATTCATATGATAACTTCTCATGAGAAAGCGTAGGTTATTGATCAACTAATCATGTATTATGTTCCTCACACTAGTTTTAGGAATGATAGACCTCATATTAGTCGAATTAAATAAACCTAGTTTTCGGTTCCTGGTTAGGGCAGCGAACCTATTGCCCTAACCCTTAGGTTCGGCTGCGTCTGTGAAGGATAGGGTTCGGCTCCCTTATAAGTTCAGCTAGGGTTCGTCATGCAAAGGCTCGTGAGTCCTTGGTTCGTGACACTTGTCTAAGGTTCGGAATTGTAGGGCTTGGATGCTAAGGTTCGTTGCTTTCTAGTTCATTAACCGAAGGTTCGTTCCTATTCTGGGTTCGTGACCACTTAAGGTTCGGCCAGGGATTCGCCACTCTAGCAGGTTCGTTGCAGGCCTAGGACGACTTAACAGGTTCGTGGCTCAGTGAACTGCAGGGTTCGTAGCAGGGTTTGCAGGGTTCGGCTTCCAAGGTTCGCCACCCTAACGGGTTCGGCTCTCCCTTTTCTTGATCAACAAGGTTCGGCCGACTGTTATACCCCACGAACCTGTACAATTTCGTGTATCACCATCTTCACTCTCGCAATCATCACCTGTTACAACGACAATCTACCTACTCCTACGTGTATATCTATGTGTTTGGTGAGTGTTTATAACGATTAAATTCGTGCAAGGTGTGAGGATCGGTTTTAACATACAAAACCAAACAAAATTTTGAGTTTTACCTTAAAATCAGAGGGGGAACCGCGTGAACCTCTTTTACTTCCTTGATCCTTGTAGTGTGATGATCGTTTTGACACCAAATAAACTTGAATCCACCAAGAATTGAGCTCGAAATTTTAGAGAGATGGTAGAGAGAATGTTCTTTAGAGAGAGAGAGATGAAAACAAAATGAAAGGGAGAAAGAGGGTTAGACGGTGGTAGTTGTGGCATTTAATTGCCTCATTAACTTGTCCCAAACACCCGGTAGTTCGGTCTCGTTCGGTTTCGCGTAAAATTCCGGATCGTGTAGTTTTCGCGACGAACGACGCGATTTATAAAATAGAATTAATTCAATTATTTTAGGTTGTGATTCCTAATAAATTAACTAATATCTTTTATTTATTTAAATTTAAAAATATTAAATTACTATTTAAATCGAAATGTACGGTCGTCGAGCGTATTCGTTCGAATCGTCACTCGTACGAACACGACGATAACTATACTTTTCAATCTTGTTTTCTAATTATTGAACATCATTCAGAACGTTAAACTTTCAGATATATTCGTACAGATCGTCACCTATACGAATAACCCGTCAATTTAGCATTCACATAACAATATTCGTGTGTTTTGTTCTATAAAACCTCACATACGTTTATACATAATAATTCTTAAGCAAATAATCACATGATGGTTCTGTATTGCCAGATAATTATCCGACTCAAGAACCATTGTTCTGAACTGTGTTTCTGTTAAATGCTTCTGAAACTGTTCTATGACAACTCACCATGATAATGATAAATGATATGAATATGAAAATTACTGAAATGTGTATGATTCGTACCTGTTTACTGTTCTTGATACTGTTTAAGATCACTGTTCCGGCGACGGTTCCGGCACTGATGTTACAGTCTCCCCTTGTTAGAGAAATTTCGTCCCGAAATTTAAGAGTTGTTATCGGGTATAGCTTCCTCTTCAAACAGCTGGGGATACTTTGACTTCATGTGATCTTCGCGTTCCCAAGTAAACTCGGGTCCACGTCTTGAATTCCATTGAACCTTCACAATCGGGATACGAATTCGCCTCAGTTGTTTAACCTTGCGATCCATAATCTCCAAAGGTTCTTCAATGAAATGTAACTGTTCGTCGACTTGAATCTCTTCTATTGGAATGACGAGAGACTCGTCAGCAAGGCATTTCTTTAAGTTTGAGACGTGAAACACGTCATGCACTCCACTGAGTTCATCAGGTAATCTCAGTCGATAAGCTACAGGACCAATACGCTCCATGATTTCGAACGGTCCCACGTATCGTGGTGCTAGTTTGCCTTTCTTTCCAAAGCGTACAACGCCTTTCCATGGGGATACCTTCAACATTACACGGTCTCCCACTTGGAATTCCAACGGCTTGCGCCGTTTGTCAGCGTAGGTCTTTTGTCTACTCCTTGTTGCTTGTAGTCTTCTTTGAATCTGAGCTATCTTGTCAGTGGTTTCTTGAATAAGTTCTGGGCCAGTTATGCGGTTGTCTCCAATTTCAGTCCAGCAGATCGATGATCGACATTTCCGACCATAGAGAGCCTCGAATGGTGCACATCCGATACTGCTGTGATAACTGTTATTGTAGGAGAACTCAATCAGTGGCAAATGGGAGTCCCAATTCCCACCGAAGTCCAATACACATGTTCTCAACATGTCCTCTAGGATTTGAGTAGTACGTTCGCTTTGACCATCCGTTTGTGGGTGGTAAGCTGTACTCAGATTTAACTGTGTCCCTAGAGATTTCTGTAAAGATTGCCAGAATCTTGATGTGAATCTGCTGTCTCGATCAGAAATAATAGACAATGGCACACCGTGGCGTACCACTATCTCGTTGATGTATAATCTTGCCAGTTTATCCATGGTGAAGTTCTCACGCATTGGCAAGAAGTGAGCAGATTTTGTTAAACGGTCAATGATCACCCAAATTGTATCGTGACCACTGGAAGTGCGGGGTAGCTTGGTAATGAAGTCCATAGCTATTTGTTCCCACTTCCAGAGTGGAATCTCAGGCTGCTCGAATTGACCGGACGGTCTTTGGTGTTCCGCCTTTACCTTCGCACACGTTAGACATTGACCGACGTATTCGGCTATGTCCTTCTTCATTCCAGGCCACCAATAAAATCCACGCAAGTCTTGGTACATCTTATCAGCACCTGGATGAACAGAGTATTTAGTCTTGTGTGCTTCATCGAAGATAAGTTTCCTCAATTCATCTACCGCCGGTATCCATACACGTTCCCGGTAGTAGATCATTCCGTCAGGCTTCGTGTCAAACTGTTTTTCTGCTCCGCAATCAAGTTCTTTCTTCAGATTATCTCGGTCAAGTGCTTCTTGTTGCGCTTGAATAATCTTGTCACTTAAATTGGTCTGCACGGTTATCTCCATTGCTCTAACACGTAGGGGTTTGACTCGTTCCTTCCGGCTCAAGGCGTCAGCTACAACGTTCGCCTTTCCCGGATGGTACTTGATCACACAATCGTAGTCATTCAGAAGTTCAACCCAACGGCGTTGTCACATGTTGAGCTCCTTCTGATCAAATATGTGTTGCAGACTCTTGTGATCTGTAAATATGGTACACTTGGTGCCATATAAGTAATGTCTCCAAATCTTCAAGGCGAAGATTACTGCTCCCAGTTCAAGATCATGAGTAGTGTAGTTCTTCTCATGAACCTTTAACTGTCTTGATGCATAGGCTATGACTTTGTCCCGTTGCATTAATACACAACCGAGTCCCTGATGGGAGGCATCACAGTATACAACAAAGTCATCACAGCCTTCTGGGAGTGATAGGATAGGAGCATTACATAGTCTCTTTTTCAATGTCTGAAAAGCATCTTCTTGTTTCTGCTCCCAGACAAACGGTTCACTCTTCTGGGTTAGCTTAGTGAGAGGCAAAGCTATCTTAGAAAAGTTTGAGATAAACCTTCTGTAATAACCTGCCAATCCCAGAAAAGACCGTATCTCCGTCGGTGTCTTCGGAGTGTCCCAATTCTTTATCGCCTCGATCTTGGCAGGATCAACGTGTATTCCTTCGCTGTTGACTACATGACCCAGAAATTGAACTTCTCTTAGCCAAAATTCACATTTAGAGAATTTAGCATAGAGTTGTTCTTTCTTCAACAGTTCCAAGATCTTTTTAAGGTGTTGCTCATGCTCTGTTTTGGTCCTGGAATAAATCAGTATGTCATCAATGAAAACAATGACAAACTGATCCAAGTACGGCTTGCACACTCGGTTCATGAGGTCCATGAAAACCGCGGGTGCATTTGTCAATCCGAAAGGCATCACCATGAATTCGTAATGCCCGTATCTTGTTCGGAAGGCCGTTTTCGGTATGTCTTCGTCTTGAACTCTCAGTTGATGATATCCAGACCGCAAGTCAATCTTTGAGAAGTATTGTGCTCCTTGTAGTTGGTCAAACAAATCATCAATCCTCGGCAATGGATACCGATTCTTGATGGTTAGTTTGTTTAGTTCCCTGTAATCTATGCACATTCTGAACGATCCGTCTTTCTTTTTCACGAACAAAACCGGAGCTCCCCAAGGTGAATAGCTCGGTCTGATGAAACCCTTGTCAAGTAACTCCTGTAACTGATTAGACAATTCCTGCATCTCTGAAGGTGCTAACCTGTAAGGGGATTTAGCAACAGGAGTTGCTCCAGGAATTAAGTCAATACGAAACTCTACCGGTCGCGCAGGTGGCAAACCAGGTAGGTCTTCACGAAATACTTCGGGATATTCTTTCACTACTGGTACATCTTGAATTTTCTTCTTAACCTTCTCCTTTTCCACCACATGAGCCAAAAACGCCACGTACTGCTTCTGTAGGCACTTACGCGCCTTTATGCAAGAGATGATTTTGACACTCCGTTTTGCTTGATTCCCTTTAACTTCCAATACATGATCACTCGGCACTAGAATTCGAAACAGCTTCTCAGAACAGATGACTTCCACTCGGTTAGAGGAAAGCCAATCCATTCCAACAATGATGTCGAAACTACCCAACTCCATCGGTATCAAATCGATGGCAAATGTATGACCATTAAGTGTCAATGGGCAATTTCTATAAACTGTACTAACTGTAATCTGTTTCCCGTTGGCTACTTCTATAATGTAAGGGGAGTCCAACTGTTCCCCTACTGAATCTAGTTGGCATGCAAAATCGGTAGAGATAAAACTCTGATCTGCACCAGTATCAAATAAGACAGATGCATAAAAGTCATGTAAGAGAAACGTACCAGTGACCACATTTGGGTCCTGGCGTGCAGCTGGTTCTCCGATAGCGAAAGCTCGTCCACGTGGTGCTTGAACTGCTGGTTGTGCCTTCTTCGGGCAGTTCTTCGCAAAGTGGCCTTGTTCGCCACAATTATAGCATCCACCATTGTTCTGATTTGCGGGTGGAGGAAGAGCCAAAGCAGCATTGTTGACTGCTTGGTTAGGTGTCATCCTACAGTATTGGACCCAAATGGCCCTTTCTTCCACATCCCATGCAATGCTTGCAGGGAGTGTCAGCAGGGTGATGATACTGACACTTGGCACACAGAGGAAACGTGCCAGTGTAAGGTTTGCGGTTGGGGTTTTGTGGTGCTGCTGTTACTTGTTGGAGAGGTGTGGCCACGGTGTAGTTCTTGATGAGTTTCTGTTTCTTCTTCGGGTGCTGATGGGGTTTCTTTGAAGATTCAGCTTTGTTCTTGCTGGGTTCAACCTCTTTCTTTAGGACTCCAGAGGCTACCATGAGGTCAGTGAGTTTCCCAGACAGTCTCACTGCGGATTCGACAGTAGTAGGGTTGGCTGAAACAACCATACCCTGAATGCAGGCGGGGAGTCCACCCACATATCTGTCTATCCTTTTCTCCAAAGTTGGTACCATGTCAGGTACCAAAGCAACCAACTCGTGGTAACGAGTTGTATACCCCATGTGATCAGCCCCTTTCATCACATGATTAGATAATTCAACCTCCAATTTCTGCAGTTCATTCTTCGGACAGAACTCTGTTCGCAGAAGTGTCTTGAAATCTTCCCATGGCATGGCCATGGCTTCTTCTCTTCCTCGGGCATTGATCTGACCGTTCCACCAGGTCAGAGCCCGTTTATTGAATGTTCCAGCTGAGTAGCGGACCTTGTGTTGTTCAGGGCAGCTGCAGAGATCCAAAGTTGTCTCGATCTTCTCCATCCACTGGATTAATCCAACGGCACCTTCCGACCCACTGAAACTGGGTGTTTTACATCCTACAAAGGACTTGTAGGAGTAGTGAGATGAATCTCCAGTATTTCCACTGGCTTCTCCTGATGTGTTGCCAGTATTGAGGATCTCATTACGAAGACGAAGGAACATCTCCGGTATAGCTTCTTTCATCTGGTTCGTCATCTGGCTACTCAGTAACGTCACCAGAGCGATAGTAGCGGGATCCAGAGTCGGTGTTGTGCCCAAACCAGATGCTTGAGTAATCAACGGAGGAGGGGGAGGAGGAGGTGGAGGAGGAGGTGGAGGAGAGTCATTCGGAGACGGTGTGGAGGAATGTGGAGCCATGTCTCGAGGTGGTAGCTGTATCAAGGGAGGTTGTCTTCGCGGAGGCATTCTGATCATAACCAATAAAGTTATCGGTTAGTGCAATGATCGAATACAGAAGACAATATGCAAATAAGTCTTAAGTCCTATGTTCTCTACATGTAGGGTCCCTAGGTTATAGTCTAGGCCAAACCATTTACATAAGTGACCTATATTTCTCTATAACCATGGCTCTGATACCAATCTGTCACACCCCAAGCCGGCGGGGTAGGATCGGAATCCCCGTCGGGCGGAAGGTTCCCGGGGCGCGATATCGGGAATGATAATCGAAAGTGATCAGATTGTTTACATTGCACATGATATAAATGAGAACTGCTAAATATAATAGAATTACAAAGTTAAATTACAGCAGTATCGTTTATAATTTAACAATGTAAATCTATTGTAAACATCAATAAAGGACTATCTTGTATTTACACAAGATATACAAAATAATTTGTATAATGATGTCTTCAAAAGTATGCAGGTCCAAAATACTAGCTTTCTATATAAAGTCCTAGTCCAAAAGAAATGACTTCTTAATTAACCTGTTCGTCACCTGAGAAGTCATGCAAAATAAAAGTCAACACATGGTTGGTGAGTTCATATAGCTTTAGTAATTGAAAATGATTTGAAAACCTCCTTTGGTAAAGACCCTAACCTCATTAACACCACATGTAATATCCACATCGGTATGCTTATATATAGGGCATATGTAAGGGACAAGCCCTAGCCAACATCCCACCACATACTACTATACATATAACACTGTTATTAATGATAATTAAGCATTTTTACCCTTAACACAACCCATAAGTTCTTCTGTTTGTTGTCCCTGTAATTACAATCATTTGAAATCCATGTTGATTTCATAAGTTCATCACACAATATGATCAACCATAGTAATTGTATAAACAGTTATAAATGCTTAATTAAATAAATAAATAAACATTTAATAAAATCTAAGTCCTAATGATTGGGGCCTGTGGTCATACTCGAGTAGACTAGTCTGTCAATCTAGGTACTTAGTAGTTAGGGAAACTGTAAATATCCTCAAACATACGACCTACAAGTCAAACGGTCTAGCTAGGACTTCTTGAAATGTAGGATTTCATGTTTCGTCTGTTTTGGCGTATGCTATCTCTGATATTTCCCAGACTTTCCCTTGAAAATGATTTATTGATTCGTCTGATTATGTCACAATACGTACTTGATGTGTTGATCATAGAATGCAAGATTCATTGATCGATTGTACACTTGATTCATTGTTCAACAAACACTTGATTTGTAGAACATTAAATGTTGTCTTTGCAAAGATTGTTTCGTTTGATTTCTTTGAAGTCCCACACTTGTTTTGTCAAAATGCTTGATTTGATTCCTTGAATTCACCCACTTGATTTGTCAAAATGTTTCGTTTGATCCCTTGAACTCAAACCCTTGTTTTGTCAAAATGTCTAGTTTGATTTGTTTGAAATGTTTTGATTTGTTGAAATGTTTAGTTTAACTCGATTACTCACTTAATTTATAAGTAAATCGGTTAGTAAACCTGCATAAAATCTTCCTAGACATGGTCTAGGATAACATTTATATATATGTAAAACATATAAATTTAAAAGCATTAAAGTAAACAATTTAAATAAACAGTTTACGCATGCTTCTCAGCCCCGCGTTTTAAAACAAAAATGTTAGAAAAGGGGCAATGAACTCACCTATGTTGCTATGTAATTTGATCTAACACAAAATGCGCACTCCTGTATGTAAGCTAAGTATCTTCGGTTCCTGAGTTATTTTATAAGAATTCGAATATAATAAGTACGCGTAATAGTCATTGTGCCTCGGGTTTGATCTTGTTGTGTGTGTGCAACTAAGTGTCTTAGTGCTAAGTGTATCTAAGATCTAATCTATCTTAATTACCCTTCTTATGATTCCAATTCCCATAATTAGTTACAATACTTACTTTTAAATTTTTAAGAAATTTCGACAGAGTTTCCTTTGTTTTCAAAACAATCCCAGACAATTAAATTGTCTATTTTATAACAAGTTCCCAATCAATTAAATCAAAGTAAGTAATTTAAATCAAAACATTACAATTTAACTTCCAATTAAATCAATATTAAGTCAAAATCATTCAATGAAATTTAATAAGTTATACATAAATGAGATTTTATCAAAGTCTCATAACTTGAGTTTACTAAATCATTTACTACATGATAGGCTTAATTAAGCCTTATTGGGCCCATTTAAGCCCAAATGAAAAACCTTTGATTCCCAATTGATCATCCAACTTTGATTTCCTGATTTTTATGGACTTATGATCACTTTGGTTTATTTATTAAACGATCTTATATGTTCAATATTTAGTTATATATATATATATATATATATATATATGCATGCATGACTAGGGCTTCCTTCTTGTTCATGTACTCACCCATGTATACATGATTTGTCCAAGAACAACCATGCACACTCACACAATTATATAAACCCATGCATGCAATTCATATGATAACTTCTCATGAGAAAGCGTAGGTTATTGATCAACTAATCATGTATTATGTTCCTCACACTAGTTTTAGGAATGATAGACCTCATATTAGTCGAATTAAATAAACCTAGTTTTCGGTTCCTGGTTAGGGCAGCGAACCTATTGCCCTAACCCTTAGGTTCGGCTGCATCTGTGAAGGATAGGGTTCGGCTCCCTTATAAGTTCAGCTAGGGTTCGTCATGCAAAGGCTCGTGAGTCCTTGGTTCGTGACACTTGTCTAAGGTTCGGAATTGTAGGGCTTGGATGCTAAGGTTCGTTGCTTTCTAGTTCATTAACCGAAGGTTCGTTCCTATTCTGGGTTCGTGACCACTTAAGGTTCGGCCAGGGATTCGCCACTCTAGCAGGTTCGTTGCAGGCCTAGGACGACTTAACAGGTTCGTGGCTCAGTGAACTGCAGGGTTCGTAGCAGGGTTTGCAGGGTTCGGCTTCCAGGGTTCGCCACCCTAACGGGTTCGCCTCTCCCTTTTCTTGATCAAGAAGGTTCGGCCGACTGTTATACCCCACGAACCTGTACAATTTCGTGTATCACCATCTTCACTCTCGCAATCATCACCTGTTACAACGACAATCTACCTACTCCTACGTGTATATCTATGTGTTTGGTGAGTGTTTATAACGATTAAATTCGTGCAAGGTGTGAGGATCGGTTTTAACATACAAAACCAAACAAAATTTTGAGTTTTACCTTAAAATCAGAGGGGGAACCGCGTGAACCTCTTGTACTTCCTTGATCCTTGTAGTGTGATGATCGTTTTGACACAAAATAAACTTGAATCCACCAAGAATTGAGCTCGAAATTTTAGAGAGATGGTAAAGAGAATGTTCTTTAGAGAGAGAGAGATGAAAACGAAATGAAAGGGAGAAAGAGGGTTAGATGGTGGTAGTTGTGGCATTTAATTGCCTCATTAAATGTCCCAAACACCCGGTAGTTCGGTCTCGTTCGGTTTCGCGTAAAATTCCGGATCGTGTAGTTTTCGCGACGAACGACGCGATTTATAAAATAGAATTAATTCAATTATTTTAGGTTGTGATTCCTAATAAATTAACTAATATCTTTTATTTATTTAAATTTAAAAATATTAAATTACTGTTTAAATCGAAATGTACGGTCGTCGAGCGTATTCGTTCAAATCGTCACTCGTACGAACACGAAGATAACTATACTTTTCAATCTTGTTTTCTAATTATTGAACATCATTCAGAACGTTAAACTTTCAGATATATTCGTACAGATCGTCACCTATACGAATAACCCGTCAATTTAGCATTCACATAACAATATTCGTGTGTTTTGTTCTATAAAACCTCACATACGTTTATACATAATAATTCCTAGGCAAATAATCACATGATGGTTCTGTATTGCCAGATAATTATCCGACTCAAGAACCATTGTTCTGAACTGTGTTTCTGTTAAATGCTTCTGAAACTGTTCTATGACAACTCACCATGATAATGATAAATGATATGAATATGAAAATTACTGAAATGTGTATGATTCGTACCTGTTTACTGTTCTTGATACTGTTTAAGATCACTGTTCCGGCGACGGTTCCGGCACTGATGTTACAGTAAAGGTTCGATGGAACTCAAGGCGCAGACCCGAGTTTACTTGGGAACGTGAAGATCACCTGAAGTCAAAGTATCCCCAACTGTTTGAAGAGGAAGGGGTACCCGATAACAATTACTAAATTTCGGGAAGAAATTTCTCTAACAAGGGGAGACTGTAACATCAGTGCTGTAGCCGTATCTGAACAGTGTGTTATCGAACAACAAGTTCAGAAACATTTAGCAGAAACAAAGTTCAGAACTATGTTTCTTGAGTCAGATAATTATCTGGCAACACAGAACCATCATGGGATTATCTGTTTGGATTTATTATGTATAAATGTATGTAAGGATTTGCAGAACAAAACACATGGATGTCGTTATGTGAATGCTAAATTGACGAATTATTCGTATGGGTGACGATATGTACGAGTAAATCTGACAGTTTAACGTTCTGAATAATATCCGATAATTAGAAAACAATATTGGAAAGTATAGTTATCGTCGTATTTGTACGAGTGACGATTCGAACGAATACGCGTGACGACCGTACGATTTAATTTAAACAGTAAATTAATATTTTAAAAAATTAAAATAAATAAAAGATATTAGTTAATTTATTAGGAATCACAACTTAAAATAATTTTATAAACCTTAATTTATAAACCGCGTCGTTTCACGACGAAAACAACGAGAAATGACATTTTACGCGAAACCGAACGAGACCGAACATACTCGGGTATTTGAAAGCCATTAAATGAGGCTTTTAACCCTCATTAATTCCCCAACTACCTTCTCTCTCTCTCTCTCTACATCTCGTTTCCCTCTCTCTCTAAAACCTCCCAACTTCTCTCTAAGATCTAGAGCTCATTTCTTATTTGATTCAAGCCCAGTTGGTGTCAAAACGTTCCTCTCGATGTGTAAATCAAGGAAGTACAAGTTATACAAGCTTTTATCCATCAAATTTGAGGTAAACTTTAATTTTATCTTCGGTTTTAGGGTGTATCACGAACCCTTTAGTTTGATGTTGTTTTAACCAGCCTAAACACTCATAAACACTTAGATGAACTAATGTAATCGACTAGAAAGCTCTAGGAACTAATGCACAACAGGTTTGGATCGAAAATGAAGAAGGAAGTGCAGGTTCGAGACAGCCTTGAATCGGCCGAACCTGGAAACAGGTAGCCGAACCTTGTAGCTGAAGAGGATGATGGCCGAACCCTGGGACGAACCCTGGGCCACGAACCTGTACCTCTGACTCACGAACCTATAGCTCTGCACAAACCTGCAACGAACATGTTGACTCTTGCAGCCGAACCTAGGGTGGCGAACCCTAGGACTTCGAACCAATGTTACCACGAACCTACTTATGGCTGAACCTAGGAACCTTGCCGAATCTTTAATCATTAGACGAACCTACTAGCAACGAACCCTCTTAGCCAAACCCTTATAAACGAACTCTTTATATCACGTACCTATAGCTATGGCCGAACCTACTGTGCCAATTGACCTTCGAAGGTTCGCTGCCGCATAAAGGATTAAATCCAAAGTGTTGGTTAATCAGGGAAATTCAATACCTAAGGCTATTGAACTTAGTTGTAAGAACAAGGAAATGAATATACGAATACTCAAAGCTTAGAACGAACTAAGGAACATGCATTAGTGGATGATATTGCATAAGGTGTTAGTGTTCATTTCCATATTTACATCTAACACTTAGAAATTTCATACAAATGTATACGATCAAATTAGATTTTTCAATTGAAACACTCTAAGCTAAGTTATACACACGGACGAACAAAGAACTATGGGAACCAAAGATCTAGTAATAGGTTTAAGGTTAATTGAATATGATTAACCTAAGCCTAACTTGTTGATCATAAATTCTTAAAGTGTTAAATGTTTGACTTATAAATTTTGAATGGGAATAATGTAAACCATACATCACTAAGGTGTAATGGTCAATGGTTATGGATTTGGATTTTGAATGGGTAATAACTTAGAATTAGCTAGATTAAATCATTGAAGCACTTAGTAAATTAGGACACTTAGTTGCACACCGAGACCAAATCTTAGACGCGACGACTAATACGTAAACTTATAGTATTCGAATTTCTTTAAAACAACACAGGAACTGAAGATACTTAGTCTACAAACAAGAGTGCGCATTTCGTGGTAGTACATTAGACATCAACACAAGTGAGTACATTTGATATTGTACAAGCAAACAACCCGATCCAACAACTTGTTTACGTTTAGGGATAGATTTATTTAGAGTGTTAAGTTTTCGAATATAACTCGAAAAAATGAAATTCGATTCGATTTCAATTCGAAAAACACTAAATCAAAATTCGATTTGAATTTTCATATTCAAATTTGATTCTATTCGTAGTATAATATCAAATTTCGAAATTCATATTTTTAGGTCGATTTGATTCGAAATTAGAATTTAAATTATTTATATATTTTTTGTAGTTACTGTATTTAAAAATTAGGGTTTTTAATTAGGTGGTTTAGTTTATAAAACTAAAAGACTATTACACAAATGTCAATTTAATTATAAAATTCCCATAATTTTAACCCTTTTAAATACTCTAAACCTAAACACTAACAACAAAAGCGTAAATCACGAAGCTCTAAAAATTTATCATTTTGGTTGTTAATTTTTAATATTTTGATTACTTTTTACTTTATGTTTTTTGTATGTTATCACAACCATTATATATATTGAATTTTTATCATTTTATTTATTTATATAATATATCTAATATTACAACTAACAAACGTGAATTGTAATTGTGTTTTGTATATCATAATAGTATAATACATGAGGTGTATATATAATACATATATTTACATAAACAACCCTCTAATATAATAAAGTAATAAAGTTGTCTAATATTCCCCCTGAAGCTAAAGCCGGGAGACGACTTGTAGCTTGGACCGCAAAAGATTAAAACGTTCTGTTGATAATGGCTTTGTGAACACATCAGCAATCTGATCATGAGTGGAGATATGCTGAACCAGAAGTTTTCCTTTTGCAACCTTCTCTCGTACAAAATGAAAATCCACTTCAACATGTTTGGTACGAGCGTGAAAGACTGGATTTGTGGACAAATAAGTCGCACCGAGGTTATCACACCACAAGGTTGGAGTAGATGACATTGGAACTTGAAGTTCTTGTAAAAGCGTTTCAAGCCATGTAAGTTCTACGACTGTATCAGCCAAAGCTTTGTATTCGGCTTCTGTGAATGACCTCGAGACTGTCTTTTATTTGCGAGCGGACTATGAGACTAGATTAGATCCAAGATAGATGGCAAAACCCCCGGTGGATCGACAGTCATCAGGGAAGCCCACCCAATCCGCATTAGAATAGGCATGAATGGCGTCCGTATAAGCATGTAGGCGTGAGGTGGACTTGGAGTGAGAAGTAAACCATGATCAGAAGTGCCACAAAGGTATCGAAGTATACGTTTTACAGCAGACCAGTCATTTACAGTTGGAGAATGCATGAACTGGCATACTTTGTTAACCGCAAAGGAGATGTCTGGTTGAGAGAGAGTGACATACTGTAACGCACCGACCATTTGGCGATACTTGACTGGATTGTCAAAAAGATCACTATCATCAATAGAAAGATTGGCCGAAGAAGACATTGGTGACGAGACTAGTTTGGCAGAGGATAATCCGACACGTGTAAGAAGATCCCGAATGTACTTTTGTTGTGACAGAACCATGTCCGAACCTTGTCTAAGAATCTCAATACCGAGAAAATAGGACAGTGAAACCATATCCTAAAGAGCAAAAGTGTTACGGAGACTTGCAACCACCCTGTCAATTGCGGTGGAATCATTACCAATCAAGATGATGTCATCTACGTACACAAGCATGTATAGGAGGGTTTTATGGGATGATAGAATAAAGAGAGATGGATCTGTGTGTGAGTCATGAAAACCGAGAGCTAGTAAAGTAGAGCTATGGTGCTGAAACCAGGTGCGGGGTGCCTGCTTAAGACCGTAAAGTGATTTGTGAAGCTTTCACACATGATCCGGGTAAAGGGGATCAACAAATCCTTGAGGTTGAGACATGAAGACGGTTTCATGGAGATCGCCAAGAAGGAACGCATTTTGAACGTCCAATTGACGAAGTGGCCAGCGTTGTGTAACCGCAATAGACAACACGACTCGAATTGTTGTTGCTTTGACAACAGCTTTGAATGTTTCAGTGTAATCGATACCAGGTTGCTGATGAAATCCTTTGGCAACCAAGCGTGCTTTGTACCGGGTGATAGCACCAGTTTGATCAGTCTTAAGACGATAAACCCACTTGCAATCTACAATATTTGTTCCTCGAGTTCGTGGAACAAGGGACCAAGTGCCATTTCTTAGAAGGGCCGAGTACTCCTCAGCCATAGCTTTTTGCCAGAGAGGATTTTTGTGGGCAATGGTAAAAGAGGTTGGTTCAGTGGGTGAGGGAGTGGGAGTGGTGTGAAAGGAGTGAGGGGTATAAGGTTTAGTTTGTTATGGATTGGGCCGTAGGTGTGAGGGGCGTGGTCTGGTGGTAGATTGGGCCGAAGTGGAGTTGGAAATTGGATCAGATGTGGGGGTGGGCAGAGAGTTTGATCGACGGGTTGGATGGGTGTGAGATATGGCAGACGGTAGTGGATTGGGAGTTGTACCGGAAGGTTGAGATGGAGAATGTGTGAAGGGTGTAGTATTGTGTGTAGGTGGCGGATTTGGATATGTGGTGAATGGTGAATTAGGGAGAGTAGAAGGACAAGATTGAAGAAAAGGAAAAGAAGATTCATTAAACCTAACATGGAGAGCAATGTAGAGGCAGGAAGTGGCTAGATCAAAGCACTTGTAACCGTGATGAGAGGTACTATAACCGAGGAAGACACAGCGGATGGAACGAAATTCCATTTTATGTTTGTTGTATGGTCGAATGTGAGGGTAGCATTGGCACCCAAAGACACAAAGAAAGTCAACTTTGGGTTTTTGGTTTAAAAGATGTTCAAAAGGGGACTTCCAGGTTGTGTTGCGGGAGGGCATTTGGTTATGAGATAGGCAGCCGTGTCAAAGGCGAAGTGCCAGAAGCGAGCAGGAGTATTAGAGTGTGCAAGGAGGGTAAGTCATCTTTCAACAACGTGCCTGTGACGTCGTTCAACGATACCGTTTTGCTCACTTGTGTGAGGACACGACAAACGGTGAATGATACCATGAGTGGTAAAGAAAAGGGATAATTTTCAAAACTCACCTCCCCAATCAGTTTGGACCAATTTGAGTTTGGTATTAAATTGTCTTTCAACCATAATGATAAATTGTTTGAAAATGTCATACACATCAGATTTAAGTTTTAAAGGAAAAAACCACATGTATCTAGTGAAATGGGCAACACAAAGTTAAAAATAAGAATGTCCATCAATAGATTTGACAGGTGCTGGGCTCCACACATCACAAAAAACAAGATCTAAAACACAAGAACTTTGATAATCAGAAGAAAATAAATGAAGTTTAGATGATTTTCCAATAGAACAAGCATTACAGTGAGAAAGAAAATCATAATATGAAACAGGTAAATTGTATTTAGATAACATTGAATGAAAAAGCTGTAAATGGGGGTGTCCAAGGCGATGAAGCCAAATTGTTGAAAAAGCACGGCTTATGGAAAAGGAAAGTTTGTTGACCAGGGGTGCTTGAGGCTGATGAAAGGAATGCAACCCTCCGTTACTTGGACCCGTGAGGAGGATAGTGCGGGTAACCTTGTCCTTCACAACAAAAAAATTTGCATGAAATTCAAAGAAAACATTATTATCTTTACAAAATTGTTGAACTGATAATAAGTTGGTTTTAATAGCTGGAACATGAAGGATGTTTAGTGAAAAGGTTTTGGAAGGGGAGTAGAGTTTGGTGGAACCGATATGAAGAATAGGAAGGGCCTTATCATTGCCAACATGCAAGTTATCCTCTCCATAGTATGGCTCAGAAGTCTCAAAACCTGAAAGATCTGGGGCAACGTGATTGCTAGAACCTGTGTAGGGCAGCCAATTGTAGGAAGATGCTTGGGATGCGTCTTTGGCCGCGTATGGTTGATGGATCTCGATGTGGACACTGTGAGGGAAGATGACCTATTCCACATCTGTTGCATGTGTCATATATTGTGTTCAGATTGGACGCCCAAGTGAACTGATTTCTGGTACCCCTACCCATTTAAGGACGATGATTGTGACTGGTGTTGTGGCCCCCACGGTGTTGACTGCGGCCACAACCACGGGAGTTGTGGTTTCTATTGGTATAAAAAGCTTGAGGGGTTGGGGTTGTGGTGATGGACTGTAGTTGGTTGGTAAGTTGAGAGACAAGTTGATGCAAGGATGTAATGGGGTCAGGAGTGTTCGTGGAGGGATTGTGGAGCGGGGTTGGTGGTGGGCAGGACGAGTTGACTGCCACAAAGGCTTGAGCAGGAGAAACATCTGGTGGAGTCTTTTTGATCATGAAGTCATGATCAGACAAAAGAGCATGTAACTCATTGAAGTATGTGGGGAACTGACGGGTGAGGATTGTAGTTTTAAGATCATTATAATCTTCACGTAAGCCCGTAATAACGAGCATGACAAGGTCTTTCTCTTTCATGGGTTCACCTATGTTGGCTAGGGCATCAGAGTAGGACTGAGCCCGGGTGAGATATGCAGCCGGTGATTCATCACCACGCATGGCAATACGTAGCAGTTGTGTTTTTAGTGTGAACTCTCTGGAAGATGTATTGGATGCATAAGAACGTTCCAGAGATAGCCATAGATCACGCGACATTTCGCCTTAATCATGTGTAAAGGAGGCTTTGGAGATAGTCCATGTCAACAGTGTGCGAACATGTGCATCATTGGCGATCCAGATTGGATAGTTAGGGTTGGGAGTAGGTTCGTCTTTGTCTGTTGGTGCACGTAGGGTTTGTGGAGGGCAAGGAATGGTACCGTCGATATAACCAAACAGGTTATTGGTGATCAAGAATGGCTTGATCATGGCTTTCCAGAAGCCGTAATTTGTAGGAGATAGAGTAAAGCCAAATTTGTGGGCATAGTGTGAGGTTTTAACAGCAGCCGAGAAGGATGCGAGCAGGGCCATGACTATTCGTAGCAGGAAATTGAGAGGAAGAAGAAGAATGTTGTGTTGAAAAAAAAATCGAGGGACGCTTCTGATGATGATCGGCAATTAGGGTTATGTAACATCAGTGCCGGATGCGTGCCGGAATAGTGATCGCAACAGTAACTCGTACAGTAACTCAGGTACGCATTACGTGAAACTATGTTTACGCTATTGATGCATTATACTTGATACGAAACTATTATGCTATTGTCTGAAATCTGATTAAAACCTTAGGGTTTAACAGTTAGAAACATATCAGACAACCCAGTATGGGAGCACAGATACTTGATTTGATACTATTGTGTATAAACGTATGTGAGGTTAAACAGAACGAAACTATAACGGTTGATATTACGGAATACTAAACCGACGAATTACTCGTATAGGTGACGATCTGTACGAATGATTCTGAAAGTTTAATGTTCTGAAATAATGACTGAAAAGTAGAAAACAAAAGTTGGAAAGCCAAACCATCGTCGTGTTCGTTCGAATGAGGATTCGAACGAATACGCGCGATGGCGACGCGTTCTGACGAAACAAAAACGAACACGAAAAACGATACGAACGATAATAATTTTAAGGAAATAAAATATTTTCTATTTTACAATTTTGAAACTCATCATAAATAAAATTAAACGAAACTATTTTATTAGTTCGCGAACAAATTTACGAAACGCGTAAAAGTGATATAATTCGATAAATAATTTAATACAACGATATTTAAAATGATTTCTAGTAATAATCGTATTCTAAACATCCTAAAATAATTCTTTTTATTTTATTTACAAGAAACTCGTGTAAAATGCCGGAAACGCGACGAAAATACGAACCGAGCAACCGAAACGAACCCGAACACCCCCGGAGTATATAGGCCTTGAATGAGGCTATTTTTCTCATTTTCTACAAATCTTCTCTCTCTCTCTAACCCACCACCACCGTCACTTCTCTCTCTCTCTAAGATTTTTCACCTTCAAACATCAAGATCTCTCTCATTTGTGGATCAAATCGCGTGTTTTTAGAGCCTAAACGACGATCTTGAAGCCCTCTACAAGGAAGTACAACCGATCTAGCGATCTAACCAGCCAAAACCAAGGTATGAGGTCGAGAACATCACGAAAATTAGGGTTTTACAACCCATAGTCGACCCAACCCACCTCACCGGTTCTAAAACCTTTGGAAGCCAACCCTAAGTCTTCGAAGACCTGTTCTAGTGCACCATAACACCACGAGAACATCCTTGCTATGGTTCGAAAGAGGATGGGGTAGGGGATTACAGGGTTCGTGCAAGGCAGCAGGTGGCCGAACCTGCATGTCCCTGCCCGAACCTTTGAGTGGCCAGCACCTAACAACCACGAACCTTACCCCCTATCACCGAACCATTTCTCACAAACCTCAGCCACATGCGAACCAATTGGAAGTGACCGAACCTGCTGCTGTCACCAACCGGAGAACCTTTTTACGCACGACCGGCCGAACCTTGGAGGTCAGCCGAACCCCTGAGGGCACCGAACCTACACGTCCTACCCGCGAACCTACGACGACTGTTGCATGATATACGAACCTTTATGCATGTATACTACGAACCCTAATGGCCGAACCTAAACACCCACTAATCTGCGGCTGTCGAACCAAGTTACACGTGAACCGAGCATCTACGGCCGAACCTGTATAAGGTTGGCGAACCCCTGGACGAACCCTAAAGCCTAGCCGAACCCTTTTGATGGAACAAACCTTGAGCCGGAAGGGTTATAGGTTAGCTGGTTGATTAATCGGGTCCAACTCTCTTCTTTTTTTTTCTTTTTAGCCGAAACTTCCAGCAGCCTATGTAATTAATTTTCGGTTCACTAGCCATTAATCGGCCCAAATCATAAACGTGGTCTGCTGCCCAGTAATTAAGAATATGTCCCATTGTTAATTGGCCACAACTCCCTTGTTTTCAACCACATTACCGGCCCAACTCAATTGCTAAGGCCCACTACACCTATTCGGCCAATGCGTAGTAAACGGCCCAACACATATACCCGGCCCACACACATAACTTTTAGGCCCATTTATACATAAATGACTCAAAAAGGTTATCCGGCCCAACAAGTTCTAATGGTTAACTAACTAACAAATGAAAGTCTAAAATCAAGGATGAACACAACCATGGATTTTCATGTTAATTATCACAAATGTGATGATAAATTTGTTAAATAAACCATGCAAAGACTTAAAACTTATATGGAGATTTTAATCGTTAAATTAGACAGTGAATTGAGGATTTACAAACAATAAAGAAGGTTCAACACTACATTACATAATATTAAGAATTCCGGGCTAGATAATGAATGAGACTCTCGAGTGTTTGCCAACTTTGGGGTTAATACTAATACTTGCACGTACAACAAACCCTTACAAACTTATACTTATAAACTACAACACTATGAAATCAATACAGGAGCGTGAACATCATAACAAGTGCAAACGAAGAGCCCGTGCATTCTTATTCTACTCAGTCAATCACTACGGACACATGGTGAGTTCATTTGTCCCTTTTCAAACTTATTTGTTTTTACTTCGGGACTGAGAAACATGTTAAACATTTTAATAAACTATTGAAATGTTATTTAATGCTTTTAATCATGGGCTACGTAATTGCTAAACTTATTCTATAGCAGATCTTGTACCTATGTATTGAGATACATGAAAACTAAACCATGACGAAGCTAAGCCATTATCTATATAAGAGACATGTAATTGCTAAACTTCTGCTATTTCAGAGCTTTTGTCTGCATAGATGAGATATGTAATTGCTTGATTGTTTGTGTATGCATGGATTGTGTCTATGTATGAGATACGTAATTCCTAAACTTCTGCTATAACAGAGCTTGTATCTTGTATTGGAGACACGTAATTGCTAGACTAAGCATAACTAATTCATGAGATACGTAATGGCTAAACTTCTGCTAGAGCAGAGCTTGTATCTAGCCGTGAGCTACGTAATTGCTAAACGTCTGCTATAGCAGAGCTTGTACTCACGCATGAGATTAGGTAAAGCTAAACTTTGTGCGTGTGAAACTATGATGCTTGTTAAACTTACATTGAGGCTAATACTTATGAATGCTATAGACTTGTAAACTTTGAAACAGAAAACTTAACCTATGATGCGGAATGGGTTGAATGGTAGGTAAAATGCTTAATTATTATTAACAACAGTGTCATATGCGGATTAGTATGTGGTGGAACGGCGTCTGGGCGGGTTGTAGGCTCGACTCAGGGGTATGCCCTATATATAAGCATACCAATTGGGATATTACATGTGGAGTTAATGAGGTTAAGGTTTTACCGAAAGAGGTTTGTGAAAGCTATTTTAAACTTAAAAACTAAATGAACTCACCAACCATTGTGTTGACTTTGTTTTCTTACATGCTTTTTCAGGTGATGAACATGTATAAGCTAAGACTTTGAATTGCATGCTAGGCGGCCTAGATAGAGGACCTAGTTGATTTTGGAAGCACATATTTTGTTAATCATACGAATCACTTTTGGTTGTCTTGTACAGATTACAAGATAGAAAACTTTGATTCTTTTGTTAGGTTTACTGAGTTAAACTACTGAACATTGACATTGTAATTTAACTTAGTAATCCTATTTAAATGCTTTATTGTGCTTTAGTTATTCTTAAAATTGATGCTATGTAAACAATCTGATCATCACGATTATCACTCACGATATCGCGCACCGAGAACCTTCCGCCCGACGGGGACTTCGATCCAACCCCGCCGGCTCGGGGTGGGACAGATTGGTATCAGAGCTCAAGGTTATAGAGAATAATAGGTCATTTACTTAAACGGTTTGGCCTAGACTATAACTTAGGGACCCTCATGTAGAGAACTTAGGATTTATGTTTGCGTTGTGTCTTCTGCATTCGATCACTGCACTAACCAATATCTTTTGGTTATGATCAGAATGCCTCCCAAAAGACAACCGACCCCGGTGCCTACTCCACAGACTTCTGTACCACACTCTTCTACACCCTCACCGCCTGATTCACCACCGCCACCTCCTCCTCCACTAAACCCTCCTCCGAACCCGAATGCAGGTCCAAGCATTACTCAGATACTAGATCCTGCCACTATCCCTTTGGCGACGCTTCTGAGCACCCAACTCACAAGTCAACAGAAAGATGTCATCCCAGAGATGATAAACCGAATTCAAGGACATGGCAACAATTCCGGCCATACTACAGGAGAGACCAGTTGAAACACTAGTCATACTTTAGACTGCTCCTACAAATCCTTTGTAGGATGCAAGCCACCAAGCTTTACTGGTGTGGAAGGAGTTGTTGGACTGATCTAATGGCTGGAGAAAATGGAGAACACCTTGGACATAAGTAGTTGTCCGAAACACCACAAAGTTCGTTATGCGGCTGGATCTTTTAGCAAGCGAGCTTTGACATGGTGGAATTCTCAGATCAGAGCCCGAGGAAGGGATGAAGCAATGGCCATGCCATGGGCAGAATTCAAACTTCTTCTGAGAAACGAATTCTGTCCGAAACACGAACTGCAGCAACTAGAAGTTGAGCTCTCGAACCATGTGATGAAGGGAGCCGACCACATGACTTTCACCACACGCTACCATGAACTAGTAGCATTGGTGCCAGAGATGGTGTCAATTTTGGAAAATCTGATAAATCGATATGTAGTGGGTTTACCCTCCTGCAGTCAAAGCATTGTGTTGGCTGCAAATCCTGCTACTTTGGAGTCTGCCATTGCTCTTTCAGCTAAACTTACTGGGTAATGGTGAAGTCTGGAGTCCTGAAAGATGACACAGGGAAATCTAAGGAAGCAACAACAAAGAAGAAGCCTGATTACCACCAAAAGAAGAAACGAAAGGTCGTTAAAAACTATGCGGCCGTTACTCCTTTGAGATAGGCTCCTGCAGCACCTGCCAATCCTGCACCCAAGAACTATGGGGGAGTGTATCCTCAGTGTAATCAATGCAAGTACCAGCATCCTCCTAATGCACAATGTAGGAAGTGCACTAACTGTGGTCGATTTGGCCACTGGGTTGCAAACTGCTGCTCTCCTGCATTGCAAGATACTAACAATGCTGCTAGAGCACTACCTCCACCACCACCACCACCACCACCACCAGGAAACAACAATAACCGAGGATGCTATAACTGTGGAGAAATGGGTCATTTCTCCCGTGACTGTCCAAAGAGAGTGCAACAAGGAGCACAAGCACCTCGCGGACGAGCTTTTGTTATTGGAGCCAATGCTGCACGCCAAGACCCTAATGTGGTCACTGGTACATTTCTTTTACATGACTCTTATGCATCTATACTGTTTGACACTGGTGCAGATCAGAGTTTTATTTCATCTGATTTTGCACGAAAACTTAGTCTTACTGAGGAAACTTTAGACTCCCCTTACATTATCGAAGTAGCGAACGGAAAGCAAATTACAATTAGCACTATACTTAGGAGCTGCCCACTCACACTCACTGATCACACATTTACCATCGACTTGTTGCCGATGGAATTGGGCAGTTTCGACATCATTGTGGGGATGGATTGGCTATCACTCAATAGAGTTGAAGTCGTCTGTTCCGAAAAGCTACTTTGGATTCCAGTGACGAATGATCGTGTATTGGAAGTTTGTGGGGATCAAGCAAAGCGAAGCGTAAAGATCATATCTTGCCTAAAAGCGCGTAAGTGTCTACAAAAGAAATGCATAGCTTTCTTGGCCCATGTGGTGGAGAAAGAGAAAGACAAGAAAACCATACAAGACGTGCCGATAGTAAAGGAATACCCTGAAGTATTTCCTGAAGATCTACCTGGTTTGCCACCTGTGCGACCGGTAGAGTTTCGTATTGATCTGATTCCTGGAGCAACACCTGTTGCTAAGTCTCCTTACAGGTTAGCACCTTCGGAGATGCAGGAATTGTCAAACCAACTACATGAGCTGCTTGATAAAGGTTTCATCTGACCGAGCTACTAACCTTGGGGAGCTCCGGTTTTGTTCGTGAAAAAGAAGGATAGATCCTTTCATATGTTCATAGACTACAGGGAGCTAAACAAACTAACCATCAAGAATCAGTATCCACTACCGAGGATTGATGATTTGTTTGATCAATTGCAAGAAGCTCGATACTTTTTAAAGATCGATCTGCATTCCGGACACCATCAGCTTAGAGTACAAGACGAAGATATACCCAAGACGTCGTTTTGTACCAGATACGGGCATCACGAGTTCATGGTGATGCCTTTTGGTCTGACGAATGCACCCGCGGTTTTCATGGATCTCATGAACCGAGTGTGTAAGCCGTATTTAGATCAATTTGTTATTGTTTTCATTGATGACATATTGATCTATTCTAAAAGCAAACCAGAACACGAGCAACATCTTAGAACGATCTTGGAACTATTAAAGGAAGAGAAACTTTATGCCAAATTCTCTAAGTGTGAGTTTTGGTTAAAAGAGGTTCAATTCCTAGGACACGTAGTTAACAGTGAAGGAATACATGTTGATCCTGCCAAGATCGAGGCAATAAAGGATTGGGACACTCCGAAGACACCTACGGAGATACGTTCCTTTCTAGGCTTAGCAGGCTACTACAGAAGGTTCATCTCGAACTTTTCTAAGATAGCTCTGCTACTTACAAAGCTGACACAGAAAAGCGAGCCGTTTGCTTGGGAACAGAAGCAAGAAGAAGCGTTTCAGACTTTGAAGCAAAAGCTATGTGATGCTCCAATCTTATCTCTCCCAGACGGTTGTGATGACTTTGTTGTGTATTGTGATGCATCCCATCAGGGACTTGGCTGTGTACTGATGCAGCGGGACAAAGTTATCGCGTATGCTTCGAGACAACTGAAAATTCATGAAAAGAACTACACTACTCATGATCTGGAACTGGGAGCAATGATATTTGCTTTAAAGATTTGGAGACATTACTTATATGGCACCAAGTGTACCATATTTACAGATCACAAAAGTCTGCAACACATATTTGATCAGAAGGAACTCAACATGCGACAGCGATGTTGGGTTGAGCTTCTGAATGACTATGACTGTGTAATCAAGTACCATCCGGGCAAGGCAAACGTTGTAGCTGATGCCTTGAGCCGGAAGGAACGAGTCAAACCTTACGCGTCAGAGTAATGGGAATGACTGTGCAGACAAACTTACACGACAACATTATGCAAGCACAACAAGAGGCGATTGAACGAGGAAACTTGAAGAAAGACTTAGATTGTGGAGTGGAAAAGCAACTAGGAACAAAACCTGATGGACTTGTTTACTACAAGGATCGTGTATGGATTCCTGCAATAGATGAGTTAAGAAAGCTTATTCTTGATGAAGCACACAAGACCAAATACTCTGTGCATCCCGGTGCTGATAAAATGTACCAAGACTGACATGCGTATTATTGGTGGTCGGGTATGAAGAAAGACATAGCCGAGTATGTTGGTCGATGCCTTACTTGTGCTAAGGTGAAGGCAGAACACCAGAAACCGTCAGGTTTACTAGAATAGCCTGAAATTCCACTATGGAAGTGGGAACAGATAGCTATGGACTTTGTTACTAAGCTACCCCGCACTTCCAGTGGACATGATACTATTTGGGTTATCGTTGATCGATTAACCAAATCTGCTGATTTCTTGCCGAAGCGAGAAACTTACACAATGGATAAACTAGCAAAGCTTTACAACAACGAGATAGTGGTACACCATGGTGTGCCATTTCTATCATTTCAGATCGTGATAGCAGATTGACATCAAGGTTCTGGCAAACATTGCAGAAATCTCTGGGGACACAATTAAACTTGAGTACAGCTTATCATCCACAAACAGATGGTCAAAGCGAACGTACTATACAAACCCTGGAGAACATGTTAAGAACTTGTGTTCTAGACTTTGGTGGAAATTGGGATTCTCACTTGTCACTAATTGAATTATCCTACAACAACAGCTATCATAGTAGCATCAGATGTGCACCGTTCGAGGCTCTCTATGGTCGCAAGTGTCGATCGTCGATCTGTTGGTCGGAAGTGGGAGATAATCGTATCACCGGGCCAGAACTTATTCAAGAAACTACAGACAAAATACCTCAGATACAACGGTTACAAGCAACACGAAGCAGACAAAAGAGCTATGCCGATAAACGGCGCAAGCCGTTGGAATTCCAAGTGGGAGACCGTGTCATGTTAAAGGTTTCCCCATGGAAGGGCGTAGTCCGTTTTGCAAAGAAAGGCAAACTAACACCACGGTACGTGAGACCGTTCGAAATTATCGAACGCATTGGTCCTGTGGCGTACAGATTAAGCTTACCGGATGAACTTAGTGGTGTACACGATGTGTTTCACGTCTCAAACTTGAAGAAATGCCTAGCCGATGAAACTCTTATCATACCGGTTGAAGAAATTCAATTGGATGAACACTTACGTTTTGTTGAAGAACGTTTAGAGATTATGGATCGCAAGGTTAAGAAACTTAGGCGAAGCCGTATTCCGATCATTAAGGTTCGATATAACTCAAGGCGTGGACCCGAGTTTACTTGGGAACGTGAAGATCATATGAAGAACAAGTATCCCCAACTCTTTTCAGAGGAAGCCGTACCGAATAACGAGTCTTAAATTTCGGGACGAAATTTCTCTAACAAGGGGAGACTGTAACATCAGTGCCGGACGCGTGCCGGAACAATGATCGCAACATTAACTCGTACAGTAACTCAAGTACACATTACGTGAAACTATGTTTATGCTATTGATGCATTATACTTGATACGAAACTATTATGCTATTGTCTGAAATCTGATTAAAACCTTAGGGTTTAACAGCTAGAAACATATCAGACAACCCAGTATGGGAGCACAGATACTTGAATTGATACTATTGTATAAACGTATGTGAGGTTAAACAGAACGAAACTATAACGGTTGATATTACGGAATACTAAACCGACGAATTACTCGTATAGGTGACGATCTGTACGAATGATTCTGAAAGTTTAACGTTCTGAAATAATGACTGAAAAGTAGAAAACAAAAGTTGGAAAGCCAAACCATCGTCGTGTTCGTTCGAATGAGGATTCGAACGAATACGCGCGATGGCGACGCGTTCTGACGAAACAAAAACGAACACGAAAAACGATACGAACGATAATAATTTTAAGGAAATAAAATATTTCCTATTTTACAATTTTGAAACTCATCATAAATAAAATTAAACGAAACTATTTTATTAGTTCGCGAACAAATTTACGAAACGCGAAAAAATGATGTAATTCGATAAATAATTTAATACAACGATATTTAAAATGATTTCTAGTAATAATCGTATTCTAAACATCCTAAAATAATTCTTTTTATTTTATTTACAAGAAACTCGTGTAAAATTCCGGAAACGCGACGAAAATACGAACCGAGCAACCGAAACGAACCCGAACACCCCCGGGGTATATAAGCCTTGAATGAGGCTCTTTTTCTCATTTTCTACAAAGCTTCTCTCTCTCTCTCTCTAACCCACCACCACCGTCACTTCTCTCTCTCTCAAAGATTTTTCACCTTCAAACATCAAGATCTCTCTCATTTGTGGATCAAATCGCGTGTTTTTAGAACCTAAACGACGATCTTGAAGCCCTCTACAAGGAAGTACAACCGACCTAGCGATCTAACCAGCCAAAACCAAGGTATGAGGTCGAGAACATCACCAAAATTAGGGTTTTACAACCCATAGTCGACCCAACCCACCTCACCGGTTCTAAAACCTTTGGAAGCTAACCCTACGTCTTCGAACACCTGTTCTAGTGCACCATAACACCACGAGAACATCCATGCTATGGTTCGGAAGAGGATGGGGTCGGGGATTACAGGGTTCGTGCAAGGCAGCAGGTGGCCAAACCTGCATGTCCCTGGCCGAACCTTTGAGTGGCCAGCACCTAACAACCACGAACCTTACCCCTATCACCGAACCATTTCTCACGAACCTCAGCCACATGCGAACCAATTGGAAGTGACCGAACCTGGTGCTGTCACCCACCCGCGAACCTTTTTACGCACGACCGGTCGAACCTACAATGGACCACCGAACCCTCAAGACATGGCCGAACCTTACTGTTCAACGAACCTGTATGCGTGAGCCATGAGACAAACCAGCCGAACCTTGGAGGTCAGCCGAACCCCTGAGGGCACCGAACCTACACGTCCTACCCACGAACCTACGACGACTGTTGCATGATATACGAACCTTTATGCATGGATACTACGAACCCTAATGGCCGAACCTAAACACCCACTAATCTGCGGCTGTCGAACCAAGTTACACGCGAACCGAGCATCTACGGCCGAACCTGTATAAGGTTGGCGAATCCCTGGACGAACCCTAAAGCCTAGCCAAACCCTTTTGATGGAACGAACCTTGAGCCGGAAGGGTTATAGGTTCGCTGGTTGATTAATCGGGTCCAACTCTCCTCTTTTTTTTTCTTTTTAGCCGAAACTTCCAGCAGCCTATGTAATTATTTTTCGGTCCACTAGCCATTAATCGGCCCAAATCATAAACGTGGTCTGCCGCCCAGTAATTAAGAATATGTCCCATTGTTAATTGGCCACAACTCCCTTGTTTTCAACCACATTACCGGCCCAACTCAATTGCTAAGGCCCACTACACCTATTCGGCCCATGGGTAGTAAACGGCCCAACACATATACCCGGCCCACACACATAACTTTTAGGCCCATTTATACATAAATGACTCAAAAAGGTTATCCGGCCCAACAAGTTCTAATGGTTAACTAACTCACGAATGAAAGTCTAAAATCAAGGATGAACACAACCATGGATTTTCATGTTAATTATCACAAATGTGATGATAAACTTGTTAAATAAACCATGCAAAGACTTAAAACTTATATGGAGATTTTAATCGTTAAATTAGACCGCGAATTGAGGATTTAGAAACAATAAAGAAGGTTCAACACTACATTACATAATATAAAGAATTCTGGGCCGAATAATGAATGAGACTCTCGAGTGTTCGCCAACTTTGGGGCTAACACTAATACTTACACGTACAACAAACCCTTACAAACTTATACTTATAAACTACAACACTATGAAATCAATACAGGAGCGTGAACATCATAACAAGTGCAAACGAAGAGCGCGTGCATTCTTATTCTACTTAGTCAATCACTACGGACACAAGGTGAGTTCATTTGTCCCTTTTCAAACTTATTTGTTTTTACTTCGGGACTGAGTTGCATGTTAAACATTTTAATAAACTATTGAAATGTTATTTAATGCTTTCAACTTAAACATGATGCTTATAATGATTCTTATGCTTGAAAACTAGTATGCGTTGAGAAACTATAAACTTGATAGTTACACTACAAACTAGAAGCTTGAAACTATATGTTAGTTACTTATGCGAGAAACTATATGCTTAAACTTGAGACTTTATGCTTATGCTTGAAGCTATATACTAAACTTGAGACTTGATGCTTGTGCTATGAAATTCAAGATGAAACTATAAGTGGATGCTTGAATCTATATGCTTGAAACTATGATTGCACGCGAAATACTAAGCATGTATCTAATCATGGGCTACATAATTGCTAAACTTCTGCTATAGCAGAGCTTGTACCTATGTATTGAGGTACATGAAAACTAAACCATGACGAGGCTACGCTATTATCTATATAAGAGACATGTAATTGCTAAACTTCTGCTATAGCAGAGCTTTTGTCTGCTTATATGAGATATGTAATTGTTGGATTGTTTGTGTATGCATGGCTTGTGTCTATGTATGAGATACGTAATTGCTAAACTTCTGCTATAGCAGAGCTTGTATCTTGTATAGGAGACACGTAATTGCTAGACTAAGCTTAACTAATTCATGAGATACGTAATGGCTAAACTTCTGCTAGAGCATAGCTTGTATCTAGCCGTGAGCTACGTAATTGCTAAACTTCTGCTATAGCAGAGCTTGTACTCACGCATGAGATTAGGTAAAGCTAAACTTTGTGCGTGTGAAACTATGATGCTTGTTAAACTTACTTTGAGGCTAATACTTATGAATGCTCTTTACTTGTAAACTATGAAACAGAAAACTTAAGCTATGATGCGGAATGGGTTGAATGGTAGGTAAAATGCTTAATTATTATTAACAACAGTGTCATATGCGGATTAGTATGTGGTAGGACGGCATCTGGGCGGGTTGTAGGCTCGACTCAGGGGTATGCCCCATATATAAGCATACCGATTGGGATATTACATGTGGAGTTAATGAGGTTAAGGTTTTACCGAAAGAGGTTTGTGAAAGCTATTTTAAACTTAAAAACTATATGAACTCACCAACCATTGTGTTGACTTTGTTTTCCTACATGCTTTCTCAGGTGATGAACATGTATAAGCTAAGACTTTGGATTGCATGCTAGGCGGCCTAGATAGAGGACCTAGTTGATTTTGGAGGCACATATTTTGTTAATCATACGAATCACTTTTGGTTGTCTTGTACAGATTACAAGATATAAAACTTTGATTCTTTTGTTAGGTTTACCGAGTTAAATTACTGAACATTGACATTGTAATTTAACTTTGTAATCCTATTTAAATGCTTTATTGTGCTTTTGTTATTCTTAACATTGATGCTATGTAAACAATCTGATCATCACGATTATCACTCACGATATCGCGCCCCGAGAACTTTCCGCCCGACGGGGACTTCGATCCAACCCCGCCGGCTCGGGGTGTGACAGGTTAGGCTGGCTGTGATACCATAACAAACGTGAATTGTAATTGTGTTTCGTATATCATAATAGTTGAATACATGAGGTGTATATATAATACATATATTTACATAAACAACCCTCTAATATAATAAAGTAATAAAGAAGTCTAATAACAACTTAGATGTTGGTTATTTGATATTTGGATGTTTAAGGTTTTGTTTATTTGATATTTTGAATTTCTAAAGATAGCAAGTATAAACAATTTTTTAATTAAACTCAATCAAACCAATTTGAATTTGGATCGATATCAAATCGAATTCGGATCGAATTCTGAATTCGAATACTCTTAAAAAGTTTAAAATTTGAAATCATCGATTCGAAATCATTCGAATCAAAATATTCGAGCTATTTGAAATTCGATTCGATAAACATCCCTACATCTATTTATTGTTAAGAGGGTGGCAAGGCCCTCACTCACAAGAGTCTGACAGAGAAAAAAACAGGTTCATTTTTTATTCATTTGCAAGAAAAAAAAATATATATATTAGGCTTCCTAATCATTTGTAGTTAGGCCCCTATTATGAGTAAAGTTGATGGAAAGTTAAAAAAAAAAAACATACATAACTTTTAATGCTAAGAATCAGTAATAACATTTACTATCCGTAAATTAACGTATTGACGGACCTCTTTAATTTACTTTAAATGGCCCATTTTACTTATTGTAACCATGCAATCTGTTTGACCCATTTTAGTAAACCTATTTTTTGCTCCCACTGAATGAAAATCTTCAATCTGTTGCTGTTTAAGGTTACATTCGTAATTCCGTATTGAGGGACGATCGAGAAAATTTACACTTGTTTACGGCTGTACTGGTTTTGCATTGGCTGTTTTTCTTTACGTTTAGTCGTAGTCACACCTTCGTCTAGGTATTAAGTAACATAACGGACACATGAGAGCATAAAGTTAAGCAAACAATAAATTTAACATGATAATAACAAAATAAATACGTGAATACATGTAATTAAAAGTGTTATTCTTATACACTCAATTTCAAATGTATTGTTAGCTCATTTTTTTTACCGGAGTCACTATATTCAATACTCTTGTTTCTACCAAGTTAATAGGAGTGTTTTAAAAAACTGAAATTCATTTAAAACCATAAAATGAACCGCATTTGCAATCTAAAAAATTGAACCAAATTCTGAATTCAATGTTGATTTGGTTTCTAACCGAATTCAAATTATGAATTCGGTTTTAGTTACGTTATCGGTTCTATATATGTTTTGAATTTGATTTGTTTGGTTTATAAGGTAAACTGATTTAACCGAATTAGATATAATTTTTATAAATATTATATAAGGTGGAATTTGGTTTATTTGATTGAATTCGGTTAAATTTGATAACCAATGCGTTCCAGTTCGGTTTTCATTTCGGCAGAAAAAATAAATTCATAAACCGAACCAAATAAATCATTTAAACAACAAATCAAACCGTTGTACACACCCACAACTCGATGTTACAATTTTTAAATTGTTTTTGGCTAACAAAGCTGGATCAAATAAAATAATAACGCAAAACAAAGAATAAAAACACAATGTCAATAAACATCATCAAGAATATATTAGCAACTCCTTTTCAAACATCTTTAATTTTAGTTATTTTAAAGATACTCAATTATATTTACGTAGTCTCTCTAAAAATTCAAAAGGATTAAAAAAATTGACTTATATGTTCGAATAACGATTCGAAAATCATCGATGTCGCGCCCCAACTCTCATAAGGTAGGTCCGTACGTCTATGTCTATAATTTCAACCTTCAGTACTTATTAACTCTAGGCCACATGTTATGCATGTGCCCATGTTATTCACCTACAATTTCCCCAAATTTCATTTGACAGAATTATCAAGTAAAACTCACAAGTCAGCATTTTGAACAAAATAAAAATAGCATCATGTAAACCCTTTGGCTAAGTGTTGCGCCTCGCATAACCCAGGAATAAAAATTTCTTGGTAGTTTAATCTTGTTTCCAGACACCAATTTATTGTAAACAAACATCAAGTTAAATAATATGAACATTGAATTAATGCTTTTAACTTTTTTGGGAGCAATCTTAATAAATTTTACGATAGGATTTCAAGCCTAATAGTAGTCCCTTGACATGACACGTCTTGAGTTGAAGTTTAGTCTGGAATAAATAGTGCTTTAGGTGGAGCTAAGAGTTTTTATTAATTGTGGGTTTCCTCCTAGGCAAGTAGGTCACATTACCACGTTCTGTTTTTCGAGGGAAGGTTGTTATATTTGTCAGGATGAACCCAATAATCGACCGTTTGTTGTTTAATAAAAAAGATCAAACTTAACTTTTCAAGCTCTACTTAGCAAAGAACCTTTAATTCTTTTAAAAAGAAGTAAATTATGTGCTTTGTCACTCACTCTTGGCAAGAATTACTATATATATATAATTAAAATAGATGAAAATGAATAGTGCCGCCACCACCACCACCACCGGAACCTATTGATTATATATGTTCAAGATCATTTATATATATATATATATATATATATATATATATATATACACACATATTATTTATATGTTTAATCAATGTAGTGCATAACGATTTGAAAATTTAGACTTAAACCATTAAAAGTTTTTTAACTTTAAAAAAATAGGAAACAGAGATAATTGTATTAAATTTAGTAGATTTTCTTAGGGATTTGAGTTTTTATTAAACTTGAGATATTTGCTTACAGATTGAGGTTTTTGTTTTAATTCCAACGATTGGTGAGACGGATTTTATGAGTAATTTTTCTACTTTTTAACAAATTTGTGAGAATTTTGTATGATCATATGTTTTTCTGAAAAATTTGTATATAATTTGTGATGAAAGATTTGATTTTGCTATGCAACTTATGCTTTTGCAAATGATATATAATACTTGTTCTTAAGATTATACTGTGATAACGCGCCGCAATGACGCGGGGTGAATAAACCTGGTTATAATTATATGTATGTTTTTTTATTTTTCTTTCTTTTCTCGTTAATTGTTGCCAGTTAAAGTGTATACGAATAAGTCCATCTATTTTCTTTGTTAATGACAGGGGCATTTTAATGTTTTTATTAATACATTGTTCAATCTCTTAATGCAAAGAGTTGATAAAAAAAATGCTAATCTTTTTTAATCTTAAAAGATGGGTTCCAATAAATATAAGGGTTATTGGAATTTAATACTCCCAACTTTCACCTTTTAGCCGGCAATACTCCCTACTGAAGAAATGTTCACCAACACCCCCAACTTTCAACATATTTTCTTGTGGCACTCCCCGGTTAACGAAATGTAAACGGTGTTAAGTTTTTGATGATGTGGCATTGAGTTTTCCACCTCACCTGCTGATTTGGCTTTTTTTTTCCTTTTATGTTCTTTCTTTTACACACATGGCATCTCATTAATAACTAAAACCATTAGTCGATCATCTGCTTTGATCCTCACAAATTGAAGCCCTAGTTCTCTTCTTCTTGAAGCTCGTTTGAATCGAATTGAAGACTGATCAAATTGAAGACACATCGTCCTCCTCGTTGATATTCGAAGCCCTAATTCGTCCATTGCCTAGTGAAAAATATTGGCTCGTTTGTGCTGTGGCTGGGTTTTTAGGTAAGAATGCTGAGGAGTTTGTTGATGAGTGTTACCACAAGGAAACATACATGAAGTCTTATGAGTGGACCATTCCTCCATTGCCTAGTGAAAAATATTGGCCTGTTGTAAATTGTCCATTAAATCCCCCACCAATAAAAGTAGCTCCTGGTAGGCCGAAGAAGAATAGGAAAAGAGATCCACATGAAGATCCTAAAAAACCAGGGAGACTTACAAAGCATGGAGTTGTGATGACTTGTGGTAATTGTGGGGGAAGGGGCCATAACAAGAGGAAGTGCACTTCAAAATCCATTTCTGAACCTCCTGCTAAAAGGCCAATGGGCAGGCCTAGGAAAACAACTCAACAACAGGTACATTTCAATCTTATAATATTACTTTACTTACAATCAAGTCCACTTCTAAATCTCCTTTTTTGGTTTTGTTATACAGTTAAGTCAATGTACTCAACAATCAAGTCAAGTCAGCAGCCAGCAAAACAGTCAACCTGTCAATCCGTCAAGTCAACAGTCAAGTGAAAGAGGAAGAGGACGTGGAATGTCAAGGGGAAGGGGTCATGGATCAAGAGCCTGATATTTGATTATGTTTAGTCTACTTATTTTGGTTGTTAATTTGCTCATTTTGGTTGTTTAGTTTAGTCTAAGTCATTTTGCTTATGAACTCTAAGTCATTTTGGTTGTTAGTTTGGTCATATTGGTTGTTAACTCTAAATCATTTGGGTTTTTAATTTGATGATTATGGTAAACTATTGTATTCAGTTCCAATTTGAATGTTATGACTTGTATTCTCAACTTCAGTTTCCTATCCTGTCAAAATTTAGATGAAATCATAAACAAGAATAACTTTGAATAACCAAAACAATAACTTTCATTCATAACCCAAAAGATTACACATGCATTTGAAACATTACAATTGCATTTGAAACACCTATGCTATTACATATAAAAGAAAAACCATATGCCAATGACAACAAATACTAAACCTAAAACATTTCTTATCTTATATTTAGCCTTTGATTTCTGCAACATTTCTTTCAAATGTTTATTCTCTTCTGTCAATAGCATCTTCTCTAACTCTAAATTCCTCATCTTCATCACCTCATAACTCTTAGGATTTTCTGGCAAAAGACTGGTCATGCAACTTTCATGCTCTCTGAACATAGTATCTACATCTTCTTTCCATAAAAAAAATTTGCAATCCATATTCTACAATACAAAGCATCGTGTGAATTTAGAAACTTCAAATGTAAAATAGAAAAATGAAATCAAGAACTTACAGGTCAAATGTAAAATAGAAAAATGAAATCAAGAACTTACAGGCCATAAAGGGCATCCATAAAATTCCTGTCCAATTCGAGAACTTTTGCGTTGAACAACACGACGAACAACAATCAGATCGTGCTTACAGTACAGATTGCGATCCAAATCCATCTTAAAGATTTTGGGGTTTTTGCTCACGCTATGTGCAGTACTTGAAGTTGAGCTCATGATTGCTGCAATTGAAGGTGATTATGGTGTTAGGGTTTTGAAAAATCAATGCCTGTGGAACGAAAAGATCAAGAAGAAGAGAACTAGGGCTTCAATTTGTGATGATCAAATCAGATGATCGACTAATGGTTTTAGGTTATTAATGAGATGCCATGTGTGTAAAAGAAAGAACAAAAAAGAAAAAAAAAGCCAAATCAGCAGGTGAGGTGGAAAACTCAATGCCACATCATCAAAAACTTAACACCGTTTACATTTCGTTAACCGGGGAGTGCCACAAGAAAGTATGTTGAAAGTTGGGGGTGTTGGTGAACATTTCTTCAGTAGGGAGTATTGCCGGCCAAAAGGTGAAAGTTGGGAGTATTAAATTCCAATAACCCTAAATATAAACCCTTATTCTCAATCTCTACCTATTTATCACATAGGAATTTGCTACCACATGTATCTGAACAGTGACCTTCTTTCTCTTTCTTTTTGGCACCACCGTCGTCTTCTATGACAAGAATCCTACGTTCTCTCTCTCTATCTATCACGGCCACAATTGAGTTTGAAGCAGCCTCATGTTCCGCGAATCTTTTACTATTTGTACTGATGACATGTCGTCGACATATTAAAAATTATTATTGTGCTTTGTTTAATTAAAATGTACATTGAATTTTACTTTTAATATGTCGACGTATTTAATGTATGCTGAATTTTCTTTGTAGTGATCATCTGCGCAAATATAGTATATTCTGAACGGTTTTTTCAATTAATTAATTTGTTTGGGGATAACTTGACAATGTTTTCAAGTTTCTCTCAATTTCATTTGATCTTTTAAAGTTTTCAATATTTTTCTAATTTTTTAGTTCAAATCATTTAGGGCTTAAACCGTACTAGTTTGGTGTGTGTTTCAAATTCTGTTTATATGTATACAAATATATGTAGTAAGTTATTTAAAGGTTAGTTTTAAAAATAAATTCAGTGTTAGGTCCTATATTTTTCTTTATAAGTTAACATACAAAAGCGTATTAACAATAAATACTTTAAAAACAACCAAAAAAATGTCAACCTTAAACAATCCAATTTCACACCATTAACAATATATACAACATTTGGGTTTAACTAATTTCCATGTTTGATCGCGTGAATAATGTATTTCCGATAACCGCAGTCATCATCCTATTTTCACCATTAGTTCATAAGAACTAAATATGTCAACTCGTATGCACCTCTGATCAAATTTGGCAACAAAACAAAGTTTAGGTCAAAAAACACTGGCCGATGTATGGTACACTAGGTCCAGTGTGCCATACGCCAACTTTTGGTGTACAACAGAGAACATCCAGTGTATGGTACTCTAATCTGGCTTATAATCTGTTCATCATATTATACATCTAGTCAACTATATTTTATGATTTTTGCGTTTCCGAACAATCCCAACTTAACCAAAACACATATATTTGATATCCAAACATGTAATGACATCAAAACATCAAGACCTAAGAATCAATTGTAATCAATTTCACATAGATCAAAATAAGCCCAAGAATAACTTTGCCAACATGTCGTTTCAAACAACACCTTAGGCGTCCTTTTTCATTAAAGATTGCCAAGTTAGGTTTTCACATCACCTGCGATTTTCTTAACTTCTATAAACCCTGTAGAGCCCAAGAAAAGAAGAAGAGACTGACAAAATTAAGTTGAAGAATAACTCGAAGTCAAAGTACTCGGCCAAGAAATTTGAGCTTCGTGAACTTTACATTTCATGAACTTGTATGCTAGTATAAATAGACATACTTTGTACATGTATGGGTCCGGATCCCGAGGTATTCTCTTCTAGACGTATTGAACATTATCTTGTAAAGTTCGCAACTTTATTAATACAAACCACTTGTTTCTTCTTCTGTCTTGTATTCCACACTATTTAGAAGATTGTTGCTGCTTATTTGGCTGGTCAAGTTGGTATTTAATCACCTTTGAAACCTACAAGTGGTATGAGAGACTTGGAGCGCTTAATAGCATCAAGACTCAAGCTTTTTGCATCAAGTGTTCGAATTTTGTGTTCATCTTTGGATTGGGGATCTGCTTAATCAATTTGGAGCTCAAAATCTTGAAGAAAAATCAATTGGTTATTTCTGAAGATTTCGTGAACTTCTATCTTCAGATACATCTGTCTTCGTGAACTTTAATGTTTGTGTACTCAAGTTTCAGTTACTTTGATTTTTGTGTACTTCAAGTTTTGGTTACTTTGTGTTTCATATACTTCAAGTTTCGGTTACTTTGAGATTCATACACTCTGGTCTTCGTGCATATCAGTGACTTCAATTCGTGTACTTCACTTCGTGTACATCTAGTATTCGTGTACTTCAATAACTTCGTGTATTTCAGTGATTTCTTGTAGTTCAGCATCTCGTGAACTTCAATTTTCGAGTACTCTATTTTTTCATGTAACACCCCGACCGATGGCGGAAACGTCGGGATGCCACGAGGGATGTGTAGATTGTTCAAAAGCTCGTGGGCATCTAAATACATATCATCATATATCAATCAAGCCAAATAAATGTTTATACAAAAATCATGTTCATCATAAATCAATTACATCAAATACACAAAAGATTTAGCTAAACTAACTAAACTCTAATCGCCAGAAATTTAGTTAATTAGCTAAGTCCAAGATCCTATATGATGATGTCCAAAATAGAAGAGATCACCCTCTTCATCCTACTTGTCTCCATCACCTGAAACATGTAAGAAATCTAGTGTCAACTACAAAGTAGTTGGTGAGTAATCATAAGTTTTTATACTTAAAATGTTTTATAAAATGAGTTTAAGAGTTTGTGTTTGAAAAGGGTTTTATAAAAACTTTTTGAAAAATGAGTATAAAAACTTATAGTTTAGCTGAGAAAATCCACAATAATGCCTGTATGAGATAATCCAACCAATCTCCAAACACAACAATCAAACACATACACAAACACATAATCACATATCCAATCAGTCATAGTCAATCATAGATAATCATAGTCAATAATAGATAATCCAACCACATAACCAATCAATCAATCTCAACATCAATATTCTCAAGTAATATTTGTGACTATACATGGTCATTATGTAATTAACATAAGTTAAAAACATGATCCATGGAGTGGTAGCTAACCACGTGGCTATACATGAAGTCAAAGCAATTAACCGGAGTTAAAGTTGATGATTCACGGAGTGGACAACATCCACGTGACAATACATGATGTCAAAGCAATTAACCAAAGTCAAAAGCAATGATTCACGGAGTTTGTGACAATACTTGTAATCTTTGTTATTGACCGAAGTCAATAACAATGTTTACACGGATATAAGATAATAAGAGATAATCCATAATAAATAATAATTTTTATATTGTGAATATCATATTGATAAACAGGTATTAACCTTGTGTTACCAAAATAATATTTAAATTTGGTATACATGCTTCACCTCCGAGTTTTAAAACAAAACAGTTTAAAGAAAGGGAGGTTGTGAGAACTCACCTGATTCCTTAAAATCTGTGCTTTCGTAATATGCGCGCTCGCGTAAGTGATGTCCAACAACTCAATGATCTGTAATTATCGTATGTTTGTGCTCATAAGTGTATGCGTTTTATTTCAATCGACTAATCATAAGTATTTGCTTTCATGGGTTAGATGTTACATTAAATTAGTGTGTTTAACCCAAGTCAAGTCATAACACTCAATTCTTTATAACCAATCATAATACAAGTGCTTTAGACTCGATAGTTTTACTTATCAATTGAGGATATCTAATTAGGATCTAGTGTGAATACTCCTCATAGTTTCGTACGCTAACTCATATGTACTATCTTGATTCATACACACCCAACACGCATACCTACATGGTTACTAAATTCCACCACCTTTATTTACTTTATAAAATCCACTTTGTGTTTAAAGTAGTTGTAATTAAATTGTTCACATGGAAAATTGGGTTTTTACTCAACACTTTCAATACTCCTATGATTCTAGAATTTTAAGAAAATTAGGTTATCAAGAAAGGTGGTGACCTAAGGTTCCCATGCATGCATGCTTTTCCATCATTCTTCTTAGTTCTTGTCACCCTATTAACCCTAATTATTACTTAGCCATTATGATTCAAAGAAAAAGATAGGTGGGCAGCGAACCTTATTACCCAAAAGAAATAGGTTCGGCTCCCATGTTATAAGGTTCGGCGCATTATAAAGGTTCGGCCTTTTAGGTGGGTTCGCTGCATGCAGAACAGCCTCACGAACCCTTTTAGCCCGTAGGTTCGCGAGGGTTATAGGCTCGGCCAATACAATAGAAGATTCGGCTGCTTTGCCCTAGACGAACCTTAAGGTTCGTGGCCCCATGGTTCGCCACTGAGACAGGTTCGACCAGTGAAGGGTTCGTGGGAGGCAAAAAGGTTCAGCCAGAGCTGATGCAGGGTTCGCCACTTGGTTTTCCCGCCCAAGAAAGGTTCGGCTAGAACCTTACAGGTTCGCCAACCTGTGGTCGCGATCCAGCAGCTCCTGCATCATCCTCTTCGACATCTAGAGGGTTACATGGTCGTCTAGGTTTTCCACGGCTCGACAATAACATGGTCTAAACCAAACAAAACCCTAAAATCGTTTAAATGATGGCAGCCATACATACACGAACTCATTAACAAAACCAAACATAACAACCTAGATTTACCTCGAAATGCCGACTAAACTCGAGATCTTCTTGTACTTTCACGTTCTCCTTGATCTTGTGGTCTTCTAGAGCCAAGAATCACGTGATTCCGTCAAGAAACAAACGCGTAATCGTAGAGAGAAGTTGGGTAGATTGTGGGTGACGAAAATATAGAGTTAGAGAGAGAGAGAGCTTGTTGGTGAAATGAAAGAAATGGTGGAACCTTCCACCATTTGTATCTAACCCGCTCCCACGTGTTCGGTCTCGTTTTTATCGCGATATATTATGAAATGCTCGGTTTTTAAACGTAAAACGTATTTAAACATAAAATGTTTAAATAATTAGGTTTCATTAATGAAATTGATTTAAATAATTGTTATTTCGTAAAATGATCTCGTATAATACGCATTAATCTTTATAAACTTACTCGTTTCTTTTCGTGAACATACTTAAAGTCTTTTTAATTAAATATGTTTTCGTTGTAATGAAATGATTTGAAGAAATCGTCTAAATAAGTGTCTCCGTTTATTTTCATTAAATCAATTGTTGAATAATTTAATTTATTCGGATTCATTTTAGGTTGTGATTTCTAATAAATATTTTTGGTTTCATTTATTAAATTAATATCGTTTGATATTGTTCAATTATCTCGTCGAAACGCGTTACTCGCGTACGTATTCGTAAAGATCGTCACCTTTGCGAATCCGATGCTCGTATCGTATTTTGATTTGATTTATAATTTATGGAATATTGTTTCAGTATATTATTCTTAATAATTATATTCGAGTGAATCGTCACTCACGCGAATACATTATTAAGTTAATATTTCTGACTCAACATTCGCGTTTAAGTAATGTTCGTAACCTCACTTCGTGTAATTAATTCCCATTATTCGTTAACTTTAATATTATCATTCCCAAACCAAAACCCACTAAACCCTAGTCACTGACACATCCATGATAGACTGAAATATGCATATGTATAGGGCATATGAAGAGGTAGATCGCAACCTCCCCTACACCGTCCCACCGCTATTTCGATAAACCATGACCATGTGTCCTTGACTACGTTTAGCAACCAGACCATAACAAACTCCCAGTTCCGTCCCAATTCAACCCAATTCCATTCTCAAACCAATAATCCATAATCATCAATAATAGCACTGCGATAAACTCTATGGGCCTGTTTAGTTGAGTTACAACTAAACTTCCCAAGGTTTACGCGTATAATATGTTATAAACATGCATACCAGTAACAGTGATAATCCTCAAATAGTGTGTTAATATTAATAATTACATAATCTCAGGTCGTAACAGTACAATCGTACAGATGTACGGACAACCTAAAGTACAGTGATGTTACATTTCAAGTGTTCCACTACAAATGAGTGCCAAAAAACCTCAGTAATCTATCCAACTTGCTGAATTTAAACAATGACATTGGCAAAACTACCAAGCCTCCTAGACTCGTTTCTAGAGACAATTTTCTAGGCTAGAAATTCAGATTGCAGTCTTTCATCAACTACAAAGATCCTAATTTATGGAGATCTATTGAAGAGGGACCTTATGTCTTCATGTATGAAATGAGTTCAGAGGATTAATTCCTAAGGACCTTGAACTGTATAATGAAAATGGCATCTTGCTTAAGGAGAAAGATGATAAGGAATACGTCTTCATTACTATGGAATTATCTGTTGAAGTTGCTCATGGGTTGAAGGAGCACAAGACTGTCAAGGAGCTATGGATGCCTTTGTTGAAAGATTTGAAGGCATTGAGGATATGAGAGAGAGCTAGAAAGACATGTTGCAACAACGACTCAATATGTTCAAATTTCAATCACATCAAACGAGAAACCTTGAAAGTATAGCCTTGATGTCCTTGATTAATCAGCAAATTTGCCACAAAACATGGGAAAAATATATTACCTCATTGGCATTCAAGTCCATATGTAGGATCAGATGTTCTCATTTGATCAATAGCAACGGAATTTAACGATGTATTAGCTCAATATTAGCAAGAACAAAGTTAATTCAATCAAACAGTAAAGCACAAGTTTGTTATAGAAAGAGAATTTCTGCATAAGGAATAATTCTTTTAATCGCAATAACTTCGTTTTTCAATTCAATGTGTCAACTGCCCTAATATAGAAGCAGTGACGTTTGATGATGTCACAAGATGTTGACATCTAACAGACAAAATATAACTACTGAAAATAACTAAACTACTGAAAGAAGACTACAACATCTGATGAGTAAAATACTCATTAGACTTTTTACAAGTATTGAAAGGAAACTACTGAAGACTAAACTAAACACCACAACAGCTGAAAGCTAACACTTCAGCTGTTGTGAACAACGTCTGAAGACTTGTTCTTCAGAGCTTGTAACTCTTCAGATCTTCTCTTCAACAGTTGTTTGTCTTCAGCCTTTGTGTTCTTTTTCAGTTGTTTTCAGCCTGTGGGACTTAGAGGATTTTCTGATCAGGCTCATTGGTTCTTTTGGTCCAACAAACTCCCCCTGAACCAATGCAGCCAAAACCTCTAATTATTAGTTGTCCCACTTATTGTTGATTTTCCAGGCAGAAAGATGTGTCTTTTTCCTTAGAGATCAGCTTCTAAGATGACCAATTAAGTGTAAGCCTGGATGACAGCAGCTTCAGAAAATCTAACAGTTGAAGAATGAGAGAGAACTCCAATTGGGGAATGGACTAAGAGTTGTTGCCTCTCTCATTGAAGCTACTGCCCATGCACAAGTTTGAAAGATTCTCTGACATAGGCTTCCAGAAGAACTACTTGATCTTCAATGGTTAGTTGCTCTGGCTCACCTTCAAAAAAGAACTCAGGTCCATAGTATTCAGAGAGATACCTGCATGTGGACCCATTGTGCAATTCAATCCTTGTGATTTCTCTGTATACGAATTCATCTGGATGTTTTCCTTCAAGGAACAGTTGTAGCTCATTCTTCTTTACCCCTTCCATCCTTTTGTATACCAGCCCCTTCTTGATCATTTTGTTTTCCAATAACTTAGAAGCTGGCATCTTAGCATTGTAGAACTTTTTAAAATCATCAATGATTTCCCAAGGGTCCATCACAAACCCAGCCATAATATCAGCACTTATCACCCTTTTGATTCTTCGTCTATATTCTTGTGGAATGTTTCTTGTGTGTATCCTGTGTTGCACCCTTGGGTCAGGCCATACCCGGATTACATCTTTCCTGTACTGGAAGGTATGCCTTAGTGCAAACAGTCTTTGTGCTTCCTTTCTCATGACTGTTTGTGAAGAAGTCTGAGGGTAATCTTTGTCTACCAATCTTAGAATCTTGTCATCATATACTCTCTGACTTTCTTCTTCTTCTATCTTTACCTTCACAGCTTCCATCTGAGATTCAGGTGTCATCTTTGGATGTTGTCCAAACACCAAAGGCTTTTCAGGAATATAGTTGGTAGGCAATGTTACTACTTTCTTTTGAACAACCAATTCTGAACCAGTTTTTGATGATTCAGGTTTATGAACTTTTGCTTTAATTACAGTGGAGATGGGAAGCCTGTCTTCCTCATCAGACTCCTCCTCTTCTTGAATCCTTAAGAATCTCCTCTTCTTAGGAGGAGCACCAACATCAACAACTTGAGCAGAGGTTACTTGTTCAATTTCTTTCTCAGCACTTTTCTCTACATTAACTTGCTCAACCTCCTCCTCAGCAACAGTAGCAACCTCAGCATGTTTATTCTTCTTTTGTCTCTTGTATGTAACTTGAATAGCTGGAGACCTTTCAACTGGAGACCTTTCAGATACATTATCTTCATCTTCTTTTCTTTGCCTTTTAGAAGCTGAAGCTGAAGCTGAAGCTGTGACTGAGTCTGTTCCTAACTCCCCCTTTTTGGCTGCAGGGGAAGAAGGAGGGTGAATAGAAGTAAGCTTGGCAGTCACAGCAGCATTTACCATTTGCTGTATTTGAGATTGTGAGGGTAGCCTCTCATCAAGGGCTTGAGTTATGATGTTCTTTAGTAAGGGAGTGATGAGAGGGATAATTGTGAGAAGGACAGCAGCTAATGCCTCTGGGGGGCTAGAACCCAAAGGATTAGTGCCTGAAGCAGAGGCTGGTGGCTTGTTAAGTTGTGGAATAGAGGAGGAAGTGTTTGTGTGACCTTCAAGATTAGAAGGTGCCATCTGTGGGGTAATAGGGGAAGATGGTCTTTTGTCCTTGGACATCTTGGTGAGTAGCTCATTAAGCCTACAGACCTCAGCCTCAAGGAGTTTGTTCTGTTGCAGAACATCAGCAAGGGTCCTTTGGTCATCAGTAGCCTTGGCTAAATCATCTGACCTCCTGGTAATATCAGGATCTACCTGAGTTGAGTGTGGCTCAACATGCTCAGGTGCCCCTTTTTCTTGGAACTGGGGACTTCCAACCTCAGGGGTAATCCCTTCATCAGTTGTTGCCTCTGACAGGGTCTTAGCTATGTTACTACTATCAATCACTCCAAATGATGGAGGTGAAGAAGTAGCAGCCCTGTCAGATATCAGAATCTCTCTTTCCACACTAGGAGATCTGATTTGGTAGTCAAAGTCCTGTGGGTTATCAGAGACACTTTGATCCTCCCCCTCAATGTGGAAGCTAATCCCAGTAGTGATAGGTGTCTGGGTGGGGATAGGAGTGTTCAACTGATCCAGGATTTGTTCAATAACAAAAGTTGGGCTTTGTTGGATGGTTTCCATAGGATTTGGCTGTGAAGCAGAATGCACCCGGGGAGAGTGGTGCTGTTCAATAGAAACCTTTTCAACTGAAAGAGGTTCTTGAAATGTGTCTGCCCCTTCAATGGTTGAACCAGGTTCCTGTTGAGAGGAATCCTGGGCGGTTTGAGCTGGTGGAGTCTGATGGACCACTGGTTGACTACTCCCAGTGGCCATATCATGCCTTGGTGAGGCATGGGCAGACTCAGGGGACTCATTTCCCTGAGCAGCCTTTTTGGGCTTTTTGGATTTTGGTTTGGTGGGGACTTTGGATTTGGATGTAGAAGTGGAGACTGTGGGTTCCCTCTGCTTGGGTTTTAGCTTTCGGGCAGCCTCTTTGAGAGTGGTGTTGGTGTTGTGTCGGGAATATACCTCCAGTAGAACAGCTGGAGCAGAGATCCCCTGACCAACAAGGCCATTGTGCTGTAACTGTTTTTCTATGATGGCCATGATAAATCGTGGATAAAGTAGCCATCTAGAAGAAACAGGCTTACCAGCATGTTCAGTTAATTCTGAAAACAATATTTGTGAAAAGTTTAGTTTTTGAGATTCCAGAATTGAATACAATACCTGTTGCCACCTGGAGGACATTTGGTCCCATGAGGAAGATTTCGGAGCCAAGCAAATGTTGATCATATGAAATATCAGACGCTCCGGATCATTGAAATTCTTCTTGTACAGAGTTGAATCACTTAGGTCACCTTGGTATTCATGACTTGTGAAACAGAGGTCAAGTTGGTTCTTTGGGAATTGGGTGATTAAGTTCGCATCATCAAGTTGGAGAACCTCCCTTAGTTCAGCTGGACTGATGTGCACATTATGACCATTTACTGTTGAACGAAGAGATATCACACCAGTGCCGATGTTGATGAGCTCGACATTCATCCAAAATTGATGAATGGATTCAACATGAAGTGTGGGATTTATGAGAAAGGCGGTTTGGAATTGGGATGCATTCATTAAGTTAACTGCTTCATCAAACTTGGACCAGAAAGGAGATTTGGTGAGGTAGGCGACAGAGTTATGACGAGGTTTAAGGTTCATGGTCGCCATGGAAGCAGAGACGTGAGAGGGAAGATAGGTTTTTGAAAAAGGTTTAAAGTTCTGAGAAAGTGATAATGAAACAACTGAAGAAGGGTTGAGTTAAATAGAGAAAACAGCAGAGGTTGAAACATCTGAAGAGTAAAGGTACTCATCAGATGTTGTCGACAGATTTTGTTCATCAGTTGTTTTCAGCAGTTGCTCATCAGACTTTGTGAAAAATATGTTCATCAGAACTTGTGAACAGAAGTTGTTCATCAACATTTGTGAGAAATATTTGACCTTCAGTACTTAGTGAATCAACACCCATCAGTACTTGTAACTTAGAGTATTGATAAAGGTTATATCTGTCCTTGAATCAGTACTTCTGATATTTATCAGTATTTACTGAAAATATCAAAAAGTTCAAGGTGAATAAAGAAAATTTTATTGTTAACAGAGAATGTAATATTTGTGGAAAAACCAATCTATTCAAGTTGCAGCATACCAAGCCTTAGAACTAAATTTTGAAAAGTGGAGGTGTCTAAAGGCTTAGTAAAGATGTCTGCAAGCTCATCAGCACTAGGAACAAACTTTGGATCAATCAGACCCTTCTCAAAACAATCTCTTATAAAATGATGTCTGATCTCAATATGTTTGGTCCTAGAATGCTGAACTGGATTCTTGACAATACAAAGAGCTGATGCACTATCCATTAACAATGGTGTCTTAGACTCTTTGATGCCATAATCCAAGAGTTGAGTCTGAAGCCAGAGAATTTGTGAAGTACAACTTGCAGCAGCAATGTACTCGGCTTCAGCAGTGGAAGTGGCCACAGATGTTTGTTTCTTACTTTGCCAAGAAACCAAACAGTTTCCTAGAAACTGACAACCACCAGAGATTGATTTTCTGGTAAGTTTGCAACCTGCATAGTCACTATCAGAGAAAGCAACCAGCTTGCAGGAATGCCCATTGGAGTACCAAATTCCCAGAGATTGAGTGCCCTGCAAGTATCTGAAAATTCTTTTCACAGCAATTAAATGAGATTCTTTAGGTGTAGCCTGAAATCTAGCACAAACACATGTAGCAAACATAATGTCTGGCCTAGATGATGTGAGATACATCAAGGACCCAATCATACATCTATAAAGAGTTTCATCAACTGATTTACCTTTCAAATCTGCATCAAGTTGTGTGGTGCTGCTCATGGGGTTAGAACATGGTTTACAGTTTTGCAAATCAAATTTCTTTAACAAATCTTTTGTGTATTTGGCTTGATGAATGAAAATGCCATCAGTACTTTGTTTGATTTGAAGACCCAAGAAAAACTGTAATTCCCCCATGGCACTCATTTCAAAATGTTTGGTCATTAACTCAGTAAACTCAGCACACAACTTTGGATCAGATGAAGCAAAAATGATGTCATCAACATAAATTTGAACAAGAAGCTTATGCTGACCTACTTTCTGTATGAACAAAGTTTTATCAATGGAGCCTCTAGTGAAATTATTTTTAAGAAGAAAAGTGGATAGAGTGTCATACCAGGCTCTAGGTGCTTGTTTCAGCCCATAAAGAGCTTTATCAAGCTTGTACACCCAATCAGGATGTTTATTGTCCTCAAAACCTGGTGGTTGACACACAGACACTTCCTCTTTTATTTTACCATATAAGAAAGCACTTTTGACATCCATTTGAAAAACTTATAATTTGTGTAAGGCAGCATATGCTAAAAACAATCTAATTGCTTCAAGTCTAGCTACAGGGGCAAAGGTCTCATCATAATCAATACCTTCTTCCTGAGAGAACCCCTGTACAACCAGTCTGGCCTTGTTCTTAACTATTTGACCATTTTCATCTGTTTTATTCCTAAACACCCATTTAGTGCCTATTGCACACTTACCTTGGGGTAAAGGAACCAGCTCCCAGACTTGTTGTTTCTTGAACTGCAACAACTCCAACTGCATAGCTTCCACCCAGCCATTGTCTTTGAGTGCAGTGTGATAGTTCTTTGGCTCTTGTTGACTGACAAATAAGGCATAGAGACAAAAGTTTGATAATTGACTTCTTGTTGAAACACCTGCAGAAATATCACCAAGAATTTGAGATAATGGATGATCCTTCAGTTCTTGATATGGAATAAGATCAGTGCAAGTGTTTGCTGGGGGTTCAGCTGCTGCAGTTGTTGATGAAGAACCAGGGAACAATGCAGCTGGAATTTCAAATGATGTGGAAGAATCCAGAATTTCATCAGCATTTGTATTTGGAGGAGCAACTGGAGCAGGAGGAGCATCAGATTTAGCAGATAATGGCAAATTATCACTAAATCTGAACAGATGAGTACTTTCATCTTCATCATCAGGACTTCCGTGTGTGGTTTCTGTAGAAGCTTTTGGTGGATCTGCTTTAAGTACCTCATGTGCTTCACCAATAGGCTCAACTGGAAATTCATGTTGCAAGATGTTAAGATCAAACATCTCAGCAGGATTTTGAGGAATGGAGTCTTTGGGACACTCATTGAATTTAACATGAAGAGTTTCTTCAACAATCTTTGTTCGACAATTGAACACTCTATAAGCCTTGCAAGTTGAAGAGTAGCCAACAAAATATCCTGCATCAACTTTTGAATCAAACTTTGTGAGTTGATCCTTGGTGTTAAGGATATAACATGGACACCCAAAAGCTCTGAAGAAAGAAATCAAAGGGGTTAGAGAGTGAAGTATTTCATATGGAGTTTTCAACCATCTTTGATTTACTAGAACCCGGTTTTGCACATAACAAGCTGTGTTAACAGCTTCTGCCCAGAAGGTTAGTGGTAAACCAGAATCTGCAAGCATTGTTCTGGCAGCTTCAATCAAAGTCCTATTTTTCCTTTCTACAACTCCATTTTGTTCAGGAGTTCTGGGAATACTGTACTGCCTCTGAATTCCCTTTGACAGATAAAATTCATCTAAAATGTGATTTCTAAATTCTGTGCCATTATCACTCCTTACACACTTCACATGAATAGAATATTGCTTTTCAACATACAACACAAAATTCATAATAGCCTTGGCAACCTCACCTTTTGAGTGTAAGAAGAAAGTCCAGACAAACCTTGAATAGTCATCAACAATAACTAGACAGTACTTCTTCTTTGCCATAGACATTATCTGCACTGGCCCAAACAAATCCATGTGCAACATTTGCAAGCAACCAGTGGATTTTGAATCTCCAATTGGAGGAAAAGAGACTTTGTGTTGCTTTCCTTTCAAGCAGGCAGTGCAATTCTCATCACAACTAAAATCCTTTAAGGGAAGACCTCTAACCAATCCATGTTTCACCAGTTGATTCATGTTTTTGATATTCACATGACCTAATCTTCTATGCCACAGATTGGATTCCTTGAAAGAAGCCTTAGAGAATAAACAAGGATGACCTTTAACAGATATTTTCTTTGATAAATCAAAGGCATATACCTTTCCTACTCTGTTAGCCTTAAGGAGTGTATACTCATCTAAAACTTTGCCAATCAGAGGCAACACATCAGAAGATAAAATCCTACAATCTTGCTTGGTGAAAAGAGAAATATGACCCTTATCACACATTTGACTAACACTCAGAAGATTATACTTAAGATTCTCAACATGATTTACATCATCAAACCTAATCTCACCATTTGTTACCATACCTTTCCCTATAATGTAACCCTTAGCATCATTTCCAAAGGATACAAATCCCTTCCTTCCTGTAAAATAGTCATTAAGAAGAGATCTGCTCCCAGTCATATGCATGGATCCTCCACTGTCAACATACCAGATGCTATTTTGGCATGCTGAAGGACCCTGCATACACCAACACACTCAGTTAGACTTTGGGACCCAAACCATTTTGGTTTTGGGTCTTTCAACACATGAAGAAACAAAATTGGTAGTTTCAGTTGAATCAACACTTGAATCATTCTTATCAGAAGATTTAACCTTGACTTTGGATTTTGGTTTCTTCTTCTGAAATGAGACAACAGATGCCTCTGCTAAATTCACTCTTCCTAGCAGTTGTTGCATCATTATCATCAGTTGATTATGATTTTGTGTCAAGATTTTGATTTCATTAGACACATTCTGACCTGACTTTGGATTTTTGGGTTTTAACACCTTAGTTTCTTTAACTGATGAAGAATTTTTCAAGTGTTGTTTCTTTGAATCTGGAACAACCCCTTTACCTTTCTTGGAAATATTTGATTCATTTCCATGTGAGGTTTTTCCAGATTTTGAACTTACTGATGATTCTGGTACAAACTTGGAACGAAATTCAGTTTTCATTTTGAGGATGTTCTTGTTTTTATGCTTTATTTTGTTGAATTTAGAACCTCTTCTGTACCAGCATTCATCAGAGGAGTGATTAAACAGCCTACATATTTCACAAGGCACCCTCTTTTGCTTTCCCTTGTGATTATCTACAAGTACTGATGACTTAGATACTGAGGTTTTGTTCTTCAGTACATTTGAAACATCAGTATTTGTAGACAAATTGACAACAGCTGATGTGTTGACAACCTCTGAAGAGTTGTTCTTCAGCACTTGTCTATCAACACTTTTCCACTTATCAGTAGTTGTACTATCAGCTTTTTCTACAACTACTGATGAGTGATTCTGACTTATCAGAAGCCGTGCATCTTTCTCTTCAGTGCCATGCCCATCTGACTTAACCAGTTTTAAATTTAATTCATTTGAAACATTTTCATCAGGATCAATCTCAATTAAAACACTATCCTGACATGTTTCATCCTGGATAACATTTGTACATCCTAGAGAATAAGAATAAGTTTCAATATCCATAGTTTCAGATTCAGATTTGCATGCACTTGAATCACTTTCAAATGATTCTTCAGCATCAGACTTTTCTGAAGATTTGGTGGATTGGTATACACTGTCCCCTTCAGACTCACAGTTAAGATTTTTTGGTGTATAATCAGTTGGAGGAGCAGTGTGATTGTAGCCAATACCAAACTTCACATTTGATGCTATTTGCTTGTTTAACAGCAACTCAAACCCCTTGCAAGATTCAACCCATTTTGCACATTCTACTTGGGTTGCTGCAAGTGTTTGTTTCAGATCATTGTGTTTTACAAGCATGACTTCCACCCTAGCCTTTTCATCAGACAATTGACACTTGAGTTTATAAATTTCAGACTCTTTTTCATTCAAAAATTTCTCAAATTCAGTTTTATTCTTTGTCATGACCCTTTCTAAATCCAACTTCTCATTGATTAACTCAACATTGATTTCTCTAATGGAAGCAAATGCTGAAACACAAGACTCTGAACACAACTTAGCTTTGGATTCAGATGATACCTGGGATGTTGAAGAAGTTGAACTTGAGGTGTCAGTTGAATCAATAGCCATCAAAGCAAGATTCCCAAATGGATTGTCTCCACCATGTGGACCAGCTTCAGAGTACATCTGCATATTGAAATCAGATAAGTCATCAGGTAAACTACTCCAATCAGCTACTCCAGGGGTGAAGAAGCTTTGATGTTGTTGTTGTTGAGGCTGTTGATTGGTTTGGGATTTGCTGGGATCAGGAAGAGCAGGGGATTGTGAAGGAACTAATGCTGGATTGTGAGTAGGTTGAGGCATGTAAAAGCATGGATATGGATACGGCATAGGACTTTGTGGAACAAAATGGGCTGGATAAAATTGTTGTTGACTGGTTCCAGAAGATTGTTTTCCTTTGTTTGGTGTGTTGTTGTTTGGAAAGGTCACAAACGGTGCAGAAGAACTAGGTCCAGTTGATTTGCACTCTCTAGCAAAATGACCAAGCCTGTGACACTTGTGGCATCTCAACTTCCCTTTGTCAAAACCAACTTTGGTTTTGCCAGATAATCCAGGGAATTTTCTTCCTGTTCTTTTGTAGAACTTTTGAGATCTGATGTTGATTAATGCCATTTGACTCAAAATGTCCATTTCCTCTAGATCATCATCTGGGATTCCTTTCAAGTCATCCATCACAAAACACAAATTATCACCATAATTTCCTGCATTACCATCAACTCCCACAAAAGCATGTTCAGTATTGTTAGTAGAAAAATCAATATGTTCATCATAAGAACATTCAGACCCATTAAACTCGGACTCTTGACCAATCAAAGCAGTATTGCCGGGAATAAAGTCATCAGTGAGCTTGCCAGATGAAGACAGCTTTCTTTTCTATTCTACCTCTCTCTCAAATGTTAAGAGTTTCCCATGGAGTTGGGTTAGAGATAGATGTTCTAGATTTGCACTGGAGCGTAGGACAATAGTATAAGTATCCCATCTCTCAGGCAATGATCTAAGAAATCTGTTGTTCATCTGACTATTAGTATATTCCTGCTTAACCATTTTTAATTCAGAAATCAAACATGAAAACCGCTCAAATTGTTGAGTCAATGATTCACCCTTTCTATGAGAAAAGGTCTCATACTGCTGAGCAAGGATTTCTCTAGTATTTGCTAAAACCTCATCCGTTCCACCGAATTGTTCTTTCAGTGCAACCCAGAGATCATGAGCAGTATCATGATGCATTAAGCCTGAATAAATCTCATTCGGCAAAGCCATGGCCAGAATACCATGAGCTTTCGCATCAATTTCAAACAATTTGATATCCTCATCTGAATACATATCCGATGGTTTCGGAATCATGATTTTAGTTTCAGGGTCAGTGATCATGGGTTTATACGGACCATGCACTACAGATTTCCAACATCCTGCACTATTAATTGACAGGTGATGTAGCATTCGACGTTGCCAAATGTTGTACTCACTCCGAACCAGCATAGGAGGCTTGGTTGCGGAGCCTGTATTGTGCGGATCATTGTTTGGAGTAGTCATGATCTCAGATTCACTCAATATCAATGAAATTCAAATGAATTAATGTAAATTCCAACCAATTGATTCAACACAGATTGATATTCAAAAACAAATCAACAGAAGTTAACAGAAAACGTCAATCTATAACGAATTCTTACTAATCGGCTAATTTGATCAACCAGAGAACTGAATTGAGCAGTTTCAGAGATCAATTGTATAATCGATCAATGATTAACCAGCTCTGATACCATTTGTAGGATCAGATGTTCTCATTTGATCAATAGCAGCGGAATTTAACGATGAATTAGCTCAATATTAGCAAGAACAAAGTTAATTCAATCAAACAGTAAAGCACAAGTTTGTTATAGAAAGAGAATTTCTGCATAAGGAATAATTCTTTTAATCGCAATAACTTCGTTTTTCAATTCAATGTGTCAATTGCCCTAATATAGAAGCAGTGACGTCTGATGATGTCACAAGATGTTGACATCTAACAGACAAAATATAACTACTGAAAATAACTAAACTACTGAAAGAAGACTACAACATCTGATGAGTAAAATACTCATTAGACTTTTTACAAGTATTGAAAGGAAACTACTGAAGACTAAACTAAACACCACAACAGCTGAAAGCTAACACTTCAGCTGTTGTGAACAACGTCTGAAGACTTGTTCTTCAGAGCTTGTAACTCTTCAGATCTTCTCTTCAACAGTTGTTTGTCTTCAGCCTTTGTGTTCTTTTTCAGTTGTTTTCAGCCTGTGGGACTTAGAGGATTTTCTGATCAGGCTCATTGGTTCTTTTGGTCCAACACCATATTTGGGTATACAACGTTAGATTGTTCCTCTTTAACAACAAATTCATGTGGGTATGATTTTTCACCAATGTAACACTCCCTGCTAACGTCATCGTTTACAAAAGGTTCCTGATTCAAATCAAATTGCTAGTACGAAGTTTGAGCCGTAACCACTTCTTTAAGATCTGCCAATATTGGTCTAGTTGGAGTCTCAGACGAATGCGCACCAGTCTCATCCTTAAAAACATTATGATTAGTTTAGGGTGGTGTTAAACTTAGTTTATCATTTGATTAACAACAAAAACAACTAAGTACAGTTTTATGCCTGATAAGTTTCTTCCACTCGTGAAATGTGGGAATATTGACTGAAGAAAAAGTCTTCGTCCAACCACGACATTTTTCTAATCAAAATTATGCTAGCAAAAAGTAAATCTTTTAACTTGAATTCTCACAAATGAAACAAGGGAAAACTTGCTCAACTTAATATCAAATGAATCCTAAACGAACGTTTATATCAACGATTTTAGAAACGAATATTACTTCGCGTCGACGTATTCGTAACTTACTTACGTCTTAAAGAATAATGTGCACGTTTCAAACATTAAACACCACGTATTGCTCACAACGAGGCGTATCAACACTAAACGCCACGTTTTGTTCAAAACGTGGCGGTTGTGTACCATCTTCCGACATACTCAATGCAGAATGTCAGAACCTCGTACTTAAATGGGTCATTTTGATCAATACGTGGCGTTTAGGTCAAATCATTGTACCCTCATTTGACTGATGCGAAGTACACATGTCTCGTATACGCCTCATAGAGACCACTACAAGGCGTTTGGTGGGTGTGAAAACATGTTTTCGAGGTGTAAGTTTAACACCACCCCTTAAATAACATGATAATTATAAAATCTTTTCATTCCAATTTTGGGTATTCAAATTAAAATGAATACGAAATTTATTTTGTGTTCTCTTTTGTATCAAAAAAACACCTTTTATTCTACAGTTACTCTACATTTAATATTATCATACTTACAAATTACACTACAAGATTTTGAAGCATAACCGCCGCTTAGTATTTTTGTAACTTTATACAACGTAGATACATAAAACGAGAGTAGACATTATGAAAACATATTGACCTTACTTTAATAATACGGCTCGGCCTGAATTTAATGCCAAGGTCAGTTATAATATGACTCAGTCTGAATTTAAAGCCAATATCAACTATAACCGCTAGATTAGAAGTCCATAGTTATTTATAACGACTACTTAGTAAGGAGTACGGTATTATAACATTCTTGAAGACAAAATAAAAAACAACTTCCCAAGTCCCAATACATATTACATAACTTTCATGTCAAAGTTCAAATAATAGATTATATATTCTAAGTAAGGTTTACCTTACCAATCGAGTATAAGTCCATACGATACGTATATAAAACCAATCATTATTTGTCAGCCAATTTTGATAATTGAGATCGTATACATCTCGATCGTATAGGTCCTACACAAGACATATACGCAACAAATCATTATCGAAACAATAAGTCTCATTGTATATGCATATATAGTGTGGTGTTAAAGTATTAAAATGGAAAAAACCAAGTATAAATATAATCATTGCTATTATTAAATATGAAAAATAACAAGTTCATTTGCAAGGACATGTGAATCTAACAAAAACAATACTCGAATCCAAAATGTAAATTATTTTTAGGAAACGAAAATGTAATGTTAGACTTCAAATAATTAAAGCGGTGGAATAATATAGATTTTAGTTGGTGTACAGACTTAAAAAACATTTTTTTAAATAATTTTCGGGTATCAATCATTAAATTCTTGAGTGAATTTACAAACAATTATTAGACATAAATACTGATATTTTTTTTGAACGACCAACAAATTAACTGTCAGGTACTCCGTACATGACCCCAATGTCTAAAGGATGCCCAAGCTGACCACTAGCGTAGATGGACGGAGCCCCTAGCCCACTAGCCACCAATTCCCGTGAAAAATCCGACCCAAACACTCGTCCAAAGGCACGACAGTGAAAGGTTGACAAAACCAGGTGGGATCAAGAATCAAACCCAAGACCTGGATCTTCTATCATTTCTCACATACCTCCATCTTATCACTAGAATAAGAGATTATTGGTGACATAAATACTAATATGTTAGTAAAGAAGTATACACATAAAAAAGAATAATAAATTTATTATCACTGTTATAAATAATGCAATCTTTGATAACGATGAATCCAAATTTTTGTTAGTTTTTCATTATTATTATTAAACATTTATAATACTTTCTTGTTTTGTATATATGTAAATATATGTATATATGTAAATATATGTTTATTGAGGACTTAATACCAATGTAAATTCTTCTATCTAAAAACTTAAACTGATGTAAATATATACCCTTTTGCTTATGTTAACTAATGAACAATTAAATCTAAAATTAAAAATACACGTAACAAAATAAAACTTTATACATGTATAATAATTATATTGAAAAAATAAAATAAAGATTTAGATTTATTTTAACGGATTACCAAAAGGTTGTTGTTTTTAAAGTGTATTATTTTTTAAAGAGTAAATATATGGTTCAATGGTATAGAGAATAAGCTGTTAGGTTTTAATCCTCACTTTAGGGGGTTTTAACATAGTAGTGACTTTTCTCTAACTGAAATATAGGTGGTGTGGTTGATGTAAAAACTTTTATTCAAAAATATGTCAATCATTCAACTATTGCTGTTAAAAACTTGTATAATTGATGTTTTTTTAATTGAAAAAAAACATAAAGTGGGGTTTCTAAATGTGGATTGAGTAGTTAAAAAATGTCGCATGGAGATAACAGAGTTACCTCAAACGGCCAGAACAGTGCCACGTGATATGACTTATAAATAGTAGGATGTGTTTAGGTGTGTATCAGCGTGAAATGTTTTTTATATATATATTTTTTGAGACTAAAGACACATGTCTAAGGCTTACGTTCGTTTTCGAACGGGTTGACTTGTTCTGTGGTCACCCACTCATGAAAATACAGCCTCTCATGCTGGACCACGTGTCAATATATCCTTGGCAGATTATTATTATTATTATTATTATTATTATTATTATTATTATTATTATTATTTAAAATTTGTTTTTAGTGCATGTTTGGATTCTATTCAAAATTAACTTTTTAACTTATTGATTTAATAAAAAAGTTATTAAGTTAAAAGGTTGTTTAGTAATTTAAAAAGCACTTTTATTTTTAATTTTTTGAGCAGTGTTAAAAAGTCATTTTTAAGAAGCTACTTTTTCTGGCTTTTTAACTTTTTATGACTAAAAAGTCATTTTTTGACCTTTTCATACACAAAAGCTAATCCAAACATATTTTAAAAAACTTCATCTCAAAAAGTAATAAGTTTATAAGCACTTTTAACAAAAAGTCCTTTTAAACTTAATAATCAATCCTAAACATGCCCTTACAAACAAAATGAATACACGCTTCAAATATTTTGAAGAATTTTTTTTTTTTCCTAAACCAAATTTTAAATAAAAATATTATTAACCACAATAATTTATCAGATATTATCAAGTTTGAAGTTTTATGCAATTAATCTATTATGGATTATGGTAAGATTTGAACTTAAGGATAATTCTCATTTAAAGTATGCATTATTCTACTTTTAGAAACAGTAATTAATTTAAATACATTACTATATTTTATTGGGTGAAGATTACTATTTTTCTTGTCAAATAGCTCAAGGCTATGGTTCGTCGGCTCATATTAAATAGGTTGCGGCGAGTGCCGAATCAGTTTTAACATCGGTTAATTTTATGCCTTTGCAGCTGATTATTAGTTGGACACTGGTTGAACCGAATGGTAGTAGGATTGGATTGTTTTTTCTTCTAAAATATATATAATAAAACACTAAAATCAAATCTTATAACTTTTTTAAACATTGTTATGTTTGTTTAAATCTATTTGTAATATATAGTTTTTTGTGTTTTTATACTATTTATGATATAATCTATATCTTGAATCCGGTCTGACAACTCTGGTAATTGAATCAGTAAGACCACTCTCATCCATGACTTAAATGTTTGTTTGTTTGTTTGGCCAAACTAAAAAAAAAAAAAGAAAAATTGCTTAAAAACCCACAACCAAGTTGGTCCACCAACCATTGGTTGGTCACTATAATATTGCTAAACAAGGTTTTTATACCACTTGTATTTTTGTGATTGGTTAATTTTATTAGGTTGGGTTGGTTGTGAATGAGAGTGAAAAAATTAAGATTGATTGGTTGTATGTATGAAAGAGAGAGAAATTAATATTTTATGGAATAGTTTTGGTTGGTTGGTTATGAATGGGAGTGGTCTAAGATGTATAGTTCAATATCTGATACGATTATGAAAATTGTTATGGATTGTCCAGTCGAGCTACATGCTCAAGCTACATAAAATAGCCAGCTTGGTTTCGTCTTAGGTTTGAAATTATGTAGCTGAGTTTGCTTATTTGCCCTGATCGAGTTTGAATTGATACGCACTCAAACACGTATGACTTGTTGAATATTGAGGTAATAATATTCCAATAAATTATTTATTATTTAATTTAACTGTTTACAAATGTGGAGGCATGCATTGCGTGTGAGATGTGATTTTGGATTGCATAATATTGCGGTGTTTATTTTAATTTTATTTTTTATATTAATCAAATCTTATTTGACTTTTGTTTTATGCTAGGTCGACACTATTTCAATTATAAACTTTTGAAGACATTGATTATTGTCCATCTAAAAGTAGTGAACTTTTTTCATGTTTTTTTTCCTTCCAAAAATTGTATGATTTTTTAAAATTTTATTAATAATGTGTGCCTCCTCTATCCCAATTTTTGTTTACTTTTTATTCAGCAATGTACAGCTCCAGATGTTTTTGGATTATATATCTCTTCGTTCACTTTGCTATTGCTTTATATATGTAATTGGTATGGTACGTGTCATGTTTTGAATTTATGCAAAAACACAAAATAAAGGGATACATCGCAATGAGATCAATAAAACTTTCTACTAATAAGCATACATTAGTATGTACACATGTTTGAAATACTAAACAAATCAAAACAAAAAAATCTACGCCGGCGTCTTTATTTTAAAAGTAGATAGCTGCCCGTAGATGCATGCCACTTCCTTCATAGAACACATTATCCCTTGATGAAGCCCACACTATCTTTCCATAATATGCATTCTAAAATGTTGGCTTACGTTAAGTGGCGAAGCTTGACCATAATTCCAGGAGGGGGCGAAATATTTTATTTCTAGAGGGGCGAAATAAAAGTTCTTAAAAAATTTTACACTACGTATCGAAAAATTTACACTACTACACGAAAAAACAGCCCCTCCCCCGGTCTGAACTAAGCTATGCCCATGCTTACGTTAGTGATTTTTAATTTTACGTTTCCAGATCATATTGGTCTTAAATAAATTACACCATACCGCCATAGTCTTTGTCAAACATTTGTGTATTAAAAATAAACAAGACTTAGTTACAAAACAATTTTGTTATGAACATAAGGCATCTTTGACTTGTTATGAATGCTAATCTTGGTAATTTTTCTTAAATTTTGGTTCCGCAACCATGACTCTAGTATTGTCGAGAGCAACACATTTGTTACTATTTTTGAATCATCTTTTTTAATTTTTGTCATTCTAGTTCTATCAATAACTACAGATTTTGAATCTAAAGCACATCTTTGTGTAACCGACATTATATTTGCAAGTAGTTGATCAAATTCATGATAGCCAAGTCCAGATTTGTTTTAATATAATTTGTCTGAAATTTTGATTGACTGTAGTAAATGATATAGCTTTTCACTTCGAAATAAATATGTTTCTTCATAAGATTAAACTAAAACAAGACGAGTTTAAGTATTTCTAGCAAATTATCAAGTTGAGTTTAAAATTTTGTTTTATCATGCTTTAGAGATGAAACAATTTTCTCCTAAGTATGAATCTTTTTTCTTTTAGGCTTTTCCTACCTTTTTAAGGTCAACTTTTAAACATTAAATGATTCAATTTCATCTCTAACTTGTGTATTATATTCCATATACATTTTAGTTTCAGTAACGCATTCAGGAGAGCATGTGTGTTCATACACGGATACAATGGGATTGTTGATAGATGCAACTTCTTCAACTTGTAAGTTGTGTTGTTAACGGACAGCGTCGGTATTGGTCATAACATAAAGTGGGTACCTTAATGTCACGGATTTGCTTTTGGTGATTTGCATTCTCTTGAAAAATGGCTAAATTGTTGGCATGCACAACATTTTAGTTTCCTTTTTTTCAAGCCAAATATAGTCCTCATATTATGTTTTCGAAAATTCCTTCTAAATATGTTGTAAAACTTCTTGTCTTTTTGGAGCTCATGGTTGTAGTTGATAATTATCTTTTTCTAGATCTTCAGGAGTGGTCACATACACTTTCCTAATAATGGTGTTTTTAGGAATGTGATAATATGGTCTTGCGAGTATGATTGATAGATGTTGGGGATATATGTTCTTGAAGGTTGTGTGACTATAGGATGTGAGTAATAAACAAGGTATGAGAAGACTGTTGTTTGTGAATGAGATAACTATAGAGTGTGAGAAACTTTGGTTATTCTCTTTTTAAACACTACCCTCATCCTTCATTTTGTATGCATTCAGGACACCATCAAGTTCACCCAACTACAAGGTCTTCAAATTTTCTTATCTTCTAATGGCAATAAAATGCATGACCTACACATGGATAAAGTTCTCAAGAACTTCCTTATGATGTTTTGATTGTATAGTTTTACACCTGCCACTATTGCCATAGCTTCAACTCTTATATGATTTGAGTTCTCATATATCTACTTTAGAACATCTATCTTGTTTCCCTTGACACCTTTAGTCCCCTCCTACATCTTTTGTAAGGCATTTCAAAGAGACAAGGCAGATTTGCACTTCTTGTATCAATAGATATTTGCAACTATCATAAACCTTTTGAGTCAACTCCTAGCCTTTAATACCATTATCATAATACTTGGAGACCCTTTTTTTAAGAATCATAGTGTTTTCATTTTCCATAACAGGAATCACTGGAAGGAAGAGTTGTTCAAGAATCGAGATATTGCCTTCTAATGAACCCATTCATCTTGATTCTAAGCACTGTTGCAAAAGTCGGCCTTCAAGGCCGAGTACTCGCTCCAAGAAGTTGTCCCGAGGCCAAGTACTTTCTGAGCATTACCCGAGTACTCCCACCTAGGGCCGAGTACTCTCCGATTACTCGCTCCAAGGAGCTATTCCGACCTAGTAGCGCCTAGCGACTTTTGCAACCTTGATTCTAAGTATCATTGTCACCAAGAGTGAACATTGAAGGCTTGCTTGTGATTCTATTCTTAACATAATGCTTAGCTGTAGCAACCATTGATGTGAGTTTTTTTTAAAATCTTAAATATCCCAAAATATTTTTTAAAAGTTAAACAACGGAAATTAAATAGTGCAGAAGCTTGTTCAAATGATAAACGGTTTACACATTATAATAACAAATATAAAGTTTCATAATGTTAGAAATGAATGAAGGACTCTTGTGCTCGGTATCCTTATGTGCATTCCTAGCCATGTGCAGTTCAATTACCTGAGAATGCATGTTAAAAACGTGTCAACATAAAATTGGTGAGTTCACAGGTTTATATAAGCAATAAGAATCAAAAACAGAGTTTGCCGTGTGTCATGTGGTTTATTAATGTTTCTCGGGCCCGAGGCCCTAAGTGTCAGTTGCGTCACTACCAAACTAGACTGTTTATTGTGTCTCCGCCATGTCTATCGTAAAAGCAATGGCGATGGGTCGAGATTACACACGTCCTAACCTTCAGTTAGTACTGGCGTAGTGAGGGGTTCGTCAATTCCAATAGTACTACACATTAACGATATGATTGTGCAAGGACTTTATACGATACACAACACCTATGAGTTTGTTCCCAATAAACCAGCATACTCACAAAATGTTCATATAAATAGTCTTACTACAACATGTATTCTCCCCTAGTTTAAAACTGGAAAAATAGTTAAGAGAAAAGGGGCCGTAAACTTACCTGAGTTGTGTTTGCGTATGTATTAAGCTCGTTTATCCGTTAACTATTACCTATATCACGTAGGATATATAAGTTCATGTTCGTGTTCGTGTTCCTGTTCGTGTCCGTGTCCGTGTCCGTGTTTGTACCCAACAACTCCAAGTTGTTGTATTTGCTCATATTTGACCAGGTTTGTCTGAGTTTGACAAAGTTGGACCGTGTAAACTCGACAGCCCGTTGGTGACTCGTTAGTTTATTATTGTTCGTCTAATGTTTTTCATTTATCACGTATTGTTTGTAAACACATAAATCACGTTCAATGGACAACTTACTATTTATAGTTAAGTTTCCATTTTTAACGGGTTTATACTTTTAGTAAGTTCACGTAAAAAACACATTTTATTATTCTAAACATGCTTGTGTTTCCCTAAGTGATCATGTTATCACATAACACGTTGTCACATAACATCAAATATTCATACATATCCTCTTTAAGCAACTAAAGTTACTATTTTTAGTAAGTTGATACATTTAGTCATGTTGAAGAGTTTCCAGAAAGTGAAAATGCTCGACCATCCTTTGCGTACCACAACAGGTCTTGGGCTGGCCCAATGGTCTATTTTTATTTATTTGATTCGTTTATCGTTTGTTTTTCGTTACCGTTTATCGTTTTTCGATCTTTGATTTGATTTGGTTTGTCATAAGTTCACACATCATCCTTTATTGTTCGTTGTTCAAATTGTTCGATATTTCACCAACGTTCGTGAGTTCGAGCCACGTGTGTGCGTTTCCGGTAATTCATCGAATAACAGTGCGATGTGTCTATGTTTGTACTATCGTGCGATGTGTCACACTAAATTAAACTAATTATAGTGCCACGTATGATTTAACAATTTAATATAATATCAAATTAAACGAATTACTGACCTGGAATTTACGGGGTGTCACACTTGTTCATAAAAACGTAGGTTTAATTGATAATTCATTAATTCATACAAAAGACATCAAGAAGTTCTTGTGACAAAACAATCAAACAAGTGAGTTCTCATATCCCTTTTACATTTTGTAATGTTTTGGGATGTTACACATGCCTTAAACACAAATATTATTATTCATGATACAAAAACATATGTAGATGCAAAAGCCTTAGTTCTAGATTGAATAAGATTCATTATTATGTGTTCTTCACTTGTTGCAAACATGGTTTAGGATAGAAGATGTTTTATACATAAACATAGATGTACACTAGTAGCTTGGAATGGTTAGATACCTTCCACACATAGGCTTAGGTATTTGTGTAAGTAAGTGAAAGTGTGCATTATAACAAAATTGTGAAATACATGTTTAAACCTATGACCTAACTAGTCTAGATTTGAACATTGTGATGACACTTGTTTGGAGACATTTGTTGGGACATAAACATTTGTTGACTTGTATACATGTATACTTTAAATCTATTTTATTTTGGAACATTTGGTTTAGCATCTTGTGTGTGTGGGGGTGTGTGTATATAAATCTATGAGTTCTTACCAACTATGAAACTAGTTAGAGACAAAGATTGAAGACTTAAGATCATGGACTTACTTAAATTTTAAATAAAGAACATTGTTATGTATTTGTTTCTTAGAATTGTATGAATGATTACATGTTTGTTTAATTGTTTGAATGTAATGAATCCTTTGGTTTTTAAATGAGAATGTGTAAATATGAAACTTATAAATAGCACCATGAGCTTTTGAACAATTACAAATCACACCTCAATGTATTCCGCCTTAGGTTAAGGTGTGACATTTATTGAGCAGACGCTCTATCTCATATCTAAGATAAATGTTGTTGCACTACATTTTGGAATTCTCAATGTATGATAACAACACATAATAGATGTACATTGTCTAGCGGAGGAAGACTCTGTCGGAAATGAAGATGATCAACAAAAGTCTTTACTATGCATAAGAATCCACAGCTTCTGCGCATCAAAAGTACTCAATCGAAAGGACCATTTGGCTAAGAATTTATCTTGTATCGAAAGCTAGGCAGACTACCGAAAGAAGCATTTTTTTAGAAGTGTATTTCTATGTATTGTCAGAAGAAACTACTATTTAGAAGCTTTAGTCTGTTTATAATAAGTTTTGTTTCATCAGAAGCTATTTGTTTATCGAAAGCTAGCAATTGTGCTTCTAATTAACAATGTTCTTCAGAAGTTCTTTTCATTGAGTTCGTAAGTTTCATATACTCAGGATAAATCATTTGCAAAATTTTTTTTCCCGTAAATTAGCACCACCTTAAATATTCTCACATAAACTCTGGTATGAGAGTGTATATCTTGGCTTTTTGAGACAATGAAACATGTTGCAAGACATCTCTTTATTGAAGAAATTTCCAAACATTTTTGTTTTACACTCCCAAGTTACAAAAGATGTACTATTTAATAAACATTAAGAACTTTGATAAATATCTCAACATGTCTCATTTTTTTAATAAAAGAATTCACTTTTAAAAAAACATTTTTAATTTTATAAAATTGATTTATCAGAAAATTTTAAAATCTGGTTTAGTAAATAGAACATGCTATTTTGGGAATTGTAAAAATATTGAGATTTTAAAAGACATTGTTACTTAAATTAAACATACAAACACATGTTCTTTAGATTGACATATTTTACACACTGAACGATACACACCTGATTAATAATGTTGTGTACAAGGGTCGTCGAATCAAAGTAGTCTTATGTGATCGAGGTAGAGGACATGGTGTTGGTGGTCGATACCATCCTACAAAAACTAAAAGAAGAAAGGCATGGGTCATTGTAAAACAAACATTAGATTTTTTTTACTATGGATGACATATCGGCGTCCTTTGCCGGAACCAATGAAAATAGCAGTTAGCTTGGTTCAAAGGATGATTTGGTATTGCTTTGATGAAGAAACATGTTTAAGTTAGAATTAAAGGAAAGAATGAAAGAAGCTAATGAATTAGAAGTAAAATTATTAATTACTTTAATTTCTAGGTGGAATCGAATTAAAAGTTCTGTTAATCAAGTTTAACTATATATAAATAGAGGTGTAGATATATATTATTAAATAAGAAAAGAACTAAAACATCAAATTCCCTTTTTTTTATTTAATGCATTCAAGGCAAAATATATACAAATGGTTGCCTCAATATGGGTATCAAAAGCATATTAAAGTTGCCACGTTAAGGTATGGATTGGTCCATCGTGATGAAATTCAAACGTAACCGAAATCTGACTTCCCTCCCATCCCCTAACAAATAAATTGAAAAATGCTTTATGTGGGATGGAAGAAGAAGAAACCATGGAAGCAATTTCATCACAGCTGGTAGCTAGAGGATTATAACAACCTTACCCACCATAAACTTATCATTTTTTAAAGGTCAAACATGAATAAAAAGTCAATCCCATCAATCACTGGACATTTGTCATTGATATCCAATCATACACCACCTTCACTTGGTTACATCCTCGTTGAGTCACTCTATCTCTCACATTTTGCCATTTTTCAACTTTTCACCCTTTACAAACTAAAAGATAAAAAGAGAGGTTGACTGTTATTAGGCCGGCGCCAAATCATATTGACTTCATAACTATTGCAAAATGAGTCCTCATCATCTGTATATATATGGCACAAGTCATCTTCCCTTTTGGACCTACAAGTTTCACTTTTCATTTGCTTAATCTTCTACCTTTGCATTCAATTGCGTATTTTATACTCAAAAGTCATCTAGAAACTGATTTCAATCCAACTAGAAATGGGAAGATCACCATGTTGCGACAAAAATGGACTCAAGAAAGGTCCATGGACACAAGAAGAAGATCAAAAACTCATGGAATATGTTCAACTTCATGGACCTGGAAATTGGCGAACACTCCCCAAGAACGCTGGTAATTAATTAACTGGATTCATGCGTTTGAGTATCTTTTACTTTTATAGTTTGATTTACGTATTATGGATTTGTTATGCTAATAAAGAAACCCTTTCATCAAAACATGCAGGACTTCAACGATGTGGGAAAAGTTGTCGTCTTCGATGGACAAACTACTTGAGGCCTGATATCAAGAGAGGAAGATTTTCTTTTGAAGAAGAAGAAACCATCATTCAACTGCATAGTGTGCTGGGAAACAAGTAAGTTCTTAATTTTTCCATAGTGCCTATTTGTTTTTTGATTGAAGGATCATGAAATTATTAAAACTTGTGTCTTCAAAAGTGTATCAAGTTTGAGTTTACACAAGACAAATCTTAAGTATGATAATTGATTTATTTCCTAGAGAAAATACCCATTTGAATAGTTGATGATTTCGAAAAGTTTGTATCATACAATAATAAGAATTAATATATAGTTCAGAACTAGTTTTATTTAATTTGTTGTATAGTATTAGTTATTTGTAAAAGATTCAAATTCTACTGAAGATGGTTGTTGTGTCGATTTATAAGCCTAATTAGATGGGTATGTGTTTGTCGTTCTTAAAACATTGCAATGGTTTCTTCTTCTTCTTCTTCTAATTTTGTTATAACATATATGTATTCTTATCTCAAGTTTTGGTTGATTATATATATAGGTGGTCAGCAATTGCAGCTCGATTGCCCGGAAGAACCGACAACGAAATCAAAAACTACTGGAACACCCACATCCGCAAAAGGCTAATCAGAAACGGGATTGATCCAGTAACTCATACTCCTCGCCTTGATCTCTTGGACCTCTCAACGATGCTCAACTCAGCTCAGTTTAATCTCTCAAACCTTTTGAACCTTCAAACACTTGTAAATCCAGAAGTTTTAAAGCTTGCTACTTTACTAGCATCATCATCAAACCAAGAAAACCTAGAGATGATTCTCAATAACCAAATGAACCAAACCCTCAACCCTCAGACACTTGTAAATACAAGTCTTCTAGCTCCAAGCACTCAGCTTCTGAATCAAGCGAGCCACGGTCAGTATTTTTCACCTGACATGGTTGACATGAACAACCTAATTACCAACGATCAAAATCTGATGCCACCCGATAATCATGTTATCATTCCAAGTGTAAGTACTGATCATGATCAGTTTAGTGCACCTGCATCTGATAACGCAAGCTTCCAGCCATCAGAAATAGACAACAAATACATCCAGAGTTTCTACTTTGATTCAGTTTTATCGACACCCATGTCAAGTCCTACACCATTAAACTCATCTTCAACGTTGATAAACAGCAGTAGCACTGACGATGACAGAGAAACATATTGCAGTATGTTTAAGTTTGATATTCCAGAAGGCTTTGAGTTTGACGATTTCATGTTATAATTACCATAATTACAATGTGAATATATAACTATTTTGTTTCTTAGGATATATGGTTCATTCGAGTTGTTTTATGTCTTCGTTTTCTTTTCGCTGGAAATTTTTGTGAATAATACAATTGTTTGTATTATTGAGTTAGTTTTATATAATATATAATAGTTTCCTTTTATGTTTTTTATTATATTTTCTTCTCATTCATGACGGTGGAGCACGCATGCAAACCTTTAATTAGGATATCATAGATCTAGTTCATATTGCAATAAATCAAATAGAAATCAATTAAAAAACTACAAATTAAGCAAAATAATCTAAAGAACGCATGAATTATGTGGTAGAAGAACCAAAATATATTTTCTTCAATTCAAACTATCAAATTTGTATAAATTACAGTAGAACTATAGTTAAATAAAAAAATATAAAATTTGATTTTTATGCGTTTTTCTTGAATAAAAGTAATAAAAGCTTAATAAAAACTTTTACATCAATAAAGAATGATGCAACTGTATAATTAAAAGGTTAATATTGTTGTCTTTTTTTATTTTTATTCTCCATCTTTTTACTGGGCTAATTATAATTTGTCATCTTAGCGATTGATTTGTGTTGATTTTGCTTACTTTGCATTTAATTCGGTATATATATATATGCATGTGTGAGAAAAAGAGAAAAGCTAAGACTAGTTGCCAGTAGACATATTATCTCTTGATTTCACTAATTAAGTATTGAAAGCCTCAGAAGACAGTTCAATAGCTTTCGAAGAATGCAATATTTCAGAAGTAGAAAGTTTTTTAGAAAAAACATTTGCTTTGGAAAGATTGACAACTTCTAAGAACAATAAAGATTTTGATAAGCAGATTACATATTCAGAGAAAAAATACAAGCTTCTGAGAGACAGACTAAAGCTTTCAAAGGGCCGTTGCTTCCGACAAATACAAAGAAACTCTTCAAAGAACTGTATCTTTCGATGGTTTGTCTACGCTCCTAGTCAAGACCAAGTTTTTGAGGAAATGATTTTTACAATAAACTACAAATTAACTTGTGTCTTTCTAGAAATTATCAAGATTGTTGTTTATCCATTGCTTTTCAAAGAAGATGCTTCCAACAATCATTCAGAAGGACATTGGCTCACTTAACAGTCGACTAGTTAGAAGACTTTTTACAGGATAATACAATCATGTTCATATATGTTTATTGTGCATAATATTTTCCGGTAATCTAAAATAACGTGTCATGGTGTAGTTACTTGACTTTTGGATACTATTTGTACCTTAAAATAAATAAATGTAACAGATTATCTATTGTGGTAGTCCAGATTGATTATGCATTTGTGTCTCTAACTATAGCTTTAGAATAGACTCTCTCAATGAAATTTTTATATAACATGGTTACTACACTTTTAAACAAGGTAATATGATTATTAAATATTATGTTTGAATATGCTTGAACAATTTAGTGAAAAAAGCACTTGAAGTACCAGTTGCCTTCTATTCATGGGCTATTATTCATTAGCTTTTGTGTTCGCTCATCAAAAAGTGATTAGCAGTCATTCTGCATATGTACATTCACTAGTAGGAAGCCTTAGGTTAATTATGTTAGCTTCAATAAAACAATCATCTAGTTGGTTTCTATTTTTCATTTCTTCATATACATATCATTTTTGCATCAATGGCTACACTTTCAAAGAGTGATGTTGAAATTGATAAACCACGGGATCCAATTCCACAGGATCATCAATCAGGAACAAAAGAGTTCGAATACAAGAACAATCTAATTATAAAAAAGTGGTGTTCGTCCATTCAAAGATTATAGACTCAAAAAACCTATATATAGGATTCTAGAATAACAAATTTACATAATGACCCTTTAACTAATAATTATTACATAATATCACTAAAACACACTTTTGACTAACAACATATTTGACCCACTAACTTTTAATCAAACTTGGTTAACAATTAAGGCTAACAGAAATTAGAACTAAAAGGAAACCTAATATGTCCACTCCTAAAGATTATGATACATGAAAGATTATGATGGAAGGGTACATTAAAAACCAGGCGACAAGCTTCGGGTTTCTAGTCATGAAGGACCCTTTGTTCTTATGGAAAATAATGGAACTATAATTCCAAAATAGGTGTCCATGCATTTATAAATATGACAGCACAAGACTAGAAATCAATTCAAAGTCCCTCAAGATGCTGTAGATGGCTCTCTAGAATGTCTTAACGAAATGTATGTAGGTGCCACGAAGGTTAAGGAGAATTGGAAAGATATTTTTGAGCAAAGATATGAAAACTTCAATCATAGAAGCCATGATTGCTTAATATTTAAGGTTTCTTGCAGACTTGCAGTTAGTTGATGAACTACAAGTTGGAGTTAGACATTATAATCAAGTTATTATTAGAAGTTTTAGGCCTCTAGAACATATGTGAGTTTATACAATGGCAATCCGTAGATCTAAAAATTTAAACACTCTTTATATTGGAGAACTACATGGCATTCATAGTGCTTAACAAATAGAGATAGCTACAGAAAAGGAAGAAGCAAAGATCTCCAACCAACACCAAGTTTGCAACCCTATGTGCTCCCATATAAAGATAGATACCAACAAAGAAGAAAATATCTCTAGTTAAACCTTGTTTGCCACTCTATGTGCTCCCATTCATAAACCAATAATTCACTCATTCTTCCATTCTACCTACTTACTTTTTCAAAACATCCATACCTTCACTCCTAAAACTCAAGTTCCCAACCATTACTAGACCTTTTCTCAAGCACCAATCTTTATCTTCCCTAAAACACCATATGTTACTTCCATTCTATCAACTCCATTCAAACATCATCCACCAAGAACAAGCTCATCTCATAATGATTTTATGTCGTTTAGGAGGATTTTGATGGCATTTCTCCTAATAACCTTAGGGAGATTAACATCAATTTTCAGACGACGATGATCCCTATAGAGCAAAAACTTTCTATAACAAGTTTTGGAGAAAATTAAAAGGCACAATATAAGAATCTGGTTTAATCTAGACAAAAGAAAACTAAAATGATTTAACAACCAACAATTTGGGTCCTTTGCTTGTGATTTCAAGGATTCCAATTCAAACCCAGGATACCCAGGAACCACCTCTACTACTGATATTGTTCAATCTGTTGTTCACAACAACACAATGCGAACTTTGCATCTCATTGAGATATCATTTACTAGAGCTTTCAAGTAAAAGAGTGGAAGGAGTCTCTTGTATATGGACATATGTTTCTTTGAACAACAAACAAAGGCTCAGCAGCATGCCTCTTCATAGCCCTTGTATATAGACACATGTACTCTTTTGCTTGTATTGAAAATCAAAAATGTATATAAGCTATAATGTGCAAGTCAGGGAAAAATTGAGGCTTATGAAAACAAGATTGAATTTTGAGAGAAAATAGTCAGTTCTCTAGAAAGTAGAAAACAAAGTTTGATGCACAAATTAATGATCTATTTGAAGACTAACAACCGCTAAGACTTATTTAATTTAGCATAGCGCATCCTAGAAAAATATTTACTTCAATTTTAAACTTAATCCTTTGTTAAACTGAATTGTGGTTTCTCATGCCATATACCAAAACAAATAAGGAATCAACTATAATGAACTGGAGCCCCCATTTGAGTACACCCCTATGGTTAAGCCAAGGCGTGATTTTAATTCGTGCATTGTTGTTTTTGATAAATATAGATCAACAAATATTGAGAAATTTAGGAATCTTAATTAGAAGAAATAAGCAAGAAAGTTATACTCAAGACAATTTTCAAGTCATAGTTAAGAACCTGTGACAACTAGTACCTGACCGTCTAGCAACTGTACGGTATGTATACTTTCATTTATTACTATGTGTGATTACAATGTGATAAACAGTTACGTGATAACAATTTTGTGAAAACATTTAACAGTTTTATGTATTCCAATGAGAATTGGAATATTTATATACAACAAACCTTTTGAAATAACAAGAATTCATTACAAATGACATAAACATATCGGTTGTGATCTGATTTCCACAAATAACAGGAATTAGATACCCGACAATTTCACGAGAAAACAATGGGAAATCAGTCATAATGTCACATCCCAGAATTCCCACTTGAAGTGTCAGACCGCTGGCTGTGACGTGGCCAGAATCACAGCTCTCAGTCATATAGAACGACTCTATATTTGTTTGAAAATACGTTCAAAATAGCAACATTTACCAAACTGATTAATTAAACATGCTGTCACACCCCGAGCCGGCGGGGTAGGATCGGGTTTCCCCGACGGGCAGAAGGTTCCCGGGGCGCGATATCAAGAGTGATAATCGAAATGATCAGATTGTTTACATTGCTCATGATATATATATAATGAGAAACTACTAAAATAAAATAGAATTACAAGGTTAAACTACATCAGTTAAGTTTATAATTTAACAATGTAACTCTATTATCACATCATAAATCTTCTATCTTGTATCTGCACAAGATATACAAAATAAGCAGTAATATGATGCTTCAAAATATGCAGGTCCATAAAGCTAGGTCCTCTATCCGAAACCTAGTCCAAAGAAATGACTCTTCAGTTGACCTGTTCATCACCTGAGAAGTCATGCAAAAATAAAGTCAACACATGGTTGGTTAGTTCATATAGTTTAGTATTTGAAAATGATTTGGAAATGATTTGAAAATCCCTTTCGGTAAAGACCCTAACCTCATTAACTTCAATGTAATATCCATATCGGTATGCTTATATATAGGGCATACCCCTGAGTCGAGCCTACAAGCCCGCCCAGACGCCATCCCACCACATACTAATACGCATATGACACTGTTGTTAATGATAATTAAGCATTTTTACCCTACAAACCTCTGATTTGAACTATGTTTTTCCAAAACTTGATTTACCTTTGATCCTCCTAAGTTCCTCATAGATATATGATTTCCCAAAAGTCAGTAATAGAAATAAATGTTAAATATTTAATTAAATAAGTAAATAAAACATTTAATTACAACTAAGACATGATGATTGGGCCTTATTTGACTCAATCAATTAGACTTAGTTGTTGGTGGTTGTCCAAGTTGTAACCTCTCACACGTGACCCATGTCAGGCATAACTCACAAGGAGTACACCTGAACTGAGCGGGATTTTAATGTTTTGCCCGTTACAGCCTGACCCAATGGTCTTCTGCATCTGAAAGGGACTTTAAGGATATCCTTTGATTCTTGATCTATTGATTCTCTTGATTTAACTTTGATATTGATTTCATTTGATTGTTCATGTTATTGCCCGTTACAGCCTGACCCAATGGTCTTCTGTATCTGAGAGGGACTTTATATGTGTGTTACATGTGGTCTTGATTCCCTATACAACTGACATCCACCTTAACTTGAATATTAATGATTTCATTAGATCATAATGATTTCATTATTTTCATGATTCACACACATTTATGATTTCTGATTCCTTGAGTCTCTTGATCTTGATCTTTAGATTTCCCATGATTCACAATGATAATTGTTTTGATTATGATTCTCTGTTCTCAGATTCCACACTGAATTGAATTTCCTTGAATATGATCTTTTGATTTTGTTCATTTGATTTCACTTTGAATTTAGATTCTTGAATTTGAGCTTGATGGACTAAGGGTTGATTTAGAGTTTAAATTTAAAGTATTACTCATAAGAGTACTTTAATTAATTTAGATATTTGATCTGTTTAATAATTTCCTAGACTGGAATCTAGGGTATCAACAAACATATATATATGTAAAACATATAATAAATAAAAGCATTTAAATAAACAGTTTAAATAAAAACAGTTTACGCATGCTTCTCAGCCCCGCATTTTAAAACAAAAATGTTAGAAAAGGGGCAATGAACTCACCTGTGTTGCCGTGCAATGAATCACAAAAGATATGCGCACTCTTTGATTTTTGCCTAAGTATCTTTAGCACCTGAGTTATTTTAAAGAATTCGAATACGATAAGTACATACGGGGATTGTCGTATCTATGGTTTGGTCTCGGTGTGCAACTACGTGTCCTAGATTACTAATGTGTTTCTAAAATCCTTTCTATCTAATTTAAACTATTACCCATTAGTAACCCAAATCCCACATTAATCATTTAAAGTATTTAAGTAAAACATTTTCAATTTATTTCATTTTAAGTTAATCATTTATTTAAGAAAATCATTTAATTATATTGATAAGGTTTATAATTTAATTTCTTTTTATGAAAAGCATAATTAATTTAAGAAAAGTGTAATTAAACATGATGAGCTTATATTAAACCCATTGGGCCGTTCTTGGGCCCATTAATAGACTTTTATTTTCAAGCGATCTCTTGTTAGCTTATTGAGTCACTAACCTTGATGGTTTAAATAAACCATTTAGGTTAGTCATATGTCTTTCTAATTCCCAATGGTTTAGGTGTTAACATTTAAGTCAACCCATAACCTTTAGGTTCTTGTTTTCCATCCCTAGTGTAATTCTTCCATGACATTGATATCTTAGTTTAAGGAGATTCAATTGTGTTTAACTAAAAGAATGGTCATCCCCTATAATAATTTCATACGGTTATTGTACTAGAATATCCTAAGTTAGATCTCGTGGGCCTTATGTTAGGCTTAACTTGCCATTGTGACCCAATTGATTTCTATTGAACCTAATGACTAGCATGGCACATTGTGAGTGATGTTAGGCTAAATAACTTGGTTCGAATGGTTAATGTGGAAATATTGTGACCTAGCCTTAATTCAAGATAACTGTAATGGATCTAGTAACACCATTTGGCCGAGATTAGTGGGTTAGACCAATTGGGTTAATTGACTTGGTCCAAACTAGAAATAAGTTATCTAACTTGAGACCAAGAACAAACGATTTGGGCTTGTTTACTAATAGATTGGGGCGACTAGGTGTATTGGTAATGGGCCGAAATGATGATGTTGGGCCAGGTTGGTTTTATTCTACTAGTTCACGTGTTGTGGACTAATTGAACATTATGGTTCCTAATTCTTTTGAGTTACATCCGTCGAAGATGCTGGCCCAATATCCAGCGAACCTGATAGCAAAGGTTCGTGGAGTGCACTCACATCAGGAGGTTCGCCGACATTGTCCTTAGGGTTCGGCTGATAGGGATGGCTCGTGACCTGTAGGTTCGCTGGAAGTTCGCCTCCTTCATGCATGGTTCGTGCATGGGAGGTTCGTTCATGTCACCAGGGTTCGGCTGCTACCTGGGCGAAAGGGTTCAGCCGTGGCATGAACACAACAGGGTTCGCCAAAAAGGGAAGAAGGTTCGTCCCTAGGCTGCATGGTTCGCCAGCCGTAGGGTTCGGCCATAGCACTAACAGGTTCGGTGGTTGGTGTAACTTGGAAGGGTTTGGCTGTTACTTGAGCACAAAGGTTCGGCTAATAGCTGATTAAACAGGTTCGGCCGCCCCTTCTTTTCCAGCTTCACTCACGAACCCTACCTGAAACAACACCATTCTCGAACTCTAATCCGTGCAAGGTTGTTCCATGGGTCGACATTCATGTTAGAATGTTGCCTAAGTGTGAGTTTTGAGTATAAGGGTCCTAAACCGGTCATGTGTGTGTGTGTGGGTCGAACAAACACAACAATACAAATGAAAACCCTAAATATTCGAACCTTCAAGCATCCATACCTCAAAATCGGTTGGACAAATCTACAGATCGGTTGTACTTCCTTGAAGTGGATGATGAGAGCTTCGCGTGGACACCAAGAACACTCAAATCCGTTGAGAAACGAGGGAGATACGATCATTTAAAGTCGGTTATTCTAGAGAGAGAGAGAGAGAAAAACGGGGGAGAGTGTTTAGAGAGAGAGAGAGAGAGAGAAACTTGAAAAATGAAAGAAATTGGTTCTTCCCACGTTTATATATCCCGAGCGTATTCGGGTTCGTTTCGGTTGCTCGGTTCACGTCTTCGTCGCGTTTCCGGATCGTAACGCGTGTAATTATGTAATTTAAATAAAAAGCTATATTTTATGCGTTTGGAAAGTGGTTATTTCTAGTAATGACATTAAATGTTATTTTTCTTACTTTATTTATCGAAGTTCATATATTTCACGCGTTTTATTATTTATTCGCGTATTATGGTTCACGCGCCTTATTTAAAATAGTTTCATTTTAATTTCTTTATGACGAGTTTCAAAATTGTAAAACAGGAAATATTTTATTTCCTTAACTTTATAACCGTTCGAATCGTCTTTCGTTTCGTTTCGTCAGAAAACGTCACTTACGCGCGTTTTCGTACAGAGCGCTAACTGTACGAACACGATCGTACGTTTCACTTTCTGATTTTGTTGTCTACTTTCCAATCATCATTTCAGATCGTTAAACTATCCGATCTATTTGTACAGATCGTCACCTATACAAATAGTTCGTCAGTTTAGCGTTCCGTAACAACAACTGTTATTGTATTATTTTGATTATCCTCACATACGTGCTATCCTAATAGATCCTAACAATTAATCCCTGATGGTTCAGTGTTGCCAGATAATTACCTGACACAAGAACGATTGTTCTGAACTTTGTTTCTGCTAAATGTTTATGTCTGTTTACTGTTCATGCTACTGTGGAAATCACTGTTCCGGCACCGGTTTCGGCACTGTTGTTACAGTCTCCCCTTGTTAGAGAAATTTCGTCCTGAAATTTAAGAATAGTTATCGGTTACAGCTTTCTCTGTAAGCAGTTGGGGATTTCCTGAACAACGTGTGATCTTCGTATTTCCCAAGTAAACTTGAGTTTGCGCTTTGAATTTTCCAATGAGACTTAGCAATGGAAGTACAACTTTTCCTTAGTTGTTTAATCTAACGAGCCATAAACTCTAAAGATCATTACATAAGGAGTAAATGTCCGTCCAATTGAATTCCTTCAATGGATACGACGAACGATTTGTCAGTACGACATTTATTCAAGTTCGAGACGTGAAACACGTAACGCATCCCACTAAGGTCATCTGGTGACCTCAATCTATGTGCCATAGCTCGAATGCGTTTGATGATCTCGAACTGTCCTACTTTTCGTGATGCTTGTTCGTCCCTTTATTCTAGAATAGACCACCCTTTCCTTGGGTATACCTCTAACTTAACATGGTCTTTCCCAATTAAGTACTGGTTTGGTTATTCAATTTCCCCTATCTCAATCAATCAGTTCGGCGACTGGCATTGTCGACCCTAAGGAGCCTCGAATGATGTGCATTCAATGCTACTATTATGATGTTGTTGTAGGAGGGTTTGATCAGTGGCAATTGAGTGTCCCAATTTCCACTGAAGTTTGACACACAGGTTCTCAACATATCCTCCAAGATCAGTGTCGTACTTTCGCTTCGACCGACCTTGGGTGAACGGTGAGCTGTACTCAGTTTTAAGTACGTCCCTAGAGGTTTCTGCGATGTTTGTTATAACCTTATTATGAATTTGCCGTCCCTATCCAAAATGTTAAACAATGGTACCACATAACATACCACTATCTCGTTGCTGTATAATCCATCAGTTTACTTATCACCAGAATCCGCCTACTATTTTGGTAGTAGGTATTTCATCCGGTTTATCTCAAGCTGTCTTTCGGCTCTACAATCTGACACATTCCTTAAAGTTTTCGTAGGTGACTCTCACAACTCTAGGTCTTGATCGCCGGATCGAGATCCTTAAGTCACCCATGGTGAATACTTAAGTTATTTGACATAACCGTATACATACTTCACCATTTGTTTAATCTATTCTCAGCTTGAAAGTTTACATTATACAGCGGGGAGGCCTACCTAAAATATGGCAGAATTATTAGGATAAAGGTAATGATTTACCTTCTCGGTAATCCTATACCCATCTGCTCGATGGTGTATAGCTATCTTACTTTTCACCCTAAAGTCATGAAACTTATGGAACTTATTGTAACTTTTGTTCCAACTGTTACCTATTCTCATCCTAATTTCAAATAGGAAGAATTTAAGATAAAGTTGTTCTTCCTTCAACAGTTCCAAAATATCCCTGAGATGTCGTTCGCGTTCTGTCTTGCTATTAGAATTAATCAGTATGTCATCTCTAATAGTAATGACAAACTAACCAGATACGGTTTGCACACTTGGTTCATGGGGTCCACGAAACCATAGGTGCATTCTTCCATCCGAAGGGCATTACCGTAACTTGTAATGTCCATAATTCATTCGGAATATTTTCTTAGGCGTATCTTCATCTTGCATTCGCAAATGATTTCCCTTGATCTACTTATTTAGTCTAGATAAGAACCTAATACAGTTCTCATATTTATCTTTCATAACATCCTAGAACCGGAGTTCTCGAACTTAAGTAACTTAAATTCTAGGAGATCTAGGTAGAAAATGAAAGTCTACACACTAGCTTTGACATTTTGGATTCCTACGGCTATTAGTGTTCTATTTAAATAAGGTCCTTTTCTAATTACAATATTTAAACTGTGATTAAGAATTTCTCTATCCCTATTTAATCATTTAACTCGCACTTAACCTAAAGGTTCCTTAAGTTATTATTCTGATTATCTTTTGGCACTGACTTTGCTTATGGCTAGCTTAATTTATTATTCCTAAATTACAACAGACTATGCAGTTCTAATTAATACACCCATAAATAATTTAAGGTATTAAGCTGAAATTTGCATACCTATGGAGTCATCGGACTTCGAATGTTCCCCTGGAGCTGGTAAGGCAAGTAGTTCCTCTGTGACTGCTGGGTCTGCTGGAGGCATTTTCCTAGGGCAGTCCCTTGCGAAATGTCTATGCGTTCCGCACGTATAGCAGTTGTTGTTATGATGAGAGGAAGTAGAGGGGTTTGCTTTTTGTTCCGATTTCCTAGTGAAAATAAACCGACACTGTTGAATCCAGTGTCCGTATCTCCCACAATTCAGACAATGTCTACAGGGTTTCCCCTCTCCATGATGGAACCCACATCTGGCACATTTAGGAAATGCACCAGCATATTGACGGGGAGTAGAGGTCATTGGTGACCTACGCTGCTGCATCCCGTGTCCCGTCTTTCCACAACGCGTGCATTGTACACATGAGAGTTCAGCTTGATGGTGGTAGTGACAATCCGAACAGAGGGGAGCTTTTCCCTTAGAAAGTGCAGGACTTGTGGAAGATATCCTCACGGGGCAGTCTCGTGCAATGTGTACGGACAGTCCGCACACATAACAATCTTTGCTGTGTCGAGGAAGGGGATATGTAGTGTTTCCAGGATTCTGGTTATGAGTCGGGGGATTATTACAATCACGACTCCAGTGTCCCTTTCCCCCACAGTTCAGACAATGTATGCACAGTTTACTCTTAGCATGGTAAAGACCGCACGTGGCACATAAAGGAAATTTGTCAGCAGTCTGTTTTCATACCAATTCCATCGAGGGTATGTATCGATGATCCCCATGGTTCGGCTCACCACAATGGGTGCATTGCTTACATGAGATCTCAGCACGGTGATGATAGTGACAGCTAGCGCAAAGAGAGACTTTTCCAGCATAATGCCCACGATTCTCTGACTCCGGAGCAACGGTCATCTGACGAAGGGGAATGGCCTCGGTGTAGATTACAGGATTTCTTGATTTCTTAGAACGACACCGCTTTCGCTTCCTACTTGTTTCCCCTTCTTCCGGTTCCTTCTTCTCTGCAGCAAGTAGTGGGAAGCTTCTAGCAAATTCCTCACTGTTCTTGATCTGGGTGATGATTCCAAGGAGAATCGCCACCAACTGTTCAGTGATCAGGGTTGCAAGTACTTCGACTGCTGAGTCCGTCTCTTGCGAAGGTAGAGGCGGTGATGGTTGTCTTCTTGGTGACATTCTAATCATAACCAATAGAACATTGGTTAGTGCAATGATCGAATGCAGAAGACACAATGCAAGTAAATTCCTAATTCCTATGTTCTCTGTCGCACCCCGAGAAATCCCGTCCCTTCCGGGGCGCGAGCGGCGGCAGATTGTCAGGATCGCAGTCTCCGGTCACACAACATGCGAGACCTATATGTCTGTTTTCGTACGTACATCCAGTAATTTGGATAAAACAGTTTAGTAATATCAGAGTTGCGGAAATAAAGTATAAGTTGACAAAATGGTTTACTCATACATAGTTTGCGGAAGCGTTAAATTAAAACAGTTTTCAAAACATCACAAGTTAAATGTTGCGGAAGCGATTAAAGGTGATTAACATTACACAACATATCAAATGATAATCAATGTTTAGTAATCTAAGACACTTAAACGGATGCATGCGACTCCGGCCTAGCATCCTATTCCTGGTGCGCGTGCCATAATTACCTGAGAAAACATGCAAGTAAAAGGTCAACACAAAGGTTGGTGAGAGCACAGGTTTGTAATCAGCAGTAAACATCAAAATGTTTAAAGTAAATATCTAGTAGGTCTATTTTTCAATACAATGCAATATCAATTGATAGCTAGTCAATATGTTTTATATCATATGCGGGTTCGCAACCGAAGCTAACATGCTGCCTCCCGCCATATCCATCCAAGATATGGCAAATGTTGTTTGGTCAATTATGCACTGTTCCGACCTCCAGTCGGGGTGGCCATACGGCTCGCAACAGTGGGGCTTGTCAGGCCCAAATAGTACTATTCAGAATTACCACGCTAAGCGCCACGCGCTACTAACGGTTCGAGGTGTGTTTAATGAGGACTTATCAATTTTGTGGATGAATGCCACACATATGCATATACGATATTAGCATGTACAAAAATAACCAAAAGTGTGTAAGTTGTACAAAAATAGTTGTAAGCAATGTTTTCTCCCCCAAAGGTAGAAAATGTAAAAAGGGGCCGTGAACTCACCTGTTAGTAGTTCCGGTATGTGTGAGTGTTCGTGTCTGCGAGAGCTAGCACCTGCTAGTATGCACCTATAACCATATAGGTGTGAGTATGTGTTTTGTGGTGTGTTGTAATCCATACAACTCCAAGTGTCGGTGTGCTCAACCGAGTGCGTGTGTGTTAACTAGTGAGACTCGACGAATCGTTGGTGACACGATTGTTGTGTTTATGTGCCTCAATGCACATAAAACACCAAAATGCATCCTATGATTCTAGTCACATAAGTTACCATTTTTAGAAAGTTTCCAATTAGGAAAGTGTGGTTATGAAATCCCATTTCACAAATCAAATCACTCTAGTATGTTAGTAAAAGCACGTTTATACACTTAAAACACATTGTTTGCGCATAAATCACCATTTATGCCGTTTTGCCCAAATAAAGTTTCCTAACTCGTTTTCACAAATCAAGGTTTCCAATATGCTTAGAAATCATTTCTAACCATATTTCTATACCCAAGTTTATCCAAAAACACTTTAAAACATCAAAAGCCCTCTTTTGATTTTAAAAGTTTCCATTTATAGTAAGTTTACACAAAACCATATTTTTGACAAAAATCAAATATCCCAATGTGTTTTCTAAACACTCCAATACACATTTAACAACATCTAGACATGTCTAACATGTCTAGATCATCAAAAATCCAAGACTTGCACATAAAAGTTTCCTTTTATGGCAAGTTTGTCCAAATCATCATCAAATCAAACCTAACTTAACCAAAACTTAATTCTAACATTCTAATACTTTAGAATCAGTAAATCTATAACATCTATTCAACAAATCACCAACAAAATTGTGTACAATGGTCACATGGAGTTGCATGTGGGTTTTCACCCATTGCATGTATGATCTAACTAAAAGAAATCATGTAAAACTACCTTAGAATGCAAACTCCAGTGAAATCAGTGGCTGGTGATGCAACTTTAATGGTTGATGGTCGTTCTTAGCTTCTTTGCTCCTTCTCCAAGCTCCAAGCACTCCAAATCACCAAGGAGAATGAAGGAATGGTTTAGGATTGGCTTACCAGGAGTTAAGGGAAGTTTAGCAGAAAGTTTGGTCGGAATATGGTGTACAAGTTCGGAGAAAAACAAGAGAAAACCGACTGAAATGAATGGGGTTGGTTTTATAGAAAATCTGATCTGCATGGCCTGCGCGTACCGCGGAGGCCGATCAAAATTGTTTGCCGCGTACCGCGGTAGGATTCGGGAGTTCGACTCCCGGTTTGCTTCGCGTACCGCGAAGACTTTCGCCGAGGGATTTGCCGCGTACCGCGACGGGTCCACTTCTTTGTTTTTCGATTTCGTTGATACGATTTCGCTCGTACTCGATTCCTAACGTATATCCAAAGCATCTAATGCTCGTTTAAGCACATAACTACGAAGTAGCACATAAGTTTGATTGATCACCAACGTTCGTGAGACTCGTGTGTGTGTTTCGATAATTCCTTGAATTATCTTTGATAGTTTGTGTTCGTGTCTAACGAAGTGTTTGCACGCTTGATTAATCCTAATCAACGTGTGATGCACAATTCAATAATTCCCCGAACTATTGTTTTGTGTTAGTGTTGTGGTTGCCACACTTGGTTTCCAAAACCAATGTGCAATGTACGATTCGATAGTTCCGTGAACTGTTGTTTCGTAGTTGTTTGTGTTCAACTCATCTAATTAAACATAATTAAATGAAATGCAACAAGTATGAATGTGAAATGTAAAGAATATAAGAATTGCAATTTACCTGAAATTGCCGGGTGTCACATTCTCTACATGCAGGGTCCCTAGGTTATAGTCTAGGCCAAACCGCTTAAATAAGTGACCTATATTTCTCTATAACCATGGCTCTGATACCAATCTGTCACACCCCGAGCCGACGGGGTAGGATCGGGTTTCCCCGACGGGCGGAAGGTTCCCGGGGCGCGATATCGAGAGTGATAATCGAAATGATCAGATTGTTTACATTGCTCATGATATATATATAATGATAAACTACTAAAATAAAATAGAATTACAAGGTTAAACTACATCAGTTAAGTTTGTAATTTAACAATATAACTCTATTATCACATCATAAATCTTCTATCTTGTATCTGCACAAGATATACAAAATAAGCAGTAATATGATGCTTCAAAATATGCAGGTCCATAAAGCTAGGTCTACTATCCGAAACCTAGTCCAAAGAAATGACTCTTCAGTTGACCTGTTCATCACCTGAGAAGTCATGCAAAAATAAAGTCAACACATGGTTGGTGAGTTCATATAGTTTAGTATTTGAAAATGATTTAGAAATGATTTGAAAATCCCTTTCGGTAAAGACCCTAACCTCATTAACTTCAATGTAATATCCATATCGGTATGCTTATATATAGGGCATACCCCTGAGTCGAGCCTACAAGCCCGCCAGACGCCATCCCACCACATACTAATATGCATATGACACTGTTGTTAAAGATAATTAAGCATTTTTACCCTACAAACCTTTCATTTGAACTATGTTTTTCCAAAACTTGATTTACCTTTGATCCTCTTAAGTTCCTCATAGATATATGATTTCCCAAAAGTCAGTAATAGAAATAAATGTAAAATATTTAATTAAATAAGTAAATAAAACATTTAATTACAACTAAGACATGATGATTGGGCCTTATTTGACTCAATAAATTAGACTTAGTTGTTGGTGTTTGTCCAAGTTGTAACCTCTCACACGTGACCCATGTCAGGCATAACTCACAAGGAGTACACCTGAACTGAGCGGGATTTTAATGTTTTGCCCGTTACAGCCTAACCCAATGGTCTTCTGCATCTGAAAGGGACTTTAAGGATATCCTTTGATTCTTGATCTCTTGATTCTCTTGATTCTCTTGATTTGACTTTGATATTGATTTCATTTGATCGTTCATGTTATTGCCTGTTATAGCCTGACCCAATGGTCTTTTGTATCTGAGATGGACTTTATATGTGTGTTACACGTGGTCTTGATTCCCTATACAACTGACATCCACCTTAACTTGAATATTAATGATTTCATTAGATCATAATGATTTCATTATTTTCATGATTCACACACATTTATGATTTCTGATTCCTTGAGTCTCTTGATCTTGATCTTTAGATTTCCCATGATTCACAATGATAATTGTTTTGATTATGATTCTCTGTTCTCAGATTCCACACTGAATTGAATTTCCTTGAATATGATCTTTTGATTTTGTTCATTTGATTTCACTTTGAATTTAGATTCTTGAATTTGAGCTTGATGGACTAAGGGTTGATTTAGAGTTTAAATTTAAAGTATTACTCATAAGAGTACTTTAATTAATTTAGATATTTGATCTGTTTAATAATTTCCTAGACTGGAGTCTAGGGTATCAACAAACATATATATATGTAAAACATATAATAAATAAAAGCATTTAAATAAACAGTTTAAATAAAAACAGTTTACGCATGCTTCTCAGCCCCGCGTTTTAAAACAAAAATGTTAGAAAAGGGGCAATGAACTCACCTGTGTTGCCGTGCAATGAATCACAAAAGATATGCGCACTCTTTGATTGTTGCCTAAGTATCTTTAGCACCTGAGTTATTTTAAAGAATTCGAATACGATAAGTACATACGGGGATTGTCGTATCTATGGTTTGGTCTCGGTGTGCAACTACGTGTCCTAGATTACTAATGTGTTTCTAAGATCCTTTCTATCTAAGTTAAACTATTACCCATTAGTAACCCAAATCCCACATTAATCATTTAAAGTATTTAAGTAAAACATTTTCAATTTATTTCATTTTAAGTTAATCATTTATTTAAGAAAATCATTTAATTATATTGAAAAGGTTTATAATTTAATTTCTTTTTATGAAAAGCATAATTAATTTAAGAAAAGTGTAATTAAACATGATGGGCTTATATTAAACCCATTGGGCCGTTCTTGGGCCCATTAATAGACTTTTATTTTCAAGCGATCTCTAGTTAGCATATTGAGTCACTAACCTTGATGGTTTAAATAAACCATTTAGGATAGTCATATGTCTTTGTAATTCCCAATGGTTTAGGTGTTAACATTTAAGTCAACCCATAACCTTTAGGTTCTTGTTTTCCATCCCTAGTGTAATTCTTCCATGACATTGATATCTTAGTTTAAGGAGATTCAATTGTGTTTAACGAAAAGAATGGTCATCCTCTATAATAATTTCATACGGTTATTATACTAGAATATCCTAAGTTAGATCTCGTGGGCCTTATGTTAGGCCTAACTTGCCATTGTGACCCAATTGATTTCTATTGAACCTAATGACTAGCATGGCACTTTGTGAGTGATGTTAGGCTAAATATCCAGCGATCCTGATAGCAAAGGTTCGTGGAGTGCACTCACATCAGGTGGTTCGCCGACATTGTCCTTAGGGTTCGGCTGATAGGGATGGCTCGTGACCTGTAGGTTCGCTGGAAGTTCGCCTCCTTCATGCATTGTTCGTGCATGGGTGGTTCGTTCATGTCACCAGGGTTCGGCTGCTACCTGGGCGAAAGGGTTCAGCTGTGGCATGAACACATCAGGGTTCGCCAAAAAGGGAAGAAGGTTCGTCCCTAGGCTGTATGGTTCGCCAGCAGTAGGGTTCGGCCATAGCACCAACAGGTTCGGTGGTTGGTGTAACTTGGAAGGGTTCGGCTGTTACTTGAGCACAAAGGTTCGGCTAATAGCTGATTAAACAGGTTCGGCCGCCCCTTCTTTTCCAGCTTCACTCACGAACCCTACCTGAAACAACACCATTCTCGAACTCTAATCCGTGCAAGGTTGTTCCATGGGTCGACATTCATGTTAGAATGTTGCCTAAGTGTGAGTTTTGAGTATAAGGGTCCTAAACCGGTCATGTGTGTGTGTGTGGGTCGAACAAACACAACAATACAAATGAAAACCCTAAATATTCGAACCTTCAAGCATCCATACCTCAAAATCGGTTGGACAAATCTACAGATTGGTTGTACTTCCTTGAAGAGGATGATGAGAGCTTCGCGTGGACACCAAGAACACTCAAATCCGTAGAGAAACGAGGGAGATACGATCGTTTAAAGTCGGTTATTCTAGAGAGAGAGAGAAAAACGGGGGAGAGTGTTTAGAGAGTGAGAGAAACTTGAAAAATGAAAGAAATTGGTTCTTTCCACGTTTATATATCCCGAGGGTATTCGGGTTCGTTTCGGTTGCTCGGTTCACGTCTTCGTCGCGTTTCCGGATCGTAACGCGTGTAATTATGTAATTTAAATAAAAAGCTATATTTTATGCGTTTGGAAAGTGGTTATTTCTAGTAATGACATTAAATGTTATTTTTCTTACTTTATTTATCGAAGTTCATATATTTCACGCGTTTTATTATTTATTCGCGTATTATGGTTTACGCGCCTAAATTAAAATAGTTTCATTTTAATTTCTTTATGACGAGTTTCAAAATTGTGAAACAGGAAATATTTTATTTCCTTAACTTTATAACCGTTCGAATCGTCTTTCGTTTCGTTTCGTCAGAAAACGTCACTTACGCGCGTTTTCGTACAGAGCGCTAACTGTACGAACACGATCGTACGTTTCACTTTCTGATTTTGTTGTCTACTTTACAATCATCGTTTCAGATCGTTAAACTATCCGATCTATTTGTACAGATCGTCACCTATACAAATAGTTCGTCAGTTTAGCGTTCCTTAACAACAACTGTTATTGTATTATTTTGATTATCCTCATATACGTGCTATCCTAATAGATCCTAACAATTAATCCCTGATGGTTCAGTGTTGCCAGATAATTACCTGACTCAAGAACCATTGTTCTGAACTTTGTTTCTGCTAAATGTTTATGTCTGTTTACTGTTCATGCTACTGTGGAAATCACTGTTCCGGAACCGGTTTCGGCACTGTTGTTACACATGCAGCGGAATTTCATAAATAATCTAATGTAGTGAAAGTAAATGTTTAAGCAACGAAATTAAATGTTGTTCGGAATGAAGCGGAATGAAATGACAGACACTACATTGTTTGATAAACATAAATAAATAGACAATGTTTGTTCAAAAGACTCGGTATGATGCATGTGAATCATGTGCTTGATCCCTTAGGTGCATCCTGAATCCGAGTGCAATCTAGTTACCTGAGAATACATGTTAAGAAAAAGTGTCAACACATAGGTTGGTGAGTTCACATGTTTTGATAACAATACATAAGTATAAAATGTTTGTCACGTGTCATGCTGTTTATTAAATGTTTGTTCCGAGCCCTAGGCTCCAAGTGTCAGTTGCATCTCTGCCGAATTAGACTTTTTTGCTCTAGCCTCCGCCATGCCTATCGTAATGACATGGACAATGGGTTTAGATTACACGTGTCCTGACATCCAGTCAGAGTTGGCGCCGCGTGGGGTTCGTCATGCCCAATAGTACTATCTAAACTCACCTCGTTGTGAATACATTAACGGTAAGACTGTGCGAGAACTTTGTTACGATACAACACTTAATGTTTGTCCAATAAACCAGCATACACAATATGTTCGTACAAATATATAAAGTTTGACTCACAACATGTATTCTCCCCCTAGTTTAAAAGTTGTAATGCAATTTGAAAGAGGGGCCGTAAACTCACCTAAGTAATATATAACGCGTAAGCTCCTAATTCGCCCAGCGCGTCTGAAACAGGTTACCTATATCACATAGGATTTATAAGTCCGTGTTTGTGAGCGTGTTCGTGCTCAACAACCCACAATTATTATGTTTGTCCATGTTCGACCATGCTTGTTCGTGTTTGACCATGTTTGATTGTGTTTAACCGTGTTTGACCGTTGTGACAACCAGTACCAAATCGCCTGGCAATCCATATGGTATGTGTACTTTCACTATTTACTATATGTAAATACAATGTGCTTAACAGTTGTGTGACAGCAGGATTATGAAAACAAGTAACAGTTGTATGTATTTCAATGAAAATTGGAATATAAATATACAACAACACACGAAAAATAACGACGGTGACGAAAAACAAATGGCAAACATATATCGGTTGCGATCTGATATCCACAAATAACAAGAATTAGATGGCCGACAATCCAGTGAGAAAACAATATGAATTCAATCGTAAAAATGTGAAAATGGTTCAGTTTAGTTGAGTCCGTCAGGGAGGATGTTTAATTCAAAACAATATTTCAGTATCGTTTACGAATAATAAACCAAAAGTGTGTTTGCGTGGGTGATGATTCACACAAATATATCTGTGGGTTTAACGTTTAGAATGATATCTGAAAAGTAGAAAACAAAATCAAAAAGTAAAGCCATCGTCGTGTTTGTTTGGGTGACGATTCGAACGAATACGCGCAAAGGTGATACGAGCTGACGAAACGTTAAAAATAAACATTTTTGAAACAGTAAAATACGAAAAGGAAATTTAAAGTATTTATTAGGAATTATTACCTTAAAGAGATTTTGAGCAAACCATTTAATTAAATTTCGTAAATACGCGCGTTACGTTTCGTAAACGTAACGAAAATGAAAACCGAGCAACCGAAACGAACCCGAAACAAGAACAGGTATAAAAACCTTAAACTCATTCAATTTTCATTAAATTTCCTCACAAACTCGTTTCTCTCTCTAAAACCCGTTTACCCTCTCTCTAGAATTTCTCCACAAAACCCTCAAGATCTCCCTCATCTCTTGACCAAATCCTTGAAATAAGCTATCAAATCGGAGCTCTAGACATTTCCCACACGAAGGTACAAAGGATCGGTCCTATCTCCATCTCAAACTCTTGAAATTTTAGTGAGAAGGTTCGGTTTTTTAGGGTTTTCTCCTAACCCGACAAAACTGAGGTTTTAACCGATTTTAAACACCTCTTTTTCGACCCATACACCTTCTAAATGAGTTTTCATATACCCACTCAAAAGGACTATATATTCGACTAAAACTCGAAAGTCGTCTTCCATGGCTGAAAACCCGTTCAGGCGAATGGCCCATAAGAATGAGCCATTCGGGAGAATGAGCCATAAGAATGACTCATTCGGGTGAATGACTCATTCGGGTGAATGACTCATTCGGGTAAAGGTCATAAGAATGATCCATGAGAATGACTTATTCGGGTGAATGACTCATTCGGGTGAATAACTCATTCAGGTAAAGGTCATAAGAATGAGCCACATGAATGAGCCACTCATTCGGGTGAACACCCATTAGCATGACTCATTCTTACGAAAATCACAATAATAAGTCATTTTCACTACACGAACTCAGTCAACAACTCAGATTTCAAAAAGAACAATCAAATAAGGGATCACAGCTCAAATAACATTTAATCAAACACAGGGCTGCGAATACAACACCAGTATGATAACAGTGAGCGCGTGCATTTCTTGAGTCTTAGTCAACCACTACAGCAACAAGATGAGTTCATATGCTCCTTTTCAAATCTTTTGATTTTAATTACGGGGCTGAGAAACATGCAAATTTTTTTTATTATGATTAAAGATTTTAGTACATTACTCAAACATCATGGGATTTAGATAATAAAGATGTTATCTTTATTATCACACTTATATCAATACCAATGTTTATGCTTGTGTGTGCATTAATAACAATGACAAATCAAGGATGTTTCATGATAATATAACTTCATGAATTCATCCAAATATTTAAATAACCTAAGTGAAATAAGATTTGATCTTTTAACACTTTGTTATTTACAATGAGATAACATGAGACAATTACAAGTGATAGCAAGGATGATAATCATGATAACATAATTTCACGATGATGATATCATTCACCACATATACTAACATCGTGTAATAAGACTAGTTCTTATAACTCCTTCTTAAAGACTCTAAGAACACTTAACATTGAAAACAGATGGCACTGAGATGATGACAATAGGAGAACACATAACAACAACTAATTACTATTAAGAATGTATGTATTATATCACAACAATCATGTGTTCATGAGTTCATGTACAGTCGTAAGTCCCTTCAAGAAAATCTTTTACCATTGATTTAGTGCGACTAAACTGATGATAGCGTAGTGGTGCCATAGGTTTGCCAAACCGCCGGCGAGTGAGGTCGATACGTTAAGCGTAACATTATCATTGTCCGGTATCGTATGACCGGTAACAGGGCTGCATCAGTCAGGTTTGGTAAACGACACATGGTGATATTAATCTTCAGACACTGATTGTAATTAAATTCTTTGTTTCTATTAACTGGTAGACTGAGGGATTGATTTTTTCTCATGTCATAATACAGGTAATAGTTCGTTGAAGGCACTAATTCTATTGAGACTACAAATGGGATAGAGGTCAATTGAACGCATTGTGGTCTGATTACGTGAGGACTACAACGGATCCCATTTAGGCTCTATACATTCAAGCTTTTGAACAATATCAATGAATTAACTATCACTTCTAATATTGGAAGTGAACTAAAGTTAATTCTACAATTGAGAGAAACTAATAATGATAAAATTAAATTAATCTATTTTCCTTAAAACATTATGGGGTTACCATAACTTAGGTCATGGTAATATATTCCCTTCAAAACATTTTTACGCTATACATATAACACGGTTGGATGAGAACACATCCTGTGGGATCAAATGGTTGGATATCAAATAAGACAAATACAATGTGAAATGATAATGGGTATCCATAGTTGCATTACTAGTGGTATTGATTTTAGTTAAGTATTTGGTGGGCTGGTGGCTTCATTCGTGATACGTATGCCCTATATATAAACATGCTTGATATGGATGACACACTATTTGTAAGGGTAACCATGGAAAGGGCATTTGTGAAACAAGATATGACAATAACAATGAGACTTGTGTGTGACACAATGACATGTGAATGACAACTACAAGCATTTGAAATTACTAAACTTATGAACTCACCAACCTAATGTTGACTTGTTTTAAATGCATGTTTTCTCAGGTGATGAACAGGTTTAGTCTCCAGATTAAGGATGTTATAGCTAGTGGACTTATATAGAAGATCTAGCTTTGTTTTGTGTGCATACTTTTGGGTGACATTATGTGAATCACTTTTGTAAATCTTGTGTAAATACAAGATAGCCACTTTATGATTCTTTTGGGAAGATTTACTTAGTTAAATTATGAACATGACAGTGTAATTTTACTTTGTAATTCTATATCAATGTCATTTAGCATTTCTCATTATATATCATGTGCATTGTAAACAATCTGATCATTTCGATTATCACAACGATATCGTGCCCCGAGAACCTTCCGCCCGATGGGAAAGTTGACCGAGCCTGTCGGCTCGGGGTGTGACATATTGGTATCAGTGCCATGGTTATATAGAAATATATGTCATTTTACATAAACGGTTTGACCTAGACTATAACCTAGGGACCATTCATGTAGTGAACATAAGACTCAGGACTTTATTTGCATACGGCTTTTGCATTTGATCATTGCACTAACCGATTTTCTTTCGGTTGTGATCAGGATGCAGCCAAGAAGACCACCACCTTTGTTGCCACCACCACCGCATTCACCTCCACACTCGGCAACACCATCAACATCACCACCTCAATCTCCTCCACCTCCACCTCCTCCTCCGCATACTCCACCCCATCAACCACCACCCAACAACGAGTTAGATACGGCTGTTGGGAATTCATGGTTACTTTTCATTTAATCAGTTTCAATTAATCGTATTAATTGATAAAATCAGTTTTCATAAAACCGGATTAAACAGACAGATCAGATCTGACACAGCGGAAGCTTTTAAAATTTATAACCATTCGATCCGTAGTCGAATCAATTCCCAAATCAGGATCCAGTAACAAAACGTTTAAACAACAATTAAATTAAACAACATAACCATAGTGTCACACCCCGAGCCGGCGGGGTTGGATCGAATTCCCCGTCAGGCGGAAAGTTCCCGGGACGCGATATCGGGAATGATAATCAGAATGATCAGATTGTTTACATTGCACATGATATATAAATGAGAAACTGCTAAGTAAGAATAGAATTACAAAGTTAAATTACATCAGTTAAGTTCATAATTTAACAATGTAAATCTACTATCAACATCATAGTTCTTCTATCTTGTATCTACACAAGACATACAAAATAATATGTAATTGATGTTCCAAAATATGCAGGTCCAAAAATGCTAGGTCCTCTAACTGAAATCCTAGCTCAAAAGCAATAACTGCTTAATTGACCTGTTCGTCACCTGAGAAGTCATGCAAAAAGATCAAGTCAACACATGGTTGGTGAGTTCATATGGTTTTACTTGAAAAATAGCTTTGCAAACCCTTTTTAGGTAACAACCTTAACCTCATTAACATCACCTGTAAAATCCAATTCGGTATGCTTATATATAGGGCATATGTAGGGTCGAACTTACCGCCCGCCCAGCCACCGTCCCACCAAATACTAAATTACATATGACATTGTTGTTAATGATAATTAAACATTATACCCTTACCACTAACACCTTAGTTCGTCAGTTCTTTGTTCCTGTAACTACAAAATTTGCAATCTCATTTGATTCCTTAAGTTCATCACGAAATCATGATCAAACACAATATTTGTAGAAAAAATTCAATAAATGCTTAGTTAAATAAATAAATAAACATTTAATAAAATCTAAGACCTAATGATTGGGCCTTGGTCAACTTGAGTAGACTAGTCTAGCAATAAAGGTTCTTAGTAGTAAAGGAGATCTGTAAATCTCATCAAACATGCGACCTATAATCAATCAGTCTAGCTAGGACATCTTTTGATATACAGGCTTTTATAGTTCTTTAGACCGTCCATAGTTCGTATAGTTCTTTAGTTTTTTGGCACATGTTATCTTTGAGTATTTCCCAGATGTTCCTCAAAACAGTTAAGGAATACTGTAAATATCATCAAACATGCGTCTCATATTCGATCAGTCTAGCCAGGACATCTTTCAAACCTGATATTGGCACATGCTATCTTTGATATTTCCCAGTCAGACCCTTGAAAATAGTTCTTTGTACATAGTTCTTTGAAATAGATCGTTAGTTCTTTCACAACACAACATCCAAATAGTTCTTTGAGTAGACCGTTAGTTCTTTGAAAATAGATCTTTGAAAATAGCTCTTTGTTTAGATCTTTAGTTCTTTGAAAGTAGATCTTTGAAAATTGTTATTTGATTTGAAATAGGTATCTACTCATAATGAATAGATAACTTATTTTGAAATCCTGTATATAGTTTACCTAGATAGAATCTAGGATAACAATTATACATGTAAACATATATTAAGTAAAGGCATTTAAGTAAATATAATCCAAGGAAAATAATTTATGCATGCTTCTCAGCCCCGCGTTTGTAAAACAAAAATGTTTAGAAAAGGGGCAATGAACTCACCTGTGTTGCTATGCAAATGTTTAACCACAAAATGCACGCTCTCTGTTTGTAGACTAAGTATCTTCAGTTCCTGAGTTGTTTTAAAAGAGTTCGGATACGATAAGTATACGTATTATAGACGTATCTAGAATTCAGTCTCGGTGTGCAACTAAGTGTCCTATATACTAATGTGCTTCTAGGATTCAATCTATCTAGTCTAACTTAGATATCCATTTATAAACCTGCATTCCAACAATTAAATTATAACAAGTCTTTAATTAAAACGTTTCTAATTTAATTTATTTTAAGTTAAATATCAGGTCAAAATCATTCCTTTTGACTCCATAGAGTTTATAAATCATTTGTTTAATTGAAAACACAATTAACTTTAATAGAAAGAAAATTAACACGTGATGGGCTTATGTTAAGCCCATTGGGCCAATTTTGAGCCCATGGTTTGCTTTTGATTTTCCCATTTGATTTCTTGTCCAAACCTTGATTAACTAAGACTAGATAATTTAAATAAATCATCTAGATTAGTTATATATCCTTATTGATTTCCTAAGGTTTAGTTAATGTTGATTAAATCAACATTTGAACCATTAGGTTATTGTTTTGACCATTATGATTTCTCAAATGATCTAACCCCAAATTGAAGTTAACAACCCTTGTTTTAGTAAGCTCAAATTCCCTATTTTTTAACACAAATCCCATGCTCGACATCCCTAGGTCTTGAAACACCTTGTTTAGTTAACACTTACGTTTTGTAGCCATGAAGGCAGCGAACCTATTGCCTGCAACCTATAGGTTCGGCTATGTCCTAGAAAAGTCCTGGGTTCGTGACAGCCTTGGGTTCGTTCGGGGGGGGGGGGGTTCGGCTAGGAAGGTTCGTTGATCAAAGGTTCGTCTGTAGGTTCGGCTTTGTTAAGGTTCGACCTGCATGAGGTTCGTCTGATGTAGGCTCGCTCATCCTAGGTTCGTCCATACTAGGTTCGTCCATGCTAGGTTCGCCCATACTAGGTTCGCCCATACTAGGTTCGTCCGTACTAGGTTCGTCCATACTAGGTTTGTCCCTACTAGGTTCGTCCATACTAGGTTCGTGGCCCTTGTGGTTCGTGACCATGCAAAGGTTCGTCTGATAGGGAGGTTCGGCCAAGGAAAGACAGGTTCGGCCCTGTCTGCTAGTCAGAGAGCACAGGGTTCGGCATTCAGTAGGTTCAGCTAAGACCCAGGTTCGGCCATTGAAAATAGGTTCGCGGGACCAGGGTTCGGCCACCACGAGGAAGGTTCGGCGACATGCAACAGGTTCGCCTGATCGAATCTGGTCACGAACCTGCATCATCTTCTTCATTTTTCAACCTTAGCCTGTTGCAGATTAGTTTCTAAAGCTCCCTAGTGGTTTACAAGTGTTTGTCTAAGTGTTTCTAAGTGCTTAATGTGATTAAAACAACAATAATCCAAAGGGTTCGTGATACACACTATAACCGACTATAAACTTGAGATTTACCTCAGAAATGGTGGATAAAATCTTGAATCCTTTGTACTTCCGTGATCTACGTGATGAGATGGTCGTTTTGACACCAAAAGTGCTTGATATGGTGGAGATTTGGAGGAGAAATCTTAGAGAGAAGGTTGAGAGGGAATCTAGAGAGAGAGAGAGAGGGGTGACGAAAATTTGTGAAGAATATGGTAGGTGGTGGTTGGTTTGACATTGAATGGCCTCATTAAATGATTCCAAATACCCGGGTCGTTCGGTTCCGCTCGGTTTCGCGTAAAATGTCGGTTCTTCGTTGTTTTAGAAATACAATGACTCACAAATTAAAATAAGATTTAATAAATTATTTTATGTGGTTATTCCTAATAAATTAACTAAATATCTTTCTTTTGTTTATTTAAATTTTCAAAAATATTAAATTTAATGTTTAAAATCGAATCGTACAGTTGTCGCGCGTATTCGTTCGAATCGTCACCTGTACGAGCACGGCGATAATTGTACTCTTCAATATTGTTTTCTAATTATCGGATATCATTCAGAACGTTAAACTTTCAGATTTATTCGTACAGATCGTCACCTATACGAATAATCCGTCTATTTATCGTTCACATAACGACATCCGTGTTGTTTTGTTCTGTAAAGCCTCACATACGTTTATACATAATTACATCCTAACAAATTATCACATGATGGTTCTGTGTTGCCAGATAATTATCTGACTGATGAACAATGTTTTCTGAATTTTGTTTCTCTGAACTGATTCTGAATTCACTGTTTGATAACATGAAATGATAATCACATATGATATTGAACATGACATACAATGAAAAGCATATAGTTCGTACCTGATTACTGTTCATGTTACTTTTTGAGATCACTGTTCCGGTACGGTTCCGGCACTAATGTTACACATAGGGGGTTTTAGAAATCGACCTTTTGTGAAGCATTTCCGAATCCACACGATGGATTGACAACGGTGCGGCCTGGTCGCGGCTCCGGGATGCGGCCCTGAGGTGGCTCAGATGAGGCTCTGGTCACGGCCCTCGCTTGTCTCCTGTGCGGCCGGCGATTTTGGCTCGGATCGGCTAAGGTGGGACATCCTTGGTCCAGATCTGGTGTGGCCTGGTCGCGGCCCTGGTGCGGCCTAGCAAATTTCATGAGTTAGCAACATTGGCACCGGACATAGTGCCAACAGTGGAGAAACAGATCGAACGGTATGTTGGTTACCGGCTTGTATCCAAGGGCACGTGATTTCTTCCCACCCAAATACCTTGGAGATGGCTGTTACTCTGTCAGCAACATTGACAGATGTAATGGTTTCCTCCGGGGCACTGAAGAAAGAGGCTGAAGCAACCAAGACTGGAACCTCAAGGAAGCCGGATAAACACCCGGCGAAGAAACGGGAAATGGTCAAGAATTATGCTGCGACCACTTCCTAGTGCCGGCAGTGTAATAACTGTGGAAAGTTTGGTCATTGGGCCAATCAATGCAAGAGAACGGGTGCTCAAAACAGGAACAACAACGCAGCAGTGATGGCTGCTGCTACTGATAACAGGTCTTGCTACACTTGTGATGAACTTGGACATTTCAAATTGGAGCTACTGCTGCACGACAAGACCCGAATGTGGTCATTGGTACATTTCTCTTATCTAACTTTTATGCGTCTATATTTTTTGACACGGGTGCGGATCAGAGTTTTATCTCGTTCGACTTTGCATGCCAACTTAATCATGTTGAGGAAACTTTGGACTCCCCTTATATCATCGAGGTAGCAAATGGCAAACAGATAACAGTTGATACAGTACTTAGGAACTGTCCGTTGACACTTAAAGAGCACATATTCCAGTGAAGAACGATCATGTGTTAGAAATTCATTTAGATCAGGCAAATCGCAGTGTCAAATTAATATTGTGCATGAAGGCACGCAAGTGCTTAAGGAAAGACTTTACCAGGATTGCCGCGTGAGCGATCTGTGCAATTCCGAATCGATTTGATTCCGGGAGTGGTTCCTGCGGCTAAGTCTTTATATAGACTTGCGCCATCTGAAATGCAGGAACTGTCCAATCAATTACAGGAGTTACTAGACAAAGGGTTCATCCGACCGAGTTTCTCACCGTGGGGAGCTCTGGTTTTGTTTGTCAAGAAAAAGGATGGATGTTTCCGAATGTGCATCGATTACAGAGAGCTTAACAAGCTCACCATCAAGAATTGTTACCCGTTACCAAGAATTGATGATCTGTTTGATCAATTGCAAGGAGCTCAATATTTCTCAAAAATAGACCTACGTTCAGGTTCTCACCAGCTCCGGATTCAAGAGGAAGTCATACCCAATACGACTTTTCGTACCCGATACGGTCACTATGAATTTATGGTGATGGCATTCGGATTGACGAACACATCGATGATGTTCATGGATCTAATGAACCGGGTGTGTAAGATGCATTTAGATCAATTCTTTATTGTCTTTATTGATGATATATTGATCTATTCCATTAGTGAAAAAGAACACAAACAACACCTTAGAACAATCTTGGAACTTCTGAAGAATGAACAACTCTATGCCAAATTCTCCAAGTGTGAATTTTGGCTAAGAGAAGTTCAGTTCTTGGGTCACGTGATTAACAGTAATGGTAATGATGTTGATCCTGCCAAGATCGAGGCAATCAAGAATTGGGACATGCCCATAATACCTACTAAGATCAGATCATTTCTGGGTTCGGCTGGTTATTATATGAGATTCATTTCGAATTTCTCTAAGATATCCTTGCCACTCACAAAAGTAACCCAGAAAAGTGAACCATTTGTGTGGATGCAGAAACAAGAAGAAGCCTTCCAAACATTGAAACAAAGATTGTGCAATGCTCCAATCTAAACAATACCAGAAGGCAATGATGACTTTGTAGTACATTGTGATGCTTCCCATCACAGACTCGGTTGTGTTTTAATGCAACGAGAGAAAGTCATTGCCTTCGCGTCACGAAAACTTACAAGTACATGAGAAGAATTAGACGACGCCCGAATTAGAATTGGGAGCTGTTGTTTTTGCTCTAAAGATTTGGAGGCATTACCTTTACGGTACCAAATGCACGATCTTCACATATCACAAGAGTCTACATCGCATATTTGATCAAAAGGATCTTTACATGAGGCAGAGACGTTGGGTGGAGCTCCTGAATGATTACGATTGTGTGATCAAATACCATCCAGGCAAAGCTAATGTTGTAGCTGATGCTTTGAGCTGGAAGGAAAGAGTCAAACCCTTGCACGTTAGAGCAATGGGAATAACCGTGCAAACAAGTCTGAGAGACCAAATTCTGCGAGTACAATAGGAAGCAGTAGCGAGAAACAATTTGAGAAACGAGCTCGACTGTGGAGCCGAGAAACATTTTGAGACGAAACAAGATGGAGTTATTTATTATCAGGATCGTGTATGGATCCCGACAGTGGATAAACTCCGAAAACTTATCTATGACGAGGCACGCAAAACACGTTATTCCGTTCATCCTGGTGCGGATAAGATGTACCAAGATCCTAGGTCATTTTATTGGTGGCCGGGTATGAAAAAGGATGTGGCTACTTATGTTAGTAAGTGCCTCACTTGTGCCAAAGTCAAAGCTGGACACTAGAAACCATCAGGTTTGCGGGAACAACCAGAATTACCATAACGGAAGTGAGAGCAAATAGCTATGGATTTTATAATCAAGATACCCCGTACTTCCAGCGGACATGATTCTATATGGGTTATCATTGACAAATTGACCAAGTCATCTCATTTCTTGCTGATCAGAGAAAACTACAAGATGGAAAAACCAGCAAAACTCTATGTCAACGAAATAGTAGAGCGGCAAGGTGTGCCATTGTCTATTATTTCAGACCGAGACAGTCGATTTTCATCGCGGTTCTGGCAATCATTGCAACAATCCTTAGGGAAAAGTGTAAACTTGAGCACCGCTTACCGTCCACAAATGGACGGTCAAAGCGAGTGAACAATCCAAACCCTAGAGGATATTTTGAGGACATGTGTCTTAGACTTCGGTGGAAGTTGGGACAATCATCTACCACTCATTGAGTTCTCCTATAACAATAGCTACCACAACAGTATCGGATGTGCTCCGTTCGAAGTAACGTATGGTAGAAAATATCGGTCTCCAATTTGTTGGACCAAAGTGGGAGATAACAGAATCACTGGGCCTGAACTTATACATTAGACTACTGATAAGATAGCCAAATTCAACAAAGATTACAAGCAACACGTAGTCGCCAAAAGAGTTACGCAGACAAACGGTGAAAGCCTTTGGAATTCCATGTAGGTGACCTAGTCATGTTGAAAGTGTCCCCATGGAAAGGCGTAGTTCGTTTTGGGCCTAAGGGCAAGTTAGCACCAAGGTATGTCTGACCGTTTGAGATAACTCAACGGATTGGTCCTGTGGCATACAGACTCAGACTTTCTAATGAACTCAGTGGGGTACACGATGTGTTTCATGTGTCAAACCTCAAAAGATGTCTCGCTGATGAATCGTTAGTCATACCATTGGAAGAAATACAATTGGATGGACAATTACATTTCATTGAGGAACCTGTAGAGATTATGGATCGTGAAGTCAAGAGACTGAAACGAAGCCGTATTCCTATCGTGAAGATTCGCTGGAATCCCAAGCACGGACCAGAATTTACCTGGGAGTGTGAGGATCACATGAGGACAAAGTATCCCCATCTGTTTACAGATGAAGTAGTACCCGACATTGATGCTTAAATTTTGGGACGAAATTTCTTTAACAAGGGGAGATTATTACAACCAGTACCCGATCGTCCGGCGATCCGTACGGTATGTGTACTTTCACTATTTACTATGTGTAAATACAATGTTCTTAACAGTTGTGTGACATCTTGATTATAAAAACAAGTAACAGTTGTATGTATTTCAATGAAAATTGGAATGTAAATATACAACAACACACGATAAATAACGACGGTGAAAAAAAACAAATGGCAAACACATATTGGTTGCGATCTGATATCCACAAATAACATGAATTAGATGGCCAACAATCCAGTGAGAAAACAATATGAATTCTATCATAACAATGTGAAAATGGTTCAGAAATGAGGAATTACTACCTTAAATATGAATTCAATATAAATATTTATTAGGAATCACTACCTTAAAGAGATTTGATAGCTTATTTCAAGGATTTGGTCAAGAAATGAGGGTTCGTTTCGGTTTTTTAGGGTTTTCTCCTAACCCGACAAAACCAAGGTTTTAACCGGTTTTAAACACCTCTTTTTCGACCCATACACCTTTCTAAACGAGTTTTCGCACATATACCCACTAAAAATGACTATATATTCGACTAAAACCCGAAATCGTCGTTTTCCATGGCTGAAAACCCGTTCAGGCGAATGGCCCATTAGAATGAGCCATTCGGGAGATTGAGCAATAAGAATGAGCCATGGTTGAAATCAAGGGTGTTTCATGATAATATAACTTCATGAATTCATCCAAATATTTAAATAACCTAAGTGAAATAAGATTTTATCTTTTAACACTTTGTTATTTACAATAAGATAACGTGAGACAATTACAAGTGATAACAAGGATGATAATCATGATAACATAATTTCATGATGATGATATCATTCACCACATATACTAATATTGTGTAATAAGACTAGTTCTTATAACTCTTTGTTAAAGACTATGAGATGACATAACATTGAGAACAGATGGCACTGAGACGATGACAATGGGAGAACACATAACAACAACTAATTTCTATTATGACTGTATGTATTATATCACAACAATCGTGTGTTCATGAGTTCATGTACAGTCGTAAGTCCCTTCAAGAAAATCGTTTACCATTGATTTAGTGCTACTAAACCAATGATAGCGTAGCGGTACCGTAGGTTTGGCAAACCGCCAGCGAGTGAGATCGGTACGTTAATCGTAACATTATCATTGGCCTGTATCGTATGACCGGTAACAGGGCTGCATCAGTCAGGTTTGGTAAACGACACATGGTGATATTAATCATTAAACACTTATTGTAATTAAATTCTTTGTTTCCATTAACTAGTAGACTTAGGGATTGATTTTCTCACATGTCATAATACGGGTAATAGTTTCGTTGAAGGCACTGATTCTATTGAGGCTACAAATGGGATAGAGGTCAATTGGACAATTGTGGTCTAATTACGTGAGGACCACAATGGATCTCATTTAGGCTCTATACATTCAAGATTTTGAACAATATCAATGAATTAACTATCACTCCTAATATTGGAAGTGAACTACAGTTAATTCTCCAACTGAGAGAAAACTAATAAGGATAAGATTAAATTAATCCATTTTCCTTAAAACATTAAGGGGTTAACATAACTTAGGTCATGGTAATATATTCACTTCAAAACATTTTTACGCTATATATAACACAGTTGGATGAGAACACATCATGTGGGATCAACTGGTTGGATATCAAATAAGACAAATACAAAGTGAAACGATAATTGGTATCCATAGTTGCATTACAAGTGGTATTGAATTCAGTCAAGTATGTGGTGGGCTGGCGGCTTCATTCGTGATACGTATGCCCTATATATAAGCATGCTTGATATGGATGACTCACTATTTGTATGGGTAACCATGGAAAGGACATTTGTGAAACAAGATATTACAATAAAAATGAGACTTGTGTGTGACACAATGACATGTGAATGACAACTACAAGCATTTGAAATTACTAAACTTATGAACTCACCAACCTAATGTTGACTTGTTTTAAATGCATATTTTCTCAGGTTATGAACATGTTTAGACTCCAGATTCAGGATGCTATAGCTAGTGGAATTATATAGAAGACATAGCTTTCTTTTGCGTGCATACTTTTGGGTGACATTATGTGAATCACTTTTGTAAATCTTGTGTAGATACAAGATAGCCACTTTATGATTCTTTTGGGCAGATTTACTTAGTTAAATTATGAACATGACAATGTAATTTAACTTTATAATTCTATATCAATGTCATTTAGCATTTCTCATTATATATCATGTGCATTGTAAACAATCTAATCAGTTCGATTATCACAACGATATCACGCCCCGAGAACCTTCCGCCCGACAAAAAAGTTGATCCAGCCCGTCGGCTCGAGGTGTGACAGATTGGTATCAGAGCCATGGTTATAGAGAAATATAAGTCATTTTACATAAACGGTTTGACCTAGACTATAAGCTAGGGACCATTCATGTAGAGAACATAAGACTCAGGAATTTATTTGCATACGTCTTCTGCATTTGATCATTGCACTAACCGATTTTCTTTCGGTTGTGATCAGGATGCTGCCAAGAAGACCACCGCCATTGTTACCATTACCACCGCATTCACCTCCACACTCAGCAATACCATCACCACCTCCTTCTCCTCCACCTCCACCTCCTCCTCCGCATACTCCACCCCATCAACCACCACCCAACCACGAGTTAGATCCGGCTACTATCGCACTAGCCACTCTGCTGACTAGTCAACTAAGGGAAGTGATTCCCGACATGATAAACCGGATCAACTCCAACAACTCCAACAATAACAGCAATTTAACTGGTCAAGGCAGCGGGAACAGCGGACATCAACAAGATTATTCCTATAAGAGTTTTGTAGGATGCAAGCCACTGGCATTTAGTGGCAACGAGGGAGCCGTTGGTGTGATCCAATGGATCGAGAAAATAGGGACGACCCTTGACATCAGTGGCTATCCAGAACAACACAAAGTGAGGTATGCTGCGGGCTCGTTCAAAAAATGAGCTATGACATGGTGGAGTGCCCAGGTACAGACCAGGGGGCGAGATGAGGCATTATCTCTGCCTTGGGAGTAATTTATACTGTTGCTGAGGGCAGAGTTTTGCCCGAGAAACGAGTTGAAGAAGTTTGAGACATAGCGGCTCAACCATGTTATGATTGGTGCTGTGCATCCGGTCCACACCACCATATTTCATGAGTAAGCAACATTGGCACCAGACATAGTGCCAACAGTGGAGAAATGGATCGAGCGGTATGTTGGTGGACTACCGGCTTCTATCTAGGGGCACGTGATTTCTACCCACCCAACTACCTTGACAGATGTAATGGTTGCCTCCGGAGCACTGAAGAAAGAGGCTGAAGCAACCAAGACTGGAAGCTCAAGGAAGCCAGATAAACGCCCGGCGAAGAAACAGAAAGGGGTCAAGAATTATGCTACGACCACTCAAACCCAACAGGCCACACAATCACCACCATTGCAGATCAAGAGGCCTTACACTGGCACGGCCACTCAATGTACTAAGTGTCAGTACCATCATCAGCCCACTTCCCTGTGCAGGCAGTGAAATAACTATGGAAAGTTTGGTCATTGGGCTAATCAATGCAAGAGCACGGGGGCTCAAAACAGGAACAACAACGCAGCAGTGATGGCTGCTGCTACTGATAACAGGTCTTGCTACACGTGTGTTGAACGTGGACATTTCTCGAGGGATTGCCCCAATAGAATCCCACAAAGGGCTCCGTCTGACTTTTATGGATCTATATTATTTGACACGGGTGCGGATCAAAGTTTTATCTCTTCTTACTTTGCATTCCAACTTATTCATGTTGAGGAAACTTTGGACTCCCCTTATATCATCAAGGTAGCAAATGGCAAACAGATAACAGTTGATACAGTACTTAGGAACTGCACATTGACACTTAAGGAGCACATATTTTCCATTGACTTAATACCAATGGAACTGGGCAGTTTCGTTATCATTGTCGGAATAGATTGGTTATCTCTTAACAGAGTTGAAATCATTTGTTCCGAAAAACTATTACGTATTCCAGTGCAGAACGATCATGTGTTGGAAATTCATGGAGATCAGGCAAATCGCAGTGCCAAATTAATATCGTGCATGAAGGCACGCAAGTGCTTAAGGAAACATTGTGTCGCATTCCTCGTTCACGTAGTGGAGAAAGACAAGAAGACAATCAAGATTCAAGATGGATCGGTTGTGAAAGACTTTGCGGACGTATTTCCGGATGATTTACCGGGATTGCCGCCTGAGCGATCTGTGCAATTCCGAATCGATATTTTAATAATTCTAGCATGCTTGTTTAGCCTAAGTGAGCATGTTAACACTTAGCACGTTGTTACGTACGGTCAATTAGCACATAAGTCCATTTTTAGTAATTAAAGTTACTAAAAATAAAAGGTTTCCTACATTCGACATGTTTAGCATAGCAAGTCACACAACACATCACCTAGCATCATATTATAGCATTTTGAGTCATTTATTGCTATCAAAACGAGACCTTTGATTTTATTTCATGAAAACATCAAATAAAGTTTCTAAAACTAGAAAGCTTGCATATAAATCAATTTTAATCATCATCAATCATTCAAATGTGTTTCTAAGCCTATTAACATCATTGCTACATCTCAACATAATCCAAATCAAGTTGCATGTAGGTTTTTCATCGTAAAAGTTTTTATAAATAGAAACTTATGACCCAAAATACACATTTCATCACATATGACCAATCCACTTGTTGAAAACCTCTTTATTAACTACAAATCATGAGTTAAACATAACCATTTCATTAAAATCTTCTTTAATCATCACTTTGGGTAACAAAAGTTACTATATTTAGAAACTTAAGTTATAATAGTTCATTTCAACAAATAATAACAATCTTTTGCAAAATATCATCATTATTATCCACAAACCATTATTTTAATATGTTTATTTCATCATGCTCATTTTCTAGCAAAATGTGTAATGCAAAAGTTACTATTAATAGTAACTATGCCCGAATCAACATAAATGAACCTAGATCTCAATAATTTTCACTACAAACATCCGCAATATCATCAAAATCACATATTCATATTCAAAATATCTTAGATTATCAATGATTGTACATGCATGTGACATAAAGTCTTTATTTCATATGAATATGGCCTAAAACTATCAAATAACATTACTTTGACCACTAGATCATTCAAGTAATACAAATCAGCCATGATAATCACTAATAACAGATTCACATCATCAAGGTTTTGTGCATGCATCAACCATACGGTTGGATATGTTTTTTTTTGAGTTGCATGTATTTTTTAGGTGTTATATGTGCAAAATTGTCACACCCCGAGCCGGCGAGGTTGGATCGGAGTCCCCGTCAGGCGGAAGGTTCCCGGGGTGCGATATCGTGAGTGATAATCATAAGGATCAGATTGTTTACATTGCACATGATATAAATGAGAAATGCTAAATTGAATAGAATTACAAAGTTAAATTACATCAGTAATTTATAATTTAACAATGTAAATCTACTATCAACATCATAAATTTTCTATCTTGTATCTGCACAAGATATACAAAATATATTGTATAATGATGTTCTAAAAGAATGCAGGTCCAAAAATACTAAGTCTTCTATCTGAAGTCCTAGTCCAAAAGAAATGACTTCTTAATTGACCTGTTCGTCACCTGAGAAGTCATGCAAAAAGATCAAGTCAACACATGGTTGGTGAGTTCATATAGTTTTGTTATTGAAAAATAGATTTGTGAACCTTTTAGGTTAAACCTTAACCTCATTAACATCATCTGTATCATCCAGCTTGGTATGCTTATGTATAGGGCATACCCCTGAGTCGAGCCTACGACCCGCCCAGATGCCATCCCACCACATACTAAACCACATAGGACATTGATATTAATGACAATTAAGCATTTTACCCCCCCATTCCCTTCTCTGATCATCCAAGATTTAAAACACTCTGTTTATCAGTTTGAAACACACATGATAATATTGATAACCTCTTTGGTAACAACCTTAACCTCATTAACATCACCTGTATCATCCAGCTCGGTATGCTTATGTATAGGGCATACCCTTGAGTCGAGCCTACGACCCGCCCCGACGCCATCCACCACATACTAAACCACATAGGACATTGATATTCATGATAATTAAGCATTCTTACCTACACCCACTTTGTAGGATCAGTTGTTCTCATTTGATCAATATTAGGTTATAGCAGCGGAATTCAGAGATGAATTAGCATAGAATTAGCAAGAACACTTTGAATCTAATAAAACAGTAACGAACAAGTTGTTATAGAAAGAGAATTCTGCAAAAGGAATAAAATCATTCAATGCTCTAACTTCGTGATTAATACAATATGTCAACTGTCCTTATATAGAAACAGTGACGTCTGATGATGTCACATGATGTTGACACCTAACAGACAAAAGATAACAACTGAAATAAACAAAACTACTGAGGATGTTTACAACGACTGAAGACATCCTCTTACAAAGACTGAAGAACTAAACTACTGAAAGTAAACTACAACATCTAATGAGTAAAATACTCATCAGACTTTTACAACTACTGAAAGAAAACTACTGAAAACAAAAACAGACATCACAACATCTGAAAACTAACACTTCAGCTGTTGTGAATAACTTCAGATCTTGTAATTCTTCAAAGTGACTTTCAGCTGATGTGTTCTTCTTCAGTTGTTGTGTGTGTTGTGAGACTTAAAGGTTTTTCTGATCAGGCTCATTGGTTCTTTTAGTCCAACAAACTCCCCCTGAACCAATGCAGCCAAAACCTTTAATTATTGACTTTCTCACTTATTTTGGTTTTCCAGGCTGAAAGATCTGTCTTTTGCTTTGAGATAAGCTTCAAAATGACCAATTAAGTACAGGCCTGGCAATCAGCAGCTTCTGAAGATCTGACTGGCAAAGGATGAGAGGGAACTCCATTGGGGAAAAGGACTATGAGCATTTACCCCTCTCATTGAAGCTACTGATCATAAATGAGTCTAAAAGACTCCCTGACATATGTTTCCAACAAAATAACTCTCTCTTCAGGTGAAAGTCTTTCTGGTTCTCCTTCAAATAATGACTCAGGCCCATAATACTCAGATAAGTACCTGGCCGTTGTCCCATCATAGAGTTCCACCCTTGTGATTTCTCTGTATACAAACTCATCTGGATGCTTTCCTTCCAAAAATAGTGGTAACTCATTCTGTTTCACCCCTTCCAGTTTCCTGTACACTAAACCTTTCTTGATCATTTTATTTTCTAAAAACTTAGGAGCTTTCAATCCAGAGTTGTAAACACTTTTAAAATCTCCTATTATTTCCCAAGGATCAAGCACAGATCCCAACATTATATCAGCACTGATTACCTTTTTGATTTTTCTTGCATATGCAGCTGGAGCATCTCTCCTGTGGATTCTGTCTATCAACCTTGGATCAGGCCACATCCTGATTTGTTCTTTTCTATATTGATATGTGAACCTCAGAGCATACAACCTTTGTGCTTCTTTCTTCATTGCTATGATGGTTGATGTCTGAGGGTACTCCTTATCAACTAACCTCAGAATATTTTCATCATGTTTCTTCTGGTTCTCCTCTTCTTCAAGTTTGATTTTGATAGCTAGTCTCTGAGATTCTGGTGTTATCTTGGGATGTTGATCAAACACCAAAGCCTTTTCTGGTACATAGTTAGCTGGCAACTTGACTATTCTTTTCTGAGCCACTTGCTCTGAACCAGCTTTTGAAGACTCAGGCTTCTGGATTTTTGCTTGCAGCACAGTAGATATTGGAAGCCTGTCTTCTTCATCAGTATCTTCTTCTTCTTGAATCCTTAAAATTCTCCTTTTCTTGGGAGGTGCATCATCAGCAATCAGTTGGGTTGATTGAGTAGAAGGTTTGAATTGTTCTTTTTGTACCTCAGTTACTTCAGGTTCTTTCTCATTTCCAACATTCTCAACCCCAATCATATGATCTTGACCATCCTTTGCCTGATCATCCTCTGTTTCAATCTCTTGATCTTCAGATTCCATTTCAGGTTCATCTGTTGCAACCTCCTCCTCAACCTCGTCCTCAACCTCTTTCTCAACCTCCTCCTCAACCTCTTTCTCAACATTAATAGCAACATCAATACACTTTGTCTTCTTCTGTCTCTTATATGTGACTTGTATGACTGGAGACTTTTCAGAAGCATCATCCTCCTCCTCATTTCTTGATCTCTTGTTTGCAGCACCAGAATCTTTTACTAACTCCCCCTTTTTGGCTGCAGGGGAAGAATGAGTTTGAAAGGTGGAAAGTTTTTCATCAACTGCATCATCAATCATTTTCTGGAGTTGAGTTTGGGATGGAAGCCTCTCATCAAGAGCTTGGGTTATTATATTCTTTAGCAAAGGAGTGATGAGAGGGTGGGCAGTGATAAAAGCAGCAACTAATGCCTCTGGGGGGTTTGAACCCAAAGGATTAGTGCCTGAAGCAGAGGCTGGAGGTTTATCTTGTTGTGGAGTAGTGGTGGAAGTGTTTGGGGGACCCTCAAGACTTGAAGGTGCCATCTGTGGGTTTGAAAGGGCAGATGGACTTTTGTCCTTGGACATTTTGGTGAGCAGCTCATTGAGTCTGCAGACCTCAGCCTCAAGAAGCTTGTTCTGTTTTAGAACAGCAGATAAGGTCCTTTGGTCATCATTAGCCTTGGCTAAATCAGCTGACCTCCTGATAGTATCAGGATTTACCTGAGTTGAGTGTGGCTCAACATGTTCAGGTGCCCCTTGGTCTTGGTACTGGGGACTTCCAACCTCAGGGATAAACCCTTCATCAGTTGTTGCCTCTGGCAGGGTCTTAGAAATGTTACTACTATCAATCACTCCAAATGATGGAGGTGATGAAGTAGCAGCCCTGTCAGAAGTCAGAATCTCTCTGTCCACACTAGGAGATCTGATATTGTAGTCAAAATCCTGTGGGTTATCAGAAACACTTTGATCCTCCCCCTCAATGTTGGAGTTAATCCCAATTGTAATAGGTGTCTGGGTAGGGATTGGAGTGTTAAGCTGATCCAGGATTTGTTCAATCACAAATGTGGGGCTTTGTTGGGTGGTTTCAGTAGTAATAGGCTGTGAAGCAGAGTGCACCCGGGGAGAATGGTGCTGTTCAATAGAAACCTTTTCAAATGAAAGAGGCTCTAGATGTGTGTCTACCCCTTCAATAGTTGCACCAAGTTCCTGTTGAGAAGAATCTTGGGCGGTGTCAGCTGGTGGAGTCTGGTGTACCACTGGCTGACTACTGCCAGTGGCCATGTCATGCCTTGGTGAGGCATGGGCAGACTCAGGGGACTCATTTCCCTGAGCAGCCTTTTTGGGCTTTTGGGTATGTGACTTGGTGGGGACTTTGGATTTGGATTTGGAAGTGGAGACTGTGGGTTCCCTATGCTTGGGTTTTAGCTTTCGGGCAGCTTCTTTGAGTGTGAGATTGGTGTTGTGTCGGGAATATACCTCTAGCAGTACTGCTGGAGCAGAGATTCCCTGACCAACAAGGCCTTCTTGTTTTAATTGTTTTTCAATGATGGCCATTATGAAACGTGGGTAAAGAAGCCATCTTGTGGAAACAGGTTTAGCAGCATGTTCAGTTAATTCTGAAAATTAGATTTGTGAAAAATTAAGTTTTTGTGATTCCAGGATAGAGAAAAGTACCTGCTGCCACCTTGAGGACATCTGGTCCCATGAAGATGATTTTGGAGCCAAACAAATGTTGATCATATGGAAGATGAGACGTTCAGGGTCATTGAAATGCTTCTTATATAGAGTGGAGTCACTCAAGTCACCCTGGTATTCGTGACTTGTAAAACAGAGATCAGTGAGGTTCTTTGGAAATTGAGTGACCAAGTTAGCATCATCTAGATTTAGAACATCCCGTAGTTCTGCTGGACTCACATGAACATTGTGTCCATTCACTGTTGATCGGATTGAGAGGACTCCGGTTCCGATGTTGATTAATTCCACATTTGCCCAAAATTGATGAAGAGATTCAACATGGAGTGTAGGATTAAGAAGAAAAGCTGTTTGGAATTGAGATGCGTTCATAAGATCAACTGCTTCATCAAATTTTGACCAGAAAGATGATTTCGTGAGATAGGCGACTGAGTTGTGACGGGGTTTAACGTTCATGGTCGCCATTGAAGCAGAGACTTGAGAGGGAAGATAGGTTTTTGAAAGAGATTGAAAGTTCTGATGAAGTGGTAATGAAACAACTGAAGAGGGTTTGGATTAAATAGATATTGGAATTTGTTCTTCAGATGTTACAAAGAGAAAACAGCAGTGGTTGAAACATCTGAAGAGTAAGTTTACTCATCAGGTGTTGTTGACATTATTTGTGCATCAGCTGTTTTCATCAGTTACTCATCAGACTTTGTGAAAAATTGGTCATCAGAACTTGTGAACAAAAGTTGTTCATCAGGCTTTGTGAAATATTTTTGACCTTCAGTACGTTGTCAACCAAAATCCATCAGTACTTTTAACTGATAATATTGGTAAAGGTCAGATGTTTCCTTGAATCAGTACTTCTGATACTTATCAGTACTTACTGAAAATATCAGGAGTTGCAAGGTGATACAAAAATTTGAGTTTTGACAAAGGTGAATATTTTTGTATTTTTGAAAATTTTATCTGGTGGATGGAATTTTATTAGTGTGAAAACCAATTTATTCAAGTTGCAGCATACCAAGCCTTAGAACTAAATTTTGAAAAGTTGAAGTGTCTAAAGGCTTAGTAAAGATATCTGCAAGTTCATCAGCACTAGGAACAAACTTTGGATCAATCAGACCCTTTTCAAAACAATCCCTTATAAAATGATGTCTGATTTCAATGTGTTTGGTCCTAGAGTGCTGAACTGGATTCTTGTCAATACAAAGAGCTGAGGCACTATCCATTAACAATGGTGTCTTAGACTCTTTGATGCCATAATCCAAAAGTTGGGTCTGAAGCCAGAGAATTTGGGAAGTGCAGGTTGCAGCAGCAATGTACTCGGCTTCAGCTGTGGAGGTAGCCACAGATGTTTGTTTCTTACTCTGCCAAGAAACCAAACAGTTTCCTAGAAACTGACAACCACCAGAAGTTGATTTTCTGGTAAGTTTGCATCCTGCATAGTCACTATCAGAGAAAGCAACCAGCTTGCAGGAATGCCTAGTGGAATACCAAATTCCCAGTGATTGAGTGCCCTGCAAGTATCTAAAAATTCTTTTTACAGCAATCAAGTGAGATTCTTTAGGTGCAGCCTGAAATCTAGCACAAACACACGTAGCAAACATAATGTCTGGTCTAGATGCTGTGAGATACATCAAGGAACCAATCATACATCTATAAAGTGTTTCATCAACTGATTTACCTTTCAAATCTGCATCAAGTTGTGTGGTGCTGCTCATGGGGTTAGAACATTGTTTACAGTTTTGCAAATCAAATTTCTTTAACAACTCTTTTGTATATTTGGACTGGTGAATGAAGATGCCATCAGGACTTTGTTTGATTTGAAGACCCAAGAAAAATTGTAATTCCCCCATGGCACTCATTTCAAAATTCTTTGTCATTAACTCAGTAAAATCAGCACACAACTTTGGATCAGATGAAGCAAAAATTATGTCATCAACATAAATTTGAACAAGGAGCTTATGCTGTCCTACTTTCTTTATGAACAAAGTTTTATCTATGGAGCCTCTAGTGAAATTATTTTGAAGAAGAAAAGTGGATAGAGTGTCATACCAGGCTCTAGGTGCTTGTTTCAGCCCATAAAGAGCTTTATCAAGCTTGTACACCCAATCAGGATGTTTATTGTCCTCAAAACCTGGTGGTTGACACACATACACTTCCTCTTTTATTTTACCATATAAGAAAGCACTTTTGACATCCATTTGAAAAACTTTTAGTTTGTGTAAGGCAACATATTCTAAAAACAACCTAATTGCTTCTAGTCTGGCTACAGGGGCAAAAGTTTCATCATAATCAATACCTTCTTCCTGAGAGAACCCCTGTACAACCAGTCTAGCCTTGTTCTTAATTATTTGACCATTTTCATCAGTTTTATTCCTAAACACCCATTTAGTGCCTATTGCACACTTACCTTGGGGTAAAGGAACCAGCTCCCAGACTTGTTGTTTCTTGAACTGCAACAACTACAACTGCATAGCCTCCACCCAGCCATTGTCTCTGAGTGCTGTGTGATAGTTCTTTGGCTCTTGCTGACTGACAAATAAAGCATAGAGACAAAAATTTGACAATTGGCTTCTTGTTGAAACACCAGCAGAAATGTCACCCATAACTTGAGATAATGGATGATCCTTCAGTTCTTGATATGGAATAAGATCAGTGCAAGTGTTGGCAGGAGGTCCAGTTGCTGCAGATGTTGATGAAGATCCAGGAAACAATTCAGCAGGAATTTCAAATGATGTAGAAGATTCCAGAATTTCATCAGCATTTGTATTAGGAGGAACCACTGGAGCAGGAGGAGCATCAAGTTTAGCAGAGATTGGCAGATTATCACTAAATCTGAACAGGTGAGTACTAACATCATCATCATCATTAGTACTACCTTGTAAGTTTCCTTTAGCAGCTGTTGATACATTATCTGCCAGAATAACAGACTCATCTGGAGGTTGATATGGAACATATTGCAATATATCCAAATCAAACATCTCTACAGGGTTTTGTGGAATGGGATCTTTTGGTGATTCATTAAACTTTACATGGAGAGTTTCTTCAACAATCTTGGTTCTGCAATTAAACACTCTGTAAGCCTTGCAAGTGGAAGAATAGCCAACAAAATATCCTGCATCAACTTTGGAGTCAAACTTTTTAAGTTGATCTTTGGTATTGAGGATATAGCAGGGACAACCAAAAGCTCTGAAGAAGGAAATCAAAGGGGTCAAAGTATGAAGCACTTCATAAGGTGTTTTCAACCATCTTTGATTCACCAAAACCCTGTTTTGCACATAACAAGCAGTATTGACAGCTTCTGCCCAGAAAGTCAATGGCAAGCCGGAATCAGCAAGCATTGTTCTGGCAGCTTCAATTAAAGTTCTATTTTTCCTTTCAACTACTCCATTTTGTTCAGGATTTCTAGGGATGCTGTACTGCCTCTTGATTCCCTTTGCCAGATAAAATTCATCCAGAATATGATTTCTGAACTCTGTTCCATTATCACTCCTTACACACTTGACAGGAAGAGAATATTGTTTCTCAACATACAACACAAAGTTTATAATAGACTTAGCAACCTCATCTTTTGAGTGCAAGAAGAAGGTCCAGACAAACCTGGAGTAATCATCAACAATTACTAAGCAATACTTCTTCTTTGCCATACTCATGACCTTCACTGGCCCAAACAAATCCATATGCAACATTTGCAAACAAGCAGTTGATTTGGGATCGCCTATTGGAGGAAAAGATACCTTGTGTTGCTTTCCTTTCAAGCAAGCAGTGCAATTCTCATCACAACTAAAATCCTTCATTGGAAGACCTCGAACCAAACCATGTTTCACCAGTTGATTCATGTTTTTGAGATTGACATGACCCAACCTTCTGTGCCACAGATTAGATTCCTTGAGAGAGGCCTTTGAAAATAAACAAGGATGACCTTTAACAGAAATTTTCTTTGACAGATCAAAGGCATAAACCTTTCCCACCCTGTTAGCTTTAAGAAGAGTATATTCATCCAAAACTTTGCCAATCAAAGGCAACACTTCAGAAGACAGTATCCTACAGTCTTGCTTGGTGAAAAGAGAAATGTGACCTTTATCACACATCTGACTAACACTCAGGAGATTATAATTAAGATTCTCTACATGATTCACATCATCAAACCTTATCTCACCATTTGACACATATCCTTTTCCTATAATGTAACCCTTAGCATCATTTCCAAATGAAACAAATTCCTTCCTTCCTGTGAAATAGTCATTAAGAAGAAATCTGCTCCCAGTCATATGCATGGATCCTCCACTGTCAACATACCAGATGCTATTTTGGCATGCTGATGGACCCTGCATACATGAACACACTCAGTTAGACTTTGGGACCCAAACCATTTTGGTTTTGGGTCTGTGTACATATGAAGAGACAAAACTGACTGTATCGTTTGATACAACACTTGAATCAGGCTTTTCAAAAGATGTAACCTTGGTTTTTGACCTTGGTTTCTTCTTATGAAATGAAGCACCAGAGGCATCTACTAGGTTGGCTCTTCCTAGCAGATGTTGCACCATCATAACCAGTTGATGCTGATTTTGAGTCAAAGTTTTGATTTCCTCAGAAACATCAATACTTGACTTCAAATTTTTGTGCTTCTTTTCCTTAACTTCTTTGGGTGATGAAGAATGTTTCAAATGCTTTTTATTTGAATCTGGAAAAACCCCTTTACCTTTCTTGGATTTATTTAAATCATTTCCCTGTGATGGTTTTCCAGATTTTGAAACTACTGATGATTCTGGTACAAACTTGGAACTAAATTCATTTTTCATCTTGATTATGTTCTTGTTTTTGTGCTTTATTTTATTGAATTTAGAACCTTTTCTGTACCAGCATTCATCAGAAGAATGATTAAACAACCTACAAATTTCACAAGGCACCCTCTTGTGCTTCTCCTTGTGAGTATCTACAAGTACTGAAGACTTAGATACTGAATTTTTGTTCTTCAGAACATTTGGGGCTTCAGTATTTGTAGACATTTTGACAACAGCTGATGTGTTGACAACCTCTGAAGAGTTATGCTTCAGCACTTGTCTATCAACACATTTCTCATCATTAGTTGTAACATTACCAGCTTTTTCTACAACTGCTGATGAGACACTCTGGCTTATCAGAAGCCGTGCATCTTTCTCTCCAATCCCATCCCCATCTGACTTAATCAGGTTTAATTTTAATTCATTTGAAACTTTTCATCAGGATCAATTTCAATTAAAACACTATCCTGACATGTGTCACCCTGAATGACATTTGAACATCCAATAGAATAAGAGTATGTCTCAATTTCTACAGTTTCAGACTCAATTTTGCATGCACTTGACTCTCCTTCAGATATATCTACAGAATCAGACATTTCTGAAGATTTGGTGGATTGATATACACTGTCCCCTTCAGACTCACAGTCATAACTTTTTGGTGTATAATCAGCTGGGGGGGCAGTGTGATTGTAACCAATCCCAAACTTAACATTGGATGCTGGTTGTTTGTTTAACAACATCTCAAATCCCTTACAAGACTCAACCCATTTTTCACAATTTACTTGGGTTGCTGCAAGTGTTTGCTTCAAATCATTATGTTTCACAAGCATTACTTCCACTATAGCCTTTTCATCAGATAACAAACATTTGAGCTTATAAATTTCAGACTCTTTTTCATTTAAAGCTTTCTCAAATTCAGTTTTGTTTTTAGCCACAACCTTTTCTAACTCAAATTTCTTATTTATTAATTCAACATTTATTTCCCTGATAGAAGCAAATGCTGAAATGCATGATTCTGAACAAAACTTAGCTTTTGATTCAGATGATACCTGTGATGTTGAAGAAGTTGGACATGAGGTGTCAGTTGAATCTATAGCCATCAAAGCAAGATTCCCAAATGGATTGTCTCCACCATGTGGACCAGCTTCAGAGTACAGCTGCATATTGAAATCAGATAAGTCATCAGGTAAGCTACTCCAATCAGCTACTCTAGGGGTGAAGAAGCTCTGATGTTGTTGTTGAGGCTGTTGATTGGTTTGAGATTTGCTGGGGTCAGGAAGAGCAGGTGATTGAGGAGGGATTATTGCTGGAGTGTGAGTGGGTTGTGGCATATAGAAGCAAGGATATGGATAAGGCATAGGACTTTGTGGAACAAAATGGGCTGGATAAAATTTTTGTTGACCAGATCCAGAAGATTGTTGTTCTTTGTTTGGTGTGTTATTACTAGGAAAGGTCACAAAGGGTGCAGAGGAGCTAGGTCCAGTGGATTTGCACTCTCTAGCAAAATGACCAAGCCTGTGACACTTGTGGCATCTCAACTTCCCTTTGTCAAAACCAACTTTGGTTTTGCCAGTTAATCCGGAAAATTTTCTTCCAGTTCTTTTGTAGAATTTTTGAGATCTAATGTTGATTAATGCCATCTGACCTAATATATCCATTTCCTCCAGATCATCATCTGGAATTCCCTTCAACATAAATGAACCTAGATCTCAATAATTTTCACTACAAACATCCGCAATATCATCAAAATCACATATTCATATTCAAAATATCTTAGATTATCAATGATTGTACATGCATGTGACATAAAGTCTTTATTTCATATGAATATGGCCTAAAACTATCAAATAACATTACTTTGACCACTAGATCATTCAAGTAATACAAATCAGCCATGATAATCACTAATAACAGATTCACATCATCAAGGTTTTGTGCATGCATCAACCATACGGTTGGATATGTTTTTTTTTGAGTTGCATGTATTTTTTAGGTGTTATATGTGCAAAATTGTCACACCCCGAGCCGGCGAGGTTGGATCGGAGTCCCCGTCAGGCGGAAGGTTCCTGGGGTGCGATATCGTGAGTGATAATCATAAGGATCAGATTGTTTACATTGCACATGATATAAATGAGAAATGCTAAATTGAATAGAATTACAAAGTTAAATTACATCAGTATCATTTATAATTTAACAATGTAAATCTACTATCAACATCATAAATTTTCTATCTTGTATCTGCACAAGATATACAAAATATATTGTATAATGATGTTCTAAAAGAATGCAGGTCCAAAAATACTAAGTCTTCTATCTGAAGTCCTAGTCCAAAAGAAATGACTTCTTAATTGACCTGTTCGTCACCTGAGAAGTCATGCAAAAAGATCAAGTCAACACATGGTTGGTGAGTTCATATAGTTTTGTTATTGAAAAATAGATTTGTGAACCTTTTAGGTTAAACCTTAACCTCATTAACATCACCTGTATCATCCAGCTTGGTATGCTTATGTATAGGGCATACCCCTGAGTCGAGCCTACGACCCGCCCAGATGCCATCCCACCACATACTAAACCACATAGGACATTGATATTAATGACAATTAAGCATTTTAGCCCCCCATTCCCTTCTCTGATCATCCAAGATTTAAAACACTCTGTTTATCAGTTTGAAACACACATGATAATATTGATAACCTCTTTGGTAACAACCTTAACCTCATTAACATCACCTGTATCATCCAGCTCGGTATGCTTATGTATAGGGCATACCCTTGAGTCGAGCCTACGACCCGCCCCGACGCCATCCACCACATACTAAACCACATAGGACATTGATATTCATGATAATTAAGCATTCTTACCTACACCCACTTTGTAGGAACAGTTGTTCTCATTTGATCAATATTAGGTTATAGCAGCGGAATTCAGAGATGAATTAGCATACAATTAGCAAGAACGCTTTGAATCTAATAAAACAGTAACGAACAAGTTGTTATAGAAAGAGAATTCTGCAAAAGGAATAAAATCATTCAATGCTCTAACTTCGTGATTAATACAATATGTCAACTGTCCTTATATAGAAACAGTGACGTCTGATGATGTCACATGATGTTGACACCTAACAGACAAAAGATAACAACTGAAATAAACAAAACTACTGAGGATGTTTACAACGACTGAAGACATCCTCTTACAAAGACTGAAGAACTAAACTACTGAAAGTAAACTACAACATCTGATGAGTAAAATACTCATCAGACTTTTACAACTACTGAAAGAAAACTACTGAAGACAAAAACAGACATCACAACATCTGAAAACTAACACTTTAGCTGTTGTGAATAACTTCAGATCTTGTAATTCTTCAAAGTGACTTTCAGCTGATGTGTTCTTCTTCAGTTGTTGTGTGTGTTGTGAGACTTAAAGGTTTTTCTGATCAGGCTCATTGGTTCTTTTAGTCCAACACACTTCTATGTTAAAAGCTTGATTTTCCACAATTTGAAATACTCTGATTTTCCAAAAATAATTTATAGAAACATAATATTAAATGGTTAATTAAATTAATAACTAATCATTTAATTACGACTAAGACATGATGATTGAGCCTTATGTGACTCAATCAATTAGACTTAGTTGTTGGTGTTTGTCCAAGTTGTACCCTCTCACACGTGACCCATATCAGGCAGGACTCATCAGGGGCCTACTTGAGCGTGACGGGATTTTAATGATGCCCATACAGCTTGACCCGATGGTCTACTGTACATGCAGGGACTTTATGGATATCCTTTGATTCTTGATCTCTTTGATTCTCTTGATTTTTGATATTGATTTCATTTGATAGTTCACGTTATTGCTCATAGCTTGACTACGACAGTCTACTATTTATGCCGGGACTTTATGTGTGTTACACGTGATCTTGATTTCTATACAACTGGCATCCACCTTAACTCAAGTATTAATGATTTCATTAGATTGTAATGATTTCATTATTTCAATGATTCACACACATTTATGATTTCTGATTCCTTGAGTCTCTTGATCTTTATCGTTAGAATGTCCTTGATTTCATAATGATAGTTGATTCTTGATTAGGATCCTTTGTTTCCAGATCACACACTGAATTTGATTTCTTTGAACATGATCTTTGGCTTTAGTTCTTTTGGTTTCACTTTGAATTTAGATTCTGGAATTTGAGCTTGATGGACTAAGGGTTTATTTAGAGTATTAGAATTTAAGTATTACTCGTAAGAGTAATTTAATTAACTTGTTAGTTAATTCTGCATAATAATTACCTAGACAGGAGTCTAGGAGTATAAACAATCATATCTTTGTAAAACATATGATAAATAAAAACATTTACGTAAACAATTTAAATAAAACAGTTTACGCATACTTCTCAGCCTCGTGTTTTAAAACAAATTGTATAGAAAAGGGGCAATGAACTCACCTGTGTTGCCGTGCAAATGAACCACAAAAGATATGCGCGCTCTTTGAGTGTTGCCTATGTATCTTTAGCACCTGAGTTATTTTAAGAAGATTCGTAGACGATAAGTATTTATAATAACCGCATCTAGGGTTTGGTCTCGGTGTGCAACTAAGTGTCCTACGTTATTATTGTGTTTCTATAATTTCATCTAACTAGTCTGAACTCATTATCCAATAATAACCCTAATCCCAACGATAATCATTATAAGTCTTTAATTAAAAACGTTTTTAAGATAATTCATTTAAGTTAAACTTAGTTGAGAAATCATTTCAATTTAGGTTAATTACTTAGAAAACATCATTTATTTTAACTTAATAAAATTTGAAATCATTTATTTTAATTGACAGAGTTTAAAGTTAATTTCCTTTTATGGAAACATGTTTAATTTAAATGAAAGAATATTTAACACATGATGGGTTTAGAATGAGCCCATTGGGCCGACATCGACCCATTATAAACTTCGTGTGTTCAATGGTACTTGATCAACATATTGATTAACTAGACCTAGAAGATTCAATTAAATCATCTAAGTTCGTTACATGTCCTTATGAATTTTACTAAGGGTTAGGCGTTAAAAAATAACTTAACACCCAAACCTTATATTATTATTTTGAACCTTTATGATTTCTCCAATGTTTTGATCCCAAAATTGTGTTATCAACCCTTGTTTAGAAAGTATTAACGTTATAAATCCCTTCGCAAGGGGCTTACCACTTTGTTTCACTACTTAAACCCTTATATAAATTTCATGTAGTTAACCCATATGTTTTAGCCTAACTTGTATTCAACACTTCATTAGTACTTAGAACACCTTGCATTAGCCTTACTTAGACAGTTTTAAATCATTCTCTACCTTAGAAATCATAATGATTTCTTTCCCATGCATGTAAATATTACATGCACATGTTCACCTTTCCCATGCGATCACATACTTTCTCAAACCCACACATGTACCCATGTAGCTCCTACACATACCACGCATCCAATGATGGGCTGGCATTTCCAATCGACCCAATGTATGTCTGACCGATCGCATGGTGCATGGCCAAAAGAGTTGCGCCGGTTGAAAAGTTGCCGAATGAATGGGGTTGCCGACTGAACAACCCTGACCGAATGGGTTTCATGCGAAAGGTGACGATCGAATCGATGTGGCGGAAAGGGTACCTGGGCTGAAGGAGCATGGGCCGAATAGATCTTGGTTCGGGCGAAGGAGAGTTGGCCGAAGGGAGGCCTTGGCTGAATATGTCTCAGCCGCATGGGGGTGGGCGATCGAATGAAGGTTGTAGCCGAAAGGAGTGGGCGAGTGAAGCTGTGGCGAATGAGCTCAGACCGAAGCAGGGTGGCCTTGACCATTCGGCCGAAAGGGACTTGAGCTCATTCGGTGAGCTGTGTGAAGAACCCATTCGGGCGTTCAAACAACCCAACCGTTCCCCCTTCAATCTTGAACTTTCTGACCTGCACTCAACCCTCCACAAGTTCTTATGGTTTTCTAAGTGTTTTTAGTGCTGATTTCTTAGGATTAGAAGGGTTAGAACCGACCAATAGGGTAGGCGACCATGAGGGTTTTCAAAACCCTAAAACCGACACTAAGTTTGATCTTTACCTCGATTTGGATGGATAAAACCTTAGATCCGTTGTACTTTAGTGATCTACAAGTTGAGAGGATCGTTTAGACACCCAGATGGGTCAATTTCATGAAGAAATGAGGAAGAAATCTTAGAGAGAGAGTGGGGAGTTCTAGAGAGAGAGAGTGACAGAAGAGAGGTTGAAGATGAAGTGGTTGTGAGGAAAATGAGGAATTAAAAGCCTCATTAAAGGCTTTCAACATACCCGGGTGTTCAGGTCCGTTCGGTTCCGCTCGGTTTCGCGTAAAGACGTGGTTTTCGTTTCGTTTTCGTAACGAAACGTTACGGTTTTAAAATAGAAATTATAAAATTATTTTAGGTGGTTATTCCTAGTAAATTAACTTAATATCCTTCGTTTATTTTAAATTTTCAGAAATATTTAATTTATTGATTAAAATCGAATCGTACAGTCGTCACGCGTATTCGTTCGAATCGCCATCCGTACGAACACGGCGATAACTATACTTTTCAATATGGTTTTCTAATTATCAAATATCATTCAGAACGTTAAACTTTCAGATATATTCGTACAGATCGTCACCTATACGAATAATCCGTCGATTTAGCATTCACGTAGCGATATTCGTTCGGTTTTGTGCTGTAAAGCCTTACATACGTTTATACGTAATAAAATCCTAACAAGTAATCACATGATGGTTCTGTGTCGCCAGGTAATTATCTGACTGACGAACCATAATTCTGAGCTTTGTCTCATTGAAATGATTCTGAACTTGCGTCATGATAACGATGCTTGACATGAATATGAAATACACTGAATTGCATAAAGTTCGTACCTGATTACTGTTCACGTTACAGTTCATATCACTATTCCGGTGACGTTTTCGGCACTGATGTTACAGTCTCCTCTTGTTAGAGGAATTTCGTCCCGAAATTTAAGAATTGTTATCGGGTACAGCTTCCTCTTCAAACAGTTGGGGGTACTTTGACTTCATGTGATCTTCACGTTCCCAAGTAAGCTCTGGTCAGCGCTTTGAGTTCCAACAAACCCTTACAATCGGAATACGGCTTCGCCTCAGTTGTTTGACTTTGCGATCCGTAATCTCTAAAGGTTCTTCAATAAAGTGTAACTGATCATCAACTCGAATTTCTTCGATTGAAATGACGAGTGATTCGTCAACAAGGCATTTCTTTAAGTTCGAGACGTGAAACACGTCATGCACGCCACTGAGCTCTTCGGGTAGTCTCAGTCTATACGCTACAGAACCAATACGATCGATGATTTCGAACAGTCCCACGTATCGTGGTGCTAACTTGCCTTTCTTTCCAACCCGTACTACACCTTTCCATGGGGAAACCTTTAACATGACCCGGTCTCCCACTTGGAATTCCAACGGTTTGCACCGTTTGTCAGCGTAGCTTTTCTGTCTGCTTCTTGTAGCTTGCAACCTTCGTTGAATCTGGGCAATCTTATCAGTGGTTTCCTGAATAAGCTTTGGCCCAGTTATACAGTTATCTCCAACTTCAGTCCCACATATCGGTGATCGGCCTTTCCGACCATACCAAGCCTCGAATGGTGCATATCCGATGCTCCTATGATAACCGTTGTTCTAGGAGAATTCAATCAATGGCAAATGAGAATCCCAATTCCCACTAAAGTCCAACACACAGGTTCTTATCATGTCCTCCAGGTCTGAATTGTACGTTCACTTTGACCGTCCGTTTGTGGATGGTAAGTTGTACTCATATTTAACTATGTCCCTAGAGATTTTTGTAACGATTGCCAAAACCTTGATGTAAATCTGCTATCTCTGTCAGAAATAATAGACAATGGCACTCCGTGGCGTACCACTATCTCATTGATGTACAATCTCGCCAGTTTATCCATCGAGAGAGTCTCACGCATCGACAAGAAATGGCAGATTTTTGTCAATTGATCATTGATAACTCAAATGGTATCATGACCATTGGAAGTGCGGGGTAGCTTGGCATTGAAATCCATAGCTGTTTGTTCCCACTTCCAGAGTGGAATTTCAGGCTGTTCCAGTAACCTTGACGGTTTCTGGTGTTCCGCCTTTACCCTTGCACACGTAAGACATCGACCGACGTACTCGGCTATGTCTTTCTCCATTCTCGGCCACCAATAAAATCTCTGTAGATCTCTTTATATTTTATCGGCGCCTGAATGCACTGATTATCTGGTTCGTGTGCTTTCTCAAGAATAAGTCTTCTTGATTTATCTACCGTCGGAATCCACCCACTATTTTGGTAATAGGTATTTCATCTGGTGTCAGCTCAAGCTGTCTATCTACTCTACAATCTAACACACTCCATAAAGTTTCATGTGTTATTCTCATGACTCTATGTCTTGATCGTTCAATTAAGATTCTTAAGTCACACATGGTAAATTCTTAGGTTATTTGATATAACCTTATACATACTTCACCATTTGTTTAATCAATTATTAGCTTTGAAAGTGTGCAATATATGTTGGGGAGGTCTACCTAAAATACAGTAGTCCTATCAGGATAAAAGCAAAAATTTATCCTTTGATGTAATACTATACACTATCTCCGAGGTAATGTATATTCACCATACTTCTACTAAAAGTCATGTGACTTATGGGGGTCTAGCATAACTTTTGTTCCAATTGTTACTATCCTTAGCATAGATTCACGTTTGGAGAATTTAGCCTAGAGTTGCTCTTCTTTTAGCAGCTCTAAAATCTTCCTGAAATATCGTTCGTGTTCTGTCTTACTTTTAGAATAATTCAGTATATCATTCCTAACGAAAATGACAAACGGGTCCAAATACAGTTTGCACCCTCGGTTCATGAGGTGCATGAAAACCATGGGTGCATTCTTCTGTCCGAAAGGCATTACCATAATTTGAAATGCCCATACTTCATTTGGAATACTTGTCTCTGGCATATCTTCGTCTTGTATTCACAATTGATTTCCCCTGATCTACTTATCTAGTTTAGCTATGTTTCCAGCACGGTTCTTACATTCGTCGTGTCCTAACATCATAGAATTGGAGTTCTCTAAATCCAGTAACTTGGGTTCTATAAAGTCTAGATGAGAAAGTGATAGCTTTCACACTAGCTTTAGCTTTTGATTTCCTACGGCCTTTTAGTGCCCTAATTAGATAAGGTTCCTTTCCTAATTATAGTAATTAAGCTGTAATTAAGAATTACCCTATCTTCATTTATTTTCTTAGCATTTATTTGACCTATAGCTTCCTTAGGTTACTATTCCTATTATCTTATTGGCACTGAACTTGATTACAGTTTCCTTGAATTTTTCGTTTCTTAAGCCACAACGGGGTGTGCATTTCAATTTTATACGCCATCAATAATTTAACGCACAGAATGAAATATGCATACCTGTGGGGTCTTCCCACTTGATATAAATGAGAAATGCTAAATAGAATAGAATTACAAAGTTAAATTACATCAGTATCATTTATAATTTAACAATGTAAATCTACTATCAACATCATAAATTTTCTATCTTGTATCTGCACAAGATATACAAAATATATTGTATAATGATGTTCTAAAAGAATGCAGGTCCAAAAATACTAAGTCTTCTATTTGAAGTCCTAGTCCAAAAGAAATGACTTCTTAATTGACCTGTTCGTCACCTGACAAGTCATGCAAAAAGATCAAGTCAACACATGGTTGGTGACTTCATATAGTTTTGTTATTGAAAAATAGATTTGTGAACCTTTTAGGTTAAACCTTAACCTCATTAACATCACCTGTATCATCCAGCTTGGTATGCTTATGTATAGGGCATACCCCTGAGTCGAGCCTACGACCCGCCCAGATGCCATCCCACCACATACTAAACCACATAGGACATTGATATTAATGACAATTAAGCATTTTACCCCCCACCCATTCCCTTCTCTGATCATCCAAGATTTAAAACACTCTGTTTATCAGTTTGAAACACACATGATAATATTGATAACCTCTTCGGTAACAACCTTAACCTCATTAACATCACCTGTATCATCCAGCTCGGTATGCTTATGTATAGGGCATACCCCTGAGTCGAGCCTACAACCCGCCCAGACGCCATCCCACCACATACTAAACCACATAGGACATTGATATTCATGATAATTAAGCATTCTTACCTATACCCACTTCTATGTTAAAAGCTTGATTTTCCACAATTTGAAATACTCTGATTTTCCAAAAATAATTTATAGAAACATAATATTAAATGGTTAATTAAATTAATAACTAATCATTTAATTACAACTAAGACATGATGATTGAGCCTTATGTGACTCAATCAATTAGACTTAGTTGTTGGTGGTTTTCCAAGTTGTACCCTCTCACACGTGACCCATATCAGACAGGACTCATCAGGAGCCTACCTGAGCGTGACGAGATTTTAATGATGCCCATACAGCTTGACCCGATGGTCTACTGTACATGCAGGGACTTTACGGATATCCTTTGATTCTTTATCTCTTTGATTCTCTTGATTTTTGATATTGATTTCATTTGATAGTTCACGTTATTGCCCATATAGCTTGATTACGAGAGTCTACTATTTATGCCAGGACTTTGAGTGTGTTACACGTGATCTTGATTTCTAAACAACTGACATCCACCTTAACTCAAGTATTAATGATTTCATTAGATTGTAATGATTTCATTATTTCAATGATTCACACACATTTATGATTTCTGATTCCTTGAGTCTCTTGATCTTTATCTTTAGAATTTCCATGATTTCATAATGATAGTTGATTCTTGATTAGGATCCTTTGTTTCCAGATCACACACTGAATTAGATTTCTTTGAACATGATCTTTGGCTTTAGTTCTTTTGGTTTCACTTTGAATTTAGATTCTGGAATTTGAGCTTGATGGACTAAGGGTTTGTTTAGAGTATTAGAATTTAAGTATTACTCGTAAGACAGGAGTCTAGGAGTATAAACAATCATATATTTGTAAAACATATGATAAATAAAAGCATTTAGGTAAACAATTTAAATAAAACAGTTTACGCATGCTTCTCAGCCCCGTGTTTTAAAACAAATTGTTTAGAAAAGGGGCAATGAACTCACCTGTGTTGCCTATGTATCTTTAGCACCTGAGTTATTTTAAGAAGATTCGTAGACGATAAGTATTTATAATAATCGCATCTAGGGTTTGGTCTCGGTGTGCAACTAAGTGTCCTACGTTATTATTGTGTTTCTATAATTTCATCTAACTAGTCTGAACTCATTATCCAATAATAACCCTAATCCCAACGATAATCATTATAAGTCTTTAATTAAAAACGTTTTTAAGATAATTCATTTAAGTTAAACTTAGTTTAGAAATCATTTCAATTTAGGCCAAAAGAGTTGGGCCGGTTGAAAAGTTGCCGAATGAATGGGGTTGCCGACTGAACAACCCTGACCGAATGGGTTTCATGCAAAAGGTGATGATCGAATGGATGTGGCGGAAAGGGTACGTGGCCGAAGGAGCATGGGCCGAATAGATCTTGGTTCGGGCGAAGGAGAGTTGGCCGAAGGGAGGCCTTGGCCGAATAGGTCTCAGCCGCATGGGGGTGGGCGATCGAATGAAGGTTGTAGCCGAAAGGAGTGGGCGAGTGAAGCTGTGGTGAATGAGCTCAGACCGAAGAAGGGTGGCCTTGGCCATTCGGCCGAAAGGGACTTGGGCTCATTCGGTGAGCTGTGTGAAGAACCCATTCGGGCGTTCAAACAACCCAACCGTTCCCCCTTCAATCTAGAACTTTCTGACCTGCACTCAACCCTCCACAAGTTCTTATGGTTTTCTAAGTGTTTTTAGTGCTGATTTCCTAGGATTAGAAGGGTTAGAACCGACCAATAGGGTAGGCGACCATGAGGGTTTTGAAAACCCTAAACCGACACTAAGTTTGATCTTTACCTCGATTTGGCTGGATAAAACCTTAGATCCGTTGTACTTTAGTGATCTGCAAGTTGAGAGGATCATTTAGACACCAAGATGGGTCAATTTCTTGTAGAAATGAGGAAGAAATCTTAGAGAGAGAGTGGGGAGTTCTAGAGAGAGAGAGTGACGGGAGAGAGGTTGAAGATGAAGTGGTTGTGAGGAAAATGAGGAATTAAAAGCCTTATTAAAGGCTTTCAACATACCCAGGTGTTCGGGTCCGTTCGGTTCCGCTCGGTTTCGCGTAAAGATGTCGTTTTCGTTTCGTTTTCGTAACGAAACGTTACGGTTTTAAAATAGAAATTATAAAATTATTTTAGGTGGTTATTCCTAGTAAATTAACTAAATATCCTTTGTTTATTTTAAATTTTCAGAAATATTTAATTTATTGATTAAAATCGAATCGTACAGTCGTCGCGCGTATTCGTTCGAATCGTCATCCGTACGAACACGGCGATAACTATACTTTTCAATATTGTTTTCTAATTATCGAATATCATTCAGAACGTTAAACTTTCAGATATATTCGTACAGATCGTCACCTATACGAATAATCCGTCGATTTAGCATTCCCGTAACGATATCCGTTTTGTTTTGTTCTGTAAAGCCTCACATACGTTTATATGTAATAAAATCCTAACAAGTAATCACATGATGATTCTGTATCGCCAGGTAATTATCTGAGTGACGAACCATAATTCTGAGCTTTGTCTCATTGAAATGATTCTGAACTTGCGTCATGATAACATAGAATGATAATGATGCTTGGCATGAATATGAAATACACTGAATTACGTAAAGTTCGTACTTGATTACTGTTCACGTTACTGTTCAGATCACTGTTCCGGTGACGTTTCCGGCACTGATGTTACAAAAATAATCTATAAAGCTAACTCACAGGGACTTGTAATACTAAGATGATGGCTCAATATCTCCGAAAACCTCCTGAGATTGATTTTTTACTGATGTAAGTGACGATGATGATGATAGCAAGCTACAAGACTTCAATGGTGGCTTCTAGTTGCAAGGATAGCTCTCCAGGGGTGGTTTATAAAGATATCTGTGATTTGCGACTCCCAAGCGTACCGCCTAGCTAGCCACCATGGGGCTAGGCGTACCGCCTGGATTATTTTAATCTGGAAGCTCTTCGTTGTCTCGCGCGCACGACCTTGGGTATATGAAGAGCCTAGGCATACCGCCTGTGTTTCAGAAAATTCAAATCTGTCCTGCCTTAGCCTCGCGTACCGCCTAGGCCCGAGCCTTGGTCCTAGGCGTACCGCCTGGCTGTCCGGATGAGCCTAATTGGCCCATTTTACTTGTTTAAGTCTGTTTTTGCTCGTTTCTCGACTATAACTTATCGTTTAACTTTGTTAAACTTAATTATTAGTTTTCTGGTCATTTTTGACTTACTTAACATTCAATTGCTTGATTGGTTTGATGTTCACCAACATTCGTGAATTTCTAACACGTGTGTGCGTTTTTCGATAATTCATCGAATTATCCTATTTTGCGACGGTGTTTGTATTATCGTGCCACGTATGCAAATGCAAATCAAATAAACATTTAATTAAATTAATTTTTGTACTGGAATTTACTATTTGTCACATCATCCCCCTGTTAGAAAGAATTTTGTTCCGAAATTCAGCTTGCGTTGTCAGTGTTTGTTGGGTCCGCAAACAGGTGTGGATATTTCTTTTTCATATTGTCTTCACGCTCCTACGTGAATTCAGGTCCGTGTCTCGAGTTCCATCGAACTTTCACAACCGGTATACGGCTAAGCTTGAGTTTCTTGATTTCCTGGTCCATAATTTCAACCGGTTCCTCAACGAAGTGCAGTTTTTCGTCTATTTGAATCTCCTCGAGAGGAATTTCTAGCGTTTCATCGGACATGTACTTCTTGAGGTTTGACACATGAAACACGTGTGCATATGGCTTAGCTTGTTTGGTTGATTCAGCTCGTAGGCTACGGGGCCTATTCGTTTGACTATCTCGAAGGGTTCGATGTAACGAGGATTCAACTTCCCTCGTTTCCCGAATCGAATAACTCCCTACCAGGGCGAGACCCTGAGTAACACTCCGTCTCCCACCTGGAATTCCAAAGGCTTGCACCTTTTGTCAGCATAGCTATTCTGTCTGTCTCGAGCTGCTACCATTCGGTTGCGTATCTGAACGATCTTCTTAGCCGTCTCGTGCACAAGTTCAGGACCGGTTAGTTAGCTCTTGTCACATCCCGAGCCGGCGGGCTGGATCATGTGTCCCGTCGGGCGGAATGGTCCCGGGGTGCGATATCGGGATGATAATCGGAGTGATCAGATTGTTTACATTGCACATGATATAAAATGAGAAAACACTAAATGAACTAGAGTTACAAAGTTAAATTACATCAGTATCGTTTATAATTTAACAATGTAAATCTACTAATAACATCATAAATCTTCCATCTTGTATCTGCACAAGATGTACAAAATAATATCTATAATGATGTTCAAAATATGCACGTCCAAAATACTAGGTCCTCTATCTGGGCATCCTAGTCATAAGTACGGACTTCTTAGTTAAACCTGTTCGTCACCTGAGAAGTCATGCAAAAATAAAGTCAACACATGGTTGGTGAGTTCATATAGTTTCGTTTGAAAATGAATTTGTACAACACATGTCCGAATGACAACCTTAACCTTACCAACAACCAGCTATACTATCCAGTCAAGTATGCTTATGTATAGGGCATACGTAGGGGACAAGTCCCAGCCGACATCCCACCACATACCGAACCACATAGTATATTGTTGTTAATGATAATTACGCGTTTCATTCCTCATCATCAACACACCATGTCACACCCCGAGCCGACAGGGTGGATCGACTTTCCCGCAGGGCGGAAGGTTCCCGGGGCGCGATATCGTTGTGATAATCGAAATGATCAGATTGTTTACATGGCACATGATATATAAATGAGAAATGCTAACATGACATTGCTACAGAATTACAAAGTTAAATTACATTGTTATGTTCATAATTTAGCTAAGTAATTCCACCAAGAAGAATCATTGGGTTTCTATCTTGTATCTGCACAAGATTTACAAAATATGATTCACTGTTATGTCATTCAAAATATGTTCGACAGAAAATGTAGCTATTCTTCTAAAAGTCCACTAGCTATGTCCCTGAGACCTGGTGACTAAACGTGTTCGTCACCTGAGAAAACATGCAATTAAACAAGGTCAACACTAGGTTGGTGAGTTCATAAGTTTAGTATTTGAAAACGTTGATTGATTAACATTCGCAGTCACAGTATCATACACAAGTCCTGTTAATGCTTGATTCATCTGTCTCACATCATGGCCTTTCCATAGTTATATCTACAAATAGAGTTTCAATCCAATCAAGCATGCTTATATGTAGGGCATACGAAAGGGTCGAGCCTACGACCCGCCCAGACGCCATCCCATCACATGCTTAACAGGATTGAACTGCACTTGCAATACAACTATGGATATCCATCTCTATCTCACATGTGATCACCCTATTTGTTATTCCTAGCCAGAATGTTTCTCCCATGTTTTATTGATAATTGTCTCATTTGTCTCCCACGATGTCCTCTCCATAGTTATACTTACAAATAGTATTTCACCCAAATCAAGCATGCTTATATATAGGGCATACGAAAGGGTCGAGCCTACGACCCGCCCAGACGCCATCCCACCACATGCTTAACAGGATTCAACACTACTTGCAATACAACTATGGATACCCATCTATTCCTCACATGATTTCACCTAGCCTCATCGCGTAGTCTCATATTGTCTTATCACCTAGTCTCATGTAGTCTCATATAATCCCATCACATAGTCTCATATAGTCTCATCGTATAGTCTCATATAGAATCATCACATAGTCTCATATAGTCTCATCAAATACTCTCATATAGTCTCATCACATAGTCTCATATAGTATCATCACATAGTCTCATATAGTCTCATCACATAGTCTCATATAGTCTCATATAGTCTCATATAGTCTTATCACATAGTCTCATCACATAGGCTCATATAGTCTCATCACATAGGCACCTATAGACTCATATTGCATAAATTCATATAGATATCACCTCCTAATCACGTAGTCACAAATTACATGGTCTCACACAAATCGGATCTATCCTAACCCTAAGACTGTCACCTTTTAGTCTCATAGGTATTACCGGTATAGTTTCATAGGTTTCACTATAGTACAAGCATGGTGTTATAAGATCAAGTCTTATAAAATAATGTTAGCATGTATGGGGAATGACATCTTGGAATTAGGTTTTCCTAATGTCACCCTTGATATCACAAGTAATAGTCCCATGTGTCATCTGTTCTCAGTGATAAGTGTTTTTATGTTTAACCATGTGTGATAAGAACTAGTCTTATTACACATCGTTAGTATTAGTGGTGAACGATGTCATCATCATGAAGGTATGTCATCATGATTACCATTCTTTGTTATTCCATATAGTCACCCTGTTATCACTAAGTTGTGGTAAGAACTAATCTTACCACACTTAGTCGACTCAGGTGTTGGATGATACTCGTTACATGTTATCTTGTAGTATGCATTGAGTTATAAGCTGAGTGTTATAAGAACTTGACTTATTTCACTTAACTAACTCTGGTGTTGAATGATATTATGAAGATATATTACCTTCATATCATTCTTGTTTGTTGTTTTTGTTGTCATCATGTTCACTTGTGATAATCGATTCTTGTAAGAATAATTAAGCGTTGTAAGATAGAATCTTACAACTATATTATTCTATTGTGTAGACGATTTATGAAATTATCTTATCATAGTCATCGTAGTTGTCCATATCATATCATGATCACACAAGAATGCATACAATGATAAACGATAATAAGCAATTCAATATTATCTAAATCAAAGTATAAGCAATATGTTAAGCAAAACTTTTAAATAAATAAAAGTAAGCATGTTTTTCAGCCCCGAGAGTTTAAAATCAGTTAAGATTAAAGAAAAGGGGCATATGAACTCACCTTGTGGTTGAAGTGGTTGACTTAGCTTAAAACAAAAAATGCACGCGCTCTTTGATTGTACTTGTTGTTGATTTCACGATCCTGTATTGATTTCACGATGTTGTAACTTATAAGTATGAGTTATAGATAATTTGTGTGCGCGTATGTGGTAGCCCTAGAATTGGTTAACACCTGTAAGTCTCGGTCATCCTCCAGCCCTGATTCTATTGTTATTGGTCATTATTACCATATGATTTTATGTTGTGTGTTTAGCTTTAAATCATTCTTGAAATCTCAATACTTTGTTATTACGTGCTAATTGAATGTTTTGATATGAAACTTAGTAAATAAACCCAAGAATAACTTAGGTTTAAGGTTTACAACCTTAGATTTTGTTCTTGTTATATTTGAAGCAATTGTTACATAGTATTTACGTAACTAAACAACAACCCTTGTAAGCTTGATGTTTTGAGTTCATGAAATTCATTAACCCAAAATTCATCACCTTTGTGTTAATAATTACCCAAAACCCATGCATTGCTATTTCCTTATTTTTGTTCAAAAATGTGTTTACATCATTGTCCTGTGGGCCGAGTCCCATCACATGGGCCGAACCAATTGCGCCGAAACCTTGAGTTGTGCTGAATGGTTAGATTTGGGGTCGTATGAGTCATGTGGTTCGTCCGAATGAGTGCATGGGCCGAACCAGATCTGATGGGCCAAATCACTTGGGTTAAACCACCATGGGCCAACTAAGTCAATTTGGGCAAAAGCAGTCTTGTGGGCCTAACCAGCACTCTGGGCCAAATGCAGTTGTGCCAGCTGAGTCTGTTTCGGCTGAATAGGTGTTAACCGAGTCAAGGAATCAAACATCTTGGGAGTGGCTTGGGCGAATGGCTGGACCAATTGAGTGTTCAGTCGCATGAACCATGGCTACCTCGAATGAGAGTCTGAGCGAATGAGTGTGGCCGCATGAGGGTGCGCCAATGGAATCCACATTCGGCCTTAGCCTCCGGCGAATGAAGGAGCCCTTCGGCCATACGTCATTCGACCTTGCCATTCGGCCTACTGTAGACAGTCGCTCCCAAGCAGGGTTTTTTTCAAGTTCTAGGTGTGACAAACAAAGCTATTCAATGATGGTGTGGTGCAAGAACTGGGTTTCGGGGTGTAGGGGTCGAAGGGGATGAGTTACACCGATTGAGGTGATGGTTCAAGATAGAGAGTATGAAAAACCCTAATTTTCCGAACTTTTGACCTCAGATTACCTCAAATCCAGAAGTTTACAGGGCCGATCTTTTGTACTTTCAGGTAGAGGGTGATGAGATCTTCGTTTAGGCACCAAGAACACTCAAATCCATCAAGAAATGAGGAAGATCTAGTGATTTGAAGATCCAAAATGCTAGAGAGAGAGAGAGAAAACCGAGTTTGTAGAGAGAGAGTGAGTAGGTGATGGTGTTTATGAGAATTAAAGGATTGGGAATGAGTTTTTATACCCCGCGGGTGTTCGGGTTCGTTTTTGTTGCTCGGTTCTCGTTTTCGTCGCGTTTCCGGAATTTAAAACGCGTGTTTTACGAATCTTAATTTAATGATTCTTCTAGCACTGTTTTGATGAGTTTCAAAATTGTAAAACATAAATATTATGTTTCACTTATTTTTCACTGTTTCTTCAGAAAACGTCACTTACGCGTGTTTTCGTACAGAGCGCTAACTGTACAAACACAATCGTACGTTTCACTTTCTGATTTGGTTTTCTACTTTCCAGTTATCGTTCATGTCACACCCCAGGCCGGCGGGAACGGATCAGGTTTTCCCGTCGGGCGGAAGGTTCCCGGGGCGCGATATCGTGAGTGATAATCGAATGATCAGATTGTTTACATAGCACATGATAAATAAATGAGAAATACTAACACATCAATGATATAGAATTACAAGATTAAATTACAATGTATCGTTCATAATTTAATCAAGTAAATCTACATAAAAGAATCAATGTAACTATATCTTGTATTTGTACAAGATATACAAAAGATGATTCATTGTTCTTGTCACCAAAAGCATGCAACACAAAATAAAGCTAGGTCTTCTAAAAGTCCACTAGCTTAATCCTTTCATGTAAGTACCTACACCTGTTCATCACCTGAGAAAACATGCATTTTAACAAAGTCAACACTAGGTTAGTGAGTTCATAAGTATGTTAATTGAAAACCTTGATTTATTCACATGCACAATCACAATGTTCATAATGTTACTTGTATGTTATCTGTTTCACCTGTTCTCCCAATGGCTTCTCAATAGTTATATTCACAAATATTATATCATCCTAGTAATGATGCTTATATATAGGGCATATGTAAGGGAACTAAGCCCTAGCCAACATCCCACCACATCACCACTAGAACTCCACACTACTTGCAATACAACTATTGATTTCCATTTTCATTCCTCATGTTTGTCTCATTATTGATCACCTGTGATAGTATGAATAGAATAATATGATGATAGCGTTGTAGTTATCAAACCGAAGTATTGATAACCATTGTATGTGGTAAGGATGTTAGATTTACTTAATCTGTTCCTTGTATTATTCTATTGTCTGTGGGTTAACTGTTGTTTCACTTTTAATTATTAAAAGTGTTAGTTAATTGTTTGTCATTTGTTCTCCTCTTGCAGTGCATAGAGTCTAAAAGGAATCCATTTCAATCCTCACGTAATCAGATTTCAATGCATCCGATTTACCTCTATCACCGTGTGTTCCCATTGCCTTCATCGAAACTGTTACTAGTAATATGACATGATAGAAAATCAATTCCTCAGTCTACTAGTCCAAAAATAACGATGGATGATGTACATCGATGTTGATACTGTTCTCCATGTGGGAATGTTCTCCATGTGATTAACAAAGTTGAACAAGAACTTGTCTTATTACGTTATGTTAATCATGTATGAATGATGTTGTTATCATGAAGTTACTTTATCATGATTATCATTCAATGTAATCCATATGTTCACCATGTAATCCTTAAGCCGTAGTAAGAACAAGTCTTATTACCCTTAAGTAACGCAGGTGGTGGATAATCAATGCGTTCATACTATCACATAGTATGTTTTTAAGTTGTAAACTAAGTGTTATAAGTAGTTGACTTATCACACTTAATCAATTATAATGTGGAATGATATTTAGAAGATATTTTATCTTCTAATCATTCATGTATTGTGTAGTGTCATCATGTTTCACTGTAGTAGTTCTCATTGTTTGTTTGTGTATGATTTGTTTCAATGTTTGCTCATGAAAGAATAACTAAGTATTATAAGATAAAATCTTACAACTATGTTATTCAAATGTGTTGATGATTATGAAATTATATTATCATATTCATCTGAGTTTCCCTGTTATCTCATGATCATACAAGCATGCATACAATGATAAGCGATAATAAACAATTTACTATTATCTAAATCAAAGTATAAATAACATGTTAAGCAAAACTTTTAAATAAATAAAAGTAAACATGTTTCTCAGCCCCGAGAGTTTAAAATCAGTAAAGATTAAAGAAAAGGGGCATATGAACTCACCTTGTTGTAGAAATGGTTGACTTAACTTAAATGAAGAATGCACGCGCTCTTGTTTGTTCTTGTGATAGTTTTCACGTTCCTGTATTGATTTCATAATGAGATTGTAACTTATAAGTGTAAGTTATGATGATTTGTGTGCTTTCTTGTTTTGGTGTTAGCCCTAAAGTTGGCTAACACCCCTCGGTCTTAGTCTTCATTCGGCCCCGCGTGTTTGATATAGACTTTATGTGTTCATTAATTCATTTAACTTAGCACTTGAAAACATTTGTTAATATATTCGTCTACGTTGTTTTCGAAATCATGAACTAAATTCCACAGCCTTGTCACTTTGTAACCACTTACTTTGGTAATCCCATAAATATTATAAATATTAATTTAGTTTAGCGTGTTAGATGTTTCTCATTGACCTTGCGGCCAAAACAAATAAATCTTGGGCCGAATGGTTAGGTCCCCTAATTGTCTTGTGATCTACACCACCATGGGCCGAAACTAAGGGCCGTAATACTCACTATGGGCCAAAATCCATTGTTAGGTCGAATAACCTTTGGAGATGTATGCATGACCATAGTTTGTAATTTGGGCCAAATGAAATGGTTGGGCTCGTGAGTGATGCATGGGTCAATTCTATTTTGTTGGGCCTTATGGGTTTTCATCGTGGGCTGCCTAAAGATGATGGGGTGGTTATAATGGGTTGCTCACATAAAGTGTTGGGCCAAGGAATTTAATGGGCCGATTGGTTTGAGTGGTCTCATAAGAAATTGGGCTGAATTTTATGTGTTTGGGCCAGAGTTTGGGCCGAAGATGTAGGTTCCCGTTGATGGGGTGTTCGGCCAACTAAAGACTTCTAGGTTCGTTGGCTTCGTGTTTTCAGACCCAAGGTTTGTCAGACATTGTAAAGGTTCGGCTAATTGGTGGGGTTAGCCATGAAGGTTCGTTACTTGCCCACTGGTTCAGTGGATGTTGTGGTTCGGCAACAGGGAATGGTTTGCCTACATTGTTTGCCAACTAGGGTTCGTGCATGGCTGCCATAGGTTCGGTGGTTCCCATGGTTCGTCTGTAGGGAGGGGTTCGGCTGCTCACTCAGGGTTCGTAAACCTCATAGGGTTCGGTTGATGATGTCAGGTTCGCTTCAAAATGTCAAGGGTTCGGCCACATGGGTTTGTGGGGGGTTGGGTTCATGTACTCCTGGTTCGGCAACCTCATAGGTTCGTGAACATGTAATGGTTCGTGGCCATCACAAGGGTTTGGCTAGGTTCATGTTGGTTCTGTGTAGGTGACAACCGAGGGTTCGGGACTTGCTGAAAGGTTCGTAGTTAGTAATGCTTGGTGTGTACAGGTTCGGCTTCCATGTCCTCCACGAGCCTGTGTATATTCATCATCACCAGCAGCTTGAACCTTCGGTTTAGCCATTGTAATGCTGTTACTACATGTAGATAAGGTCTTGAGAGAGTTGGGTTCAAACGAAAGGGTGAGGGAACCGGCTGTGTGTGTGTATCAAAACTCAAGAACAAAACCCTCATTTTCGTGATATTTCAAGCATCATACCTCGAAATTCAGTGGTTAAATGCTTAGATCTGTTGTACTTTTAGGTAGAGGAGGTCGAGAGCTTCGTGTGGACACCAAGAACACTCAAATCCGTTGAGAAACGATCGAGTTATGAAGGATTGAATTGAAGCTAGAGAGAGAAGTGTGATGGTGAAAATGAAGGAAGTAGGCTAACTTAGCCTTTAAATACCCAGCGGGTATTCGGGTTTGTTTCGGTTGCTCGGTTCGTAATTTCATCGCGTTTCTGGAATTTTATGCGTAACTAATTTGTAATAAGTAAAAGAAATGGTTATTTTAATTATTTTTGATGAGTTTAAAAATTGTAAAATATTAATTATTTTATTTTATTAATTTATGGTCGTTCGTATCGTATTTCGTTTTCGTTTCGTCAGATCGCGTCACCATCACGCGTATTCATTCGAATCGTCACTCGAACGAACACGGCAATGGTTTTGCTTTCCGACTTTTGTTTTCTACTTTTCAGTCATCATTTCAGAACGTTAAACTCACAGATATGTTTGTGTGAATCGTCACTCACGCAAACACACTGTCAGTTCATTATTCTGAAACAACACTGCAAATTATGTTTGAATTGTGTTTCCTCACTGTCGGACTCAACTAAACATCATGTTTTCACATTGTTTTCACATTGAAATGTCGGCCATCTGATTCCTGTCATCTATGGATATCAGATCGCAACCGATTTGTTTTTGTTATTCACATAAACACTGTTGCTTCTCATGATCTGTTGTGTTAATTGTACTTAAGTTTTCACATAAATACACACAACTAATGTTTCAAATGTATGTTGTACTTATAGTATTTAAGTTTACACGAAAATACGTACAACGGATTCTTGTATTTAGATTTCTGTTAATACAAGTACTGTTTATACACATGTAATTACACATAGATAATGTTGAAAGTACACGTACCGTACGGACTTGCCGGCCGGTCAGGTACTATTTGTCACAGTTCAGAACGTTAAACCCACAGATATGTTTATGTGAATCGTCACCCACGCAAACACACCGTCAGTTTATTGTTCGTATGCAATACTGAATTATTGTTTTACATAGAACATTCTCACAGACGGACTCAACTAATAGCCTGTTTTCACATTGTTATTATTGTTCTCCCATTGTTTTCGTACTGAGTTGACGGCCATCTAATTGCTGTTATCTATGGATATCAGATCGCAACCGATTGGTTATTGTCGTTCGTTTGTACACTGTTGTTTCTCTTGAGTGGTTGTTTTTCCTGTATTTAAGTTTTCACTTAAACACATACAACTGTTGTTTTGTTTTCTGAATTCTGTTGTCACACAACTGTTTGTGCGTTGTATTTACACACAGTAAATAGCGAAAGTACACAAACTGTACGGACCTGCCGAACGGTCTGGTACTGGTTGTCACATACCAGTACTTAGTTCTTAGTTCTTGTTAGTTTCAACAAAATGTGGAAATTCTCTTGATTTGTTAAGCTCATCACATACATATGAACAACCATAGCAATTGTAGAAACATTTAGTTAAAATGTTTAAATAAACAAATAAATAAACATTTAATAAAATCAAAGACCTAATGATTGGGCCTTGGTCATACTCGAGTAGACTAATCTAGCAATCAAGGTTCTTATTAGTTGAGGAAATATGTAAATATTATCAAACATGCGACCTATAATCAATCAGTCTAGCTAGGACATCTTTTGATGTATAGGATTTTATAGTTCGTCTAGATCGTCCATAGTTTGTTCTTGTTCGTATAGATCTTTAGTTCTTTGACACATGTTATCTTTGAATATTTCCCAGACATTCCTCTGAAAATAGATCGTCGAAAACAGTTCTCTATACTAGTTCTTTAGTTCCTTGAAAATAGATCGTTGTATACATTTCTTTGAAATAGATATTTAGTTCTTTGAAAACCGACCACCGAAAATAGTTCTTTGATTTAAAATAGTTATTTATTCTTGATGAATAAACAACCCATTTTGAAAACTTGCAATTAGTTTACCTAGACAAAATCTAGGCTAATCATTATTCATGTAAAACATATATGAAGCAAAAGCATTTAAGTAAATATAATGCAAGGAAAATAATTTACGCATGCTTCTCAGCTCCACGTTTGTAAAACAAAAATATTTAGAAAAGGGGCAATGAACTCACTTGTGTTGTTATGAACTGAACCAAGTGATTATGCGCGCTCGCTGGTTGTAAATTATGTATCTTCAGCACCTGTGTTGATTTATTGTGATTCGAATACTATAAGTATTTGAAGTTGTTGTATATAAAGTTTTGGTCTTAGTGTGCACTAAGTGTCCTAATATTTTCTAATGTGTTACTATAATTCCTTTAATTATTCTATGTTACATACCTGCTATGAATCCCTATCCCTTAGTTAATGATAATTAAACCTTATTTATATAAGGTTTGTACTAATAACATACATGACATTTTAAATACACCACCATTTATAAAATCCTCGTTAAATTGTAAAATATTGAATTTATAAATCCTCTAAATTACTTTTGAAGAAATTTTAATAAGGAAATTTAATAAATCATTTTATTTTAATAAAAACTTAAGTTATTTTTATGAAAAGTATAAGTTAAACTTGTTAGTACTTAAGTTAATCTTACTTGATTAACTCCAAGTCCCTCATAAGATCTTTGTTACAACGTTGATCCGTGTATATACCTTACATTAGATCATTCAAATTTGAACAATCTAAGTTGGTCATACCATGGCATGAAACTACTAAGTGTTAAGTGTTGAATCATATAGTCAACTCATTCATACTTAGTTTCTTTGAACCCCAATGTTCTCCCTTAGTACTTTAGTTCGTTTGACACTCACTGTTACTCATCATGTTATCCCTGGATTGTAACTTACTAGATAACTTAGTCTATTAGCCTAAGGAGTTGCTAAGTTGGTAACTACGAGCTATAGGTGTTCGGTTAACACATGTGTAACCACCCTAGCCTATCATCAATAATAACCTTATGTTCTATGGTTTTCTTTGATAAATATTTAACATTTCAAACCCAAACACTTGTTTTAAAAACATATGTTTGTATATTGTTATAGTTTGTAGAAGCTTTAGTGTTAGAAAACTTATTATTTTTGAATCTCAAGTTGGTTAACATACACATAACTACAAGGACCATTGTGTAATGTCACCAACTTCCTTTAAGGTTTTTGTTAACATATTCAGGTACTAAATACCCAAATGGTCATACAAAACCTTAGTTTATATGTTAAAACATTTTAGGAATAACTTGTGTTTGTAAACGTTTAACATCGAGGAACACATAACCGGTTTATCACTCAAAAACCACCCCAATGACATCATAATCGACTAACCCATGTTTAAATCCACGCCCCAACTTCGTTTCTAAGTGTTTTGGGTCCATTCCAGGCTTATTGTTGTAAAAACGTGATAGGACCGGCGATTTCACTTTGGACGGAAGGTTAGGGTTTTCACATATGACGAATATGAATCAAACCGAATGTTATATTGATAAATCGAACGATTAAAAGCTTGAATTCACATCATAAAAGAACATAGTGTTGCCAGGGAGAGATCGAGCATGATCTCTCCCCCTCTTGTGTTCAAACCCAAGAACACACAAAAACCTTAAACCCTAAAATCCGGAAAACTGGTATTTATAGGGGCTGTAGCCCATTCGCCCGAATGGAGACATTCGGCCACTCATTCGGCCGAATGGACCCCTTTACATAATATCCATTCGCATATGCTCCTGCGAACGACTCAGTTTCTAGTGTAACAACATACAAATACATACAAGTGATTACAAATAAGCAAATACAAATCTAATCTATTCGAACAGCAGCGGACACCCAAAATATATGCATCAACAATTGTACTTGGGTAAAGCTGAAATAATAGTAAAAACAGTGGTTGCTCCGTATCAATGGCTTCAAGATCCTTAATTTCGACGACAAGCAACTGTACCCCATCGAGTTTGCTAGGTTCAACAATCCCAAGTTCAGCAGCCTCTAACCCATCGGTTTTTGGCCATAACCAGCTCCCAATCGATTCTAAACTAACCCAAACCTCAATATAGTGTATTCCTTAGCTTCTTGACCCATTTTAGTGAAATTCCTAGGCATCTGAAAACAGCCCGTTCTCGCTCGTTTTTGATCCGTTTTTGGTGATTCAAAGCTCCATTTCTTTGTCTCTTCACGATCTACATATTTCTAGAGTCGTTTTGGTGTTTATCCTAACTGATTTAAAGTGATAGAGACGATTTAGAAGCTTACCTTACTATGTTCCTCTTGTTCTCGCGGTCGTTTTGACTACTAGAACGTCAAATTTGGTGGAGAAACGAGAGAGATATGAACCTTTGAAGTTGAAGGGTATAGAGAGACGGGAAATCGAGATTTTGGGGAAGAAGGTATTGAGCTGCATATGTGGGGAGAAAAGAGATGGTTTTGGGTTTAAATAGTCCGGGTATGTTCGGGTGCGTTCGGTTTCGGTTTCGCGCGTTGTTTTCGTCGTTTTTCGTTACATTACGTAGCTTTATAAAGATAGAAAATTTTAAAATTTTTAAAGTGGTAATTCCTAATAAATTAACTAAATACCTTTTATATATTTTTTAAAATTTGAAAACGTTTAATTTTACCATTTAATCGATTTGTACAGTTTTCGCGCGTATTCATTCGAATCGTCACCCGTACGAATACGACGACAACTATACTTTTCAATTTGATTTTCTAATTATTGGACATCGTTCAGAACGTTAAAGTTACAGATATATTAATGCGAATCGTCACTCACACGAATACTCCTTCAGTTTAATATTCTCATAATAACGTCCGTTATTGTTTTGTTCAGTACAACCTCCATACGTTTATACATAATAATTCCTAACTACAATTCACATAATAGTTCTGTGTTGTCAAATAAGATTCTGACTGTTAAACCAGGAATTCATGATATGATTCCGTAATAGATACGTAATAGTTTCGTATTAAACATCAAATGATAATAATACGGATGTAATATACATAGTTCGTAACTTATCTTCTGTACAAGTCACTGTTTCAGCGGAACACCAGAAACCGTCAGGTTTACTGGAACAGCCTGAAATTCCACTTTGGAAGTGGGAACAGATAGCTATGGATTTTGTCACCAAGCTACCCCGTACTTCCAGTGGTCGTGACACTATTTGGGTTATCATTGACCGATTAACCAACTATGCTCACTTCTTGTCAATACGAGAAACTTACACGATGGATAAACTAGTGAAACTCTACATCAACGAGATAGTGGTACACCATGGTGTGCCATTGTTTATCATCTCAGATCGTGATAGTAGATTCACATCAGGGTTCTGGCAATCATTGCAGACCCTGGAGGACATGTTGAGAACTTGTGTTCTAGACTTTGGTGGGAATTGGGATTCTCATTTTCCACTGATCGAATTCTCCTACAACAACAGTTATCATAGTAGCATCGGATGTGCACCGTTCGAGGTTCTTTATGGTCGAAAGTGTCGATCACCTATCTGTTGGTCCGAAGTGGGAGATAATCGAATAACCGGGCCAGAACTCATTCAGGAAACTACAGATAAAATTTCTCAGATACAACAAAGGCTACAAGCAACCCGAAGGAGACAAAAGAGCTATGCTGACAAACAGCGCAAGCCATTGGAATTTCAAGTGGGAGACCGCGTCATGCTAAAGGTGTCCCCATGGAAAGGCGTAGTCCGTTTTGCAAAGAAAGGCAAATTAGCACCACGGTACGTGGGACCGTTCGAAATCATCGAATGCATTGGTTTTGTGGTGTACAGACTAAGGTTACCCGATGAACTTAGTGGCGTACACCACGTGTTTCACGTCTCAAACTTGAAGAAATGCATTGTTGACGAATCACTCGTTATCCCGGTTGAAGAAATTCAATTGGTTGAACATTTTCACTTTATTGAAGAACCTTTGGAGATTATGGATCGCAAGGTTAAACAACTGAGGCGAAGCCGTATTTCGATAGTCAAGGTTCGTTGGAACTCTAAGCGCGGACCTGAGTTTACTTGGGAACGCGAAGATCACATGAAGCACAAGTATCCCTAGCTATTTACAGAGGAATCCGTACCGGAAACGTTACCGGAACAGTGATCTCTACAGTAACTTGCACAGTAACTCAGGTACAAACTATGTAAACTATGTATATGCTATTGACATTTAAACCTCATGGTTTAACAGTCAGAAACACATCAGACAACACTGAACAGATACACAAATGTTTGATTTGATGCTATTATGTATAAACGTATGCGAGGTTAAACAGAACAAAACCATAACGGTTGTTGTTACGGAATGCTAAACCGACGAATTATTCGTATAGGTGACGATCTGTACGAATAAATCGGAAAGTGAGCGCTCTGAAACGATGGCTGAAAAGTAGAAAACAAGAATCAGAAAGTGAAACAAACGTCGTGTTCATTCGGGTGACGATTCGAATGAATAAGCGCGATGGTGACACGTTATGACGAAACGAAAACGAAACAAACGATAATAATTTAAGAAAATTTAACGTTTATCATTTATTAGGAATCACAATCTTTTAAAAAACTTTAAAAATAAACTCCTTTTATTTAAAATACATAGAATACGCGAAATAGTGACGCGAGCTAACGAAACGCTTAAAATAATTAATTACGATGAATAATTCAAGAAAGGTTAAATTTAAAAGATTTACTAGAAATAACCACCTCCAAACATTTGAAAATAAATTCTATTTGTTTAGTTTACAAAATACGCGCGTAACGTGCCGGAAACGCGACGAAAACGAGAACCGAACAACCGAAACGAACCCGAACACTCCCGGGGTATATAAACCCTAAATGATTCCATTTCTTCATTTATTACACATCTCAAAGTACAAACGATCTGAAGATTTATCCAGCCAAACTCAAGGTATGAAGTCAAGAACATCACGAAAAATAGGGTTTTCTAACCTTTAGTCGACCACCTCGTTCATCCACCTTAAAACCATGACCTACCCAACCTTAGGACTTCATTTGAACATCCAGAAGGTGAGAACCAAACAGCAGGAAGGTGGGAACAAATGGGAGCATGTTGGTTCGATGGGGATGAGGATGGCGAACCAGGGTTCGTGAAGAACCTGTTGTAGCCGAACCTGCCATCTTCAAAGCTCAGTGGCTGCGAACCTATGGGCCGCCGAACTTCCTACAGAGAACCATCTTCACCGAACCTGTTATCCACGAAACCGCGAACCTTCTCTGCCGAACCATTGCTTGAGCTACGAACCTTGGATGTTGTGGCGAACCTGAGCTGGACGAACTCTACTATAGCGAACCTAACATTTCTTGCAGCGAACCTCAACACCGGGCCGAACCTTTGAGTCCAGCCGAACCCATCTGGGAACACCGAACCATCACCATGTTCCCGAACCCTAGGAGCCACGAACCTGTAACCAGCTGAAGCTGCATGCCAGTCCCTAACATACGCATGAGAGGCGAACCTATGGCCTCCATTGAAACGAACCTATGAGCATGAAGTTTAGATAACCCTTGTAGTAAACTAGCTCTGGCCGAACCTCTTCATCATCACCGAACCTTGGGTTAGTCTACCCTCTGCATGATCACGAACCCTAGAAATGTAACCAATAGGTTCGCTAGAAACCTGGTAGTAACGAACCTTAGACATTTACCTCAAAAGGTTTGCTGGACTTGGACTCACCACCTTCGACCGGTTTAAACCCATATGCTAGACCCAAACACCCGGGCCACATACACACCTACGGCCCAAGTGGCTCATGTGGCTCAAGTAACTAATTCGGCCACCTTGCCTTAGTGGGCTCACATACATAACATTCGGCCCATGATTTATTTATCGGCCCAATGGGTTAAAACAATTAATGACACCTAAGTCGCTAAATCTTTATAGGAATGAGGTAAAGATAAGAAGATGTAATGAAGATCAAGTCTTTAATCATAAACTACAATCATACATTGAGCACAAACTAATTTGATTAGGTGTTAATAAATTCTATTTCAAATGGATCGGCCGAATGAAGACCGAGACTCACAAGTGTTAGCCAATTTTAGGGCAACACATACACATGCACAAATCACTACAACTCATACTTATAAGTTGCAAACAACATGAAATCAATACAGGATCGGGAATACTACCACAAACACAACAACAAGCGCGTGTATTCCTGTTTATACTTAGTCAACCACTTTAAACACAAGGTGAGTTCATTTGTCCCTTTTCAAACATATTTGTTTTACCTCGGGACTGAGAAGCATGTTATACATTTTAAACAAGTATTGAAATGTTTTATAAATGCTCTTACACTTATTTATAATACAAATGCTTATGCTTGTTACACTTGTTGTGAAAACTAGAAGCTAGGACTTGGACATAAATGCTAATGCTACATGCTACATGTTCAAACTATGTGCTCATACTATGAACTTTATGCTCAAACTACATGCTATTGCTAATGCTATAAGCTACATGTTAAACTAAAAGCTAATGCTACATGCTAATGTTACAAGCTATATGTTGAACTACATGCTAATGTGAAGGTGATAAACTATATGCTCAAACTATATGCTAATACTGGATGCTAAATGCTAAAAGCTATGATTATATGCTAAATGCTAAGCTTGTATCTATGCATGAGATTCATAAATGCCAAACTATGCTATTGCAAACTGGTATCTATGCATGAGATACGTGAAAGCTAAACTATGCGAATGCTAAGCTTTTATCTATATATGAGATACGTAAATGCCAAACTATGCTAGAGCAAGGTTTGTATCAGCATATATGAGATATGTAAATGCTAAACTATGTGTGTGCACAGCTTGTGTCTATATATGAGATACGTAAATGCCTAACTATGCTAGAGCAAGGCTTGTATCTGCATATATGAGATACGTAAACGCTAAAATATTTGGATGCTAAGCTAAAACCAATTAATGAGATACGTAATGGCTAAACTATGCTAGAGCAAAGCTTGTATCTGGTCGTGGGCTACATAAATGCTAAACTATGCTAGTGCAAAGCTTGTATCCATGCATGAGATTGGTGAAGGCTAATCTATGATTTGTGAAACAATTATCCTTGTGCAACATACTTTGAAGCTAATCTACGTGAATGCTACAAACTTGTAAACTTTTAAACAGTACGCAAAAGCTATGACGAAGACGGGATTGGGATTGTAGGTAAAACGCTAATTATCATTAACAACAATGTCACATGTGGATTAGTATGTGGTGGGATGGCGTCTGGGCGGGTTGTAGGCTCGACCCTTTCGTATGCCCTATATATAAGCATACCGATCTGGATATTACATGTGATGTTAACGAGGTTAAGGTTGTTACCGAAAGAGGTTTGCTAAAGCTATTTTTCAACTATTAAACTATATGAACTCACCAACCATTGTGTTGACTTTGATTTCTTACATGCTTTCTCAGGTGACGTACAGGATTAAGCTAAGGCTCAGGATTTCATACTAGGATGCCCAGTTAGAGGACCTAGTAGACTTTTGGGAAGAACTTATTTTGTTATGGATGCGAATCACTTTTTATATCTTGTACAGATACTAGATAGTAATCATTTGATTCTTTTGATAGGTTTACTTAGTTAAATTATCAAACAGTGATATTGTATTTTAACTTTGTAATCCTAGTTTAATGCTTGATTGTGCTTTAGTTATTCTCAATGTTGATGCTAGTAAACAATCTGATCATCACGATTATCACCCACGATATCGCGCCCAGGGAACCTTTCGCCCGACGGGGAAGTCGATCCGTCCCGCCGGCTCGGGGTGTGACAGATTGGTAGTACAAGGTTACTACCAAGAGGAAGGAATCGATTATGATGAAACCTTTGCTCCTATGGCCAGACTGGAAGCCATTAGACTCTTCCTACATTTGCTATCTCCCATAACATAAAGGTATATCAAATGGATATAAAAAGTGCATTCCTGTATGGGACAATAAAGGAGGAAGTCTATGTGTGTCAACCTCTCGATGATGTTCATCATCCTGACTGGGTGTACAGACTAGACAAAGCACTTTATGGTCTGAAACAGGAACCCAGAGCATGGTATGATACTCAATCTCAATTTCTTCTTTCTAATAAGTTTTCTCGAGGAACCATTGATAAGACTTTGTTCATCAAGAGGGTAGACAAGGAACTTTTGCTGGTCCAAATTTATGTCGATGACATCATATTTGGATCAACAAAACCTTCCTTGTGTGAACAATTTTCTAAATTAATGTCTTCAAAGTTTGAAATGAGTGCTTTAAGTGGACTAAAGATTTTTTTAGGACTCCAAGTAAAACAAACCCCCAATGGGACTTTCATTCATCAATCAAAATATGTAAAAGACCTTTTGAATAAATTTGATATGAATGATTGAAAAATAATTTCTACCCCCATGGCTACAAGTCCCGGAATAAGTCCAGATGAAAATGGTGAACCTGTAGATCAAACCCTCTACATGTGCATGATTGGATCTTTGATGTATCTTACTGCATCAAGGCCAGACATCATGTATGCAACATGTATCTATGCAAGATACCAATCAACCCCCAAACAATCCCATTTATTATTTGTGAAGAGGATACTAAGATATCTGAAAGGCACTCCTGTGCTAGGTATTTGGTATCATGCTAACCAAGCTTGTAAGCTTGTTGGTTTTTCAGACAATGATTATGCAGGATGCTCGCTCACAAGAAAGTCTATTTCAAGAGGATGTCAGTTCTTTGCAAATTTCTTAGTGACATGGCAAAGCAAAAAGCAAACATCAGTGTCAAATTCAACTGCTAAAGCTGAGTACATTGCAGCAGCTCATTGCACTGTCCAAATCCTTTGGTTGCAATATCAACTACTGGATTTCGGAATAACTGAAATAAAAACACCTCTCCCAATAGATAGTGAAGCTGCCAAAAATATAATAAAGAATCCTGTCTACCATTCAAAAACCAAACATATAGAAACAAGGCATCACTTCATTAGAGACTGTTTTGAAAATGGACTAATTGTCCCAGAACATGTCTCTACAAGTGACCAAATAGCGGATATATTTACCAAACCCTTGGACTCTTCAACTTTTTCTAAGTTTGTAGCTAAATTGGGTATGATAAATATGAGCTAATAAATATGGTTAAGAATTTGTTTCTTAAACCCTTAAATAAATACATAAAAGGATAATCTTCATTGATTATCCTAACAACGGATATTTGATAAACCTCTGATGAAGAAACCTTGGTCTCTCTCAGTGGTTATCCCATAACTCGGATAGGAACAGTGGTTGTTATAACCACTACTTCATATATATCCGCGGTTACAGCTTCCGTTGTTACAATTTAAACCTTCCATGGTTTATTTCTCTTCCAACGTCTTTCCTTCTTCCGACGTCCCTTCTTCTTCCGAAGTCTCTTCTTTCGAGATTTCTAACCATGTCATTTATCCATGTTCAAGCCTCTTCCTAAATTAAATAATCTTTCATATTTAAATCTTCCTTGCCCAAGTGGTTATCAAATCTCTTGATAATTACGCCCGATTCGGCCGTCACTAATCACTCTTCAAGATAAGACCTCTCACAGTTAATAGAATTGACACTCATTAATTGTTCTCACGGCTCGATGCTATATTTCTTTCCAATTTTGTCCCTCTTACTCTAAATGACCACTGATATTTCTTTCCTTATTTATATCAGTAGTTGTCTTCTTTATTCCATCAGTTCTTTCACAACATTTCTTGATCATCTCTTGATCAAGAACACTCTCCCTTCAAATCTGATTCTTCCAGTTGCTACTCATGGAAAAGGACTACTGCTTGTTAGTCATGTTGCCTGGCACGATGCATCTCCACTGCTTCCGTCTGAGCTTTATGCTCTTGATGGAGGTGTAACGACATCGGACCAGGCTTCATTCCCGACAAAGCTTTGTCTGTACTTCAGGGTGTGCATGAACGTACTTAGTTGTTGTTTGTCTCTTCTCTCTCATGATCACAAGTTTGTCCGATGGGTAAAAACCCTAAGGTAAAGCTTTTGATATGTTATAAGTAGTGGCAGTTTTCATTTTTTTTTGAAACCGCCCTTGTGTGTAAACGGTTAGTCTTCCTCATCTCTTTTTCTTGAAAGCAAAGTTTGTCCTCAAACTTTGCATTCATAACTGCTCAGTGTTCATCGTCACAAAATAACAATGGCATTGAAAATCAAACCGATCCATAACCTCGGAGCTTACCTTTTTAAATCTTCTGAGTATCCTCACTACAACGAAGCTATCGACACTCTGGTAAACTCCTTCGTTTGTACTGCTCTCATTATAAACCCTCCTATTTCTAAAGTTGCTCTAAATCAGTTTTGGGCAAACTCATCCTTGGTTATAAAGGATGAATCTGTTGAAAGCATCGCTTCGATGGTCGCTGGTCAACAAGTCACCATCACTCCCACAAAAATAAGTGTTGCCCTGAATTTGAACGACACTAAGGCTTCTCCCACTGTTTCTCTAAAACTTCTTCATAATACCTTTATTCAGTGTGATTATCAGGGTGACCTGAAAAATAGAACTTGTTAGTGCATGAAATGTCCCTAGTTCAGCTTTTGTATGATCTTTGATGTATAAAGTTTATGTTATAAATGAAATCAGTATTTCTATATTGTTCTTAATGTTTATTATGGTTTATATGTGTTTGATTATGTTTAACTTTGATTAGATATGCTTATAGATCCATTCGGACGAATGACCCTAAGAATGAGGTCACTCGGCCGAATGAACGCTTACAGAATGACTAGGGCGATCGAATGAGTCATCTGCATGACTCATTCGGTTGACCAAGCTCATTCGGCTGAGCCATTCGCCTGAGCCATTCGCCGAATGAGTTGTTTCGGCCACTCATTCGGCCGAATGAGTATAGTCTATATATACCAACTCAAACAGATTCAAACATAACTTTTCCCTCTTTTCCCAGAGCACTCTAGTGTCAAACCCTAAGGGTTTTGAGCGGTTCTTGCCTGTCCAACTTCGATTCTCATCCCGTGGTGTTCAATCTTGATTCAAAAGTTTATCTCTCACCTTCGGATTGCCACGGGAGCTGTTGGTTTCGATTGGAAAACCATGGAATAGGATTCTGCACTATTCCAGAGGCTGTTGAGCAGATCTCCATAGGAACCAGGTTGTTTCCGGGGTCCAAGTCAGTCCTACGAAGTGGTATCAGAGCTTTGGCTCTTGATTCTGGTCGATTTTCAATCCAAAGCACTATATCTTTGATTGCTTGTTCGAGATCTGTGAAAACCCTAAGTTTCTTGTTCTTAAAGTTACTGTTTCATTGCAAATCCGTGAGTTTTTGTGGGTGTTTTGTCAAATTGATCATTCCATTTGCTTGGTAATGTTGTCCTGATGTTCTGTACCAAATTTGGTGATTAGATTCGCACTAGTTTGAAAGTTTTCGTGATTTTTGCAGCTGAAAAACCCAGATGGTCCGAATGAGCCGTTCATCCGAATAGGGCATCCGAATATCCCTCATTCGGCCGAATAGCTTATTCTTTCGGTCTTTTGCTCAGTCGGTCGCAAGTTCTTTCGGTTGAGTTATTCATTCGGTCCCCTCATTCGTTCGGTGCTCCTCTTTCGTCTCTCATTCATTATGCCTACCTTCTTTCGGTCGATACATTACATTCGGTTGAACTACTTCCATTCGGTCCCCGATATTCGGCTCTATTTGTGTCATTCGGCCATCAGATTTCAGATTTGTCTAAGTATTGAACACTTTTGTTCTTGACATTATGGAGGACTTAGCTTTGATCGCGAACCAGAAGCATTGAATTCAGACTTTGTTACTCACTGAGACAGAGACATGAAATTCTAACAAAGCACCTAAGTTGCTTTCTTTAGATGATTACCCTCACTAGAAATATAGATTCAATATCCACATCAATGGAGTTGATACTAACTTGTGGATGGTGATAGAGAGTGGATATCTGAGACCTATAAATGAAGATGGAACTATGATGTTAGTAACATGGATGACTGAACCCCAAACAAAGCTATATGATTTTGAGAAGAAAGCCTATGCTATTCTGTCTCATTCTATTGCTATTGATATTTTTCATCAGTTCAGACAATTTACTACTTTAAAGTTACTTTGGTATGCACTGCAGCAGAGATACGAAGGGAATGATTCTTTGAAGAATATAAAATCCAAAGCCTTGAGGAAAGAGTTTAATAGTTTCATGTATGTGGGAAACAAGTCCCTTGATGATCTGATTGCTAGATTCTACCATCTTCTGAGTGAATTATTCAATCATCAGGTCAAGACTACAACACATGAAAAGATTCAGTGTTTAGCTGATGCTTTACCTCCCAAATGGGAGTCATTCCTCATGGTTTTGAAGCAAAATGAGATGATGGCTAGTATGGACATCAATGATTTTATCCAGAAGCTGAAAGAGTAGGAAATTGAGAACAAGTGGAAGGCAAAAAGAGTTGCTCAAGTTCAGGACCCTTCATTGTATTATTCTACTCCTACTGTAGAGAGAGCTTCTTCTCATGCTCCACTGAAGACTGCTTTTGTCTCTCAGACTACTGAAGCTCCTGCTTCTAACCAGATTCATTTCAGTCAATCATCTTCATCTTCAACATCTCAGAAAGAAAGTAGTCATTTAGTTACCAGTCTGAAGACAGAAAACTTTGATAAAGTAACTGTAGAGGTTGCAAAAGAGCATATGGGGCTTCTGTCTGCTCATATAAGCTCTTATGACGAATTATTAGTAGGACAGTTTGGCAATCCTTACTTGACAAATGATGATTATTCTCAGATAGATCCGGATGACATGGAGAGAATAGACATCATGTGGGCTCTAGCTAGTGCTGTCAGAAGAGCTAAGGATTTTGTGAGAAGGACTGGAAAAGACATCAACCTGAATAAGGACCCTAAATTTGGTTTTGATATTGCATTTGTCACTTGCTACAATTGTGGAGAGAAAGGAAACTTTGCAAGACAGTGTAAACAACCAAAGAAGACATGCAACAAGAATCCTTTTCAGAACCAGAGATCTTCTACAGCAAATCCAGAACGAAGACTTGTTACCATTGATACTCCAAATCATGCAAGTTCTTCAAATGCTAGCAAAGCCTTGATGGTCCAAAATGATGTAGGTGAGAATTGGGATTTCAGATTCAATTCTGATCAGGGAGGACATGATAAAGCCTATGTTGCTGAAATTCAAAAGATTGATAAATCAAGTGAAGAAAGAGTCCCGATGAAGCAAAGATCAGTCTAGAGGAATCATCTGGTTTAGAGTCAGAAAGTACTTCAGACTCAGACACTCAAGTAGATTATGATGCTGATCTTGAAGAACCTGCTACTCAGTTTGCTTTGATGGTGAACACTTCTGTTGCCTTACAGCCATATCAGGTATCTGATGAATGTTCTTCTTCTCATTCTAGATGTTTTAACTGTGTTGATCTTGACCGTAAGGATCTAGCTTATTAGAAGCACAATGCTGATTTGATCAGCGATCTCAACCAAATGATTGAGGCAAACAGAATTTAAAAATCTAATGAAAAAGATTTTCAAGATAAAATCAATTTGCTAAACAGACAGTTACATGAGGGTGAGATCCATGTGCTCAATAAGAAAGATCCAGTTACTTCTTATCTCAACACCATAAATAAGACTAAGAATAAACTTGCCATAGTCGAGTGTGATTATGAGACATTAAGCCAGAAGCTCAAGATCTATGAAAGCTCATCTTACATTATTGAGCACATGATCAGTACTGGGACTGATCAATCTGGGAAGGGTAAGGAAATCAAATACAATCACTGTCCCCCACCAGTCTTGGACAGTTTTGTCAATTCTCTGAATGACAAAGAGGTTAAGAACTTTCAGGTGAAAACTCCATTAGTTATTGATCCCATTGGGATAATATCTGATGAGGGTTTCTCAATGTCTGAGGAATCTTTTGTGGAGGGAGTGGTTGAAGATTGGGTGTCTAATTCAGAGGATGAATCTGGTATTACTCCTCAAGTGTCTTATGTCAAGAATCAGACATCTGTTGCCAAGAAGGCTGACCCAATCTTACACAAGGCAAACGTGGCTTCAAAGTTATCCAAAGCCATTTGTTTTGTTAAGTCTTCACAAGGTGGTGAAGCAAGTGAGATCAAAGAATCTGCTAAAACTATTTTTAACAGCACAAGGGGTTTGGGTTTTGTGCAAGACAAGACTAAGAAAAATGTTTTTCAAACCAAAAGTTTTCAGTCAAAACCCCAACAGTTTTCTTTCAAAGACAGAAGAGTTTTCTTTGAGTGTGGTGCACCTGGTCATGTTGTCAGATCTTGACCTCAGTTGATCAGACCTAAGGTTGCACCACCCAGAAAACAATATCAGAATTTTAACAAACCAGACAAATCTGATTTTAAATCATCTCAAGCAAAATCTAAACAAGCCAATCTGATTAAACCTTTGGATAAGGGCAAAGGGAAAGTGGTGAACTTGGATGTTCCCAAGGTTGTTAATCTGAATCCATCAAAACCATCATCCATTTACTTGAAAAACTCTTTCAATAAAAACACCGTCTGGAAAGTTAAGTCCTCTGAGACTTCAGTTTTAAACACTCCAGACAAGGCAACCCCAAATGGTAAATGGATTGATGTTTGGATTCTAGATTCATTGGGTCAACCCAAGACTGTAAAGGCTTGGGTTCCCAAATTTAACTAATTGTTTATGTTTGTGCAGGTTGCCCCAACAGCTGCTCTTAACATCTCTTGGATTGTTGATAGTGGGGCTTCAAGGCACATGACCGGAGATATTTCGCTGCTCACCAATGTTCATTCTATTCGAGGTGGATATGTAGCGTTTTCCGGTGATAAAGGCAGGTTCATGACGGGAGAGGGTATTCTTTCAAACGGCAAGTTTCCTTTGACAAAGTTAGATACATGAAGCAATTGGAGAACAATCTTCTTTCAGTGTCACAGATTTGTGACAAGCATTACAAAGTTCTTTTTGATACATACTCAAGCAAAGCATCACTATTCCTGAAGACTGGATTTTGATGTCTGCACCCCGTAAGTAGGACTTGTATATACTCAACATGGCTACAGCTTCAACAACATCCTCCATAGCTTCATGTTTTATGTCAAAAGCAACAGAGAAATACTCTATTCTTTGGCATAAGAGGATGGGCCATTTGAGTCTACGCAAGATGAACCATTTGGTACACAACAACTTGGTTGAGGGTGTCAGCTTGAAGAATTTCAAGATGTCTGATATATGTGTCTCTTGCAAGAAGGGAAAGCAGACCATGGAGTCTCACAAGCTGAAAAAGTATCATTCAATCACTGTTCCTCTTGAGCTTCAGGAGAAATCAGAAACGTTTGAGTGCATTCAAGTGTTGGTGACCAAACTTGAATCTCTTTATAAGCTTAAGATTCATATACTCAGAACAGACAACGGGACAGAGTTCAAGAATCACAATATGGAGAACTTCTACAATGAGTGTGGCATTGTCCAACAATTCAGTGCTCCATATGTCCCGCAAATGAATGGTGTTGCTGAGCGCAAGAACAGAACTTTGATTGAGGCTGCTAGGACGATGCTTGCTGATTCATCCCTTCCAATTCAGTTCTGGAATGAAGTTGTTGCAAATGTTTGCTATACACTGAACCGTGTTTTGATAGTCAAGAGACATGTGAAGACTTGCTTTGAACTGCTCCACAAGAGAAAGCCTAATCTTAAGTATCTTGAACCTTTTGGTGCTCCGTGCACGATGCTTAAGAAACACGAGCAGGGCATATTCAATGAGAAGGTGGAAGAAGGGTATTTTCTTGGGTACAACACTCCAAATAAAATGGTCTACAATAGATCAACTCAGAATGTGGAAGAATGGTACCTTGTAGACGTTTAGAGACATTCTATTCCCCCACCTAGGAATGGTCCAGACTGGATGTTTGATTATTCAGACATTTTCAACTCTTTTAATATGCCTCCCATGTACTCAGATGAAGATGTTGCTCTACAAATGATGTATGATGCACAGAATGCACCTGATGAACCTGTGCAACCTTCATCAACTTCAATTTCTACAGTTTAGATAAATGATGACAGCTTAGACACAGATGATAACCCAGTTCAACCAGCTGCCCCAGAACCAAATGTTGACAACATTGTACCTGGACTTGAGGATTTGAATCTAAACAACCTTAATCCACAAGTTGAGGTTCCTACTCACCCTGTTGGAAGAATTAATCGGATTCATCCTCAGGAGAACATTATCGGAAGTCCACTTGATGGGGTCAAGACAAGAAATAAGCTATCTTCAGGTGGTCTTGCTGATATTCTTGACTTTGCTGATGTGAACTACTATGCCCTTTCTTGTTTCATCTCTCATGTTGAACAGCGCACAGTTACTGAAGCATTAAGAGAAGAATCATGGGTTGATGCCATGCAAGAAGAACTCCTACAATTCAAGAAATTAGGTGTTTGGCAACTTGTTGACAAACCAAAAGGTGCAAAGGTAATACGCACCAGATGGGTTCTTCGTTGTAAAAGGGATGATCATGGGATCGTTGTGCGAAACAAAGCACGTCTAGTTGTTCAGGGATTCAGACAGATTGAAGGACTTGACTATAATGAAGTGTTTGCACTGGTTTCGCGTCTTGAAGCAATCCGTATTTTCTTGGCATATGCATCCTTCAAGAAATTTAAAGTTTATCAAATGGATGTCAAGAGCGCATTCCTTCACGGTGTGATTAATGAAGTGGTGTATGTCAATCAACCTCCCGGGTTTGAGGATCCATTGCATCGTGACCAAGTCTACAAGCTAGACAAGGCTTTATATGTATTGCATCAAGCACCGCGAGCATGGTACGAGACACTATCTACTCACCTTCTGAACAACGGATTCAGAAGAGGTGTAATTGACTGCACATTGTTCATTTGAGAAAAGGATGGTGACTTACTCTTGGTGCAAGTTTATGTGGACGACATCATTTTCGGTTCTACAAATGATAGTCTGTGCAAGCAATTCGAGAAGGTTATGAAAGAGAAGTTTGAAATGAGCTCAATGGGGGAGATGAAATTTTTTCTTGGGTTGCAGGTGGATCAATCTGAGGCAGGAATCTTCATTCATCATACCAAATACGTTGGTGACATTCTGAGCCGGTTCAGTATGTCAGATGCAAAACCTGCTGGTACCCCACTGGCTGTTAATCACGGGATTACACCAGGCGAAAAGGGGGAGTTAATCGATGCCACTATGTACTGAGGAATGATTGGGTCTCTCATGTATCTTACTGCTTATCGGCCAGATATCATGTTCGCCACATGCTTGTGTGCTCGCTATCTGTCCAAACAAAGAGTATCACATCTGATTGCTGTGAAGAGGATTATGCGTTATCTGAAGGGTACTCCTAATCTTGGTTTATGGTACCCTAATGATGATAACTTTGAGCTTACTGCATACAGTGATTCAAACTATGGCGGATGCAAAAGAGATTTCAAGTCAACATCAGCTGGATGTCAGTTTTTTGGAACCCGTTTAGTTACCTGGCAGTGCAAGAAGTAGACATCGGTGTCTACTTCAACATGTGAATCTGAATATATTGCTGCTGCTAGTTGCTGTTCACAAATCATCTGGATACAGTAGTAACTCAGGGACTATGGGTTACATTTTTCTAACACTCCTATTTATGTTGATAATACTGCCGCCATTGCTGTCACTAAAAACCCATTCCAGGACTCGAAAACCAAACACATCGACATAAAATTTCACTTCATACATGATTGTTTAGAAAAGAAACTCATCGATGTTGTTAAAATACACACCGATCACCACAAAGCCGATCTTTATACAAAAGCGTTTGATAAACCCATATTTTTATATCTGCTATCGGCTAATGGTGTTTTTCAAAAGGATGAAGCCATTCCTTCATCTGAATCAAACAAATGATCATCGCTTTTATTAGTTAGTTTATTTTATTTCATTTCAGGTAATTTTCTTTCACTTAATAAAAAACTCAAAAAGATTTTCTGTTTTAGGTTTTTAGGGGGAGAAAAAATAGATTAATTTGAAAAATCAAAAACATTTAAAAAATTGAAAAACCAAAAACATTTGAAAAATGGTAAAAATAAGAAAGTCTGATTTGAGAAAGTAAGATGTACACCTATCATGTCTTCAAAGTAAAAGCGAATGAATAAACCGAAAACACATGAGATTTGTGATTTGATGTACTAGTAGGCCAACTTTACAAAATGTAAAGACAATTGGTGATTACTTAGATAGTCTGACTTGTAGGATTCATTCTAGAAAACTAGCTAAGTGATTAATAGTTTTTGACAATAATCAGGCATACACCTGTTATCATAAGATCTAATAAGGTTTCCAATGATTCATGAATTCGAGTCTGTACACATGCCATACTGCTTTGTAAAGACCTAGCTGAAGCTGTCCATTCAGATGTGAATGATTGAATCACATGAAAATAAAAGTAAATCAAGCTGGTATTAAGCTTGGAAAATACAAAAATAAAATAAGTTCGATTCCATACACGTGCCATATTGCTTTATAAAGACTTAGCTGAACCCGTCCATGAGAATGTGTTGAACATGAGAGACAAATCAAAACGAAAAATACAAAAAGATAATAAATTGGAACCTTATGGAATTTATGATGTTAGGTTTCAAGTTATGCAGAGATGAGTTACAAACTGATTTTGATCTTTATTGGTTAAATAAAATGGGTAACTCAGTCAGAAAATATAAGTGATCATCAAATTTGTTTAAAAAGTGATGTATTGTCAGGTTTAAAGTTGACAAGTATATCAGTAATCATATCATAAAACAAATGTGTCTGAAGTGTAACATTCTTGAAATGTTGATTAGACATGATCTGTTGTATGTGTCATTCTCTTGATAGACTGCTCACAAAAATATGTGTTTCTTAATTTTTTTTTAGTTTGAATTGTTAGTTGTACAGTTGTCTTTCATTTCAGAAAAATACAAAAAGATTTTATCTTTTCAAATTTATTTTAGATGATCATTTGTGTGTTCGGATGTTAAGTCATATCTGAATCCATCTCCAACCAGACTGATCTTCATAATAACATTTGTTTAACTGCTCATAATATTAAATTTTGAAATTGAGTTTTGTTTGTGAGTGACAAGCTTCATTCGTACGAATGAAAAATTAGAATAGCTCATTCGACCGATTCAATCTGGGCCGAAATAACTCATCCTGTCAAGTCATTCGCCGAATGAGAATTTTAATTTATAGGGTTCTTTCGGCCGAATCAACTTGGGCCGAAGCAAATCATTCGGTCAAGTCATTCACCAAATGAAAATTCCTATTTAAAGGGTTCTTTCGGGCGAAACAACTCATTCCCCCAAAAAGGTTCTTTCGGTTACTGTGTGTTTTTTTTTCGGCCGAAACACTCTTTTTCATCTGTTCTTCACATTTTTCAGTGATTAGCCCTATTACTTGCTGAGATTTCTTCTTGTCACTATTACAGGTACTCGTGGATCCAAAATAATCAAGTTTTGTCCATGGATTCGTTGTGAACAGACTTGGAATTAGGGTTTTAGGGCTCACAACTATCGCCATTCAATAAATGGCCAAAATTGAACCTAATATTACTTAATGTCTTTTCTAAATACTTTAATCGGTTGTTTCTGAACATATTGGTGTAATTTTTATGATCAGATTTGTGATTTTGTGAACTTGGATTTTGAATTCTTTCAACCGACCGAATGACGCGTTTCGGACTTCAGAACCCGACCGAATGAACTCAGCGACCGGAATGAAGTCATACGGTTGACCAGCCTCATTCGCTAATTCTTCGGTTGATTGAGCCCATTCGGTCAACATACTCATTCGTCCAAGACTCATTCGGTCAGAACAGGTTCATTTGTACAAGTTGTATACTTGTGAAAAGTTTTTGATTTTATCCAACTGATTAACTGAATTGAACTAACATGTTTTCATTTGTGTTTTTCAGTATGGCTGATTATAAGGCGGTGATGAAGAACAACATATGCGCGTACTTGGATCTTACTACCAAGAATGCTGTACATTTCCGTGAGATTATCACTTTTCTCAGGCGTTTTAGGATCTTCCATGCTATATCTACAGTCTATGATCCGTGCTTGACACATCAGCGGGATTTCTGGAGATCCGCAGATATAGACTATGAGGTTGAGCCTCCAGTGATCAGGGGCAAGGTGCTTGATCATGATCGTTATAGTCTCAGCAGAGCATATCAGGAGGATATGTGGATTTCAGGATGCTCCTAATCAGCCCATGCTACTTGATCATTACCTTGTTCGTGGCTGTTTTATGTGGTGCAAGTACGACGGTGACTTGGGAGTTGGAGTCCTCAACAACGCATTTCTGTCTACACAGTTCAAGTATTTAGCACATGTACTTATTCATTGCTTGGGCTCGAGGCGAGGAGGATTTGATGAGCTTCGGGAGACTATTCAGTGTGCATTTGTTGCCCTGGTGCTGAACCTGCCATTCAACTTCTCCAAGATTATTTTCACACATATGAAGGAGAATGTTGTGCTCAATGGAGACAAGAAATTTATCATGTATCCCAGATTCTTGCAGCAGATTATTGATGCTCAAGTTCCCAACCTACCAAAGACCACCACAGACATTATTCGGTTGGAGAACATGAACGACACCACACTCAACAGAGTGCTATCATATAGGGCAAAGGAGAGGAAGACACCTGTTCGTGCGTTATTTGGTCATCTCCAGAACCCTGCTTATACTGCTCCTGGTGGCAGGAAGAGGAGGTATGACGACTCTGACTTAGATATAGAGGACATTATAGTACCAGATGATGATGGAGATAAAGGAGATGATGGTGCAGGTGCTGGTGATGTAGGTGGTGGTGATGCTAGAGTTGGTGTTAGTGCAGGTAGTGTTAGTGGTGGTGCTGATGCAAATGTAGGAGGTTCAGGTGCTGGTGAGGAGGATGTAGATGTTGATACATTATTAGACCTGGATTTCTTGGCTACTACTCAGGCCACCGTCTCTACTCCACTAGAGATGGCTGGGACGACATCTGCTGAGAATGAGCAAATGGAAGAGGTTGATGAAGAGGATGAGGGTGAGGATGCCTCAGATGACTCTGATTCAGAGGATGCAGGGCCACAGGTGGTGACCACATGTTTCAGGTCTCAAGTTGTTTTTTCTTGAGACAGGAGATATTGAGCCTGATGCAGAGGAGATCAGGGATCCATCATTCATTCCTGAGTTTGATTTCTCTCCTCCCCCACGTACTTCCACTTCCATATCTACCGTTGTTGCTACTCAGTCTACATCACACAAGCCGAACCGTACATTCCTACTTTTTCAGTGACTGAACAACTCAGTACATTGAACAGTCTGGTACTCAGGCTGATGGAGAGGAACCATCAGCTGGAGGAAGCTATTGCCAAGCTCACGCAGAAGGTCAGTGAGCAAGATTCTCTACTACTTCAGGCTGCTGACCAGCGTGCAGACTTGAGGGCAAGATCTGCTCAACAGGAGGAGCAGTTGCTCAAGTACATAGATGAGCATAACTAGTTGGGTTTGACAACCTCTGGTTTCAGTGACCGGATCCTGGTACTTGAATCAGAGAACTCCCGACTTACCGAGCAAGTGAAAAGTCTTAAGGAGGGTACTCCCAGGATTGAAGGCACTGAAGCTGACTCTAATGATTCAAACGAAGAAAAAGAAGAAGAAGATGATGATGAGGAGTCTGATGAGGACAAAGTTGATTATGAGGACCAAGACAAAGATAATGATTCTGATGATGGTTCGGAGAGTGGGTCTGATCGTTCGTCAAGTGCAGCAGATGAGCAGTCTCCTCCTACTGAGATCCAAACTAAAACCAAGCACGACAAGAGTGCTAAGGCTCATCCTCCTCCTCCTACTAAAACAAAAAATCCGAAAGCTACTGAGGAAGTTGAAGCTGTGCCTTTGAGACATAGATTGGATGAGACACTGACTATGATCTTAGACGTTCAAGGCATTAAACAACACTCAGTCAGCTATGATAAGAAGGAAGGAGAGATTATTCACTGCCTAACCAAGGAGGAGATTGCTGAGCTATTCAGGTTAAATCCTGACGAGGTGGTCATTGATGACACCTCTGTTCCTGTCTCTAATATGCCTTCTCCTGAGACGTTTGATGATGTCGATGAAGTTGTTTTGGAGGACATAACTTAGGAAGAGACCGCAAAGTATACTTCAGCTTAGGATGAACTACCGACATTTAATGACCTTTCTGGATTACACACTGAAGAAGAGCTGAGCAGAAAGATTGAAGAAAAGGTCAGTGGTAGTGAGTCTTCGGCAGAAGACATTCAGCAAAGAAAGGAAGAGTGGAAGGCATACTGGGAGATTCTGAAGAAGGAAAGCGTTGCGAAGATGCCAGCTACACACACCAAAGTCTATAGGACCAAAGGCTACAAGGCTGGAGGTCAGATACTTAGCTGGGCATACTTTCATGATTTACAGTGTTATTTTGTCAAGAGAGAACGTGGAATTCAGTATTTCAAGCACCACCACGACTTCAAGACGTTGCCAGGCTTTGAAGTAAATCATCTAGCACGTTTGAAGATGCTCTACTGTTCAGATTCGGGGATGTCTGCTTGGTTCTCTCGACAGATTCAGTATGAGTATAGGAAGAGGTGGATTAACTTCAAACCTTAGGAACCTAAGAGATACTACCAGCCAGAAATCAATGGAGATACCCACATACATAAGGTCATCCTGAAGTGGCTGCCTCCAAAAGTCATGAAGAAGATTCCATTACGGAAGATGCGACAGGACTTCTTGGACAGCTTCAGATGGTGGTATTACGATGGGTGAACTGGAGAGGCTGTGATAGTGTTATGCAAGGACAAGAAGTGGAAGACTGAACGTATCTTTGACCCGGTGTGGTTGACGAATCTGTCACAGAGCGATGTCAAAGCTCTTTACATGCACCGGATTTTCTTTGATGTAGAAGACATGGAACATGCATTATAGTTTATGATGGTACTCCGGATCTGTATGGTTTTTGGGATTCATACTGGAACAAATTGGAAGGCCATATCAGACAAATACTTCAAGAAAGATGCTGCAAAATGAGGAACTAGGTCCAAGGGGGAGTATGTTAATGCATGAAATGTCCTTAGTTCAGCTTTGTATGATCTTTGATGTATAAAGTTTATGTTATAAATGAAATCAATATTTCTACATTGTTCTTAATGTTTTTTATGGTTTATATGTGTTTAATTATGTTTAACTTTGATTAGATATGTCTTATAGACCCATTCGGACGAATGACCCTAAGAATGAGGTCCTTCGGCCGAATGAACGCTTACAGAATGACTAAGGCCGTCGAATGAGTCATCCGCATGACTCATTCGGTTGACCAAGCTCAATCGGCTGAGCCATTCGTCGAATGAGTTGTTTCGGCCACTCATTCGGCTGAATGATTACAGTCTATATATACCAACTCAAACAGATTCAAACATAACTTTTCCCGAGCCCCTCTCTTCCCAGAGCACTCTAGTGTCAAACCCTAAGGGTTTTGAGCGGTTCTTGCGTGTCCAACTTCGATTCTCATCCCGTGGTGTTCGATCTTGATTCAAAAGTTTATCTCTGACCTTCGGATTGCCATGGGAGCTATTGGTTTCGATTGGAAAACCTGGAATAGGATTCCGCACTATTCCAGAGGCTGTCGAGCTGATCTCCATAGGAACCGGTTTGTTTCCGGGCTCCAAGTCGGTCCTACAGAACTTTGTACAAAGCTTTCTTCTATCCTAACTACAAGTTTTTGTATCACACCATTCTACAGTGTTTGTCTCAGAAGTCAACGAGTTGGGGAGAAATGACAGATGACGTGCAATATGTCACGTATGCAGTTCTTTCCAACGAAAAGGTCAACTTGGCTTAAATAATTTTTGATCATCTGGTACATCACCATACAGGTCCAAAGATTCTATTGTATCCTAGGTTTGTAATGGCCTGCCTCTTTGCTGACCTTAATAAGGTTTGCCACATTGCTCCTCTTACCACAATCAAGAGCATTGACAAACAAGTGTTCACTAGGTTGAACAATGATCCAAAACAAATGGATGACACTGAGGAAACACCCATCCTTGGTGAACCCACATCCACCTCCTCTTTCGCACCTGTAAAGGTACCGACGAAAATGAAAGCTTCTGCCAAAGCCCTAAAACTTAAGAAGCCTAAAAAGACTGTTCAGGTAGATGAGATCCCCGAACATGTCTCTGTCCCCACTGGAAAATTAGATACATCTGTTCCATCCTCACAGATGCATCAAGGATCTCCACCCCACCTGGCTCCTCATCAATCCTCTCAATAGGATGATGTTGTACTTCAAAGGGAACCCTCTCTAGCCACTGAAGTGTCACTTGACATTCAGATGGAAGTCCACTCTCCCAAGGACATTTATGTTTCTTCCCCACATGCAGCTCTTAACTCTCCTACTCATATTCTCCATGAGATTGATGTTGTGTTTGAGCAACTTGGTTCTCCTCCCCTTTCTCCAACAAAGGAGCTGCCCCATCAAACCTTTGCTCAAGCTAATCAATCTCCTACCCATGGAGCAGAGGATGAGATCAGGATGACCAGTCCATCTAGACATCTTGCTCATATATCTGGAGCATCAATCTCTCATGAGAATCCACTGGACTCTCATTTGACAGGATCAGGCAATAAGACTCCTGATATGGCAACAACCCATGAAGTTCTTGAAACTGAGGCTGGAAATCTCCGGAACCAAGAAAAAGGGGTCCATGACATTCCTGAGATGGACACAGGTCATGATAAAACTGACTCATTAGTCAGGGATTCGGATGATATCCTTAAAAGGATGGACAAATCAGATTCTAGAATAAAGGAATTGACGGATTCCGTTGCTCACATTCAAGCTGATGTGACTAAGCTCAATGAGCTTGTCTCAACAGTCTTGAGTAACCAAGCCCTGCAACCCAAATCCATCCCTTGCAGGCACCTTCACTTGAAGGTACTTCCACCACTTCCCCTACTTCATCTACCGTCACCTTCTCACCTCAGGTTCTTCAAGAAGTGTTAAACCCACTTCTTACTACCCAACTTACTACCCTGCTTCTATCCTTTACCCACAAATTTCTCACCACCCAAAAGCTTCAACTGGATCTGCTGAAAATTTCAGTAGATACCAAAGTCTCCTCTTTACAACATGAAATCACTAACCACAGCTGATTTCTTGAGTCCCTTACAGGGATTTCTCCTCCTTCTCCCTGGTTCAAAGAACAGGCTGATGAAGCCAAAAATAGGGAGAATGAAAGGCTCTTGTCTGCTGTTCAAGCTGCTGAAAGGGCAGAAGACAAGACTGAGCAAAGGAGGATGAAACAAATAAGGTTACAGAACCAAGAGACATTTCTCAAAGCAGCATTGGATCAACAGTTCCAAACTCAAGCTGCCAAGGCTAGCTTAGAGCAAAAGCAAAAAGAAGCCGAGCCTCAAATAAACACTGGGGCATCTAGAGTGTCCAGAAAACCCAGACCTTCCAAATCAGATCCCACTGAGCGAACCAAGCAAATAACCTCTGCCCCACATTCTTCCACACAACCAAATAAAGAAAGTTCACCCACTCTCTCTCCAAACTCTGCTTCTCAAACCCTCCTTAAACTTTCTTCCCAACCTGTCACTCAAAATACTTCCAACACTGGCCAAAAACCAACCCCAATAATCACTCAGTCTTTCTCAAGAAGACAAAAGAGTGTTGTCAGAAAAACCATAACCCTCAATAACCTACCTCATAAACCTTCAACCTCTGCTAAAAAACCCAACTTGAAGTCAAATGATGATCAGCCTATTCACTCTCGTGTTTCAAGAAAGAGAAGGCTTCTATTGGCTGATATTGATGAGTCTGATCCTCCAAACAACACCAGAGTTTCCTCTCCAATAAGATTAGCAGATGCTAAGAAACCACAAACCTCTCCAGTTAAGGAATCCTACTCACTTGTTATGACCTTCCCTTCCGATGAAGACCTTCGGAAGATAAAGAATAAAGAAACGGAGAAGGAAAACTTGATTCTGGCTAGTCTTGAAGCCACTGGTCTCTCAGGAGTTGAACTGGTAAGGACCTATCAAAAACAAATAGCCAGATTGGATCAGTAGCAAGATAAAACCTATCAGGCTGAGAGGGAGCAGCTGATCAAGTACCTGTTGGATGAAGGGAAATACAAGGTTGAAAACTTCAGCAACTGGGATATCACTAGCCTGAGCTTTGGAAAGATGTCACTCCCTATCCTTCCACATTGACTCAGCTCAAGGATGCCAACCCAAGCATAGTGATTGATCACTTGGTAAATACACCTTTGGGAACTCTAGGTGCTGGGTCTATCGAACTTCCATCTGCTAAGTCTCAGCCTCCTCAGATCAAAAACTCAAGAATAAGAATAAAGAGATGGTTCTATGACTCTTTTACCAAGAGTCTGGCCATAGAGAGATTCAGCGGCTCAAGAACCTTCTTCTCAAAGTAGGATGAGATTCTGACCCTACCAATTGATGTTCTGAAGGAACTGTAGCACAAGACTCTGGGCAATGCTGATACAGAGTATGAAGTTCTGAACTATGTTCAAACTCTTAGGAATAAAATTGGTCTGCCTTTAAAACAAAATAAGTAGGTTTTGGCTTCATCAGTCCAAAGGGAGATTGTTGGAATATAAGGATTGATGAGCAAAACCACCGAAGCCAGACACCTGAATAAAACTGCAGATGGACAAGCTGCGGATGCTCCTCTTCCGATTGAAGAACTACTTCAGTATCAGAAGGCTATCAGCGGAAGCTTCGCTAAAAAGAAGTGCCGCCGATCTTAATTCCCTCAGAAGACACTAGCTGATCCTGACATCATCGGAAGACAACCTCTGCATCGGAAAAATTCAAATGACTCGGAAGACAATCTTCTATTTCCAAATAACTGTTTACTTAATCAGCTTCCGATGAACATCTTCCGAAAGAATAAATGCTGAACTCTAGTACATCTACTTCAACATCGGAAGACCTGAAGACTACTAAAGACTATTGTTTCCTTTGTTGTTGCTTTGTTTTTGTACTAGTCTATTGTATCAGTGTCTGTAATAAATGTCAGCTATGTTGGACTGATCGGGAGCTCGGAAACAATCCGAATCCAATGAAAAACTACTCGACAACCTCTGGGATAGTGCGGAATCCTATTCCAGGGTTTTCCAAACGAAACCAACAGAAACCGTGGTGATCCGAGGCTATAGAAACGACTTGGAAGCAACGATCGAACACCACGGGTTGAGAATCGAACTTGGATGATCAAGAACCGCTCAAATCTTCAAGGGTTTTGACACTGGAGTGCTAGGGAAGAAGGAGGGCTCGGGAAAGTTAGGTTTGAAATGATTTGAACTTCTATTTATAAGCTGTAGTCATTCGGCCGAATGAGTGGCCGAAGCAGCTCATTCGGCGAATGACTAAGCTCGAATGAGCAGTCATTCGAATGAGTCATTCGGCGAATGACTCATTCTGAACTTAGACATTCGATACAACTCTCATTCGCCGAATGACTTCATTCTAGAGTCATTCGGCCGAATGAGCAGTTTTCATACTCAAACATTTAATAATCAAATCAAACACTTAGATAAACATTAATAATCAATAATCAATAAACATAAACATGATGAATTAGATATAAAGACAATTTCCGTTAATACTTTGAATGATTACATGATAACCATTTACATAACCGAACTAGGGACAAAACATGTATCTACATACTCCCCCTTAGACCTAGTTCAACTCTTTGGAATGTCTTTCTTTGCAATCTTGTCTGAGATAGCTTTCCAATCAGCACCAGCATGAATCTTTAAGCAGATACAGAGACGAATAACTCTCATATACTGAAGAGCCTGCTCCATATCCTGTACGTCGAAGAAAATCTGATGTCGATAGAAAGCTTTAACATCATTCAATGACAGATTGGTCAGCCACATGGGATCAAAAACTCTGACAGTTTCCCATTTCTTGTCTTTGCACAGCACGATCACAGCCTCACCGGTTCTCCCATTATAGTACCACCATCGGAAGCCCTCCATAAAGTCTTGACGCATTTTCCGTAAAGGAATCTTCTTCATGACTTTAGGGGGAAGCCACTTCAGGATTACTTTATGCTTCCGGGTATCTCCGTCAATCTCTGGTAGATAGTACCTCTCTGGCTGCTGCGGCTGAAAATTCACCCATCTCTTCCGGTATTCATACTTGATTTGTCGAGAGAACCAAGCAGACATCCCGGAGTCTTCACAGTATTGCAAGTTCAGACGTGCTAGTTGATTGACCTCGAATCCAGGCAGCGTCTTGAAATCATGCGGGTGTTTGAAGTAATCTATACCCTTTTCCCTCTTTACTGCGTAGCACCCAAGATCATGGAAGTATGCCCAGCTGAGTATCTGACCTCCAGCCTTATATCCTTTGGTCCTGTAGACTTTCTTGTGCGTTGCTGGCATCTTCTCAGTGCTTTGTTTCTTTAGTACCTCCCAGTACGCAGCCCATTCTTCCTTTCTTTTCTTTAAGTCATCAGCTTCAGCCTTGCTAGCCTCTACTTGCTCTTCAAGATATCTGACCAAGAGATCCTCCGTTTCCTGATCAAATGGTTCAGTGAATGTAGGCAACTCAGCTTCAGCCGATGTATACTTTGGATACTCTTCTTCTGTGATGTCTTCCAAAATGACTTCATCTACATCATCAAAAAGTTCTGGTTCGGGCTCTTCAGTACTAGGTACAGAGGTGTCATCAGTGACCACCTCGTCAGGATTCAACCTGAACAGCTCGGCTATCTGCTCCTTAGATAAACAATGTATGATCTCACCCTCCTCCTTGTCGTAGCTGACCGAGTGCTGTATAATGCCCTGAGCGTCCAAGATCATAGTCAACGTCTTATCTAGCTGACGTCTCAACGGCACAGCTTCTACTTCCTCGGCTGCTTTGGGTTCATCTGTCTGTGCAGGAGGAGGTGGAGCAGAGGCTTTCTTCTTATCAATTGCCTTCTTGGATCGAATCTCTGATGAGGGAGGGGCCTGATCATCATCGTCATCATCATCAGTACTCGATGAACCAGAAGACCCATTCCCAGATCCGTCCTTGGCCTCATCATCATGATCATCATCATCATCAGACTCATCGTCTTTGTCTGAGTCTTCATAGTCAAACTGTTCCTCATCAGACTCTTCTTCATCTTCTTCTTTGTCTGAATCATCGGAACGATCCTCAACTCCTTCCAGTCTGGGAGTACTCTCCTTCGAACCCTCGACAAGTCCAGCTAGACGAGCATTCTCAGACTCTAGCTGCAGGATCCGATCACTGAAACCAGAGGCTGTCAGAGCCAACTGGTTGTGCTCATCAATATATTTCAGGAGCTGCTCCTCCTGTTGTGCAGACCTAGCCCTCAAATCGGCCCTCTGATCTGCAGCCTGAACCAGCAGAGTATCCTGCTCTTCAATCCTCTGAGTGAGCTGAGCAATAACCAACTCCTGCTCTTTATTCTTCCTCTCTTGCTCTATGCTCCTCTCCATCAGTCTCAAGACCATACTGTTCAGTGTACTAAGCTGATCTACAACTGAAACAGCAGGTATATGAACATCAGCACGAACTGTGGAGGGGCCAGAGGAAGCAGCAACATAAACAGGCTCTTGAATGAAAGGAGTGGACAGAGGGGCAGTAATGGCCTGAGTGTGAATGGCCCTTGTCCTTGTCAGTGAAGAAACTGACACAGCTGCTACTGATGTGACAGTAGTTGCAGCAGCTGTAGTCAGTTCTGACCTCCTTTGGAAAGAGAATCGGGTTCTCTTTCCCCTTCCAGCTCTGGATGAGGTGGACGGTCCAGCAGAAACAATCACTGCTGTGGAAGCAGGAGCAGATGACCTAGGAGGGGGAGAAATGTCAAACTCCGGAATAAATATCGTATCAGTAATATCCTCCAAATCATCATCTGTCCTCTTTCTCTTCCTCGTCTCCACTCTTCCGCCCTCATCCACTTTCTCAAACTCATCATCATGAGTCTCTTCAGAATCAGAACTGTCTTCATCACCTTCAACTGCTACACCTTCATCTTCACTCGAGTCTTCTGACTCATCACCACCACCTGAGGAATGTGGAACTGAAACATCGAGAGGAGCAGTCACTGAGGATGTAGTAGTAGTCAAGAAGTCCAAATCCAACAGTGAATCGATGTCCACATCCTCCTCCTGAGCTGTTGACACAGCAACATCACCACCAGCACCAGAAACAGTAACATCAACCATGCTCACTGAAGCAGCAGTGGTTATGTGTACTGATGTCATCTCACCAGCCCCAGAACTCTCAACAGCAACAGTGCTCACCTCCACTGTGCTCACATCAACACCAGCACCACTCGGGACTGCACCACCATCTCCATCCTCACTATCACTGTCATCATCACCAGCCGGAACTACAATGTCCTCCACATCTGAGTCGGAGTCATCGTGTCTCCATCTTCTTCCAGCCGGAGCCCTGTAATCGGGTCGAGAGAGATGACCAAATATGGATCTAGTGGTGGGTTTCCTCTCCTTCCCTCTGTATGACAAAACTCTGTTGAGAGTTATGTCATTCATGTGCTCCAATCTGATAATGTCAGCATTCAGCTTTGGGCGATCTGGAATCTGTGCATCAATGATCTGCTGTATGAATCGAGGGTACATCAAAAACTTCTTGTCACCCTTCAGCCCCACGTTCTCCTTCATGTGCAGAAAAACCATCTCGGAGAAGTTGAATGGTTTGTTGAGCACAAGGGCAGCAAATGCGCACTGTATGGTTTCGCGCATATCATCGAAGCCTCCTCTCCTGGAGCCAAGGCAGTGTACAAGTACATGCGCCAAGTACTTGAACTGCGGGGACATGAACGCTTTGTTCAAAATCCCGGCTCCAATATCTCCCTCGTACTTGCATCTGAGGAAGCATCCACGTACTAGAAATCTGTCAAGAAGAACTGGATGATCCGGAGAGTCCTGAAAACCACACACCCTCCGTATGTGCTCAGCTGACACTACAACGTCATGACCCCTGACCTTGCCCCTAATGACTGTAGGCTCGGCCTCACAGTCAATATCAGCTGATGTCCAGAAATCCTGCTGATGTGATAAATAAGGCACATGAACGGTCGAAATGGCAGTGAAAATCCTGGAACGCCTCAGGAAAGTAATGATATCAGCATAATGCTTCGCGTTCGGAGTCGTCAGATCAAGATGGGCACAGATGTTATGCTTCGGTACTGATTTGTATCCTGCCATGCTGCACAATACAAGAAATACACATATCAGTACAAGATGATCAATTAAACAATGAGATTCAACAAAAATCAGATTAACTTTCTTCTGATATGCCGAATGAGTCCATTCGCCGAATGAGTTATCTGTCGAATGAGGCTCATTCGTCGAATGACTCTCATTCGTCGAATGAGACTTGAGTATGACTGGTCATTCGTCGAATGAGGCTCATTCGCCGAATGAGTCATTCGCCGAATGACGACATTCGGCAGTATGACAGTTCAAAATCCCTTTTTGTCCAAAATCTCAAATCTATCCAAAAAATTTGTTGAACAAGCCTCAGAAATGACCGATTAGCAATTTTAATTCATGACATTATGGGTTTTAGTTCCATCTTGACAGTTTATTCGTTGGGCGAATATCGAAACCCTAAAACCCTAAATGTCGATCTGTTCATTATGATTTCATGGATGAAATCGGTTGAAATTTGATCTCCATATACCTGAGAATGAGTACAAAATGATTATCAGTGGCAAGATCAACAATAGACACTAGAAATCAAGAAAGACGACTGAGTATGTGTTTCGCCGAATGGGGTTTCTCTGATATCGCGAAAGAGTAAATGGTCGAATGACCCTCATTCGGCCGAAACACAGTTATATACTGTGCACTCATTCGCCGAATGAGCTAGGCGAAAGGTCACGAAGATTCTGTTCCATTCGCCGAATGAATATGGCGAATGAGTCAATCGTTGAAAGTCATTCGCCGAATGAGAAGGTCGAATGAGACATTCGACACTTTTCATTCGTCGAATGAAGTTCATTCTGAGTAACTGATTCGGACGAATGACTCATTCTCATTCGGCCGAATGAATCCATTCTGCCTCTCATTCGTACGAATGAGAAATGGATTTTTCAAAACTAAAAAATTTCAAAGATTTGACATGTTAAGCACCAAACTTTTAACCAATTATGAAGATATGTCTAGTTGGTTCAGGATTCAGATATGACAGGCATCCGAATCTACAAATGATCATCTAAAACAAAATTGAAAATAGAAAATCTTTTTGTATTTTTCTGAGACAACTAAACAACTGTACAAACACAAATTAAAAGCAAATAAACACAAGTAAACACATATTTTTGTGAAAAGCCCATTAATAAGATAACACAAATCTCTGATCACATCATATAACCTTCAATGAATGCTTCACTTCAATCACAATTTCATTTTGACACGATTACTGATATATTTGTCCAAATTTAAACTGAACAATACTCAACTCTTAAACAAACTAAATGATCCCTCATATTTTCTGATTGAGTTCCCCAATTCATTTCACCAATTAAGATCAAAATTAGTTCAAAATTCATTTCAGCATATCTTAATACCAGTCATCATGAATTCAATAAGATTCAATCATTCATTATCTTTTTGTGTTTTTCTTGTTCTATCCACATGGATGGCTTCAGCTAGGTCCGTCCCAACAATATGGCACATGTATGGAATCGAACTTTATTTTTATTTGTTTAAGTTTTTCTCAAGCTTAATACCAGCTTGCATTAGGTTTTCTTCAAGCTTAATACCAGCTTGTTTTTTAATTAATTTTTTTTATCAAGCTTAATACCAGCTTGTTTTTGATTTTCCTCAAGCTTAATACCAGCTTGCCTTTATTTTTCTTTGAATGAAAACTCATTTGATTCCATGATGACAGGTGTATGCTTGATTTGAGTCAAAAACCATTTCTCACTCAAAAGCCTTAATAAATTGGATCCCACAAATCAAACTTTCTAAGTTCTCATATATTGTTTATTTATTTTGTATAGTCAGCCTATCAGTATATCCCATCATTATTTCCTTGTGATTTTAGCTCATGCATTCATTTCTGCTTCTATGACATAATGAAATCAATGTGTTATGTCATTAAACAGGACTATTTCATTTTTCATTTTTCTATTGTTTTTGGATTTTCAAATTTTCTATTGTTTTTGGTTTTTCAAATTTCTATATCTCCCCCTAAAAACCTAAAAATAGAAAATCTTTTTGTGTTTTTGTTAATAAAAGACAACTATACTATAGAAAATGAAAATACTAAAAATACATAAAACTATCTAATTAAAGTGATGATCATTTGTTAGACTCAGATGAGGATTGAACTTCATCCTTGTGAAAAACACCATTAGCCGATAACAGATATAAAAATCTGGGTTTATCAAAAGCTTTTGTAAACAGATCGGCTTTCTGGTGATCGGTGTGAATTTTAACAACATCGATTAATTTCTTCTCAAAACAATCACGTATGAAGTGATATTTTATGTCGATGTGTTTGGTTTTGGAATGCTGAACTGGATTTTTAGTGACAGCTATGGCGGCAGTGTTATCAACATAGATAGGAGTGTTAGAAAAATGTAACCCATAGTCCCTGAGTTGCTGTTGAATCCATATGATTTGAGAACAGCAACTAGCAGCAGCAATATATTCAGCTTCACAGGTTGAAGTAGACACCGACGTCTGCTTCTTGCACTGCCAGGTGACTAAGCGGTTTCCAAAGAACTGACATCCCGCAGATGTTGACTTGAAATCTCTTTTGCATCCGCCATAATCTGAATCACTGTATGCAGTAAGTTCAAATTTATCATCATTAGGATACCATAAGCCAAGTTCCGGTGTACCCTTCAGATAACGCATAATCCTTTTGACAGCAATCAGGTGAGATACTCTTGGTTTGGATTGGTAACGAGCACACAAGCAAGTGGCAAACATGATATCTGGCCGAGAGGCAGTGAGATACATGAGAGATCCGATCATTCCCCGATACAGAGTGGCATCAATTAACTCCCCCTTTTCATCTGGAGTAATCCCGTGATTAATCGCCAGTGGGGTACCAGCAGGCTTTGCATCAGACATACTGAACCGGCTCAGAATGTCACCAACGTATTTGGTTTGATGAATAAAAATCCCTGCCTCAGACTGATCCACCTGTAAACCCAAGAAAAACTTCATCTCTCCCATCGAACTCATTTCAAATTTTTCTTTCATAACTGTCTCAAATTCCTTGCACAGATTATCATTTGTGGATCCAAAAATTATATCATCCACATACACTTGTACCAAGAGTAAATCACTGTCCTTCTCACGGATGAATAAAGTGCAGTCAATGACACCTCTTCTGAACCCGTTGTTCAGAAGGTGAGTGGAAAGTGTCTCGTACCACGCTCTCGGAGCCTGATGCAATCCATACAACGCTTTGTCTAGTTTGTAGACTTTATCACGATGCAATGGATCTTCAAATCCAGGAGGTTGATTGACATACACTGTTTCACTGATAACTCCGTGAAGGAACGCGCTCTTTACATCCATTTGATAAACCTTGAACCTTTTGAAGGATGCATAAGCCAGAAAGATACGAATGGCTTCTAGTCGAGCGACCGGAGCAAACACCTCATTATAATCCAATCCCTCTATCTGTCTGAATCCTTGAACCACCAGACGAGCCTTGTTTCTCACAATTATCCCGTGATCATCCTTTTTGCAACGAAGAACCCATCTAGTGCCAATGACTTTTGCACCTTTGGGTTTATCAACTAGTTGCCAGACCCCTAACTTCTTGAACTGCAACAGTTCCTCTTGCATGGCGTCTACCCATGATTCTTCTTTGAGGGCTTCAGTGACAGTACGCGGTTCCACTTGAGATATAAAGCAGGAATGAGCACAAAAGCTTACATCTGCAAAATCAAGAATGTCTGCAAGACCACCTGAAGAAATTTGACTTCGAGTCTTTACTCCATCTAACGGACTCCCTATAATGTTGTCTTGAGGATGAATTCGATTAATTCTTCCAACAGGATGAGCAGGAACCTCAACCTCAGGATCTAAGTTATTCAAATTCAAGTCCTCAAGATCAGGTACAAGATTATCAACAACTGGTTCAGGAGCAGCTGGGGGATTGTCATCTGTGTCTGAGCTGTCATCATTTACCTGTGTAGAGGGACCAGATGTAGATGTAGGTTGAAAAGTAGCATCGGGTGCATTCTGCACATCATACAACATCTGAACAGCTACATCTTCATCTGAGTACATGGGGGGCATATTGAATGAGTCAAACAGACTTGAATTGTCAAACATCCAATCTGGCCCTTTTCCAGGTGGGGGCATTGTATACTTCTGAACATCCACATGGTACCACTCCTCCACATTATGAGTTGCAATGTTGTAAACTCGTTTATTTGGAGTGCTATACCCAAGAAAGTACCCTTCTTCCACCTTTTCATTGAACTTGCCCTGCTCATGTTTCTTAAGCATGGTACATGGAGCACCAAATGGTTCTAGATACTTAAGATTTGGCTTTCGGTTATGGAGCAGTTCAAAGCAAGTTTTCCCATGTCTCTTCACAATAAGAACCCGGTTCAATGTGTAACAAGCATTGGCAACAGCTTCATTCCAGAATTGAACCGGTAGAGAAGAATCAGCAAGCATAGTTCTAGCAGCCTCAATCAATGTCCTATTCTTGCGTTCAGCAACGCCATTCATCTGTGGAACATATGGAGCACTAAACTGTTGTACAATGCCTCTTGCATTACAAAAATTCTCCATATTGTAATTTTTGAACTCGGTTCCATTATCAGTTCGAAACTGACGAATCTTGAGCTTATAGAGCGATTCAAGTTTGGTAACCAAAACTTGAATGCAATCAAACGTTTCTGATTTCTCCTTCAAAAAGAAGACCCAAGAGTATCTGGAGTATTCATCAGTGATAACCAGGCAGTATTGATCTCCAGCTATACTCTTCCGATTTACTGGACCAAACAAATCCATGTGGAGAAGCTCAAGAGGAACATTGATTGAATGATACTTTTTCAGCTTATGAGACTGCTTAGACTGCTTTCCTTTCTTGCATGAAACACAGATATCAGACAGCTTAAAATTTTTCAAGCTAACTCCCTCAACCAAACTGTTGTGTACCAGATGATTCATCTTGCGTAAACTCAAATGGCCCATCCTCTTATGCCAAAGGATTGAATCTTTTTCAGTTGCCTTTGTCATAAAACATGAAGCTGTGGAGGATGTAGTTGAAGCTGTGGCCATATTGAGAACATACAAGTCTTTTTTTCTTGGAGCAGACATCAAAATCCAATCTTCAGGTATCTGCACACCTTGCTTGAGAATATAACACTTTGAGTCATCAAACAGAACCTTGTACTCTTTGTCACAAATCTGAGAGACTGACAGGAGGTTGTTTTCCAACTGTTTGACATATCTGACATTATCGAACGAAACCTGTCCATTTGTCAAGATTCCCTCTCCTGTAATAAAACCACCCTTGTCTCCAGCAAAAGCTACATAGCCACCTCGAACTGCATTCACATTTGTGAGCAAAGAAATATCACCAGTCATGTGTCTGGAAGCCCCACTATCAACAATCCAATTGCTGTTCACTCCAGCTTTTGGGGCAACCTGCACAATAAAGAGACTATCAGTTTACATTGGGAACCCAAGCCTTTACGGTCTTGGGTTGACCCATTGAGTCTCGGATCCAAACATCGATCCATTTTCCCTTAGGAATAGGTTTATCTGAAATTTGTGGAACAGACACCTCAGATGATTTAACTTTCCAAATTGCATTTTTATCAAAAGAAGTTTTCATATAAATGGATGATTGTTTTGATTGGTTAACATTAATCTCATTTGGAACCACCAATGTTTCCAACTTTCCCTTACCCTTGTCTGAACCCTTAGGCTGAGTGTGAAATGAAGATTTTGACTGAAAAGATTTAGACACAAATTTGCTAGGTTTTGGTAAAGCAGACTTTAAGGTTATGAAAGGGACAACCTTAGGTCTGATCAACTGAGGGCAAAACCTCACAATGTGCCCTGGTTCACCACACTCAAAACAGACTTTAACACCTTTTTTATGAAAGTGTTTTAAATCAGAAAATGATTTTTTAGTTGATTTAAAAACATTTGATTTTTGACAATCTTGCTCGAAACCCAAACCCTTCCTTCCTTTGTTACCAAACTGAGCTGATTTGGTAGTACAATTAGCTTCAGACTCCTGTGAAGCTTTAACAAAGCATAGTTCCTTGTAAATCTTTGATTTGGAGATTGGGTCACCTTTCATGACATTAGTAATTTGATTCCGAGGAGTAATCTGCTTTGATGAATACTCTGATTCATCCTCGGAATCAGAAACCCAATCTTCCACAATTCCATCCACCCTTGAATCCTTAGTCTGAGATGAACTCTGATTTTCACTCAGACTAATTGGATCAACTACTAACGGAGTAGTAACTTGAAAATCCTTTACATCTTTGTCATTTGGAGTGTTGACAAAGGCATTTAGGATTGGTGGAGGACATTTTTGATAATTAACCTTTTCCTTCCCCTGATCAGTACCCCTACTGATCATATGCTCAATGATATAAGAGGAGCTCTCATAGCTCTTGAGCTTCTGTCCCAAAGTCTCATAATCACACTCAACTAATGCTAATTTCTTCTTAATCTCATTTATGGTATTGAGATAAGAAGTAATAGCATCTTGCTTGTTCAGAACAGCGATCTCGGCCTCATGCAGTTGTCTATTTAAAAGATCAATTTTATTTTGAAAATCTTTTTCATTAGATTTTAAAACTTTGTTTGCTTCAATGCACAGGTCGAGATCGGTCATAAGATCACTGTTGTGCTTCTGGTAAGCAAGGACCTTGCTTCTAAGATCAACACAATTGAAACAATCAGATTTAGAAGATGAACAATCAGTGTATACCTGCTCAGAAGAATCAGTAGAAGCAGAAGAGTTTGCCATCAAAGCAAATTGAGTTGAAGAGTCATCAGCTTCTCCATCAGATTCTTGAGTGTCAGAATCTGTCAAACTTTCTGAGTCTGAACTTGATGCTTTGTCATCAGTCACCAACACATCTCCCTGACAGCTTTCTTCAACAATGTCATCAGAAATCTGAATCTCTGCCACACATGCTTTTTCTTGATCATCCTTGTCAGCATTGAATCTGAAGTCCCAATTTACCCCTTCATCTTGTTGAACCATCAAGGCTTTACTACCAGAAGATGAAGATCCAGCTGTTGTAGGAGAATCAATAGGAACTAATCGCCTTTCAGAATTAGCAGGAGCAGACTTCTGATGCTGAAATGGATTTTTGTTTCCAGCTTTCTTCGGCTGTTTACATTGTCTGGCAAAGTGTCCTTTCTCACCGCAATTGTAACATGAAACAGAAGCCATATCAAATCCAAACTTAGACTCCTTGTTCAGATTGATATCTTTTCCAGTCCTCTTCACAAACTCCTTCGCTCTTCTGACTGCACTTGCTAATGCCCACATGATGTCAATTCTTTCCATATCATCAGGATCAATCTGAGAGTAGTCATCATTAGTCAAATATGGATTGCCGATCTGACCAGCAACCAATCCATCATATGAACTAACCAATGTTGACAGAAGACCCATGTGCTCTTTAGCAATCTCAACTGTGACTTTATCAAAGTTCTCTGTCTTCAGACTTGCAGTAGGCTGATGGTGCTCTTGTTGTGAGCTCGTTGAAGAAGATGGGCTAAAGTGCATCTGAACTGCAGATGGGGCTTCAGAAGCTTTAGACACAAAGGCAGTTTTCAGAGGAGCATGAGTTGTAGACTTATCAACTGTTGGAGTGGAGTAGTATAGAGAAGGATCTTGAACTTGTGCAACCCTCTTGGCCTTCCATTTGTTCTCTATCTCCTGCTCTTTTAGCTTCTGAATGAAATCATTGATGTCCATATGAGCCATCATCTGATTTTGCTTGAGTACCATCAAGAAGGACTCCCATTTTGGAGGTAGTGCATCTGCCAAACATTGAATCTTCTCTTGAGTTGTGGTTTTGACCTCGTGGTTGAACAACTCACTCAACAGATGATAAAACCTTGCAATCAACTCATCAAGGGACTCATTTCCCACATACATAAAGCTGTTGAATTCCTTTTTCAAAGCTTTAGACTTAATGCTCTTCAAAGCATCATTACCCTCATATCTTTGCTGCAATGCATCCCACAGAAGCTTAGCCGAAGGAAACTGTCTAAACTGATGGAAGATATCAGTGGCAATAGACTGTGACAAAATAGCATAGGCTTTCTTCTCATAATCATACAACTTCCTCTGAGGCTCAGTCATCCGTGTGACTAGCATAGGAGTTCCATCTTCATTCAGAGGCCGCAGATAACCTCCTTCAATCATCATCCACAGATTTGTATCCACCCCATTGATGTGAATCTCAAATCTATATTTCCAGTGAGGGTAATCATCTAAATTCAACAACTTAGGAGCTTTGTTTGAGTTCCCTGTCTCATTCTCTGTCAACAAGAGAGTCTGAATGCGATGGTTTTGGTTAGCCATGAGAGCTAAATCCTCCATTTGATCAGAAGAAATGAAATTCAACACTTAGAAAATTTTTCAGAAGCAAAGGCCGAATGACTGACAAACTGGCGAATGTCGGGGGCCGAATGAGTGGAAATGCCGAATGACAAGCTGAGTATGACAATCGGCTAATGAAGAAGTCGAATGATCTATTCGCCGAATGGCAATGCGAATGGGGTCTTTCGCCGAATGAAGATTCAGAATGAGGCTTATTCGGCGAATGGGAGTAGCGAAGGAGCTATTCGCCGAATGAGAGCTATTCGGCGAATGGAAGGCTATTCGGCTGAACTTATTCGGCCGCCAGAGTCATTCGGCGATCTGGGGTTTTTGACAACAAAAATCGCGATATCTTTCGATTTTGACCAGATCTAGCCACCAAATTTTGCACAGAACTTCAAGACATGATTATTAACCAATTGGGAAGAAATTAGATCAAATGAACCACAAAAACACTTGAAATCTCAATGAAATAGTGACTTTGGAAGCAAGAAACTTAGGGTTTTTGGAAGTTACGAAAATCAGGGTTTTGGGGAACTCAAATCTGATGGTTTTGGATGGAAATCGAGTAGAATCAAGAGCCAAAGCTCTGATACCACTTTGTTTGACCGATCGGGAGCTCGGAAACAATCCGAATCCAATGAAAAACTACTCGACAACCTCTGGGATAGTGCGGAATCCTATTCCAGGGTTTTCCAAACGAAACCAACAGAAACCGTGGTGATCCGAGGCTATAGAAACGACTTGGAAGCAACGATCGAACACCACGGGTTGAGAATCGAACTTGGATGATCAAGAACCGCTCAAATCTTCAAGGGTTTTGACACTGGAGTGCTAGGGAAGAAGGAGGGCTCGGGAAAGTTAGGTTTGAAATGATTTGAACTTCTATTTATAAGCTGTAGTCATTCGGCCGAATGAGTGGCCGAAGCAGCTCATTCGGCGAATGACTAAGCTCGAATGAGCAGTCATTCGAATGAGTCATTCGGCGAATGACTCATTCTGAACTTAGACATTCGATACAACTCTCATTCGCCGAATGACTTCATTCTAGAGTCATTCGGCAGAATGAGCAGTTTTCATACTCAAACATTTAATAATCAAATCAAACACTTAGATAAACATTAATAATCAATAATCAATAAACATAAACATGATGAATTAGATATAAAGACAATTTCCGTTAATACTTTGAATGATTACATGATAACCATTTACATAACCGAACTAGGGACAAAACATGTATCTACAAGCTATTTGTCTTATTATTTCTTGTCTTGTATCACAGAATGTTTGGGTATTTAAGTCCCAACATTCTCTGAATAATTAAAGATTACATCCCCAAATTTCCTTGTGCTTTCTATCTCTTATCTTCTCTCTTTCTAGGCAAGAAAACTAAAACAACGAAATAAGTTGTGCAAAACGTTAGAGGGAGCTGAAACCTAAGCTTTGACTAAGTGTCTAAAGCATTTTTCCGGGTTAAACAGCTACTACTCGAGGTTCTTGTACTTCAACATGTTCGTCACCTGAGAAGTCATGCAAAAATAAAGTCAACACATGGTTGGTGAGTTCATATAGTTTCGTTTGAAAATGAATTTGTACAAAACCTGTCCGAATGACAACCTTAACCTCACCAACAACCACCTATACTATCCAGTCAAGTATGCTTATATATAGGGCATACGTAGGGGACAAGCCCCAGCTGACATCCCACCACATACCAAACCACATAGTATATTGTTGTTAATGATAATTACGCGTTTCATTCCTCATCATCAACACACCAGTACTTAGTTCTCAGTTCTTATTAGTTTCAACAAAAATGTGGAAATTCTCTTGATTTCTTAAGCTCATCACATACATATGAACAACCATAGCAATTGTAGAAACATTTAGTTAAAATGCTTAAATAACCAAATAAATAAACATTTAATAAAATATAAGACCTAATGATTGGGCCTTGGTCATACTCGAGTAGACTAATCTAGCAATCAAGGTTCTTAATAGTTGAGGAAATCTGTAAATATCATCAAACATGCGACCTATAATCAATCAGTCTAGCTAGGACATCTTTTGATGTATAGGAATTTATAGTTCGTCTAGATCGTCCATAGTTTGTTCTTGTTCGTATAGATCATTAGTTCTTTGACACATGTTATCTTTGATTATTTCCCATACATTCCTCTAAAAATAGATCGTCAAAAACAGTTCTCTGTACTAATTTTTAGTTCCTTGAAAATAGATCGTTGTATACAGTTCTTTGAAATAGATCTTTAGTTCTTTGAAAACCGACCACGGAAAATAGTTCTTTGATTTAAAATAGTTATCTATTCTTGATGAATAAACAACCCATTTTGAAAACTTGCAATTAGTTTACCTAGACAAAATCTAGGCTAATAATTATTCATGTAAAACATATATGAAGCAAAAGTATTTAAGTAAATATAATCCAAGGAAAATAATTTACGCATGCTTCTCAACCCCGCATTTGTAAAAAAATATTTAGAAAAGGGGCAATGAACTCACCTGTGTTGTTATGAACTGAACCAAGTAATTATGCGTGCTCATTGATTGTAAATTATGTATCTTCAGCACTTGTGTTGATTTATTGTGATTCGAACACTAGAAGTATTTGAAGTTGTCGTATATAAAGTTTCGGTCTCGAAGTGCACTAAGTGTCCTAATATTTTCTAATGTGTTACTATAATTCCTTTAATTATTCTATGTTACATACCCTCTATGAATCCCTATCCCTTAGTTAATTATATTAAACCTTATTTATATAAGGTTTGTACTAATAACATACATGACATTTTAAATACACCTCCATTCATAAAATCCTCTTTAAATTGTAAAATATTGAATTTAGAATCCTCTAAATTACTTTTGAAGACATTTTAATAAGGCAATTTATAAATCATTTTATTTTAATAAAAACTTAAGTTATTTTTAAGAAAAGTATAAGTTAAACTTGTTAGTACTTAAGTAAATCTTACTTGATTAACTCCAAGTCCCTCATAAGATCTTTGTTACAACGTTGATCCGTGTATATACCTTACATTAGATCATTCAAATATGAACAATCTAAGTTGGTCATACCGTGGCATGAAACTACTAAGTGTTAAGTGTTGACTCATATAGTCAACTCATTCATACTTAGTTTCTTTGAACCCCAATGTTATCCCTTAGTGCTTTAGTTCATTTGACACTCATTGTTACTTATCATGTTATCCCTGGATTGTAATTTACTAGTTAACTTAGTCTATTAGCCTAAGGAGTTGCTAAGTTGGTAACTGCGAGCTATAGGTCTTCGGTTAACGCATGTGTAACCACCTAAGCCTATCATCAATAATAACCTTGTGTTCTATGGTTTTCTTTGATAAATCTTTAACATTTCAAACCCAAACACTTGTTTTAAAACCATATGTTTGTATGTTGTTATTGTTTGTAAAAATTTTAATGTTAGAAAACTTATTATTTTGAACCCCAAGTTGGTTAACATACATATAACTACAAGGACCATTGTGTAATGTCACCAACTTCCTTTAAGGTTTTTCTTAACATATTCAAGTACTAAATACCCAAATGGTCATACAAAACCTTCGTTTATATGTTAAAACATTTTAGAAGAAACTTGTCTTTGAAAACGTTTAATATCGAGGATCACATAACCGGTTTATCACTCAAAAACCCCAATGACATCATAATCGACTACCCCATGTTTAAATCCATGCCCCAACTTCGTTTCTAAGTGTTTTGGGTCCATTCCAAGCTTATTGTACTTGGGTCATGCTGATATAATAGTAAAAACAGTGGCTACTCCATATCGATGGCTTCAAGATCCTTAATTTCGACGACAAGCAGCAACACCCTATCGTCTCTTCACGATCTACATGTTTCTAGAGTCGTTTTAGTGTTTATCCTAACTGGTTTTAAGTGACAGAGACGATTTAGAAGCTTACCTTACATGGATAGTGGAAAACCCTCGAAATCATCAACTTCTTTCTAAAACTGCGATCGATCTAGCTCGCTTCAGCTCCGATCAGTTGTACTACTGTGCTCCTCTCGTTCTTGCGGTCGTTTTGACTACTAGAACGTCGAATTTGGTGGAGAAACGATAGAGATATGAAGCTTTGAAGTTGTAGGGTATAGAGAGACGGGAAATCGGGATTTTGGGGAAGAAGAAGGTCTTGAGCTGTATATGTCGGGAGAAAAGAGATGGTTTTGGGTTTAAATGGTCCGGGTATGTTCGTGTGCGTTCGATTTCGCGCGTCGTTTTGGTCGTTGTTCGTTACATTACGCAACTGTATAAAGATAGAAATTTTTAAACTTCTTAAAGTGGTAATTCCTAATAAATTAACCGAATACCTTTTATTTATTTTTTAAATTTTAAAACGTTTAATTTTACTGTTTAATCGATTTGTATAGTTTTCGTGCGTATTCTTTTGGATCGTCATCCGTACGAATACGACGACAACTATACTTTTCGATTTGATTTTCTAATTATTGGACATCGTTCAGAACGTTAAACTTACAGATATATTCGTGCGAATCGTCACTCACACGAATACTCCGTCAGTTTAATATTCACATAATAACGTCCGTTATTGTTTTGTTCTATACAACCTCACATACGTTTATACATAATAATTCCTAACTACAATTCACATAATAGTTTTGTGTTGTCAAACAAGATTCTGACTGTTAAACCAGGAATTGATGATATGATTCCGTAATAGATACGTAATAGTTTCATATTAAACATCAAATGATAATAATACACATGTAATATACATAGTTCGTACCTGATCTGCTGTACAAGTCACTGTTCCAGCTACGGTTCCGGCACTGATGTTGCAGCTCTCACCAACCTCCGCCCAACAGATGAGTGATAAAAACTTGAGCCCAACAGATGGGTGATCGTCTCGTGAACCGTTTGGCGGGAAGTTCGTTTATTTTCGTTTTTTTAATAAATGAACGAACACGAACAAAAAATTCCGTTCGTTTAGTTAAATGAACGAGCATGAACAGAGGTCGTGTTCGTTCATTTGTGTTCGTGAACGTTCGATAACATGTTCGTTTACATTCGTTTATGTTCGGTTAAGTCCATTTATTATATTTACTCATTAGATATGTTGTATAATTTTAGTTTTTAATTTTTAGTTTAATACCATAATATTTAAGTTATTTTTAGTTTAATACAATAATTTTTAATTTATATATTTTTAAATGATTATCTCCAATGTTTGAGATTTAAAATGTTGATTTCTATTTTTTAAATAATATGCGTTCGTTAGCGTTCGTGAACTGATCGTGAACAAGCTAAATTTCTTAATGAACGGACACGAACAATAATTTTGGCTCGATTAGCGTTCGTGAACCATTCGTGAACAAGTTAAAAGTTAAACGAACGAACACGAACAAGGGCTCGTTTGTGTTCGTTCGGTTCGTTTACAGCCTTAAGTATAATAGCTATTGTTGTATGAGAAATCAACTAACGGTAGATGAGACTCAAAAGCTGCTGCCGAAATCAATAACACATGCCCAAAGCATGTCCTCCAGTGTCTGAATCGTCCGCTCGCTCTACCCATAAGTTTGTGGGTGATAAGAAGTGCTCATGTCTAACCTCGTACCCAAAGCCTTATGTAAGGACTTCCAAAAATGTGACGTGAACCGACTGTCACGGTCCGAGATTATTGAGATTGGCACTCCATGTCGGGTTACCATTTCCTTCCGATAAATCAGAATCAATTTATCTAGCTTGTTAGTTTCCTTAATAGGTAGGAAGTGCGCAAACTTTGTTAGTCGGTCTACAATTACCCAGATGCTATCGCAACCACTTGCTGTTTTTAGGTAGCTTGGTGATGAAGTCCATGGATATCTGCTCCCATTTCCATACTGGTATTTCCAGTTGTTGAAGTAGACCTGATGGTTTCTGGTACTCGACCTTGACCTTACAGCAAGTCAGACACTTACACACATAAGTCACGATCTCTAATTTCATGTGCGGCCACCAATAGGTCGTCTTCAGATCGTGGTACATCTTGTCAAAGCCCGGATATACCGAATATCGGCTATTGTGAGCTTCGTCCATCACTACGTTTCGTAGTGTGGAATCCAGATTTGATCCATGAAGTAGTATGTGTAAACATAAAATATTAATTAAAATGTTGGAGTTAAATAAATTGATGTTTAATAAATAACCACTTCAAATAAATTATTAATTTTAGCATGAAAATAATAAGTTCTGAACTTTCGATAAAGTTATTTGGACATTATCAAATACCAACAAAATTTTTTTATAAAATATGTAACAATGTTTATATAAAGGTCTATGGTACATTTCAGTTTATCAATACTATGCAACATATTTTTAATATAAAAGAATGATATTGTAATTTATAAACTTTAGATTAAGTTTTTAAAATTTATTTGGATGTTATGGAATGTGAATATTTATGTTCTAAAAAGTGTATAAGAATGCTTTTATAATTCTAAAATTTTTTTTATCAAACATAAGTTATTAAAAAATGATTGTACATTATATATATATTGAAAATATTTATTTTATACAATGTAATAAATATTATAGAAAATTTAAAATAAGTTTTAAGTATTTAATCTACTTATGTATAATTATTTACTAATAATCTATATATGTTATATATTTTTATAGAAACAATGGTAGTATTTTAATAAAAATAATTTTATGTGAAAAAAGAATTTAAAAACAATTTATAGTTTAAAATTTATAAAACTAAAAAGGTTTTGTCTAAAAAAACCTGGCCCCAAAGGGCTCGAACCCGAGACCTCTAACACGCAAGCTATAGAACCAATTTGGAGCCCGGAAACAATCCGGTTCACCAAGGAATCTGGTCTACAGCAACTGAAATAGTGCGGAATCCTATTCCAGGGTTTTCCAATCGAAATCCACAGGCCCCGTGGCCATCCGACGATGAGGAATGAACGTTTGGATCAAGATCGAACACCACGGGGTTAGAATCGAAGTTGGAGACGCAAGAACCGCTTAAAACCCTAAGGGTATGACTCTGGAGTGCTCTGGGAAGAGAGGAGGCTCGGAAAAGTTAGGTTTGAATATGTTTGAACTGGTATATATAGACGTTACTCATTCGGCGGAATGAGTGGCCGAATCACTCATTCGGTGAATGGCTCAGCTGAATGAGCTTGGTCCACCGAATGAGTCATGCGGATGACTCATTCGGTCGCCCCAGTCATTCGCTAGGCATTCATTCGCCCGAATGACCTCATTCTTAGGGTCATTCGCACGAATGGGTCTATATCATATATATAATTAAAGTCAACAATAGTCAAACACATATAAACTTGAATAAACATTAAAGAACAATATAGAATAACTGATCTTCATTAATAAGATAAACTTTGTACAATAAGATCATACAAAACATAGAACCCTTCATGACCTAGTTCTTTAATTTTCAGCACCCTTCTTGAAATACTTGTCTGATATAGCTTTCCAGTCAGAGCAAGCATGAATCCTAAACACTATACAAATCCGGATGACTCTCATGAATTGTAGTGCTTGTTCCATATCTGCAATATAGAAGAATATCTGACATCTGCACAAAGCTTTAACATCGTTGTGTGACAGATAAGTCAGCCACATAGGATCAAAAATGTGCACCGTATCCCATTTGTTGTCTTTACACAACACAATTACTGCTTCAGCCGTTCTCCCATCGTAGTACCACCATCGGAAACTGTCCAAAATGTCTTGAGGCATCTTCCGTAATAGAATCTTGCTCATAACTTTCGGAGGCAGCCACTTCAGGATGACTTTGTGTCTGCGGGTATCTGCATTGATTTCTGGCAGATAATATCTTTCTGGTTCCTAAGGCTTGAAATTAATCCACCTCTTCCGATACTCATACTGAATCTGTCTAGAGAACCAAGAGGACATCCCTGAATCTTCACTGTAGAGCATCTTCAAATGCGCAAGTTGATTTACCTCAAATACAGGCAACGTTTTGAAGTCATGGGGATGCTTGAAATACTAAATCCCTTGTTCTCTCCTGACAACATAGCATTGTAGATCATGAAAGTATGCCCAGCTTAGTATTTGACCTCCGGCCTTGTATCCTTTGGTCCTATATACTTTGGTGTGTGTAGCTGGCATCTTTGCAACACTCTCTTTCTTCAGGACCTCCCAGTAAGCTTTCCATTCTTCTTTGGTCCTATATACTTTGGTGTGTGTAGCTGGCATCTTTGCCACTAATCTTCTCGTCAATTTTTCTGGTCAGCTCCTCCTTAGTGTGTTGACCGAAAAGATGAGTAAAGGTAGGAAGTTCATCCTCAGCTAAAGTATACTTTATGTCCTCTTCTTCAGTAATATCCTCTAAAATCACCTCATCAACATCATCAAAAGCTTCAGGAGAAGGAATATTAGAAACAGGAGCAGAGGTGTCATCAATGACAACCTTGTCAGGATTTAACCTGAAAAGCTCAGCAATCTGTTCCTTAGTCAAGCAATGTATAATCTCTCCTTCCTCCTTGTCATAGATAACTGAGTGCTGTAAGATGCCTTGAGCGTCCAAAATCATGGTCAACGTTTCATCCAAACGACGTCTCATAGACACAGCTTGAACTTCCTCAGTAGCTTTCGGCTCCTCAGATTGAGAAGGATGAGGCATAGCACCTATATCGTGTTTTGTCTTTGTGCGGATCTCGGTGGGAGGGGAATGCTGCTCTGATGCACTTGAAAAACTGGCAGACCCACTTCCGGCACTATCATCATCGTCATTATCTGAATCATTGTCTTTATCAAAATCCTTGTAGTCAACCTTCTCCTAATGAGATTCGTCTTCTTCTTCATCTTGATCTGAATCATGGGAGGCAGCCTTAGTGCCCTCAATCCTAGGAGTAGCTTCCTTGAGGATTTCAACTTGCTCGGTTAGTCGCGAGTTTTCGGCCTCAAGAGCTAGGTTCCTATCACTGAAACCAGAGGCAGTCAGTGCCAACTTGTTATACTTAGCAATATACTTAAGCAGTTGCTCCTCCTGTTGAGCAGATCTAGCCCTCAAGTCTGCACGCTGGTCAGCAGCCTGTAATAGAAGAGCATCTTGCTCGCTGATTCTTTGCGTGAGTTGGGCAATAACATCATCCTGCTGGTGGTTCCTCTCCATCAGCCTAAGAACCAAATTGTTCAGTGTGCTGAGCTGTTCACCAACAGAAAGAGTAGGAGTGTACGGATCAGCTCGAGTGATGGAGGGACCAGAAGAAGCTGCAGTGAAAACAACAGTGTGAACACCAGCGGAGGAAAGAGGGGCAATAGAAACACATGAAGGAATAGCCCGTGACCTAGTCAGTGAAGAAACTGCAACTGTTGCAATTGATGTAACAGTGGTTGCTGCAACAGATGACAGTTCTGACCGCCTTTGTAGGACAAACTTAGTCCTTTTTCTCTTGGAAGGAGGGGATGATGTGGACTGGACAACAGCAACGGTAGATGTAGAAATGGAAGTACGTTGGGGAGGAGACAGATCAAAATCAGAAATAAATGATGGATCCCTGATCTCCTCCCTATCAGGCTCTATATCTCCTGTCTCGATAAAAACAACTTAAGATCTAAAGCATGTGGTCACCACCTGTGGCCTAGTATCTTCAGAATCAGAATCATCTGAGGCATCCTCATCGTCATCCTCATCCTCATCATCTACATCTTCCATCTGCTCATCCTTAGCTGATTTAGTACCAACCATCTCTAGTGGAGTCGAGATGGTGGCCTGAGTGGTAGCTATGAAATCTAAATCAAGTAAGGCACCAGCATCTACATCATCATCAGCAACAGAAGCACTAACTCCAGCACCAGCACTAGCATCACCTGCACCATCACAAATAACATCAACATCAGCACCACTCACACCCACACCTCCAGCACTTACACCTCCATCATTAGCACCAGCATCTCCACCATCATCACCATCATCTTCATCATCATCACCTGGTACTATAATATCCTCTATATCCGAATCAGAATCGTCATGTCTCCATTTCCTTCCACCAGGTGCAATGTACTCAGGGTTGTGAAGATGACCAAATAGAGCACGAAATGGAGGCTTCGTCTCCTTTCCTCTGTATGATAACACTCTGTTGAGAGTGATGTCGTTCATGTGCTCTAACTAAATGATATCTCAGCTGGTCTTGGGTAGGTTAGGTACTTGAGCATCAAAGATCTGCTGAAGGAATCTAGGGTACATGAGGAATTTTTGTCACCCTTGAGAACGGCATTCTCCTTCAGATGTGTGAATACCATCTCAGAGAAGTTAAATGGTAGATTCAGCAACAAAAGCACCCTGTAAGGTTTCCTTGAGCTCATTAAATCCCCCCGCGTCTCGAACCCAAGAAAAGAATCAGTACATAAGTCGGGTACTTGAATTGTGGAAATAGAAAGGCTTTGTTGAGAAATCTGACTCCCAAGTCACCATCGTACTTGCATCGCATAAAACATCCTCTAACCAAATAGAGATCAAGTAGAAAAGGATGATCAGGTGCATCCTGGAAACCACATATCCTCCTTATGTGCTCTGCTGAAACTATCATGTCATGCCCTCGCACCTTGCCCCTAATCACAAGAGGCTCAACCTCACAATCTATATCTACTGATCTCCAGAAATCTCGCTGGTGTGACTGATATTGATCATAGACTGTAGATATAGCAGGAAGATCCTAGAACGCCTAAGAAAATTAATGATCTCAGTGAAATGCCTGGCGTTCTTGGTGGAAAGATCTAGGTGAGCACATATGTTGTTCTTCGTCACTGCTTTGTAATCACCAATACTGAAAAACAAGAAAATAAACATGTCAGTTCAATTCAGTTAACCAATTGGGTAAAATCACAAAATTTTACATAAGTCTACAACTTGTACGAATGACACTGCAATGACCGAATGAACCTTGGCGAATGTGTAACATCACTGTACTTTCAGTTGTCCGTACGTCCGTACATCCGTACGATTGTACTGTTACGACTGGAGATTTATTTATTATGAATGATTATGAAATTATTGATTGACATTACTGATATTATCACTGTACTGGTATGCATGTTCATAATTTATTATACGCGAAAACCACGGGAAGTTTAGTTGTAATTCAACTAAACAGACTCGTAGTGTTTATCGCAGTTACTTATTATTGATGATGAGGGATTAATGGTCTGAGATTGGATTGAGGTTAGAACTGGTAGTTATTTGAGTCTGGTTACTAAACGTAGTCAAGGACCCATGGTCATGGTTTATCGAAATAGCGGTGGGACGGTGGCTAGGGCAGTTGCGACTGACCCTTACATATGCCCTATATATATGCATATTTCGGTCTATCATGGATGTGTCGGTGACTAGGGTTTAGTGGGTTTTGGTTTGGGAAATGATAATATTAAAGATGATTAATAATGAGAATTGATTACGCGATGGTGAGGTTACGGATATCATTTAAACGAGAATATTAATTCAGAAATATTAACTTAATAATGTATTCGCGTGAGTGACGATTCACACGAATATAATTATTAAGAATAATATACTGAAACAATATTCCATAAATAATAAATCAAATCGAAATACGGTACGAGCATCGGATTCGCAAAGGTGACGATCTTTACGAATACGTACGCGAGTAACGCGTTTCGACGAGATAATTAAATAATATCTCACGATATAAAATTAATAAATAAAACTTAAAACGTTTATTAGGAATCACAACCTAAAATGTTTTCGAATAAATTAAATTATTTAGATAATTATTTAACGAAAATGAAACGGTAATTATTTTACGAAACAAATTGTTTAAACTTATTTTAATTAAGCAAAAACTAATTTATTTAAAACGGGTTATTGTTTTAAATATGTTACGATTACAACCGAGCATTTTAATGATTTATCGCGATAAAAACGGGACCGAGCACACGGGGATCGGTCGGGGTATAAAAACCCACCCAATGTCTTCTTCCTCATTTGAAAGATCACACTTTCTCTCACTACATCAAATTTTCGTCACCCACATCACAACCAACTTCTCTCTACGATTTCTCCTTCGTTATCCAACGAAATCACGAGATCTTGGTGTCCACGCGTTCGTGTGATCGAGAGGAACAAGAAGATACGAAGAAATCTAGCATTGGACCGTCGATTCGAGGTAAATCTGTTGGTTACATTTCGGTTTTGTTAGAAACTAGAAGTGGAAATGATTGGTAGCTTTAAACGAGATTAGGGTTGTTTTATTGATTAAAACGAGTTATTACTGATTTGAGAGAAGCCATAGACGGCCTTGCAAGCTACGGATTATGAAGATGATGATGATGCAAACAGGTTCGTGACAGCAAGGAGTCGGCCGAACCATTTTGTTCAGCTGCTGGGCTTAGCCGAACCCTAGGGTGGCGAACCCTAGGGACCCCGAACCTTCTTGCATTGATGGATCTTGGCCGAACCTTGTCATGGGCTGCGAACCTTGGCTGTGCAGGGGCTGAATCGCGAACCCTCTCCCGATTCAGCCGAACCTTGTAATCAAAACAACTAGTGACCGAACCTTTAAAGAATCGGCGAACCCTTGACAAACCCTAGTCCCACGAACCATGCATGATGAGGGCCGAACCTTGGCACATAAATCCCATAGGTTCGCTGGTCTAGGAGACTATTTGCGTTCAATTTATTTAAACTAAGTAATTAAGAAGGTTTAAGCAATATCATGGGTTTAAATAGATATGGATGTATCCATGCATGTGTGAATGAACTTAACCACCACCTTTCTTATTCCTAAATTGAATTTATGAAACTAATAAATATATATATATATATATATATATATATATATATCTTATAACTATATATAATGTATATTGGAGAGAGAAGATGGGTAGGTCTTAAAATTAAGAAATGTACAATAAAGAGAGCTTGAGGTACTACTCTAAATGCATGGTTTGGGTTAAAGAGACCCACCAGCTTCGAAGTTTATTATACCCCTCACGAGAGAGGAAACGCATTTCGTCTAGGGTTTTCACATCTGCTCTTGGTTTCCGATATAGGTATCAAATTCGATGGCTTTATTGGTTCGATGGCTTCTGAAGGAGGTGGATAACCGGGAAAACGAAAGAGGTAGGCATCAATTCTTGGATTCTTCTCTTCTGAATCCCAGATGCAGTATGAGGTATTCATTGATTCTTGGCTCCACATTCAAAATTTGAAATCGTAGATATCTTCTTTAAATTCAATTTCCCTCACATTTGAAATCACAGACATCAATTTGAAACATCACAGCTTTACGTGCCTCTCCTGCGGTGCCCTAAAAAATTACTATGATCAAAGAGATGGTGAGTATAACTCCAGCGAACGATGACCAGCAGATGATGCATCACCATCTTATTCCCTTCCATGACGGGTCGATGGCAACGACAACAAATCGATAGGCTATTCGTCAATGTGCAGATTGGTTTTATATAAGACCTTGCATATATGTATTCACAAAGAAATTCCGAGAATGGTATGCAATTTTTTAATATGATTTAGGTTGATTCTACTATATAAAATCTTCAATTTAGATTTGTACTTTTGGCGTCAGTGATGGACTACAATTTCCTTTAAGGAAGTGATTAAAGGTTTAGATTTTATCAATTCATTTACCGATTGAACACCTTAAACACTATAACTTAGTTAAAAGTAGTTTTCTTGATATTACTAAATCATCAGTTGCTTTGAATTTTGAAGTTTTAGGTATATAAAATCATGGTTCAATATTATTGCAATATAGATGGATTAGCGGTTGATGTTCTTATTAGTGGATTCCAAAGCCACATTAGAGATGCAGGTATTTCATGTTTCTTTAAATTTAGATTGTTTCACATAAATATGGTTTTGGCATTTTGTCGAGGGCTATGTGTGCATTTTGTCAAGGGTGTGTCAATTTTATCTTCACTTTTAGGCATAGCCCTTGATTAATTCAGGGTTAAGTAGTGTTGTTAAGTAGTTTGTTTATCATTTCTTAACTTAATCAAAGTTCTGTTAGCAAAAAGTTTTGCAAAGTTATATTTTGATTAAACAAGCTGTGTTTCAAGAGAGAATCCAGATACTCATTCACGAATTTTAAGGTTAATTTTTAAGCTATAAATTTTTTAAATCATGAACTTACTAAATTTGAGAGTTCATCCACAAATAGAAAGATTTACCAAAAATTGATGTGTTTAACACTTTTTTTTGGCAAGAGATTTGGAATATGCAATATATTTGTTGTGTAAATGGAACCAACTGAGTAACTGGACCCTTAATTTTAAAAAACTAAACTCTACCATTCTCTTTTAAAGGATGAGTATGCAACATATGAAATAACAGTACATGCAGTATAAAAATAAACAAACACTTTAATTGGAAAGTTGTTCTTAATATGTCGAAATTAAAGTGCAGCTAAGAATTAATGCATTCATCAATTATTAGTGATCACTTGTGACAAGGTGGGACTAGCCCACTTAGTATAGGTTTTGTCTCTTAGAATGGGAGGTCATGAGTTCTAACCCATGCAATGGTGTAATTAGTTTAAAGTAGTTTAGGAGGAGATAACCTTTGCCGTTAAAAAAAAATCGATCATCACATGTTTTTTAGAAGTTTGAGGTTTTTAGCATATATGAAATTCAAATGCAGTTAATTTTAATATATGTATCCTATATTCTGACCATATTTGTTGTTTGAGTCACCTTCCAGGAAATATGTCAATGTGGACAGAACACTTCATTCATTTTGGTTAAGGATGAGATGCATATATCAGTAGCCTATTATCGAATGTCATCCTTCACGTAGGAATATTATCTTGACACATGACCTTGTTGAAGGTTCACAGATTGGTTTTGAGGTGAGGTAGGTAGTTGTTTTTGATTTCTTTAATTTGACATCCAAAATTCAATGATATTTGGCTGGTTTTAATCAAATATGAAATTCAAATGCAGTTAATTGGTTTGTTTATAGATGGTAAAATTGTAAGTTATATGCTTCTCTTTTGTTTTAAACAATATTATTCAATAATATTAGAGTTTGACAATTTGTTATTTCTAAAATATTTGCATATGCTTGCTTGTCGTAGTTGCAACAATTTGGTTCAAAAAGCAATATGTGAAATGCAAATTTAAGAAACATGAAAAGTTATCATGGTTCAATAGGAAAATTCACAAAGGTAACATGTGGAGAAAATAGCTTAAATAATTCCATTAGTACGTATGTATATTATTATGGTTTAATTATTTTTTTTGTATTTTAATGTACATAAATTTTATAGTTCAAAGGCAAGATTAACTTGATTGTGCACATAAATGTTTTGTGGGGTAGGGTGGTCTTCCTCATGGTGTTCTTAATATAGTTGCAGGCTACGGTCCGACTGCTGGTGCAACTCTTGCTAGCCATATGTGGATAAGGTACATAATTATCATCTAAATTCTTATATTGTACTCGATAGAATCCAATTTAGCATCTGATTTGATGATTTAATGCTTATATTTGTAGATCGTTTTTACAGGATCAACAATGGGAAAAATTGTGCTAGAACTTGCTGCAAAAAGCGATCTTAACTTGTGACTTTAGAGTTACTGCAATTACGACCCACTGCACTCTCTTGAAGACAGTGGCAATGGTGGTACCAGGGTTTTACCCCTAGCCCCGGCTTACTTTTGATAAAAGACCGCCACCACTCAGCAGTGGTGTTGATGACTTGGTGTTTTTTGTTCCTCTTCGGCAAGGTAAGGGTTTTGTGTGTTGAATGGTCGACAACGATTTAGGTTATAAATTGAGTGGGTGGCATAACACATCAGATAAGCTGTAGTTGAAATTTGTTTATTAATTTGTTTCAGTTGATAAACCAAAATGATTCATTTTGCATTGTATGTTTGTGTTGTAAGTTTTAGGGCTTCAAAGATTATATTCTTTGATTTGCATTGTTTGTTTGCATTGTAATTTCAAAACTCTACATTTCTAAACTTCAATTTGAATTTTGAATTATTACAGGTGAACACTCTTGCAACGGAAAGGTTGTACTCCCTTTTTGGGCTTGTTTGAGACCTAATACCTTTACTTTTTGACGTATGTTGTGTGACCTAATACCTCATGTAATTCAGGGCCTGGACATGTTAGATCTAATTCTAAAATGCAATAATATGTGAGACTTATGTTTCAATTACTCGTTTGCTTTAATTGCAGGATGAATTGAATCCAATTTTGATTATTGATGACAAAATAAAGCTGTTAATATTTAAGCTGCATACATATATCATTTCTATTCATTTAAGTCAGCTGCATATATATTTTAGTCAGCTATACATATATTTAACCTGCACAAAAATGGGGTGGTCTGGGTGAAGTATTGGGTGGAAATAAGCTTATTGACAACCAAATGGATGTCAATTATAAGGTATGTGGACTGCCTTGTGTATTCTTGTGTTATTATAGCTTAAAGTTTTTTAAGTTGCATGTTTTAATTTGGCAGAGAATGTGGAAATAACTACTGTTTCTAAGTGGGATCTTGAATCCTTGATGAACCAAAAGCCATGCAGTTTAGTAGAGGGTAACTACTGTCTACTGGTATTATACACGTCGGTAACAAAATAAATTTAAATTGTGTGATACACATTGGTAACATCAAATCTATAACGACAGATTTGCAGACATGCGTTTCTTCTTGGTGTTCCAACCAGCCAATTTTCTAAAGAAGAAAAGGCTGCAATAAGCAGCTTGCAGACTTTGTTTGGAAGAAGAATATATGAATATATGATTGTAGTATTTACTGGTGGTGATGAGCTTGATGAAGAGAACAAGTCGTTAGAAGATTTTTTACGTGACTCTCCTGATTTCTAAAAAGGACGTAACAAAATGCACACGCTTTAAAATTTTACAGTTCACACTGTAAATAGTTATCGCCGCCGCATCGCGCGGGTTTCCTACTAGTATATATATATATATATATCTTAAACTTTAATTGGGATTATCTTAGTGGATAGGAATTATTAAATTTAGACCTAAAGAATCACTAACTCAAATTAAGGTGGTTAAGGTATTTAATTTTGCATGTGAGGATATATCCATGATATCATAATAAGTGCATCATACTAGGATGGTTAGTAGCTAGCAAATCTAACTATCTTTAATGATGAACACTCATACGACCAATCAAGGTATGTTCTCTTAAACTTAAATTGAAGTTTAATTAATCAAAGTGTGTGATGATCGCCTATTCAAACATACATGCCAAGTCATGGGATAAGTATGTTTGGTTAGGGGTGGGTTAGGTTCATTGATGAGAATACTCATAATGACTTGTAATAATTCATACTTAAAAGATAAGTTGATCATGGTAAGTCTAAATTACACTTAATGACGAACATTCGTGAAGGATGGAGTAAACCTATTTTCTTAGGAATTTATCAAACTTGGTAATAATACACTTCATGTTGTAAAGAAATACTTAAGGTTATTTAATTAAATTAAGACGCGTATACTTATAAGCACAAATCCTTATTAACTACAGATCATTGAGTTACTACGAGTTATATACGCGAGTGCGCATAATAAGAGAACACGAATTCTAAGGACTTAGTTAATTAACTAAATTTCTGGCGATTAGAGTTTAGTTAGTTTAACTAATTCTCTTGTGTAACTAATGTACTTGATTCATGATGAACATGATTTTTGTGTAATTATTTTGGTTGATTAAATGATATATGATGATTTGATTTAGATGCCCACGAGCTTTTGAACAATCTACACATCCCTCGTGGCATCCCGATGATTCCGCCGTCGGTCGGGGTGTTACAGATTGGTATCAGAGCCTGGGTTATAGGGAATTAGGTTACTAGAAATGGTTGACCTAGTCTATAACCGTAGGATACCCTAGTATGAATTAATTTCATACACTAGTTAGTATACTCAGGATTTCATGCTTATGTGTTTATTACATGTTAACTGAACTTCTGATATACATCTGATTACATATGCTGCTTATTAATTTCTTGCTTACGTGTGCCCTAATGATTCGATAAGGACATGCACGTGGTGTATCGTAAAGGTGGTGGGACGTTGGCTAGGGCAGTTGCGACTGACCCTTACATATGCCCTATATATATACCATTTACGGTACATTAGGTGGATGTCAGTATTGAAGAATGTGGGAACTACCCGTTTGGGAAATTATCTGCTTAGGAAATTAACTGCTTAGGAATTATCTGTTTTAGGAAAATTATCTGTTTGAGCTATAAACTCCAAACAAGGACACACTCGTGGTATACTACAAAGGTGGTGGGACGGTGGCTGGGGCAGTTGCGACTGACCCCTACATATGCCCTATACATATACCAATTGTAGTATATCGGGGGTCTGTCAGTGTCAGGAACATAGGATGCTACTAGGACCTTACTAGGAATGGTTGAGAGGATATGATTGTGGACTGTTGATGATATGTTTGATGGATTGACTGGGATTGACTCATGGATGATCATACTTGCTAAATATTTATAAACTCCCTTATGAAACATACAGATTGGACACGTAGGGTGCATAGGATTAACAAACGATAATGAGCGATTAGTGATGTGATATGGACTTGGGGGATGATATAGACACTTGATGATAATATAAACGCACAGTGATAATACTAACACTTAGTGGTGGTATGGACACTCGACAGGAATAAACTATAGGGAGGATATGAACACTTAGTGACAATAAGAGCACTTCGTGATGATATGAACCCTTAATGATGATTATTGACATTGGAATTTATATGGATTTTAGTGAACTTAGACAGTTGGGGGAAACTTAATGTCAGGTGAACTTAGACATTAGGTGAACTTAGAAATAGGCAAGCCTACATGTCAGGTGAACTTAGACATTAGGTAAACCTAATTGTCCAAGGGAACTAGAGATCACTTCACTCAAAATTATCCTACTAAGGATAAGTTTTGTGAAGTGAGAATTATGGTGACATACATGACACACTCTACACACTAGCAATGGCATAATCGTGGTGCAATGGAACGGTGGTGGGACGGTGTAGGGGAGATTGCGATCTACCTCTGCATATGCCCTATATATAAGCTTGTTGCATTGCATTGGGAGGTTGTCAGTGTTAGTATAGAGTGAGGAATGTATAGGACCTAGGAAATAGTTAGTTAACACTAGTTATGACCAACTAGGACACTTAGAATAATAATAGGAAATTATAAGCCTTTTTGAGTTAATGACTGATAGGAAAGAAATATAGTTCCTATATGTAATCCTAATCGTCTAATGAACTCATTTAAACATTGTTTGTGTGACTTACGTTGTAAACGGTGATAACATGTTTCTATTTCCTTCAGAAACATGCCGCCTCGCCGTCACAACGAAGATGACTCGAACAATGGGGAGACTAACAACAGTAATGCCAACTCCGGCATACAAGAGTTAGCCACACTTATTTCTGGATTGGTTAGTCAACTGACTCAGGCTAACCAGAATATCAACCAGAACAGAGGTGGTGCAAACCCTCCAACTTGCACATTCAAACACTTCAATTCCTGCAATCCTCTGAAATTCACGGGTGCTGAATCGGCCACTGGTCTGCTGCAGTGGTTCGAGAGTATGGAGAACACCTTCATCAACAGCGAATGTCCCGAAAATCTGAAAGTTCGCTATGCCACTAGTGTTTTCCAAAAGAGAGCACTGACTTGGTGGAACGGGGAAAAGCGAACTAGGGGAGTGGATACTGCACTTGCACTGACATGGACGGAGGTCAAAAATCTGATGACCACTGAATTCTGTCCTAGAAGTGAGATGAGGAAACTGGAGACTGAGTTCTGGGAACTCAAACAAGATAGTGGCGAGAACGTCATCTACAATACTCAATTCCATGAGTATAGTCTGCTAGTGCCTCATATGGTGACACCCTTGGAGAGGGCGATTGAGAAATATATCGGCGGGCTGCCGGTACAGATTCAGGATACGGTCTACGGGAGTAATCCCAAAACACTGGAGGCTGCTATCCGTCTATCTGCAACTCTTACTGATAACCATGTGAAGAATGGGACTCTTACTCGGAAGGGACACAAGAAGACTGACACCAAGACTACTGCAAAAGAAGTCAAAACTGAAGTCAAGTCTGAAGCTGCTAGCTCGTCCAAAAGCAGCAACAAGAAGAGAAAGACCAGAAACTTCATGGTCACTGCTCCTGCTGCCAAATCTGCGCAGCAATCCTCAAACAACTCAACTGCCAGGAATTTTACTGGGAACACTCCTCAGTGTAATACCTGCCGATATCATCACGCACCGAACTTGCCTTGTCGCGTCTGCAATAACTGCGGCAAGTTCGGTCATTTTGCTAACGTCTGTAGGAGTGCACCGCAAGCACAAAGGATGCAACATGCACCGCTTGCACTGCCAGCTCCTCATGCACAACCTATTCCTGCTGTACCCATTCGCCAGGTACCTCAAGCACAGGCAAGAGCCTGTTATGAATGTGGTGAAGTGGGTCACTTCAGAAATCAGTGCCCAAAGTTGACTGGAAATAATCAGAGGGTGGCAAGAGGCCGGGCTTTTCAACTGAATGCTCCAGCTGCTCAAGCCAACCAGGATGTGGTCAACGGTACATTTCTGATCAACAACTCTTATGCATCTGTCTTATTTGATTCTGGTGCCGATAGGAGTTTCGTTTCATATGATTTTGAATGCTTGCTTGGTAGAACACGTACATACTTAGATAAATCGTTCAATGTGGAGGTGGCTGACGGAAACACTATTGATATTGACACTATTATCGTTGGATGTACGGTGAACTTAAATGATCACGTTTTCCCAATTGATCTCATACCTATGCATCTTGGTAGCTTTGATGTTATCATAGGCATGGATTGGTTAGCCACCCACAGAGCGGAGATTGTTTGTCATGAGAAATATATTCGTATTCCATTACCTTCGGGTGAAACTTTGAGGATATTTGGAGAAACTGCTAGTAAAGGTCTTAAGCTGATGTCATGCACTAAAGCACATAAGTACCTTAGAAAGAAATGTATAGCCTTCTTAGCACACATTGTGGAGAAGAAAGAGAAAGAAAAGAGAATTGAAGATGTTCTGGTGATACGAGATTTTCCAGAAGTATTTCCAGATGATTTGCCGGGTCTTCCACCAGAACGCCAAGTTGAGTTCCGGATCGACTTAGTACCTGGTGCGAACCCAGTAGCCAAAGCTCCCTACAGACTTGCGCCTTCGGAGTTGCAAGAATTGGCGAGCCAGCTGCAAGAACTTACCGATAAAGGATTTATTCGCCCGAGCCATTCGCCATGGGGTGCACCGGTCCTGTTCGTCAAGAAAAAGGACGGGTCATTCCGAATGTGCATCGATTACCGCGAATTGAACAAACTCACAATTAAGAATCGATATCCACTGCCGCGCATCGATGATCTCTTCGATCAGCTTCAAGGCTCGGCATGGTTTTCAAAGATCGATCTTAGGTCTGGGTATCATCAGCTTCGAGTACATGATGATGATATTCCCAAGACTGCATTCAGAACAAGGTATGGCCATTATGAATTTCTGGTAATGCCCTTCGGCCTTACCAATGCACCTGCGGTTTTCATGGACCTCATGAACCGTGTTTGCAGGCCATACTTGGATAAATTTGTGATTGTATTCATTGATGATATTCTGATCTACTCAAAGACTAAAGAAGAACACGAGAAACACCTTAAGTTGGTTTTGGAGATCCTAAGAGAGGAGCGACTGTATGCCAAATTCTCTAAATGTGAATTTTGGCTTAAGGAAGTTCAATTCTTGGGACACATAGTCAACGAATACGGTGTTCACGTGGATCCTGCAAAGATTGATGCTGTGAAGAATTGGAGTACACCGAAGACACCGACGGAGATTCGATCGTTCCTTGGACTTGCCGGTTACTATCGGCGGTTTATATCGAACTTCTCCAGAATTGCCGTCCCTCTCACTGTTTTGACTCAGAAAAATAGGCCATACGAGTGGGGACCAAAGCAAGAAGAGGCATTTCAGACTTTGAAGCAGAAACTTTGTGATGCTCCTGTCTTGACATTGCCTGATGGAAATGATGATTTTGTAGTCTATTGTGATGCATCCAACCTAGGTCTCGGTTGTGTTCTCATGCAACGAGGAAAGGTTGTGGCTTATGCATCAAGACAATTGAAGATTCATGAGAAGAACTACACTACACACGACTTGGAACTAGGTGCAGTCGTGTTTGCTTTGAAGATATGGAGACATTATCTTTATGGCACAAAATGTGTAGTCTTTACTGATCATAAGAGTTTGCAACATATTCTGAATCAGAAAGAGCTCAATATGAGACAACGGAGATGGGTTGAACTGTTGAATGATTATGACTGTGAAATTCGCTACCATCCTGGTAAGGCGAATGTAGTAGCAGACGCGCTTAGTCGCAAGAGTCAAGTTCAAATCCATAGTGTCCGAGTGCACAATAATCTCCGAAATGATGTTCTCACGGCCCAACAACACTCATTAGCTCAAGATGACTTGAAAAATGAGATGTCCTGCGGGGCTGAAATTTTATTGGAAACTAAGGATGACGGTTTGATGTATTATTTGAATCGGTTGTGGATACCGAACAGGGGTGATCTGAGGATGCTGATTATGGATGAAGCTCATAAATCTCGTTACTCAATCCATCCGGGCTCTGATAAGATGTATCAAGACCTTAGGGGCTTGTACTGGTGGCCTGGAATGAAGAAGGATATTGCTGAATATGTGTCTAAGTGCCTTAACTGTGCTAAAGTCAAGGCAGAACATCAGCGACCTTCAGGATTGTTATTACAACCAGAGATACCGATGTGGAAGTGGGAGAATATCTCTATGGATTTCATTACTAAACTCCCACGGACCGCGAACGGTAAAGATAGTATCAGGGTAATTGTTGATAGACTGACCAAGTCGGCTCATTTCTTACCGATACGCGAAACTTACCCTGTGAGGAAGTTAGCTCGTATCTACATTGATGAGATTATTAGCCGGCATGGTATTCCCTTAAGCATAATATCGGACCGTGATGCTCGTTTCACGGCACGATTTTGGGAATCACTTCATGAAGCATTTGGAACAAGACTGGATCTTAGCACTGCTTATCATCCTCAAACGGATGGTCAAACGGAGCGAACGATTCAGACATTGGAAGATATGTTAAGAGCTTGTGTCATCGATTTTGGTGGCAATTGGGATAGCCATCTACCATTGGTTGAGTTCTCGTATAACAACAGTTATCACGCGAGCATTGGTATGGCGCCGTTCGAAGCTCTTTATGGCAGGACATGTCGGTCACCTATTTGTTGGACCGAAGTCGGCGATTCGCAGATCACTGGTCCTGAGATTATTCAGGAAACGACTGACAAGATCCGCCAGATCCGTGACAATCTGTTAGCTGCTCGCAGTCGACAGAAAAGCTACGCGGATAAACGAAGAAAACCTTTGGAGTTTGAAATGGGAGATATGGTATTGCTTAAAGTGTCGCCGTGGAAGGGCGTTGTTCGATTTGGGAAGAAGGGGAAGCTTGCTCCACGATACGTTGGCCCTTTTAAGATCCTTGATCGGATCGGGAAGGTTGCTTACAAATTGGAACTTCCTCCAGAACTTAGTAATGTGCATCCGACGTTTCATGTGTCCAATCTAAGAAAGTGCTTAGCTGATCAGGATCTTCAGGTACCACTCGATGACATCCGCATCGATGATACCATGCACTTTGTTGAAAAAACCAGTGGAGATAATGGATCGCGAGATTAAACAGCTCAAACGCAGTAGAATTCCAATTGTCAAAGTACGTTGGGAATCGAAGCGGGGTCCAGAATTCACATGGGAGCGAGAAGATCAGATGAAGCTTAAGTACCCACATTTATTTACTACGGTCACTCCAAGTTGAATTTCGGGACGAAATTCCTTTAACTAGGGGAGACTGTAACATCACTGTACTTTCAGTTGTCCGTACGTCCGTACATCCGTACGATTGTACTGTTACGACTGGAGATTTATTTATTATGAATGATTATGAAATTATTGATTGACATTACTGATATTATCACTGTACTGGTATGCATGTTCATAATTTATTATACGCGAAAACCACGGGAAGTTTAGTTGTAATTCAACTAAACAGACTCGTAGTGTTTATCGCAGTTACTTATTATTGATGATGAGGGATTAATGGTCTGAGATTGGATTGAGGTTAGAACTGGTAGTTATTTGAGTCTGGTTACTAAACGTAGTCAAGGACCCATGGTCATGGTTTATCGAAATAGCGGTGGGACGGTGGCTAGGGCAGTTGCGACTGACCCTTACATATGCCCTATATATATGCATATTTCGGTCTATCATGGATGTGTCGGTGACTAGGGTTTAGTGGGTTTTGGTTTGGGAAATGATAATATTAAAGATGATTAATAATGAGAATTGATTACGCGATGGTGAGGTTACGGATATCATTTAAACGAGAATATTAATTCAGAAATATTAACTTAATAATGTATTCGCGTGAGTGACGATTCACACGAATATAATTATTAAGAATAATATACTGAAACGATATTCCATAAATAATAAATCAAATCGAAATACGGTACGAGCATCGGATTCGCAAAGGTGACGATCTTTACGAATACGTACGCGAGTAACGCGTTTCGACGAGATAATTAAATAATATCTCACGATATAAAATTAATAAATAAAACTTAAAACGTTTATTAGGAATCACAACCTAAAATGTTTTCGAATAAATTAAATTATTTAGATAATTATTTAACGAAAATGAAACGGTAATTATTTTACGAAACAAATTGTTTAAACTTATTTTAATTAAGCAAAAACTAATTTATTTAAAACGGGTTATTGTTTTAAATATGTTACGATTACAACCGAGCATTTTAATGATTTATCGCGATAAAAACGGGACCGAGCACACGGGGATCGGTCGGGGTATAAAAACCCACCCAATGTCTTCTTCCTCATTTGAAAGATCACACTTTCTCTCACTACATCAAATTTTCGTCACCCACATCACAACCAACTTCTCTCTACGATTTCTCCTTCGTTATCCAACGAAATCACGAGATCTTGGTGTCCACGCGTTCGTGTGATCGAGAGGAACAAGAAGATACGAAGAAATCTAGCATTGGACCGTCGATTCGAGGTAAATCTGTTGGTTACATTTCGGTTTTGTTAGAAACTAGAAGTGGAAATGATTGGTAGCTTTAAACGAGATTAGGGTTGTTTTATTGATTAAAACGAGTTATTACTGATTTGAGAGAAGCCATAGACGGCCTTGCAAGCTACGGATTATGAAGATGATGATGATGCAAACAGGTTCGTGACAGCAAGGAGTCGGCCGAACCATTTTGTTCAGCTGCTGGGCTTAGCCGAACCCTAGGGTGGCGAACCCTAGGGACCCCGAACCTTCTTGCATTGATGGATCTTGGCCGAACCTTGTCATGGGCTGCGAACCTTGGCTGTGCAGGGGCTGAATCGCGAACCCTCTCCCGATTCAGCCGAACCTTGTAATCAAAACAACTAGTGACCGAACCTTTAAAGAATCGGCGAACCCTTGACAAACCCTAGTCCCACGAACCATGCATGATGAGGGCCGAACCTTGGCACATAAATCCCATAGGTTCGCTGGTCTAGGAGACTATTTGCGTTCAATTTATTTAAACTAAGTAATTAAGAAGGTTTAAGCAATATCATGGGTTTAAATAGATATGGATGTATCCATGCATGTGTGAATGAACTTAACCACCACCTTTCTTATTCCTAAATTGAATTTATGAAACTAATAAATATATATATATATATATATATATATATATATCTTAAACTTTAATTGGGATTATCTTAGTGGATAGGAATTATTAAATTTAGACCTAAAGAATCACTAACTCAAATTAAGGTGGTTAAGGTATTTATTTTTGCATGTGAGGATATATCCATGATATCATAATAAGTGCATCATACTAGGATGGTTAGTAGCTAGCAAATCTAACTATCTTTAATGATGAACACTCATACGACCAATCAAGGTATGTTCTCTTAAACTTAAATTGAAGTTTAATTAATCAAAGTGTGTGATGATCGCCTATTCAAACATACATGCCAAGTCATGGGATAAGTATGTTTGGTTAGGGGTGGGTTAGGGTCATTGATGAGAATACTCATAATGACTTGTAATAATTCATACTTAAAAGATAAGTTGATCATGGTAAGTCTAAATTACACTTAATGACGAACATTCGTTAAGGATGGAGTAAACCTATTTTCTTAGGAATTTATCAAACTTGGTAATAATACACTTCATGTTGTAAAGAAATACTTAAGGTTATTTAATTAAATTAAGACGCGTATACTTATAAGCACAAATCCTTATTAACTACAGATCATTGAGTTACTACGAGTTATATACGCGAGCGCGCATAATAAGAGAACACGAATTCTAAGGACTTAGTTAATTAACTAAATTTCTGGCGATTAGAGTTTAGTTAGTTTAACTAATTCTCTTGTGTAACTAATGTACTTGATTCATGATGAACATGATTTTTGTGTAATTATTTTGGTTGATTAAATGATATATGATGATTTGATTTAGATGCCCACGAGCTTTTGAACAATCTACACATCCCTCGTGGCATCCCGATGATTCCGCCGTCGGTCGGGGTGTTACAGAATGAGTCTACAATGACCGAATAGGTCAAGTCAACCGAATGACAACTGAATGAACTCATTCTGTTGACTGATTGACCGAAAGAGTCAAGTCAACCGAATGACCAGCGAATGAGGCTAGTGGCCGAAAGAGCCTCATTCGGTCGGATGGCTTCATTCTGTCGCTGCATCTCATTCGGTCGGATGGCTTCATTCTGTCGCTGCATCTCATTCGGTCGGCTCTTGAAGTCCGAAAGGGCGTCATTCGATCGGCCGAAGAATTTCAAAATTCCTTGTTGCCAAAATCACAAATTTGATCAAAAAATCAACACCATCAGGTTCAGATATGACCGATTAAACTTTTTAGAATATGTCTTAGGTGATTTAATGTTCGATTTGGCCATTTATTAAAAGATGACAGTTACAATCCCTAAAATCCTAAATCAAGGACTGTTCACTGCAAATCCATGGACAAAAATGGATAATCTTGGTCCTAATGGTACCTGTAACAACCACAATAAGGAAGACGATCAGTTTGGTTGAGTTAATCAATGAAAAGTCGAAGAACAATGAGGAAATAGTTAGTCGGCCGAAAGAGAAAACACACAGTTGACCGAAAGAACAATTTGGGAGAATGAGTTGTTTCGGCCAAAAGAGCCCAATATATAGTAGGATTCATTCGGCCAAATGACTCATTCGCATGAGTGGATTTATTCGGTCGAGTGAGCTCTTTCGCCCGCTTCATTCACATGAATGAAACTTAGCACTCACAAACACAACTTAATTTTAAATATGACATTTTGAGCAGTTAAACGAGTGCCATTATGAAGATTAGTCTGGTTTGGTGATGGATTCAGATATGATTGAACATCTGAACACACAAATGATCACCTAAAAACAAATTTGAAACTTAAAATCTTTTTGTATTTTTCTGAAACAAAAGACAACTGTACAACTAAAAAAATAAAACTAGAAACATTTAAGAAACACATATTTTTGTGAGTAGTCTTCCAAGAAAAAAAGACATATACACCTAATCATATCAAATCAGCATTAATGAATGTTGCACTTCAGACACATTTTTCTTATGATTTAATTGCTGATATACTTGTCCACTTTAAACCTGACAATACATCATTTCTAAACAAATCAATGATCAGTCATGTCTTCTGACTGAGTTACCCATTATAGTCAACCAATCTAGGTCAAAACCAGTTTATAACTCATCTCTGCATAACTTAGTACCTAACATCATAAGTTCTATAAGGTTCCAATTTATTTTCTTTTTGTATTTTTCTTTTTGATTTGTCTCTCATGTTCAACACATTCTTATGGACGGCTTCAGCTAGGTCTTTACAAATCAGTATGGCACGTATACAGAACTGTGTTGACATGATCAAATTGTTCTATCCAAATGGATGGCTTCAACTAGGCTGCAACCTAGTAATATGGCACATATATGGAATCGAGCTTATTTTATATTTGTATTTTTCAAGCTTGATACCAGCTTGTCCTTTCTTTATTTTCATGTGATTCAATCATTCTCATCTGAATGGACGGCTTCAGCTAGGTCTTTACAAAGCAATATGGCACGTGTACAGACTTGAAATCATGAATCATTGGAAACCTCATTAGATCCTAAGATAACAGGTGTATGCCTGATTTGAGTCAAAAACTATTTATCACTTAACTGATTTTCTAAACTGGATCCCACAAATCAGACTTTCTAAGCAATCACCAATAGTCTATACATTTTGTAAAGTCGGCCTATCAGACATCAAATCACATTTCTCATGCGTTTTTAGTTTATCCATTCACTTTTTTCTTTTAAGACATCATAGGTTAACACATCACTTTCTCAAACACGACTTTCTCATTTTTTACATTTTTTTAAATGGTTTTGGTTTTTCAAATCTTTCAGATGGTTTTGGTTTTTCAAATTAAACTACTTTTTCTCCCTCTAAAAACCTAAAACTGAAAATCTTTTTGACTTTTTGATTAAGTGAAAGAAAAATAACAGAAATACTAAAAAGAAAAAAATAAGATTAAAGAAACTAAATAAGAAAAACAATGATCATTTGTTTGATTCAGATGAAGAAATGACTTCATCCTTTTGAAAAACACCATTAGCCGATAACAGATATAAAAATCTGTGTTTATCAAAAGCTTTTGTATAAAGATCGGCTTTCTGGTGATCAGTGTGAATTTTAACAACATCAATGAGTTTATTTTCAAAACAATCACGTATGAAGTGATATTTTATATCGATGTGTTTGGTTTTCGAGTGCTGGACTGGGTTTTTAGTGACAGGAATGGCGGCAGTATTATCAACATAAATAGGAGTATTAGAAAAATGTAACCCATAGTCCCTGAGTTGTTGGTGTATCCAGATGATTTGTGAGCAACAACTAGCAGCAGCAATATATTCAGCTTCACATGTTGAAGTAGACACCGACGACTGCTTCTTGCACTGCCAAGTGACTAAACGGTTTCCAAAGAACTGACATCCTGCAGATGTTGACTTGAAATCTCTCTTGCATCCGCCATAGTCTGAATCACTGTATGCAGTAAGCTCAAAGTTATCATCATTAGGGTACCGTAAGCCAAGATCCAGAGTACCCTTCAGATAACGCAAAATCCTCTTCACAGCAATCAGATGAGATACTCTAGGTTTGGACTGATAACGAGCACACAAGCATGTAGCGAACATGATATCTGGCCGAGAAGCTGTGAGATACATGAGAGATCCAATCATTCTGGTACAGAGTGGCATCGATTAACTCCCCCTTTTCGTCTGGTGTAATCCCGTAATTGACAGCCAATGGGGTACCAACAAGTTTTGCATCCGACATACTGAACCGGCTCAGAATGTCACCAACATATTTGGTCTGATGAATGAAGATTCCTACCTCAGATTGATCCACCTGTAATCCAAGAAAAAATTTCATCTCCCCCATTGAGCTCATTTCAAATTTTTCTTTCATAACCTTCTCGAATTCTGTGCACAGACTATGATTTGTAGAACCAAAAATGATGTCGTCCACATGAACTTGCACCTAGAGTAAATCACCATCCTTTTCTCAAATAAACAACGTGTAGTAGGGGTGAGCACGGTGCGGTTTGGTGCGGTTTTGAGCCCCCACCGTAACCGAAACCGCTTAAATCGGTTATATGAAATCCTTAACCAATCGGTTTTGGTTAACCGCAGTCGGTTAAGATCGGTTTTGGTCGGTCAATTTTGGTTAATCGCATATTTTGTTCAGCTAAATTTTTAAAAAAACCCTGCCATATCACAATACATATAAGTTGGGAAAATCTTTTACAATCTATCATGATAATACTAATCAAAAGTTCACACAAAAACAAACATTCGAATGGGCTGTTACTAATATTAGATTACAAGAATTGGTCCATTAACAAAAAATTGAATGACCATTACTAATATTAGACTACAAGAATAATACATTATACATGCGGTTCGGTTATATCCGGTTAAGTGGTTCGGTTTTTGACATAGTCGGTTAATTCGGTGCGGTTACGGTTATTTCGGTTATGTAATATACCTTAACCGCAACCGAACCGCAAATTTCGGTTAAAAGAAAATCGATTAACCGCACCGTCGGTTTTCATTCGGTTCGGTTTTTTCACTGCGGTTAAGTCGGTTAATTCGGTTTTAGTTCAGTTAATCGGTTTTTCTGCACACCCCTAACGTGCAGTCAATGACACCTCTTCTGAACCCGTTGTTCAGAAGGTGAGTGGAAAGTGTCTCGTACCACGCTCGCGGAGCTTGATGTAATCCATATAAAGCCTTGTCTAACTTGTAGACTTGGTCACGATGCAATAGATCTTCAAACCCGGGAGGTTGATTGACATACACAGTTTCGTTGATCACACCGTGAAGGAATGGACTCTTGACATCCATTTGATAAACTTTAAATTTCTTGAAGGATGCATAAGCCAAAAAAAAACGAATTGCTTCGAGACGAGCAACCGGTGCAAACACTTCATTATAGTCAAGTCCCTCAATCTGTCTGAATCCCTGCACCACCAGACGTGCTTTGTTTCGCACAACGATCCCATGATCGTCCCTTTTTGCAACGAAGAAGCCATCTGGTGCCTATAACCTTTGCACCTTTCGGTTTGTCAACAAGTTGCCAAACCCCGAGTTTCATGAATTGTAAGAGTTCTTCTTGCATGGCATCAACACACGATTCTTCTCTCAATGCTTCAGTGACAGTTCGCGGTTCAGCCTGATAGATGAAGCAAGAATGGGCACAATAGTTCACATCAGCAAAGTCAAGAATACCTGCAAGACCACCTGAAGATAGTTGATTTCTAGTCTTGACCCCATCAAGCGGACTTCCAATAATGTTTTCATGAGGATGAATGCGATTAATTCTTCCAACAGGTTGGGCAGGAACCTCAACTTGTGGATCAAGCTTGTTCAGATTCATGTCCTCAAGAGCAGGTACAATGTTGTCAACATTTGGTTCGAGGGCAACTGGTTGAACTAGATTATCATATGTGTCTGAGCTGACATCATGTGTCTGGATGGGAATTGAAGCTGATGAAGGTTGCACAGGTTCATTATGAGCATTTTGTGCATTATACATCATTTGAATAGCAACATCTTCATCTGAGTACATGGGAGGCATATTGAAAGAGTTGAAAAGGTCTGAATAATCAAACATCTAGTCTGGACCTTTCCCAGGTGGGGGCATAGAATGTCTTTGAACGTCCACGTGGTACTACTCCTCCACATTTTGAGTTGATCTATTGTAGACCCTTTTATTAGGAGTGTTGTACCAAAGAAAATACCCTTCTTCCACCTTCTCATAGAACTTTCCTTACTCGTGTTTCTTAAGCATCGTGCACGGAGCACCAAAAGGTTCCAGATACTTAAGATTACGCTTTCTGTTGTGGAGCAACTCAAAGCAAGTCTTCCCTTGTCTCTTGACTATCAAAACCCGATTCAGTGTGTAGCAGGCATTTGCAACAGCTTCATTCCAGAATTGAACTGAAAGGGATGAATCAGCCAACATCGTCCGAGCAGCCTCAATTAATGTTCTGTTTTTGCGCTCACCAACACCATTCATTTGAGGGACATATGGAACACTGAATTGTTGGACAATGCCACGTTCATTGCAGAAGTTCTCCATATTGTGGTTCTTGAATTATGTCTCGTTATCTGTTCATAGCATATGGATCTTGAGCATATAAAGTGATTCAAGTTTAGTTACCAAAACTTGAATACACTCTAACGTTTCTGATTTCTCTTTCAGAAAGAAAACCCAAGAATATCTGGAATACTCATCAGTGATGACTAAGCAGTATTGATCGCCAGCTAAACTCTTGCGGTTGACTGGACCAAACAAATCCATATGGAGAAGCTCAAGAGGAATAGTGATTGAATGATACTTTTTCAGCTTGTGAGACTGCTTGGTCGGCTTTCCCTTTTTGCACGAGACACAGATATCAGAAAGCTTGAAATTCTTCAAACTTACACCCTCAACCAAATTGTTGTGTACCAAATGATGCATCTTGCGTAGACCCAAATGGCCCATCCTCGTATGCCAAAGAATAGAATCTTTCTCTGTGGCTTTTGACATAAAACATGAAGCTATGGAGGATGTTGTTGAAGCTGTAGCCATGTTGAGAACATACAAGTCTTGCTTACGGGATGCAGACATCAGAATCTAATCTTCAGGAATAGTGATGCCTTGCTTGAGAATGTAACAACTAGAGTCATCAAAAAGAACTTTGTACTGCTTGTCACAAATCTGTGACACTGAAAGTATATTGTTCTTTAGCTCCTTCACATATCTGACTTTATCAAATGAAGCTTGGCCGTTTGAAAGAATACCCTCTCCGGTAATGAACCCGCCTTTGTCACTGGCAAACGCTACATATCCACCTCGAATTGCATTGACATTGGTGAGTAGCGAAATATCTCCAGTCATGTGCCTTGAAGCCCCACTATCCACGATCGAAGTGCTTTTAAGAGCAGCAGTTGGGGCAACCTGCACAATCACAAACTATTAGTTCAATTTGGGAACCCCAAGCCTTTACAGTCTTGGGTTGACCCAATGAGTCTCGGATCCAAACATCAATCCATTTGCCATATGGAGTTGCTTTGTCTGGAGTATATGAAACTGAAGTCTCAAAAGACTTAACTTTCCAGACTGTGTTTTTACTGAAATAATTTTTCAAGTAGATGGATGATGGTTTGGATTGATTGACATTAACAACCTTGGGAACATCCAAATTCACAATTTTCCCTTTACCCTTATCCAAAGCTTTGATAAGATTGGGTTCTTTGGGCTTTGATTGAGATGATTTACAATCAGATTTTACTTGTTTGATAAAATGCTGATTTTGTTTTCTGGGTGGTGCAACCTTAGGTTTGATCAGTTGAGGACAGAATCTGACAACATGTCGAGGTGCACCACACTCAAAGCAAACCCTTTTGTCTTTTTGATAAAATTGTTTGGATTTAGACTGAGAATTTTTGGTTTGAAAAACATTTTTCTTAGTCTTATCTTACACAAAACCCAAACCCTTTGTACCATTAAAAACAAGTTTATCAGTCTCTTTGGTGTCACTTGCTTCACCATCCTGTGAAGACTTCACACAGAAGATGGCTTTGGATAACTTTGAAGCCAGGTTTGTCTTGGGTAAGATTGGGTCAGCCTTTTTGGCAACAGATGTCTGATTCCTAACACAAGACACTAGAGGAGAAACATCATATTCATCCTCCGAATTAGAGACCCAATCTTCAACCACACCCTCCACAAAAGATTCCTCAGACAATGAGGAACCCTTATCAGAAATAATCCCAATAGGATCAATAACTAATGGGGTTTTCACTTGAAAGTCTTTAATCTCTTTGTCATTTGGAGAATTGATAAAGCAGTTCAAGACTGGTGGGGGACAATGATTAGATTTTGTTTCTTTACCCTTCCCAGTTTGATGAGTCCCATTACTGATCATGTGCTCAATAATGTATGAAGAGCTCTCATAGCTCTTGAGCTTCTGGCTTAAGGTCTTATAGTCACACTCGACTATGGCAAGTTTCTTCTTATTCTCATTGATAGTGTTGAGATAAGAAGTAACTGCATCCTGCTTATTGAGCACAGCGATCTCAGCCTCATGTAACTGTCTGTTTAACAAATCAATTTTATCCTGAAAATCTTTTTCATTTGATTTTAAAATTCTGTTTGCTTCAATCATTTGGTTGAGATCGCTGATCAAGTCAGCATTGTGCTTCTGATAAGCCAGGACCTTACTGTCAAGGTCAATACAGTTAAAGCATCTAGACTGAGAAGAAGAACATTCATCATATACCTGACCTGACTGAGAGGTAGCTGAAGTGTTCACCATCATAGCAACACATGCTGGTCTTTGTTTCTTCTGAAGTGCTATCATCACTGGATCCATCAGCTTTCTGGATTTCTGCAACACAGGCTTTATCTTCTCCGCCCTGATCAGGATTGAATCTAAAATCCCAGTTTTCGCCTTCATCATTTTGAACCATCAAGGCTTTGCTAGCATTTGAAGAACTTGCATGATTCGGAGTATCAATGGGCACAAGTCTTCGTATTGGATTTGCTGCAGATGATCTCTGATTCTGAAAAGGATTCTTGTTGCCTGTCTTCTTTGGTTTGTTGCACTGTCTTGCACAGTGTCCTTTTTCTCCACAGTTGTAGCAAGTGACAGAAGCCATATCAAAACCAAATTTTGAATCCTTATTCAAATTTATATCCTTTCCAGTTCTTCTCACAAAATCCTTAGCTCTTCTTACTGCACTGGCAAGAGCCCACATGATGTCTATCCTCTCCATATCATCCGGGTCAATTTGAGAATAATCTTCATTTGTCAAGTGAGGATTGCCATTCTGCTCAGCCAGTAATCCATCATAAGAGCTCACAAGATTATATAGAAGACCCATGTGCTCCTTTGCAACCTCTACAGTCACTTTATCAAAATGGTTTGTCTTCAAATTAGTGACTGTATGAATATTCTCTTTCTGAGAGGTTGATGTTGAGGATGATTGAATGAAGTGTATCTGGTTGGAAACAGGGGCTTCATTGATATCCATATTAGCCATCATCTCATTCTGCTTCAAGACCATGAGGAATGAGTCCCATTTGGGAGGTAAAGCATCTGCCAAATACTGTATCTTCTATTGTGTTGTAGTCTTGACCTGATGGTTGAACAGCTCACTCATAAGATGATAGAATCTAGCAATCAGATCATCTAGGGACTCATTTCCCAATATATGAAACTGTTGAACTCTTTCCTCAAGGGTTTGGACTTTATTTTCTTAAAGCATCATTTCCCTCATATCTCTGCTGCAACGCATCCCAAAGTAGCTTAGAAGAAGTAAACTGTCTGAACTGATGAAAGATATCAGTAGCAATGGATTGAGACAGAGTAGCATAGGCTTTCTTCTCAAAGTCATATAGCTTCCTCTGGGGTTTAGTCATCCGGGTGACTAACATAGAAATTCCATCTTCATTCAAAGGTCTCAAATACCCACCCTCTATCATCATCAACAAGTTGGTATCAACTCCATTGATTTGTATCTCGAATTTGTATTTCCAGTGAGGGTAATCATCTAATTAAATCAACTTAGGAGCTTTATTAGAGTTCCCTGTCTCAGTCTCTGTGAGTAGCAATGTCTTAATCCGATGATTATGGTTAGCCATCAAAGCTATATCCTCCATTATGTCAAGAACAATTGTGTCCAACACTTAGAAAAATTTCAATTCCGACGGCCGAATGACACAGACTTGGCCAAATGTCGGGGACCGAATAGGAGTTAACTGACCGAATGAAATGGGTTAGCCGAATGAATAGAGGACAGAATGACTTGTAGGCCGAATGAGTAGAACACCAAATGACGAGTAGTTCGAATGAATGGAAGACCGAATGACAGTTGGACCGAATGAATCAAAAGGCTGAATGAATGTAAGACCGAAAGAAAGCTATTCGGCTAATGAAGCTATTCGGCTGAAAGAGGGTTATTCGGACGACTTATTCGGATGAGCGGCTCATTCGTACCATCTGGGGTTTTCAGCAACAAGAATCGCAATAACGTTTGATTTAGATCTAATCTTACCACCAAAATTGGTACAAAACTTCAAGACATCATTACCAAGCAATTGGAATGATCGATTTATCAAAACATTCACAAAAACCCACGTATTTGTAATGAAACAGTAACTTGAAGAGCAAGAAATTTAGTGTTTTCAAAGATCTCGAACAAGGAATCTGGTCTATAGCTACTGAAATAGTGCGGAATCCTATTCCAGGGTTTTCCAATCGAAATCCACAGGCCCCGTGGCGATCCGACGATGAGGAATGAACGTTTGGATCAAGATCGAACACCACGGGGTTAGAATCGAAGTTGGAGACGCAAGAACCGCTTAAAACCCTAAGGGTATGACTCTGGAGTGCTCTGGGTAGAGAGAAGGCTCGGAAAAGTTAGGTTTGAATCTGTTTGAACAGGTATACATAGACTGTACTCATTCGACCGAATGAACGGCCGAATCACTCATTCGGCGAATGGCTCAGCCGAATGAGCTTGGTCAACCGAATGAGTCATGCAGATGACTCATTCAGTCGCCCAGGCATTCGCTAGGCGTTCATTCCCTCGAATGACCTCATTCTTAGGGTCATTCTCACAAATGGGTCTATATCATATATATAATTAAAGTCAACAATAGTCAAACACATATAAACTTGAATAAACATTAAAGAACAATATAGAATAACTGATCTTCATTAATAAGATAAACTTTGTACAATAAGATCATACAAAACATACAACTAGGGATATTTCTGTGCACTAACACAAGCGCCACACTTAACCAGTCGATCTAGAGCAATGCTCGCGAGAGGATTTCGTTTGAGATGAATTTATGATAATGCGACTCAGTTTGCCCAAATTCTTCACATATCCTATTCGAACCCTAGATCCATTCCCCATCAAATTCGTCTGATCCAAACTCCAATAGTCTCAATAACCATGGGGCTATTGTTGTAGATCAAAATCGAGTTCAATGACATATGAAACACTTACCTTAGTTTTTTTTGGATGGGTTTCGACTAAGAGGAGAGAGACGAGCGAACTGAAGCTTCTTCGGTCTTGATTCGCTATGTATCGAATTTGTAAGTGTATTTTGCGATTACATAATGTTTCGTGAGGGGTGATGGGTTATGTTTGTGCGATTAATTTGATTTTTATACTCCTTAAGGAAGGATTTGAATAGCACGTTCAAGTTGATATATTTGGTAACGATTTTTGATTGATTCGATCGTTTATACGATTAATTGGTGATTGGGGACAAATAACGCGTTCGAATCCTTCCTATACTTGATTTCTATTAGCTGTAATTGCGTAGCAATGAGCGGGAATAAAAAACGGGTCGATGGAAGGAAAACGGGTCGATCCAGTCGTTTGTTGGGTGAGGAAGAAACGAATGATGGACTTTTGGCAAGAAGGTCCCTCCTTGTTTTTCTTCTAATAGTAGTTTCAAAAGAAACACTTTTTACCCTTTAACTTTTATTAACCCATATAAATTTTACAAAAATTTGGTTAAAAAGTTCAAATTTTATAAACCTTAATATAAGTAAAATATATATATTGTTATGAATGTTTTACCATTAAATATTATAGAAATGAAATAAAGTTAATTTGCATAATCAATTTAAAGTTTATAAGAAAAAAATTGTTTATGATTAAAGGTAAAATTTTATAAACATTTTATATATAGAAATATTTTCTTGAGAAAATAATTTCTACATCTTATAAACTTATTAAAATTATGTGTTTGCTTTTATATCTTTAACTTGTGTATTTTAAAATAATTTCATACATATTTAATCATATACATACGTACATACATACATACATATATATATATTTTAAGGATGTCTAATTTTTTTTTCACATATCTGTGTATATATATATAGAAATTTGTATAAATATACAGATATAAACTCACAGATGAAATTTCAAATGACATCATTAATTATTTATTGTTTATTACAAATTACAAAAATGTTACAGTCTCCCCTACTTTTAGGAATTTCGTCCCGAAATTAAGGAGAACTCTAGCGAAATAGATGTGGATACTTTGTTCTTGTTTGATCTTGTCATACCAAGTGAATTTCAGATTTTCAAGTTTTTCATGTGAAAAATGGTGAATGTTGTTAAGCTCAAATGTAAGTTCAAGGGTTTGGATTCCTTTGTTCAGTTTGATCCCCTTGTTTGAGGATGATATATCGTACTAAGATTCAATTGATTGACAAACGAATCGTGAAGAGGTTCTCAAAAGTGAGCCGTGAAACAAGCATCATGATTGGATATGATGTTAAATGAACACCAATAGAGGACTCACATATCTTTATACCTTCTGTATGTACAAGGGCGAATAGAATAACAAGACTTGAGTGTTTCGTACCGAAATCAAAAATCATTATGATTCAAAATGTAAAACCAACCATCAAAATTGGCTTCTAATTTAAAGTTCAACACCACAAGACACGCAAATCGTCTTAAATAAAAGGAATTTGTTGAACCACAAACATGTTATGATAAATATTTGTTTAAATTCGAATACTATGAAATTGTGGAATATGTTTTGCTTCTTAGTATGAATTTTATTTCTTTGTGAGCAATAGAAACCGCGTCAAATGATACGGTCGTAGATAACGTATTATGATTTTATTTGTTTATTGTTAAATATATGTAAATTGTAGTATTGTATATATGAGATCAAATAATTTGAAATGTTAATCTCATATGTTGATGTTCGGTGTGGGTTTTGAAATTTGAAAAATTCCAACTGAAGGTAGATAAATAATGTATTTATCTTTCAAGTTTTTCATTTCGATAGTTTAATTAATTGTTTTGATATAAGAATTACTAAGACCTTTGACTGATTTAGTATATAGAAATTTACACCAAGTCTTAGCATGCGAGAATCAATTGATTCAACTTATAGCTATAACTAAGATTTGTTCTCTTGATGATAACACTAAAATCTGCAATCCTAACATTGATCAAGCTTTCGATTATACTCCCAAAGTACTTTTGGTGCTTATATATAGGGTATACCGCAAGCAACCCACCACACCACCAATACCTTGAAAGCACACCAATCGCCTACCAATAACAAACAACATAAAATATTTCACTTCGTTGTTTGATGTTTACACGTAGTTCACCATATACGTATAGTTCACATAGTTTTTACTAAGATTAGCTTCCTTGATGTTAACACTCAAATCTATGAATCCTAACATTGGTCAAGCTTTCAATTCTACTCCCAATGTATTGTTGATGCTTATATATAGGGAATACCGCAGCCAACCCACCACATCACCAATATTTTGAAAGCATACCGATCACCTACCAATACAACACAACATAAAAGTGTTTCACTTTTGATGTTTACATGTAGTTATCCATAAAGGTATAGTTCATAGTTTTCAACCAAAATTGAAGTTTAAGTAAAGCATTCAGCAATTGTGTCCTTTGAGCTATATGGCCATACCTCCCACAAATGGTGCAAACACGACAAGGTCGATTGTGAGGGTGATGCAACCTACAAGTGTTAAAAAGAGGTTGGACTCCCACATAGGGTTTCTTGTTTGTGTTTAGTAGTGCTTGCTGGTTCACAGGGATAGCCGGAATAGCAGGGGTCTTCATAGCGAAGTTCCTAACCTTTCGTTTGCGACTGTTTGGTTTGGTGGGGTTGGTAAGTTCAATTTTGGCATGTTTAGAAGGCTCATCAGTGTTGGCCTTTGTTTCAGTTTGCTTTGCCCCCATCCTCATCAGAGTTCTAACCTTGACATGATTGTCGGTTAAGGTTTCAGCAAGTCGGATCGCATCTTCAAGTGTGGTAGGCTAGCTACCAAAAGCAATGTCTTGGATTTGCATAGGAAGACCACCAATGAACTTCGCAGGGTTTCAAGAGTTAAAATGTTTGAAGCTGCAAGTTGAAGTTACAGCCCCACCATTGCCATTATTTTGAACTAGGTTCACATTCGCAGCTAGATTAAGCTGAGTCACCAAAGTTGGTAGTACAACAGCCACTTGATGAGAAATGATCGTGGGGTTGTTGGTGTTGGTAGTGTTGTTGGCATGTGTTCACTCATCCCAAATCCTTTAACAACCCGAAACCTCAAAGGACCGACGAGCGAGACATATCTTAGAGTTTTGGTTAGGACTAGAGTAACGAGTGTCAGGACAACCTCAGTCACCACTAGCTAATGAGGTACACAAGGAGAAAGGAGATCGTAACTCACTACAGTGAGCAAAGAGTCCGTAAAAGCGTTTCTCGGGACATCTTGAGTAACGTCGAGCCAATGCGACTCCAAAGCTCGGCCCTGATCACCTAACAACTACAAGGAAACCAGTACTCCTGAGACAACAGAAGTTATTTCAGGAATCAAGAGAACTCATGCTAGCCCGATATCCCTTCAATAGGGTTTTCTAACCCTGAAATCTACAGGACCTATTCGGGTGAGCCGTCGAAGCCTAAGTCGACGAATACTGAACACAACAACACAGACGAATGAAATGACAAGAGGGATGTTCAATAATTGGGCTGTCAAACTGGTTAAATGAGAGACTTTTGACCACTTTGGCCTGGTTTTGAATAGTCATTTCCTACAAATTCAAGGACCGTTCGTCGACTGAACACCTTTGCGCGAATGAGACCTGACCACTAATTTTGGGATTTGAAAGCGTAGTAGAACACAGACCGCCTACAGCCATGAACATTTCTCTACCACAATGCTCTATAGCATACGACTTGGTCATAGATCGAAAGATTTCTGGGGAGGCCAACTCCAAGAGGTTGACGCTAGAGAGAAGAGATGGTAATTATCTCACTGCAAAACACAAGGACTCCAGTCCATTTAAGGAGGTAGTGCTAACATTACAGCGCGTCAAGGAAAAAGGCATAGGCCTCGCACGCTTAAATTATGATGTTATGGTGGAGGCGGAAACTGCAAACCATTGGTAGCTTGAAAACAAGGCATCCTCTGCCATTTTCTTGCGAATAATCATTCCTAGAATGGCAGTGTAGTTAAAGTCTGCCTACATCTCCCGGACCAGCACGACTGCAATGGGACCGGAGCGAGAAGTGAACTCAACACCCTTCATTGGGAAGACCATCAGTAACAACAGGGCCTGAAACTCAACAGGGAGGGCTTACATGTTGTGAGGACAACTCAAAACATTCATCCAAACAATGAAAGAAAAGTCCTCACCGATTGGGACATTCCTTGAAACCTTAAGTTTCGGAGGAAATGCACTCAGTGTATGTAGTACCAATAACTGCAACAGACTAATAAGAAGTCGAACCCAAGGATGAATGTAAAGAGACAGTCATTGAGAGTCTCAGTTCAGTACATTAAGATCGCGGACGGCGAAAGAACAAACAAAGATGGAAAGAAACGACAATCTTCACCTCCCAAATGAGTATCACTTTCAACAACCCAACATCAGAAAACATCCTCTACATGCGGCGCCCAACCCAATCACTGGCGATGGAACCCTACGTGCAAATCATAAGAGGAATTACTCTATGAGCTCGATGGGATTGGAAGAGAAACAATCCAGGATAGTTCCGAGAGAACTATGCTACAACTGACCTATATGTACCCGATCATCGAGTAATAGATGCGAGAGGTCAATCGTCAATGGGCAGAATTTCCAAAACCCAATCGAGGACGATCCATAATTTGTTCTACCCGAACAAATTACAAAACCAAAGCCTTAGAGCAGTCACAACTACAAGGTGAGAGGACATCCATACAACTCCAAGAGCAAACCGTGAACTTGGGGATATGAAAGGAAGAGACCATACGCATCCATCTCAGGAACAATGCATGAAAACCGTACGATACAAAGGATATGGTTCAACACATTGCATTGTCAACAGTGAGTAAAATTGAGGAAGTAGGCATTCTTGGAAACGGAAAGTGGAAACACTGCTTCAATGAAAAGTCTAAATAGATTAGACAAACTCACGAAGCAAACTGCAAAATCTATACGATTTAAGCTCGTAAACCTATACCAAATGAGAAGCATCAAGGATAACTAATCCAAGTTATACATCTGCTTAAATCAAACCACAGCCATCAAGTCGGTCAATAAATGACACAGGGACACAGATGGCATCGTACCATCATTTGTGCACCTATCGCCTGTGTAAAACCGAGTTGATCACATTATGTAACATTTGTACATTTAGTCATGGTAGTTGTAAACAGTGTTAGAACAAATGTGTTTTCATATCAAATCAGTCAATGTGATTCATGTGTTCATAATGTGCTTGTGTGTTAGGATCTTTATTATTTAGGAACAAGTATGTATTATTTATTTACAGTTGAGTTCGCTAGGCAAGAACAGTATCGTATTATAAAGAAACAGTGGTCGGACGGTGTCAGGTACGACAGGTAGCTGGAATCTGGGGTATGCCCTATACATATACTGCGTTCGGTGTAATGGGATAGTGTTAGTGCGTAGTGTTGAGACGAATATTATGACAAACAATTAACTAAACAAGAATCGTAATACGTAAGCGAGACTGAGTATAGTTATGGGTGACGATCCATAATGATACGAATGTTGAACTTATAATTATGATTAAACGACTTTAAATAATTAATACGATCGGAAAACGAACGTTATTGCGGGTATACACGTAATTGTATCTGTTTAATGATCTGACAACGAACGAATATAAAAATAAGTAAAATAATTTATTTTACACTTTTACAATTTTGAAACTCATCAAAATGATGAGAATAACAATTACATTATTTAAATCGCGTAAAATATGCGTTACGTTCCGGAAACGCGAACCGAGCAACCGGAACGAACCCGAATACCACTCGGACTATAAAAGCCTTGAAGAAGGCTATTTCTTTCATAAAAATTCAGCCAAACCCTCTCTCTCTCTAAAAAATTCGTTCTCCGACCTCTCTCTAGAAAACCGAGCATCAAACGCGCGTATCTCCTTCGTTTCTCCACGGATTTGGGCGTTCTTGGCGTCCACGCAAAGCTCTCGACATTACCTACACAGAAGTACAAAGGATCTGAAGTGTTAGCCAGCCAAAATCGAGGTATTGAAACTGGAACATTCACGAAAATAGGGTTTTGTGTGTGTTTTGTTAAAACTCGACATCTAGCCGGTCCTTGCACCACCATGTTGAGTCTCGCACACTAAGCAACTCTCCTTAATGTTAGAATAGCATAGATCGTGTTCTGGAACTAAGTATTCGATAAAGGTGATGATGCAAGTTGACAGGTTCGGTGGCGGTTATGGAGCCGAACACTAATGAAAGCAACGAACCTTCATGGGGTTGACAGTGGCCGAACCTTATTCAATCTCACGAACCCAGCCTGGCTCCCGAATCTTTGGACACCCAGCTCGATCAGCCGAACCATTAGATACCCAGCGAACCCTTCCAGTTGGACGAACCCCATGCATGCATAACGAACCCTCATTCCCGAACCATGCTCGAGAACCATGCATTATGGCCGAACCTTCTGCGAGCCTTAGGGGGGTGACGAACCCTCCACTTCATGGTCAACTTTCACGAACCTTTGGCTTACAGCCGAGCCTTTCTAGATGACCATGATCAACGAACCTTGCATGCAGCCATGCTAACCGAACCCTCATGCTAGGAAGCCGAACCTGGACACGCACGAACCCTAAGGTTCGCCTGATTAGCTGTGGCCGAACCTTAGGCCAGAACCATAAAAGGTTCGCTGCCTTGGGGGACTTGTTCTTCGATGTACCGATCAAAACCCACAGCCGGCTCAAACCTTTGTTTAATCGGCCCAACAACCAATCCATTTGCCCAATTGAATTGCTAATTTCGGGCCACGTGACTCAAATAGCCCAAGGACTAGGGCATGGCCCATTATGATATTTAATTGGTCCAATACTAACCTCGGAACCTTGCATGGCCCATAAACATATTGGTTGGTCCAACACCACATCCAATTGGTCCATTGTTATCCTAAGAGGCCCACGGACCTTTGTTTAAACCTATCATGGTTTCATGGGCTTAAGGCCCATGGTTTGGCCCACAACTCAAAGAAAGTTGTGATTTGATCTGAATTGGGTTAAGTTTATAACTTAACATAATCATGAGATCAAGTCATAATCTCAAAGACTTAAAACAATTGGAAAATCTCTTTTAAATGCATGATTAACAATGGTTATCAAATTCATCAAACACATGTGATTTTATGCATAAAAAGTTTGTGCTTAAAAGTAACATGATACAAACTTTTCATGAATCAATTATCAATCAAGTGACAAAATCATGATGTTCAAATTCATACAACACTCATAAACATGAGAACAAGTATTCAAGAGTTAACCCAGTTCAAGATAACACAAGTTAATCAATGAATCAAGGTCTATACAATTATAAATCTTATATCTTATGTATGATTACAATGATATAGGAACCAGTTAGAAGTCCTGTTTGCTACTTGCTATTTGTTATAGTTCAGAGTCTACTGCAGACAGGTGAGAACATTAGCCCCTCTTTTACTATTTTTCAACTGTTTTGGGGTGGAACACGTGATCAAATATACTATTTACATTTGTATTTCATTATACAAGATGTATGCTATTTTTACAAACATTACAGGTTCATGGTACAAATTCATTAGATTATCCAACTGTTTCAAAGGATTTTATCAACTGTTAATACTTTCTATTAAAGAGGTTTTATAAAGTTTTCTTGAACTGTTTTATATCAGTTTTACTCGAATGGTTTTATAAATGACAAACACTTTTAAATAATGTGACTTATAAACTCTTTTACTATAAACTCGTGTTTTCGAAAATAATCTTTTATAAACCTTGTTACTATACAAGGACACTATACTATGTACTCAATCAAGGGTTTCAAAACAAGGTATTCAAACAATGGTTTTCATGGTGATGTTTAAACAAAGGATTCATTTCATGGTGTTCAAACAAAGGATTCAATTCATGGTATTCAAACAAGGTTCTCAAATCATGTTATCAAATAAGGCATTTAATCATTGGTTTTAAAGCAAAGTTCAAAAGCATGGTGTCCACTGTTGTGAACAAACTTATAAACACATCCAGTTACATATTCATTAGCGTTAGTACTGGGTGATCACAACAAGGGAAAGCAGACACAATTGGGTAGACCAATTTCTGGAGTTAGCTTTTAAATTTGTTTTAAAAGCTAACTGCAGGTTTTGGTTACGTATGGTTTTATCAATGTTGCTTACTAATTTTCTGACTCCAAACGTAGTTTGGGACTTGATTATATGTTGGTTTTTCATGTAAACAGTCTGTTGACTGTTTACACATGTTTTACAGACTTGATGTTAGTTTGGGTTGCAGCTCATCCATGTAATTCATTTATTGCTTTAAACATATGCCTTACTATGCAAATTCATGTTTACAATTGTTAAACCTATTGTTCTCACCAACTACTTCTGTAGTTGATGTTTCAGGTAATCAGGTTTAAGACATACTAAAGGATAACTAAGGAGACCGTTTAAGATAGAACAAGATAAAGAAACATGCTAGGATGGATTTAGAAACACATTAAAATCCTGATTGTTTAATTGTCTTGTTTGAAGTCTTATTTTGTAAACTATATTTTGGGTCTGTAGTTGTCATTCTTTTGGTAGATAGATTGTCTGTAACTAAACAACTGTCTAACATTATGAAACTGAGTAATCCATTGTGGTTGTTCTTAATCATTACTTGTGCATGATTCAACTATTCATACGTCACTGCGCCATGGATTCCGCACAGGGCGCAGGGGGTGTGACACATTAGGTTATCGAGAACCGTGGAATACCGCACATACTTTCTACACATCTCGAACCAAACAAACAACCGACAAATGTCGTCGGCAACTCATAGGACTCGAGCAAAGTACACACAAATGGATAACAGACTGTTACAACATTTTTCCCATGTACGTCTCAGTACAACATGGAGAACATGGAGACTCGAAATCATAACCTATCGTCTCCTAGAACATTCAAAAAGGAAAATGAGGGCCCGATAACACATTTCCAATTTCGGGACGGAATTCCTTCAACTGGGGGAGACTTTGACAACCAGCACCTGAGCAACCATGAGTCAGAAATCCAAGGGTGTACTCTATCACAGTGTAAGAAATAGTGTTACGAGAGCGAAGACAACCATAATAAACAAACATAAAAATACACGAGTTTTCCTAAAACAGTTTGGAAAATCCACTTAATTACATGAACATGAATTAGAAGAAAAGAAAACAACCTGTGAGGGAAAACAATGAACAAAACCTGAATGGATAACATTTGGAGTGTTGCTCCAACGAGATATCGACAAGAGTGACGACCCATGTGGTTGTGTGTTTCAAACCCAATTTTCACCCAGCTCTCTCAACCAAACCCCACACTCGGCCACTCGATTTCTCGGCTATTTCCACGCCAAATCGGACCATTCCACAGTCCTAATCGTGTGTATTTCAACCCCAACACTTCCAATTCAAGACTTCAACCCTTTACATCTCATTTCGATCAAATACGAGCTACACAGTAAGTATTAGCACCGATCCTTTGCACCAAAACACTCCAAAACATTTTACCATCAATTTCGACCATAAAAACACCAAAAAACAACCACCCATTTCAAAAATGGCATTCTTGGTTAACTTGCAGGTGAATGAGAAGTTTCGTTCGTGAAAGAGAGTCACGCGAACGAACTTCCGAATGAACGAGCTATCATACGAACGACACGGGCTCGTTCGTGTGAAACATGAAGGAGAGTATGCATTTGCATCACTCCGTTCGTGTGAATGAAGGCCATTCGCATGAACCACTCATTTGCACCAAGAACAGCCCAAAACGGTGAAGTGTTGAAACACGTCATGTACACCACTAAGTTCATCAGGTAACCTTAGTCTATACGCCACAGGACCGATGCGCTCGATGATCTAGAACGGTCCTACGTACCGTGGAGCTAGTTTGCCTTTCTTTGCAAAACGGACTATGCCTTTCCATGGGGATACCTTTAACATGATGCGGTCTCCCACTTGGAATTCCAACGGCTTGCGTCGTTTGTCGGCATAGCTCTTTTGTCTGCTTCGGGTTGCTTTTAGTCTTTGTTGTATCTGAGCAATTTTGTCTGTAGTTTCCTGAATAAGTTCTGGCCCGGTTATTCGATTATCTCCCACTTCAGACCAACAGATTGGCAATCTACATTTTCTACCATAGAGATCTTCGAACGGTGCACATTCAATGCTACTATGATAACTGTTGTTGTAGGAGAATTAGATCAGTGGCAAGTGAGAGTCCCAATTCCCACCGAAGTCTAAAACACAGGTTCTCAACATGTCCTCCAGGGTCTGTATAGTACGTTCACTTTGACCATCCGTTTGTGGATGGTAAGCTGTACTTAGGGTTAAGTGTGTCCCTAGAGATTTCTGCAATGATTGCCAGAACCTTGATGTGAATTTGCTATAACGATCTGAGATGATAGATAATGGCACACCATGACATACCACTATCTCGTTGATGAAGAGTTTTGCCAGTTTGTCCATCGTGTAAGTTTCTCGCATTGGCATGAAATGAGCAGATTTGGTTAATCGATCAATGATAACCCAAATAGTGTGATGACCACTGGAAGTGCGGGGTAGCTTGGTGACATAGTCCATAGCTATCTGTTCCCACTTCCAAAGTGGAATTTCAGGCTATTCCAGTAAACCTGACGGTTTCTGGTGTTCCGCCTTCACTTTGGCACACATAAGGCATCGACCAATGTACCCGGCTATGTCTTTCTTCATACCCGGCCACCAATAAAATGCCCGTAAGTCTTGGTACATTTTATCAGCACCGGAATGCATGGAGTACTTGGTCTTGTGTGCTTCATCAAAAATAAGCTTCCTCAATTCATTCACTGCAGGAATCCATACACGATCCTTGTAATAGATGATTCCATCAGGCTTTGTTTCAAATTGCTTTTCTGCTCCACAATCTAGTTCTTTCTTCAGGTTTCCTCGTTCCACAGTCTCTTGTTGTGCTTGTATAATGTTGTCGTGTAAGCTTGTCTGCACAGTCATTCCCATTGCTCTGATGCGCAAGGGTTTGACCCGTTCCTTCCGACTCAAGGCATCAGCTACAACGTTTGCCTTGCCTGGATGGTACTTAATTACACAGTTGTAATCATTCAGAAATTCAACCCAACATCGCTGTCGCATGTTGAGTTCCTTCTGATCAGTAAATATGGTGCACTTGGTGCCATATAAGTAATGCCTCCAAATCTTCAATGCGAATACTACTGCTCCCAGTTCCCGATCATGAGTAGTGTAGTTCTTCTCATGAATCTTCAGTTGTCTCGAAGCATACACGATAACTTTGTCTCGTTGCATCGGTACACAGCCGAGTCCTTGGTGGGATGCGTCACAGTACACTACAAAGTCATCACAACCGTCTGGGAGGGATAAGATTGGACCATCAACAGGTGTTGCTCCAAGAATTAAATCAATGCAAAACTCTACCGGTCGCACAGGTGGCAAACCAGGTAAGTCTTTAGGAAACACTTGGGGTATTCTTTTACTATCGGCACATCTTGTATCGTTTTCTTGTCTTTCTAATTCTCCACCACGTGAGCCAAGAAAGCTATACATTTCTTCTGTAGACACTTATGCGCTTTTATGCAGGATATGATTTTGACACTTCGCTTCGCTTGATCCCCACGAACATCCAACACACGATCACTCGCCAATGGAATCCGAAGTAGCTTTTTAGAACAGATGACTTCCACTCTATTGAGAGATATCCAATCCATCCCAACAATGATGTCGAAACTGCCCAACTCCATCGGTAGCAAGTCGATGGTAAATTGTGATCAGTGAGTGTAAGTGGGCAGTTCCTAAGTATAGTGCTAACTGTGATTTGTTTCCCATTTGCTACTTCAATAATGTAAGGGGAGTCTAAAGTTTCCTCAGTAAGTATAAGTTGACGTGCAAAGTCAGATGAAATAAAACTCTGGTCTGCACAAGTGTCAAACAGAATAGATGAATAAGAGTCATGTAAAAGAAATGTACCAGTGACCACATTAGGGTCTTGGCGTGCTGCATTGGCTCCGATAACAAAAGCCCTTCCACAAGGTGCTTGTGCTCCTTGTTGCACTCTCTCCGGGAAGTCTCTGGAGAAATGACCCACTTCTCCACAGTTATAGCATCCCCTGTTATTGTTATTGTGATTGCCTGGGTTTTGTGATGGAGGTAATGCCCTAGCGGCATTGTTTGTAGCTTGAGTTGCAGGAGTACGGCACTACGGAAACCAGTGGCCAAATCGAACACAGTTGGTGCACTTCCTACACTGCACCATAGTAGCATGATGATACTTGCAATGAGTACACTGAGGATGCACTCCAACATAGTTTTTAGGTGCAGAATTAACAGGTACTGCAGGGATTGTCTCAGAGGAGCGGCCATCACATAGTTCTTGACGACCTTTTGTGTTTTCTTTTGGTGGTGCTCGGGCTTCTTTGTTGATTCCTCCTTAGCTTTCCCCGTGTCGTTCTTCAAAACTACTGACTTCACCATCACGTCAGTGAGTTTAGCTGATAGAGAGATGGCTGACTCTAGAGTAGCAGGGTTTGCAGCCAACACGATGCTTTGAATGTAGGAGCGTAATCCTACTACATATCTATCGATCAACTTCTCCAGTGTTGGCACCATCTCTGGCATCAAAGCTACCAGTTCATGATAGCGGGTGGTGAAAGTCATGTGATCAGCTCCCTTCATCACATGGTTTGAGAGTTCAACTTCCAGCTTCTGTAGTTCGTGCTTGGGAAAGAATTCATTCCTCAAAAGGATTTTGAAATCTGCCCAAGGCATGGCTAGTGCTTCATCTCTACCTCGAGCTCTGATCTGGGAGTTCCACCACGTCAAAGCTCGCTTGCTAAAAGACCCAGCTGCATAGCGAACTTTATGATGTTCTGGACAACCACTAATGTCCAGGGTGGTCTCCATCTTTTCCAGCCATTGAATCAGTCCAACAGCCCCTTCAACGCCGCTGAAACCTGGGGGCTTGCATCCTACAAATGACTTGTAGGAGCAGTCTGAAGTAGTGCCAGTGTTTCCACTAGCTTCCCCCGTAGTGTGACCAGAATTGTTGGCGTGACCTTGAATCCTGTTTATCATCTCTGGGATGACATCCTTCAGTTGGTTTGTCAGTTGACTGCTCAGAAGTGTTGCCAAAGCAACAGTAGCAGGGTCGAGCGCCGGAGCTGCATTTGGGTTAGGAGGTTGGTTTAGTGGGGGAGGAGGACGTGGCAGTAGTGAATCAGGTGGTGTAGGTGTCGATGAGTGAGGTGCTGAGGCTTGCGGATTCGTTTGTCTTCTGGGCGGCATTCTGATCATAACCAAAAGGATATGGGTTATTGCAGTGATCGAATGCAGAAGACACAATGCAAACTTAGATCCTATGTTATCTACATGAGGGTCCCTAAGTTATAGTCTAGGCCAAACCGTTTCAAGTAAATGGCCTATTATTCTCTATAACATTGAGCTCTGATACCAATCTGTCACACCCTGAGCCGGCGGGACGGATCGACTTCCCCGCCGGGTGGATGGTTCCCAGGGCGCGATATCGAGAGTGATAATCGTGATGATCAGATTGTTTACATAGCATCAACATTGAGAATAACTAAAGCACAATATAGCATATAACTAGGATTACAAAGTTAAATTACAAATGTAAATGTTTGATAATTTAACTAAGTAAACCTATCAAAAGAATCAATTGGTTACTATCTTGTATCTGTACAAGATATCAAAAGCAATTCGCGTCAAAAACAAAATATGTGCTTCCCAAAAGTCTACTAGGTCCTCTAACTAGGCATCCTAGTATGCAATCCTGAGCCTTAGCTTAATCTTGTACGTCACCTGAGAAAGCATGTAAGAAAACAAAGTCAACACAATGGTATGTAGTTTAATAGTTTAAAAATAGCTTTAGCAAACCTCTTTCGGTAACAACCTTAATCTCATTAACATCACATGTAATATCTAACTCGGTATGCTTATATATAGGGCATATGTAGGTTCGAACTTACCACCCGCCCAGCCAACATCCCACCACATACTAAATCACATATGACATTGTTGTTAATGATAATTAAGTGTTTTACCTACAATCCCAATCCCGTCTTCGTCATAGCTTTTGCATACTGTTTAAAAGTTTACAAGTTTGTAGCATTCACATAGTTTAGTCATTAAGTATATTGTACATGGATAATAGTTTCACAAGTTGTAGTTTAGCTTTCACCAATCTCATTCGTGGGTACATGCTTTGCTTGAGCATAGTTTAGCATTTACGTAGCCCACGATTAGATACAAGCTTTGTGGAGGTTCGCAGCTCGTGACCCTAGGTTTGACGAACCTTAAGGTTCGTTTGAATGAAGGTTCGCGGTCTATGCATAATTGGTTCATGGGTATTAGGTTCGTGGTCATGCATGTTCGTTCAATCATTGTAGGTTCGGCACTCATGCAAAAGGTTCAGTGATGGTGGGGTTCACCTGACGTTGCAAGGTTCGGCTGATCCATATTTGTAGGACCAGATTGGTACTCGGAAACAATCTGATTCCAACGGATATCTTCTCGACAGCCTCTGGAATAGTGCAGAATCCTATTCCAGGGTTTTCCAATCGAAACCAACAGCAACCGTGGTGATCCGAGTGTGTAGGAAGGACGTGTGAGTGAAAATCGAACACCACGGGTTGAGAATCGAACATGGACGATCAATGGCCACTCAGATCTTCTAGGGTTTGACACTAAGTGCTCAGGGAAGAAGGATGGCTCTTAGAAGTTGGGTTTTAAATGATTTATATTTGTATTTATAGGCTGTCATCATTCGGCCGAATGTGTGGCCGAAGCAACTCATTCGGCGAATGACTTGGCCGAATGGACATGTCAGTCGAATGAGTCATTCTGCGAATGACTCATTCGCTCGCCTATGTCATTCTCTAGGGCGTTCATTCGGCGAATGACTTCATTCGTAGAGTCATTCGCCCGAATGGTCAGTATTCATACTTAAACATTACTAAACCACATCAAACAATCATATAATCAATATTAAACATTTAGAGCAATATATAAAGACAACTTCCATTAATATATCTTGAAATTTACATGATGGTTAATACAAAATAGAACTAGGGACAAATAGTGCATCTACAAACTCCCCTTTGGATCTAGTTCACTCCTTGGAAGTCTCTTTCTTGAAATACTTGTTAGAGATGGCTTTCCAATCTGCACCAGCATGAATCTTTAAGCATATGCAGATCCAGATAACCCTCATGAATTGAAGTGCCTGTTCCATGTCCTGTACATCAAAGAAAATCTGATGTCGAAATAAAGCTTTGACATCGTTGTGTGACAAGTTAGTCAACCACATCGGGTCAAATATACGTTCAGTTTCCCACTTCTTATCTTTGAACATAACAATCACAGCTTCTCCACTCCGTCCGTCATAGTACCACCATCGAAAGCCCTCTATAAAGTCATGTCGAATCTTCCTTAACGGAATCTTCTTCAAAACTTTAGGAGGAAGCCACTTCAGACGTGTTAATTGATTGACTTCAAAACTGGGCAACGTCTTAAAATCATGAGGACGCTTGAATTAGTCAATGCCTCTCTCCCTTTTCACAGCATAGCACCCAAGATCATGAAAGTATGCCCAGCTCAAGATTTGACCTCCAGCCTTGTAGCCTTTGGTTCTATATACTTTCTTGTGTGTAGATGGCATCTTCATTGTGCTCTCTTTCTTCAAGACCTCCCAGTAGGCCTTCCATTCCTCTTTTCTTCTCTTCTGATCGTCAGCTTCGGCTTTGCTAACATCAACTTGTTCTTCTAAGTATCGGATCAGTAGATCTTCAGTGGCTTGATCAAACTGATCAGTGAATGTTGGCAGCTCGTCCTCAGTTGATGTATACTTTGGGTATTCTTCATCAGTGATGTCTTCAAGAATAACCTCATCTACATCATCAAAGGCCTCTGGAGTAGGCTCATCAAACACTGGAACATAGGTATCATCAGTGATAACCTCATCTGGATTTAGCCTGAACAGTTCGGCTATCTGCTCCTTTGATAGACAATGTATGATCTCTCCCTCCTCTTTGTCATAGCTCACTGAGTGCTGTATGATGCCTTGAGCGTCAAGAATCATAGTGAGTGTCTCATCCAGTTGACGTCTCACAGGCACAGCTTCGACTTCCTCAGTAGCAACTGGTTCTTCTGTCTGTTTAGGAGGAGATGGAGGAGGAGCTTTCTTCTTGTCGTGCACTGATTTAGTCCGGATCTCAGGAGGGGGAGGATCTTGATCATCATCATCATCATCATCATCATCATCTGAACTAGACGATCCAGAAGACCCACTCCCTAATTCATCCTGATCATCTCCGTCTGAGTCATCATCTTTATCAGTGTCTTCATAATCCACTTTCTCCTCATCAGATTCTTCTTCCTCTTCTTCCTCTTCCTCTTCCTTCTCTTTCTCGGAATCTGAATCATTGGAGTGAGTAGCAGTACCATCGATCCTAGGAGTGCTATCCTTAAGGCTATCAAGCTGATAAGCTAGATTAGCATTCTCCGTCTCTATAGACAGGATCCGGTCATTGAAATCAGTGACAGTCAATGCCAACTGATGATGCTCATCAATGTACTTCAGCAACAGCTCCTCTTGTTGAGCAGAACGAGCTCGCAGATCAGCTCGTTGATCAGCAGCCTGTAGTAATAAGGCGTCCTGATCATTGACCCGCTGGGTAAGTTGAGCAATAACCAGATCCTGCAACCTTCTCTTTCTTTCTTGTTCCAGGTTCCTCTCCATCAGTCTCAGTACCATAATGTTCAGAGTGTTAAGCTGATCCACAACTGAAACAGTAGGCACGAACGTGTCAGCTCGTTAAACGGAGGGACCAGCAGAGGCATCAGTGAAGATGGGAGCTTGTGCAATAGAGGTGGTTAGCGGAGCTGTAGTAGCACGAATCGGAATAGCCCTTGACCTGGTCAGTGAGAAAACTAAGACAGCTGCTACTGATGTAACAGTAGTTGTAGCAACTGTCGCCAGTTCTGACCTCCTCTGAAAGAGGAACCTCGATCTCTTCCTCCTGCCAGTAGGAGATGAAGAAGACTGAACTGCAGCAACAGTAACTGCTGCAGAAGCTGGAACAGATTGAGGAGGAGGAGATATGTCAAAATCAGGAATAAAGGAAGGATCAGTAATCTCTTCCATCTCTGCTTCACTCCGTTTCCTCTTCCTCTTCACCAATCTCCCACTAATCCATACACTCTCGAACTCATCATCTGGTGTATCCTCTGAATCAGAACTATCAGCTTCATCAGCACCAGCTTCACCATCATCATCACTTGAATCATCTGACTCATCCCCATGAGCAGCAGATGTGGTGCATGTCATATCGAGAGGAGTAGTCACTGTGGAGGTAGTAGTAATCATGAAGTCCAGCTCCAACAGTGAATCAATATCCACATCCTCATCAATTGCCACAGAAGTACTCACACTAGCATAAGTAGTCACAACAATAGCCTCAACCAAGCTAACATCAGCAATAGTAGTCGTATCGTCAACACCCGTACCCACACTAACGGAACTAACAGCTACAGTGCTCATAGCCACTGAGCTCTCACCAGCACCACCACTATTACCAGCTGTACCACTGACACCTACACCAGCATCATCACCACCACCATCATCAGGCACAACTATATCTTCCACATCTGAATCCGAATCATCATGCCTCCATCTTCGACCAACGGGGGCTATGTAATCAGGCCTAGAGAGATGACCAAACAAAGATCGAGTTGCAGGCTTCCTCTCCTTGCCTTTGTATGACATCACTCTGTTGAGAGTGAGGTCATTCATATGCTATAGCTTAATGATGTCCGCATTGATCTTTGGCAAATCAGGCAACTATGCATCTATCAACAGCTGTAAGAACCTCGGATACATCAAGAACTTCGTGTCTCCTTTAAGAGCCACATTCTCCTTCATATGAGTGAAGATCATCTCAGAGAAGTTGAATGGCAGGTTCAGCACAAGTGCAACAAAGGCACACTATATGGTCTCTCTCATGTCATCAAAGCCTCCTCTCCTTGACCCAAGGCAATGTATAGTACATGTGCTAAGTACTTGAATTGTGGAGACATATAAGCCTTGTTCAGGATCCCGGCTCCCAGATCACCCTCATACTTGCATCTCATGAAGCAGCCACGAACTAGATAACGATCGAGAAGATACGGCTGATCAGGTGTGTCCTAGAATCCACATACTCTCCTGATGTGTTCAGCAGAAATAACCACATCATGACCAAGCACCTTTCCTCTGATAACTAGAGGTTCAACCTCACAATCTATATCGGCAGAAGCCTAGAAATCCTGTTGATGAGAGTGGTATGGCACATGTATGGTAGAGATGGCAGTGAAAATCCTGGAACGTCTCAGAAAAGTAACAATCTCAGTGTAATGTCTGGCATTTGGAGTAGTGAGATCCAAATGAGCGCAGATGTTGTTCTTCATCACTGACTTGTATCCAGCCATTCTGAAAATCAGATAAAACTTGTTAGAACCAATCAGTTACACAAAATACAGAAATCAGAACAAAGAAACATTTGAAATAAACTAGCCGAATGAACTGAATCCAGGCGAATGAGATTGTTCGCCGAATGAGAGTCATTCGCCGAATGAGCTAATAGAAGAATGAGTCATTCGCCGAATGAGTCATTCAGTCAAATGAGTCATTTGTCGAATGGGATTCATTCTCCAAATGAGCCATTCGCCGAATGGCGTCATTCGGCTGACTTATGAGATTCACACTCCAGTTTACCAAAACTCAAATTAGTCCATAAAAATCATATATCTATGTTCAGAATTGACCGACTAACAACTTTAAAACATGGTTCAAGTCATTTCAAGTTCAAATTGATGATCTATTAGAGAGGCGATTCTAAAACCCTAAAAATTCTTGAATCAGTCCAGTTTTTGATGATTTCACGGTCAAAATTTGACGACATTTGATCCCAATGTACCTGAGATGATAAGAAACGAGAGTATCAGAAGCTGGATCAATAACAATCAGGTGAAAATGAAAAACTGAAGAGAGAAGATATTCGGGCGAATGGGGTTCACACAGTATCGGGCGAAAGAGAGTTCGGGCGAATGAGGTGGTTCATCCGATTGAATGTTTATATAGGGTGAGCCATTCGCCGAATGAAAATGACGAATGAGTCATTCGTCATTAGATCATTCGCCGAATGACACCAACGAATGAGTCATTCGACATTGAGTCATTCGCCGAATGTGGGTCATTTTGTCATGAGTGATTCGGCAGAGAGACTCATTCGCCGAATGAAGTCATTCGGTCGAATGAGAGATTCTCACTACCATTCGGGCGAAAGGAGATTTTCACCCCAAAACAAACACTTTAAAAATTTTACATTATGATTATCAAAACTTATGCCATTTATGAAGATAAGTCTGGTTGGTTCAGGATTCAGATAAGACAGACATCTGAACTTACAAATGATCATCTAAACTGAAGATGAAAATATAAATTTTTTTGTAATTTTCTGAAACAAAATACGACTGTACAACTATCAACTAAATACAAAGAAACACATGTTTTTGTGAGAAGTCTATTGAGAAACTAACACACACATCTAATCATATCAGGTCAACATCACTGAATGTTTCACTTCAAACACATTTCTCCTATAATCATGATTACTGATATATTTGTCCAATCTTAAGCCTGACTTTACATAATTTCTAAACAAGATTTATGATCACTCATATTTTCTGATTTAGTTACCCATTTCATTTTACCATTTAAAGATCAAAATCAGTTTATAACTCATTTCAGCACATCTTAATACCAGTCATCATAAATTCTATAAGATTCCAATTTTATTATTATTTTTTTTCTTGTTCTATCCAAATGGACGGCTTCAGCTAGGTTCGTCCCGGCAATATGGCACGTGTATGGAATCGAACTTATTATGTTTATGTATTTCTCAAGCTTAATACCAGCTTGCTTTTATTTTTCTTCAAGCTTAATACCAGCTTGTTTTTGTTTTTCTTCAAGCCTAATACCAGCTTGTTCTTGTTTTTCTTCAAGCTTAATACCAGCTTGTTTATATTTGAAACCTCATTTGATTCTATGATGACCAGTGTATGCTTGATTTGAGTTAAAAACTATTTCTCACTCAACTGGTTTTCTAAAACAGATCCCACAAATCAAACTTTCAAAGTCATCACAAATTGTCCATTCATTTTGTAAAATCAGCCTATCAGTACATCACATTATAATTCTCATGTGTTTTCAGCTTTCTCATTCACCTTAGCTTCTATGACATGATAGATTAATATATTACTTTCTCAAAGAAGACTTTCTCATTTTTAATAATTTTTCAAATGTTTTTGAGTTTTTCAAATTTTTAATGTTTTTGGTTTTTCACATAGCATACTTTTTCTCCCCCTAAAAACCTAAAACAGAAAATCTTTTTGTATTTTTGATTAGAATAATGAAATAACAAGAATACTAAATTAAAGAAAGAAATAAAAACAAAAACAAAAATAACTTAGAAAAGCGATGATCATTTGTGAGATTCAGATGAAGGTAGGACTTCATCCTTTTGAAAAACACCATTAGCCGATAACATATATAGAAATCTGGGTTTATCAAAAGCTTTTGTGAAATGATCAGCTTTCTGGTGATCGGTTTAAATTTAAACAACATCGATTAATTTCTTTTCAAAACAATCACGTATGAAGTGATATTTAATGTCGATGTGTTTTGTTTTCGAGTGCTGAACAGGATTTTTAGTGACAGCTATGGCAACAGTGTTATCAACATATATAGGAGTGTTAGAAAAGTGTAACCCATAGTCCCTGAGTTGCTGTTGGATCCAGATGATCTGAGAACAACAACTAGCAGCAGCAATGTATTCAGCTTCACAAATTGAAGTAGACACCGACGTCTGCTTCTTACACTGCCAGGTAACTAATCGGGTTCCAAAGAACTGACATCCTGCAGATGTTGACTTGAAGTCTCTCTTGCAGCCACCATAATCCGAGTCACTGTATTCAGTAAGCTCAAAATTATCATCATTAGAGTACCATAAACCAAGATCCGGTGTACCCTTCAGATAACGCATAATCCTTTTCACAGCAATCAGATGAGACACTCTAGGTTTTGATTGATAACGTGCACACAAGCGTGTGGTGAACATGATGTCTGGCCGAGAAGAAGTAAGATACATAAGAGAACCAATCATTCCTCGGTACAGAGTGGCATCAATTAACTCCCCCTTTTAATCTGGTGTAATCCCGTGATTGACAGCCAGTGGGGTACCAGCAGGTTTTGCATCTGACATACTGAACCGGCTCAGTATATCACCAACATATTTGGTCTGATGAATACATATTCCTGCCTCAGACTGATCCACTTGTAAGCCCAGAAAAAATTTCATCTCTCCCATTGAGCTCATCTCGAACTTCTCTGTCATAACCTTCTCAAACTCTTTGCACAGACCATCATTTGTTGAACCAAAAATGATATCGTCCACATAAACTTGTACCAAGATAAGATTACCATCTTTTTCTCAAATAAACAATGTACAGTCAATAACCCCTCTTCTGAACCCGTTGTTCAGAAGGTGAGTAGATAGTGTCTCATACCATGCTCGCGGTGCTTGATGCAATCCATATAAGGCGTTGTCTAACTTGTAGACTTGGTCACGATGCAATGGATCCTCAAACCCGGGAGGTTGACTGACATACACTGTTTCGCTAATCACACCATGAAGAAATGCACTCTTGACATCCATTTGATAGACCTTAAACTTCTTGAAGGATGCATAAGCCAAGAAAATACGAATTGCTTCAAGTCGAGCAACTGGTGCAAATACTTCATTATAGTCCAAACCTTCTATCTGTCTGAATCCTTGAACAACCAGACGTGCCTTGTTTCGCACGATAATCCCGTGATCATCTTTCTTGCAACGAAGAACCCATCTAGTGCCTATTAGTTTTGCACCTTTTGGTCTGTCAACAAGCTGCCAGACTCCTAATTTCTTGAATTGCAGTAGTTCTTCTTGCATAGCGTCAACCCATGATTCTTCCTTTAAGGCTTCAGTGACAGTGCGTGGTTCAACTTGGGAGATGAAACATGAATGGGCACAAAAGCTTACATCTGCAAGGTCAAGAATGTCTGCAAGTCCCCCATCTAGCGGACTCCCAATGATGTTTTCTTGAGGATGAAACCGATTAATTCTTCCAACAGGATGAGCTGGAACTTCAACCTGTGGATCTAGATTGTTCAGATTCAGGTCCTCAAGTCCTGGCACAAGATTGTCAACATTTGGTTCAGGGGCAGCTGGAAGAACTGGGTTTTCGTCTGTCTGAGCTGTCATCATGTATCTGTACGGTGGGAGGCGAATTGGATGAAGGTTACATAGGTTCATCAGGTGCATTTTGTGCATCATACATCATTTGAACAGCAACATCTTCATCAGTATACATGGGAGTCATATTGAAGGAGGTTCGGCCATGCAAACTTCGTCCCTTTCAGCCGAGGTTTGCCTAACCTGGATCCCCCCACGAACCTGAACCTGTAACCTCATCATCTTCATCGAATCTAGGCTGCTCCAGGTCGTTCCAATGGTAATGGTATGCTCCAACGAGTTCCCGCTAGTGTAGGGTGCGTGGGAAGTGGGTTAGTACAGGCTAGGGTTAAGTAGGACAAAAGGGTCGCAAAAACCCTAAATTTCATGATATTCAAGCCTCCATACCTTGAGTTTCAGTGGATGGATCCTCAGATCGGTTGTACTTTATGGCAGAGAAGATCGAGAGCTTCGTTTAGACACCAAAAACACGTGATTTCGCCAACAAACGAGTGAGTTATGGAGCCTGGAAGATGAATTTTTCTAGAGAGAGAGGGGAAAAACAGTTGAAGAGTTTTAGAGAGAGAGTGTGTGTGTAATAAATGAAGAAATGGCCTCATTTAGGCCTCATATACCCCGAGGGAGTTCGGGTTTGTTTCGATTGCTTTTTTTCTTCTCCGTTGCGTTTCCGGCACGTTACGCGCGTGTTTTGTAATTAAATTAAAAAGAATTTATTTCTAATTGTTTGAAAGGAGGTTGTTTCTAGTAAATCTTTTAAATCAACTTTTCTTGATTTATTTTATCGAAATTAATTATTTTAAGCGCTTCTTTAACTCGCGTCACCATTTCGTGTATCCTATGTATTTTAAATAAAGTAATTCTATTTTAAAATCTCTAAAAGGTTGTGATTCCTAATAAATGTTTAATATTTAATTTTCTTAAATTATTATCGATCGTTTCGTTGTTCATTTTCGTTTCGTCAGAACATGTCACCTTCGCACGAATTCGTTCGAATCGTCACCCGAACGAACACCACGTTGGTTTCACTTTCTGATTTATGTTTTCTACTTTTCAATCATCATTTCAGAACGTTAAACTTTCAGATTTATTCGTACATATCGTCACCTATACGAATAATTCGTCGGTTTAGCATTCTGTAACAACAACCGTTATAGTTTTTTTCTGTTTAACCTCAGCTACGTTTATACATAAGAGCATTAAATCAAGCATCTGCGTGTCTGTTCGGTGTTGTCTGAAGTGTTTCTGACTGTTAAACCGTGAGATTTAATCAGATTTCAGAAACAATAGCATAATTGTTTAGTGTCAAGCATCAATTATCAATAGCATATACATAGTTCACGTAGTTTGTACCTGAGTTACTGTGCAATTTACTGTTGAGATCACTGTTCCGGTAACGCTTCCGGCACTGATGTTACAAAGGAAATGGGCATTAAATGCCATTTAATGTTCTTTAATCGTTCCGGTGCGTTCGGGTTCGTTCGATCTCGCTCGGTTTCGCGTCGAAGCGTTTGTTTTCGTTCGTTTTCGTAACGATTCATTACGATTTTAAAAGTAGAATTTATAAATTTTATTTAGGTGGTAATTCCTAGTAAATTAACTAAATATCTTCCGTTTATTTTAAATTTCTGAATACATCAAATTTAGCTGTTTAAATCGAATCGTACAGTCGCCACGCGTATTTGTTCGGATCGTCACCCATACGATCACGACGATAACAACACTTTCCAATATGATTTTCTAATTATTAGACATCATTCAGAACATTAAACATTCAGATATATTCGTACAGATCGTCATCCATAAGAATAATTCGTCAGTTTAGCATTCACGTAACGACATCCATTGTTGTTTTGTTTTGTACAGCCTCACATACGTTTATACATAATAAGATCCTAACTAATAATCACGTGGTAGTTCTGTGTTGTCAGATGAAATTCTGACTGTTAAGCCATGGTTTTGAATCATGTTTCTTAAATGAATGTGAAATTGTTCTGTGTCAAGCATCAAATGATAATAATATGTATACATTACATGTAATTTGTACCTGAGTTACTGTGTAGATCACTGTTCCGGTTATGATTCCGGCACTGATGTTACATTCGATTACCTCTAAGTTCCATGAAACCAAGATCCCACCGATGTTGCTAATATCGGTTGACTAATATCGATGTTGGGGCTGGGCATGCAAACGATATTATCGAGGAAGGTCTTTGTGACAACTAGTACCGGACCGGTCGGCAAGTCCGTACGGTGCGTGTACTATCAACAGTAACTATGTGTAATTCAATGTGCATAAACATTACCTGTATTAACAGGATTCTAAATACAAGAAACAGTTGTACGTATTTTCGTGTAAACTTAAATACTGTAAGTACAACATACATTTCGAACATTAGTTGTGTTTATTTAAGTGAAAACCTAAGTACAGTTAACACAACAAAACATGGGACATAATGGTGTTCAAACAATTAACAGGAACAAATCGGTTACGATCTGATATCCATAGATGACAGGAATCAGATGGCCGACAAATCAGTGTGAAAACAAGGTGATAACAGGGTGTTTAGTTGAGTCCGACAGTGAGGAAATACAATTCAAACATAAATTACAGTGTTGTTTCAGAATAATGAACTAACAGTGTGTTTGCGTGGGTGACGATTCACACAAACATATCTGTGAGTTTAACGTTCTGAAATGATAACTGGAAAGTAGAAAACAAAAGTCGTAAAGTAAAACCATCGTCGTGTTCGTTCGAGTGACGATTCGAACGAATACACGCGATGGTGACGCGATCCGACGAAACGAAAACGAAACACGACACGAACGACCTTAATTTAATAAAATAAAATAAATAACATTTTACAATTTTTGAAACTCATCAATATAATTAATTTAACTTCTTTTATTTATTACAAAAAAACTAGGCGTAAATTTCCGGAAACGCGACAAAAGCGCGAAACGAGCAACCGAAACGAACCCGAATACCCCCGGGGTATAAAAGCACCAGATGATGGGTATTTCCCTCATTTCCAATCAGCCATTTTCTCTCTACAACCTCATTCCCGAACCTTTCACTCTCTCACTAGAAACCAACTTCAAATCGTCATAACTTCTTCGTTTCTCCACGAAATTGGGTGATTCTTGAACCTACGCGTAGCTCTCAACCTCCTCTACCTGGAAGTACAGCAAATCAGAGTTTTTATCCAGCCAAATTTGAGGTATGACGGGTGAAAGATCTGGAAAAAGAGGGTTTTCTCGTCTTTATCAACTCAACACATGAAATCGGTCTTAAAACCCTTGTAAACCGACCCTGTACCTTTGAAAGTTAGTTCTGATATACCAACAACATGGAAACGGTCTTGTAACACTCGAGATTCGAAGAGGATGAGGAGGTATGCACAGGTTCGTGAATGAGCTGGACCAACCAAATCTATTGGAGTTGACTGCTACCTGGCCGAACCTTGTTTAAGGTCCAGCGAACCCATGTGTGCAGGCTCACGAACCTTTGTGACTAAACCACTCAACTGCCGAGCCTTCGGGTCTTAGGCGAACCCACGCACGAACCTTAGTACCCCGAACCAACCAGAAACAAACCTTCTTCAGCCATGCAAATCCTAATTGCCGAACCTTATGGGGACGAACCAGTGAGCATGGCCGAACTCTGCTTGACTACCGAGCCTTTCAGCCGAACCCTGTTGTCTCACCAGGCCCACGAACCTCCTCATCATGCCTTCTGGCCGAACCTACAATCGGACCGAACCTTTGGTGCGACTCTCATGGACTCACGAACCCTTTCACGGCGAACATGTGATGTCCACGAACCCTCAGGGGACAGCGAACCTTCGGCTCAGGGTTTAGACGAACCATGCATAGCGAGCTAGAGCCGAACCCTCTGCTAAATTACTATAAGGCTTGCTGCGTGGAGGCTGTAATGTTTTTCTTCTAGCCGAATAAATCCATAGCCCAAACGACATGCTTTCCTTGGCCCACACCCGCCTTAGGCTTAACAGAAACTATGTGCAATTCGGCCCAAATATAACACCATCGGCCCAACAGCCTATTACTTTCGGCCCAACACACTACTTCGATCCATCACACCTTAATTGATCCATGTGATTTCCTTGTTCGGCCCAAAAACTAGCCACGGCCCACGTACCCCTCTACGGCCCATGCCCCTAGTTACCTGGCCCAATTGTCTTGGCCCACGAGAATTGTATAGTCCATCATGGCCCAAGTAGACTTAAACATACATTCGGCCCATGGAAATTGTTAGGCCAAACATACTTTTAATTTAACGAATGGGTTAAATTCATTGACAACCTCTAAGACATCAATCACTTATAAAAATGGGTCATGGTTATTTAATAAACATGTAACCCTAATTTTGGATTTCAAGAACAAAATGACAAGCATGAAACTATGACTGTTACTATTAAAGTAATGGCTTTGGGCCTAACATATCTCACAAATTTAATACATTAAAAGGGCCGAATGATGACCGCGACTCGTTGGTGATAACGAAGTTAGGCTAACACATACACGCGCACAAATTCAAGTGAATTATAATTATAAATTACATACAACGTGAAATCAATACAGGATCATGAACATACAACAAGTACAATCAAGAGCGCGTGCATTCCTTGTTTAGGCTAAGTCAACCACTACAACAACAAGGTGAGTTCATATGCCCCTTTTCTTTAATCTTTACTGATTTTAAACTCTCGGGGCTGAGAAACATGTTACTTTTATTTATTTAAAAGTTTTGCTTAACATGTTATTTATACTTTGATTTAGATAATATTAAATTGTTTATTATCGCTTATCATTGTATGCATGCTTGTATGATCATGAGATAACAGGGAAACTCAGATGAATATGATAATATAATTTCATAATCATCAACACAGTTGAATAACATAGTTGTAAGATTTTATCTTATAACATTTAGTTATTCTCACATGAGCAAACATTGAGACAATTCATACACAAACAAACAACGGGAACTACTATAGTGAAACATGATGACACTACACAATACATGAATGATAAGAAGATAAAGTATCTTCTTAATATCATTCCACGATTAATTGACTAAGTGTGATAAGTCAAGTACTTATAATACTTAGTCTACAACTTAAAAACGTACTATGTGATAGTATGAACGCATTAAGTATCAACCGCCATGCGTCATTTAAGGGTAATAAGACTTGTTCTTACTACGGCTTAAGGATCGCATGGTGAGCATATGGATCATATTGAATGATAATCATGATAACGTAACTTCATGATAACAAACATCATTCATACACGATTAACATAATGTAATAAGACAAGTTCTTATTTAACTTTTTTAATCGCATGGAGAACAATGGTATCATAGATGTACATCATCCATCGTTATTTGTTGACTAGTAGAGTGAGGAATTAATTTTCTATCATGTCGTATTACTAGTAACAGTTTCGATGAAGGCTATGGGAACACACGGTGATAGAGGTAAATCGGATGCGTTGCAATCTGATTACGTGAGGATGGCAATGGATTCCTTTTAGGCTCTATGCACTGCATGAGGAGAACAAATGACAAACAGTTAACTACCACTTTTAATAATTAAAAGTGAAACAACAGTTAACCCACAGACAATAGAATAATACAAGGAACAGATTAAGTAAATCTAACATCCTAATTACATACAATGGTTATCAATACTTCGGTTTGATAACTATAACGCTATCATCATATTATTCTATTCATGATATCACAGGTGATCAATAATGATACAAACATGAGGAATGGGAATGGAAATCAATAGTTGTATTGCAAGTAGTGTGGAGTTCGTGTAGTGATGTGGTGGGATGTTGGCTAGGGCTTAGTTCCCTTACATATGCCCTATATATAAGCATCACTACTAGGATGATATAATATTTGTGAATATAACTATTGAGAGGCCATTGGGAGAACAGGTGAAACAGATAACATACAAGTAACATTATGAACATTGTGATTGTGCATGTGAATGAATCAAGGTTTTTAATTAACATACTTATGAACTCACCAACCTAGTGTTGACTTTGTTTAAATACATGTTTTCTCAGGTGATGAACAGTTGTAGCTACTTATATGCACGGATTAGCTAGTGGACTTTTAGAAGACCTAGCTACTTTTGATGTTGCATACTTTTGATGACTAAACAATGAATCATCTTTTGTATATCTTGTACATATACAAGATATAGTTACATTGATTCTTTTTGGTAGATTTACTTGATTAAATTATGAATGATACATTGTAATTTAATCTTGTAATTCTATATCATGGATGTGTTAGCATTTCTCATTTATTTATCATGTGCTATGTAAACAATCTGATCATTCTATTATCACTCACGATATCGCGCCCCGGGAACTTTCCGCCCGACGGGAAAACCCTATCCATTCCCGCAAGCCTGGGGTGTGATAGATTGGTATCAGAGCCATGATTATAGAGAAATATAGGTCATATTACTTAAACGGTTTGGCCTAGACTATAACCTAGGGACCCTCTTGTTGAAATCATGTCACATACGATTCTATTTGCATGTGTCTTCTGCATCTGATCACTGCACTAACCGATTTCTTTTCGGTTATGATCAGAATGCCGCCGAGAAGACCACCACCTGCTATACTGCCACCACCACCACAGGACTCTGCTCCTCATTCCTCTACACCGACACCGCCTCCTCTACACAACCACCTCCTCCTCCACCACCACCACTTCATCAGTTGGATCCGGCAACCATTGCACTGGCCACACTATTGACCAGTCAACTGAGGGATGTGATCCCGTAGATGATGAACCAGATCAACAACAACAACAGCAGCAACAACGTTGCTAACTCATCTGGAGAGGGCAGCGGAAACACCCGACAGAATCAGGACTATGCCTACAAGAACTTTGTAGGTTGCAAGCCACCTAGTTTCAGTGGCAGTGAGGGTGCAGTCGAATTGATCCAGTGGATCGAAAATATGGAAACCACCCTTGACATCAGTGGCTGTCCTGAGCAGAACAAAGTCAAGTACGCTGTGGGATCATTTCACAAGCGAGCGTTAACTTGGTGGAACGCCCAAGTTCAAATCAGAGGTCGAGATGAGGCCCAGGCTATGCCTTGGGATGACTTCAAAGCCATGTTGCAGGCAGAGTTTTGCCCAAGGAATGAATTGAAGAAGGTTGAGACAGAACTACTCAACCTGGTTATGTTTGGCTCTGGGCATCTTGCCTATACCACCCGTTTTCATGAGCTGGCTACACTGGCACCGGATGTGGTGCCAACACTGGAGAAAAGGATTGAACGGTACGTCGGGGGACTGCCGTCATGCATTTAGGGCCACGTGATTTCTGCCCACCCTAACACCATGGAATTGGCTGTTACACTATCAGCATCTCTGACTGATTTGATGGTTGCTGCGGGGCATTTCAAGAAAGAGGCTGAATCAGCCAAAGCTGGAACATCAAAGAAGTCAGACAAGAGGCCGGCTAAGAAACAAAAGGTGGCTGGAAACTTTGCTGCCACCACTCAAGCCCCAATACTCAATCAGCCACCACCACTACAGATCAAGAAGCCTTACACTGGCACTGCACCTTTGTGCAACTCATGTCAGTTTCATCATCCACCAAATGTCCCGTGCAGACACTGCACCAACTATGGGAGATTTGGTCACACAGTGACTCACTGCAGGAGCCCGAGGGCACAGAACAGGAACAACAATGCAGCTGCTGCTGTTACTGCTGATAACAGGTCCTGCTACAACTGTGGCGAACCTGGTCACTTCTCTAGGGATTGTCCCAAGAGAAACCAACAAAGGGCTCCAACAGCACGAGGTAGAGCCTTTCAGATAGGAGCAGCTGATGCTCGACAGACCCGAACGTAATCACGGGTACATTTCTCTTATCTGACTTCTATGCATCCATATTATTTGACACTGGTGCAGATCAGAGTTTCATCTCATCCGATTTTGCATGCCATCTTAATTATGTTAAGGAATTGTTAGACTCCCCTTACACTATTGAGATAGCAAACGGCAAACAGATCACAGTAGACACAATACTTAGGAATTGACCACTAACACTTGGTGATCACACATTTTCCATAGACTTGATACCGATGGAGCTGGGCAGTTTCGACATCATTATCGGAATGGATTGGCTATCTCTTAATCGAGTTGAGTTCATCTGTTCTGATAAACTATTACGCATTCCCGTGGAGAACAATGAGATCTTGGAGATTCGTGGAGACCAAGCGAAACGCAGTGTCAAGATAATATCGTGCATGAAGGCTCGTAAGTACCTCAGAAAACAATGTGTTGCATTTTTAGCTCACGTGATCGAGAAAGACAGGAAAACAATCAAGATTCAAGACGTACCCATTGTGAAAGACTATGCGGACGTGTTTCTGGATGAATTACCGGGACTGCCACCCGAGAGATCGGTGCAGTTTCGAATTGATTTGATTCCGGGAGCGACTCCTGTAGCTAAGTCTCCTTATAGACTTGCACCGTCAGAGATGCAGGAGTTGTCCAATCAGTTACAAGAGCTACTCGACAAAGGGTTCATCCGATCGAGCTTTTCCCCTTGGGGAGCTCCGGTTCTTTTTGTGAAAAAGAACGATGGAACTTTCAGGATGTGCATTGATTACCTATAGCTCAATAAAATCACCATTAAGAATCGGTACCCGTTACCGAGGATTGATGATCTGTTTGATCAGTTACAGGGAGCACAGTACTTTTCAAAGATAGACCTGAGATCAGGCTATCATCAGCTCCGGATTCAAGAGGAAGACATACCAAAGACGGCCTTTCGTACCCGATATGGTCACTACGAGTTCATGGTGATGCCATTCGGATTGACGAACGCACCGGCAGTGTTCATGGATTTGATGAACCAGGTGTGTAAGCTGTACTTAGATCAGTTTGTTATCTTCTTCATTCATGATATACTAATTTATTCAAAGAACGAGAAGGAACATGAGCAGCATCTCAAGACAGTTTTGGAGCTTCTGAAAGAAGAACGACTCTATGCCAAATTCTCCAAGTGTGAATTCTGGTTAAGAGAAGTTCAGTTATTGGGTCACGTGATTAACACTGATGGTATTCACGTGGATCCTGCCAAGATTGAAGCAATCAAGAATTGGGATGTGCCTACAACGCCAACAGAGATCAGACCATTTTTAGGATTGGCAGGTTATTACAGAAGGCTCATTTAGAACTTTTCTAAGATAGCCTTGCCTCTCACCAAGCTCACACAGAAGTCTGAACCTTTTGTGTGGACTCATAAACAAGAGGATGCCTTCCAGACACCAAAACAAAGATTGTACAATGCTCCAATCTTAACACTCCCAGAAGGCAATGATGACTTTGTAGTATATTGTGATGCTTCCCATCAGGGACTCGGATGTGTTTTGATGCAACGAGACAAAGTCATTGCTTATGCCTCACGACAGCTGAAGATACATGAGAAGAATTACACAAAACATGACTTGGAACTGGGAGCTGTTGTATTTGCCTTAAAGATTTGGAGACACTACCTGTATGGTACCAAATGCACCATCTTCACAGATCACAAGAGTTTACAGCACATATTTGATCAGAAGGAGCTTATCATGAGACAGAGACGTTGGGTTGAGCTCCTGAACGATTATGATTGTGTGCTCAAATACCATCCGGGCAAAGCAAATGTTGTGGCAGAAGCTTTGAGCCGGAAGGAAAGATTCAAACCCTTACGCGTTCGCGTAATGGGAATGACTGTGCAAACAAGTCTGAGAGATCACATTTTACAAGCACAACAAGAAGCGGTGGCAAGAGACAACCTGAAACGCGAGCTCGATTGTGGAGCCGAGAAACATTTCAAAACAAAACAAGATGGAGTTATCTATAATCTGGAACGTGTCTGGATTCCAGCAGTAGATGAACTTCGAACACTCATACTTGACGAGGCACTCAAGACACGATACCCAATTCATCCTAGTGCCGATAAGATGTACCAAGATTTTAGCTCATTTTATTGGTGGCCAGGCATGAGGAAAGATGTTGCCACTTATGTTGGCAAATGCATCAGATGTGCCAAAGTCAAGGCTGAACACCAGAAGCCTTCGGGTTTGCTAGAACAACCAGAGATACAATAATGGAAGTGGGAACAAATAGCTATGGATTTCATTACCAAGCTACCCCGCACTTCCAGCGGACACGATTCGATTTGGGTAATCATTGATAGATTGACCAAGTCCGCACACTTCTTGCCAATCAGAGACACATACAAGATGGAGAAACTAGCGAGACTATACATCGATGAAATAGTAGTGAGGCACGGGGTGCCATTGTCTATTATTTCACACCGGGACAGTAGATTTACTTCGCGGTTCTGGAAATCATTGCAACAATCCTTAGGGACAAGTGTTAACTTGAGCACTGCTTATCATCCACAAACGGATGGACAAAACGAGCGCACCATTCAAACCCTAGAGGATATGTTGAGGACATGCATTTTAGACTTCGGTGGAAGTTGGGATACTCATCTACCACTCATTGAGTTCTCCTACAATAACAGCAACCACAGCAACATTGGATGTGCTCCGTTCGAAGCACTTTATGGTAGAAAATGTCGGTCTCCAATTTGTTGGACCGAAGTGGGAGACAACAGAATCACTGTGTTACACCACCAGCGCCGCGTGCGGAATCCACGGCGCGGTGACGATCGATGGTTGAATCATGCACGAGTATTGAATAAGAACAACCACAATGCATTACTAGGTTTCAAAATGTTTAGACCATTGTTTAGTTACAGACATTCTATCTATCTATCAAAAGAATAACAACTACAGACCCGAAATATAATTTACAAAATAAGACTTCAAACAAGACAATTAAACAATCAGAATTTAGTGTGTTTCTAATCCATCCTAGCTTGTTTCTTCATCTTGTTCTATCTTAAAACGGTCTCCTTAGTTGTCCCTTAGAATGTCTTAAACCTGATTACCTGAAACACGTGAAAAGTAACTGTCAACTACTAAAGTAGTTGGTGAGCACAATAGGTTTAACAGTTGTAAACATAAATCTGCATTGTAAGGCATATGTAATAAATAGTGAATGAAAATACATGGATGGTTGCAACCCAAACTAACATCAAGTCTGTAAAAGGTGTGCAAACAGTCAAGAGACTGTTTACTAGAAAAGCCAACATATAATTAAGTCCCAAACTACGTTTGGAGTCAGAAAATGTATCAGCAACTTTGATATAACCATAACGTAACCAATTCTGCAGTTAGCTTTCAAAACAAATTTAAAAGCTCACTCCATCTTTGGTCTGTCCAAATGTGTCCGCTTTCCCTTGTTGTGATCACCCAATACTAACGCTAAATGTATATGTAACTTGATGTGTGTATAAGTTTGTTCACAACGATAAACACCATTCTTTTGAATACTTTGATTTGAAACCTTTGGTTGAATGCCTTATTTGATTACCATAATTTGAAAACTTTGCTTGAATACCATGAATTAAAAGCCTTTGATTGAATACCATCATGAAAAACTATTGATTGAATCCCTTGTTTTGAAACCTCTGATTAAATTCTGACAATAGTGTCCTTGTGTAATAATAAGGTTTATAAAATATCCTTTCATCTAAAGCACAAGATTTTAGTAGAAGAGTTTATAAAAATTATTCTTTACAAGTATTAAACATTTATAAAACCTTTATATGTAAAATAGATGTAAAACAGTTTAGTGATCCTTTTATAAAACATTTTAGTAGAACTTGTTAAACAGTTGATAAAACTATTTTAAATGGTTGATAATTCATTTGAAAATAGTTGAGAAATCCCTTGGATTTCTAGAGTGAACCTGTAACATTTGAACAATAGCATAACTCTTGTATATGAAATATGATTTGCATAAAGAATGTTTGATCACGTGTTCCACCCCAAAACAGTTGAAAACAGTAAAAGAGGGGCTAATTTTCTCACATGTCTGCAGTAGACTCTGAACTATAACAAGTAGCAGGTAGCAAACAAGACTTCTAACTGGCTCCTATATCATTGTCATCATATATAGAATATAAGTTTTATGATTGTATAAACTTTGATTTATCGCTTGACTTGTGTTATCATGATCTTGATTAACTCTTGAATAACTTGTTCTCATGTTTAAGAATGTTGTGTGAATTTGAACATCATGATTGAGTCACTTGATCGATAATTGATTCATGAAAAGGATGTGTCATGTTCTTTTATGCACAAACTTGTTATGCATAAAATAACATGTGTTTGTGAATTTGATAAACCTTGTTAAACATGTAGTTTGAAAAGATGTTCGAATTGTTTTAAGTCTTTGGGATTATGACTTGATCTCTTAATTATTTTATGTTATAAACTTAAACCGAATAAGATCAATTCACAATTACTTTAAGTTGTGGGCCAAACATTGGGCCTTGAGCCCATGAAACCATGGTGGGCTTAAACAAAGGCCATGGGCCTCTTAGGTTTGACATGGGCCAATGCGGTTGTTATTGGGCCGGTTAAGTGGATTGCTGGGCCGAATCAAGTATGCCATTTGGGCTATGGATTTTCTCGGCTAGGAAGAGGATGGTCACTGCCTCCATGCAGCGAACCCTGATAAAGTTTTATCAGAAGGTTCGGCCACTAGTCAGCGAACCTTCGAGTCCAATTAAGGTTGGGGTTCGGCTAATGATGTGGTGATCAAGGGTTCGTATGGCTGCAACATAGGTTCGGTGAATGTTTAGCTGATAATGGTTCGTGCATGTTAACACCCACAGGTTCGTGACATGTCTGCTCATGGGTTCGTGTCTATCATTAGGTTCGTCCGAAATGAGATGGGTTCGTTCCAGTCGAGGGTTCGCTACATGGTCTAAGGTTCGGTGGTTACATGCGGCTAGTAGGTTCGCCTAGGTTCACTCCTATGTGATGGGTTCGGCTGTCTCCATGTGCTATCCTAGGTTCGCTCATGATGACTGAAAATAGTTTGGGGGAGCGGCAAGGTTCGTGAGTCATGATGGATGGTTTGGTGCAGGTTCATGAAGTCCCCTAGGGTTCGTTCATCAGGCAGGAAGTGTGACAATTCGACTTTTCGGATTAACACCGTTAACCCCAGAACTAACTGAAATGTCATGAAATTGAACAAAAACAAATTACATGGGTTGAAATTAAACAAAATCAGTCCAAAGATATCACAATTATAAGGATTTAATTGTAATTAGCTTAAAGTATTTAATTTTGACTTCTATAGTCAAAATTCGAACTTATGGACCCAAGTGGAAATCGAAATCGTTTCCAATAATCAACTACAGTTGAATTAAACTATCTTAGATCATTCTATTAAGGTTATAAACATCTAATACATAAGGATTATTGTGGGAATCAAACAAAAACATGATTTTGACTTTAAAAAGTCAAAATCCGTGTATAAAAATGCAAGAAAATTCGGAATTCTCAAAAATTCGAATTGTAACTGAACATTAATCCTCTCTAATCATTATACTAATGATTACCATTAATAATTATCAGTTATAGGACCCAATAACTTTGAATTAAACTTAATTAGTAGTCAAAAAGTCGAAACCGAAGCCGTTAGCCATCAAACCCATGCAATTCGATCACATTCCGCACAATTTTAACTCAATACCCTCTAGTCAGCACTATTAGCTCCTTCTAAATTCAACAATTCGATCGCAGAAGTCTAGAAAGAAGAATTTGGTCGTGGGATTAGCCGAAACTCAAGTCTAAAGTGATCTACTACAATTCGATATCAAACAAGGTAAGAAATCACTCCTACACTTTCTAACATGGCCGACTAAGAGTATTCCCATGTAAATTTTGATTGTTAACATCGGATTATGCAAGATCGAATAACTAGGGTTCATCGTCTTTAACGTTTTGGGGATGTCTGTTTAAATGAATTCGAAATCGAAATTAAACCTTACAGAGAGTTTCGTGACTCTCTGTATATGGATAAACCTTATTCAATTTCTGAAAACTATCACGAATTGTAGGAAACGATTTCTAGGGTTCTTAACATACAATGTTTTGGGGGTTTTCATAAAAATGAGTTTTAGAATCAAATTAAATGATATACACAGTTTCAGAAAGGGCCGATTGACATTAACCCTAAGTTAATTTCATCAAAGCACAACAAATTATGAGGTTTCATATTCTAGGGTTTCTTGATAAAAAAAAATTGGGGGATTTGGTCGGGATGGGTTCAAGAAGCAAATTGAATGGTTCTGTGAGTTTCAGAAAACTCCGAACAATGATAATCCTATATCAATTCGATTTTACATCAACGAATTAAATGATTTCTAATAGTAGGGCTCAAAGCATAAAACGTTTTGGGGTTTTTTGTTATAATGAGCATCAAAATCTAATTGAACATTTCTGATGGGTTCGAAAATCATGTTTAAGTGAACATCCCATCGAATTACAACTTTATGATATTGAATTTGATCGATTTGAATCAATGAAGAATATGGTGGGTTTCGAAACTGATTTGAATGTAAAAATCATATGTTTTTTATGAGCATGATCAATTAAACACACCTATATACTTGATTAGGACAATAGAACCAAAGTCCTAAGGATTGGAGTTCGATCGAGTTCGAATTGGGGCTTAATTGGAACCAAATTGTAACATTTGTGCATATAGTCATGTAGTTGTAAACAGTGTTAGAACAGTGTGTGTACTTGTTCAGTCAGTCAATGTGAATCATGTGTCATTATGTGCTTGTGTGTTAGAATCTTTATCATTTAACAAGTATGTATTATTTAATTACAGTCGATTTCACTAGGCAAGAACAGTAACTTGTTATATCGAAATAGTGGTGGGCAGCGAGAGTGAGCCCTATACATATACTGCGTTCGGTGTAACAGGTTAGTGTTAGTGCGTAGTGTCGAGACGAATAGTATAACAATTAATTAATTCAACAAAGATCGTAATCTGTAAGCGAGACTGAGTATAGTTATGGGTGACGATCCATAATCGTACGAATGTTGAACTTATAATTACGATTAAACGACTTTAAATAATTAATACGATCGGAAAATGTACGCGATTGCGGGTATACACGTAATTTCGAATGTTTAACGATCTGTCAACACACGAAGAGTAAAAATAATTAAATTAATTATTTTATATTTTTACAATTTTGAAACTCATCATTTAAATGAGTTTAACAACTCTTTTATTTTAAAACCGTGTAAAATGCGCGTTACGTTCCGGAAACGCGAACCGAGCGACCGAAACGGACCCGAATACCACCCGGGCTATAAAAGCCTTGAACAAGGCTTAAACCTTCATTTATTACCTCACCAACACTTTCTCTCACTACAAATTCGTTTACCCTCTCTCTCTCTAAGAAAACCCAACTTTAAACGCTCGTATCTCGCTCGTTTCTCAACGGATTTCGGAGTTTTTGGTGTCCACGCGTAGCCCTCAACATTCTCTACAAGATTGTACAAGAAAACAGTGGATTTAACCGGCCAAAATCAAGGTATAATCGAAGGAAGTTTCGGAAAAATAGGGTTTTCATGTGTGTTTTTGTAAAAACCCGATCCAAAGCCGGTTCTAGCCCCTCATTCTTGTTTTCGCACCTTTAGCAAACATCTATGATGTGATTTGAACCTAGATCGTGGCTTAGAATTGAAGTTTTGAAAGAGGCGAAGTTGCAGGTGAACAGGTTCGTGGTGTTCTTGGAGCCGAACCCTAAAAGGTTTCCTGGCCGAACCTTGTTCAGCTCCGGCGAGCCTGTAGCCGAACCTCTGGACTGCGCGAACCTTAGGGCGAACCTTTGCATGGTTCGCTGAGGATCGACGAACCTTCATGCATCATCAACCACAGCCGAAGCCTACATGGTTCGTGAACGTACCAGCCGAACCCTAGTTTCCATGCAAGCCGAACCTTTATGAAGTCACGAACCAGTCGATCATGGAACCTGCCGAACCCTTATGCATGTGAACGAACCATTTAGTGAGACGAACCCTTAGACGTTGAACGAACCATAGAACCATCATGAGCCGAACCTTTGAACACATTATTCTGGACGAACCATTTGGCCATAGGGCCGAACCTTGGCTGGAGCCAAAAGGTTCGCTGCCCAAAGTTGGCAGCCGTAAACCTTCGGCCCAATCCCACCATATCCGGCCCAACTCCACAAAGCAACTTGACCCATAGATGGAACTAAGCCCAATTAAGTTGTACATGACCCAATTGGAATCAAATCGGGTTAATAATGTGTTGGGGTGTTGCAAGGCCTAATTTCATGTTGTTGGGCCAACATCACATCCATTGGACCTAACACCACATTCATTTGGCCCATCGTGAACCTAAGTGGCACATGGACTTGATTCAAGAACCATTGTGGTTACATAGGTTCAAAGCATATTATTGAATCATAACTTGACAATTGTGAATTAATCATTAATGGTTTAAGTGTAACTTAACCGTTCATGGAATTAATTCACAACACAAAGACTTAAACATTTGAACAGCTTTTCACAACTCATGTTAACAAATGGTTTATCAAACACTTAAACAAATGTGAAGCAAGCATGTTGTTGTACAAAAGATCATTACACAAGTTTCTTGAACCCATGATCAATCAAGTAATCAAGTTAAACAAGTTCAAGTGAACACAAGTCAATCAATGAATCAAAGTCTATACAATTATAAATCCTATATCTTATGTATGATTACAATGTTATAGGAAACAATTAGAAGTCCTGTTTGCTACTTGCTATCTGTTTTAGTTCAGAGTCTACTGCAGACAGGTGAGAACTTTAGCCCCTCTTTTACTGTTTTATAACTGTTTTGGGGTGGAACACGTGATCAAAACCGCTATTTCAATCTTGTTTCATTGCACAGTTTATGTGTATTCATAAACATTACAGGTTTATCTTATGAATCCAAGTGATTCTTCAACTGTTTAAGGAAATTGTCAACTGTTTTAAAGGAATTATTCACTATTAAACCCTTATTACTAAAAAGGATTTTAAAATGTTTTCTTGAAATGTTTTATAACAGTTTTACTCAAATGTTCTTTTAAAGGATAAACATTTTTAAATAAATGATTTCATAAACTCTTTCTTTTGTTAAAAACCTTGTTGTTACACAAGGTCACTATATCATGGTATTCAAAGCAAGTGGTTCATTTTGTGGTATTCAAATCAAGTGGTTCATTTTGTGGTATTCAAATCAAATGGCTCATTTCATGGTATTCAAATCATATGGTTCATATCATGGTAAGCAAATCAAGGGATTCATTTTCATGTTACATAAACAAAGGATTCAACTCGTGGAGTTAAATCCAGGTTTTCAATAAGACATTAACACATCCGGTTAAAGTAAGATTCAGAAAACATGGTGTCTATTGTTGTAAACAAACTTGTAAAAGCATCAAGTATCATATTCATTAGCGTTAGTACTGGGTGATCACAACAAGGGAAAGCGGACACATTGTTTCTTATCCAGGATGGAGTTAGCTTTTAAATTTGTTTTAAAAGCTAACTGTAGGTCTGGTGTCATTGTTTTCTTATCCAGGATGGAGTTGGCTTTTAAATTTATTTTAAAAGCCAACTGCAGGTCTGGTGTCATATGGTTATCAAAACTGCTGACGTATTATCTAACTCCAAACGTGGTTTGGGACTTGATATTATTGGCTTTCGTGCGAACAGTGATTGGACTGTTTACACTCATTTTCTCACTTGATGTTAGTTTGGGTTACAGCTCATCCGTGTGAATCTTATGATGCTTTAACTTACCTATGTCTTATATCATATAACTCATGTTTACAAATGTTTAAACCTATTGTTCTCACCAACTACGTCTGTAGTTGACAGTTACTTTTCACGTGTTTCAGGTAATCAGGTTTAAGACATTTCAGAGACAACTAAGGAGACCATTCTAAGATAGAACAAGATGAAGAAACATGCTAGGATGGATTAGAAACACACTAAATCCTGATTGTTTAATTGTCTTGTTTGAAGTCTTATTTTGTAACCATATTTTGGGTCTGTAGTTGTCTTACTTTTGGTAGATAGTTGTCTGTAACTAAACAATTGTCTTAACATTATGAAACATAGTAATCCATTGTGGTTGTTCTTATTCAATACTTGTGCATGATTCAACTGATCATACGTCACCGCGCCGTGGATTCCGCACGCGGCGCAGGGGTGTGACAGGTTGGTATCAGAGCCAAGGTTGTAGAGAACTAGGAAAAACCCAATGTTTAATGACCTAGACTATAACCTAAGCTACCCAATAGGACTAAGTGCTATAGACTTGAGGATACTTAGGATCTAAGTAACTTAAGTGAGCATTAAGTCTACATTAAGCTTGAAAGATCTTAGGGACATTTTACTAAGATTAGACATCGAGTCAAAGAATTTGAATCGGACTTCTATAATTTTAGAAACCGAATTAAATTCTCACACATATGCATTTAAGGATTTCAGAGGCAAGGATCTGTATTCTTAGTGTCCTTGATCTGAAATTCTCACACATAGATCATTATAGAAATTCAGAGGCAAAGATTTGTAGTTTCAGTATCTTTGATATGAATTTCTTGTCATATTCATTATGGGATTTAGAAGCAAAGATTTTTATCTTTGATCTAAAGTCCTTGTCATATTCATTATGGGATTTAGAGGCAAAGATTGTTATCTTTGATCTAAAGTCCTTGTCATATTCATTATGGGATTTAGAGGCAAAGATTGTTATCTTTGATCTAAAGTCCTTGTCACATTCAGTATAGGAATTCAAAGGTCAAGATCTATTAATTTAGATTCTTGATTTGAAATCCTTGTCATATTCACTATAGGAATTCAAAGGTCAAGATCTATTAATTTAGAATCTTGATTTGAAATCCTTGTCATTGTTATCATTGTTATCATTATCAGGTGTTCATCATCATAGGAACTTTATAACTTAGAATCTGTGTAACAGTATTCTTTAGTTGAAGTTCTCACAAGAGATCATTATACTCGATATTGTAGGTATTGAGAACCTAGGTTAATTAACCTAGGACACATATACAGAAACCTAAGGTTTTAATTTCAAAGTAAATTAAGAACCATGGTTTACATAATCATAATCATAGTCACAGAACAAGAGAAATCATGAAACAATCATAATCAATCAACAGTTGGAATCTTAGCCCCAAATATAGACGACAGATTAACGCTGATGTGTTGAGGTAAGTGGTGGGTCGGTGAGAGCTTACCCTATATATAAGCTTATTTCAGTATGTTAGGGGGAATCCGGCGTTTGTATTTGGAGTGAGGATTCGGGGTCAACTGGACACATGGATCATTAGTCAAACACATGGGATACAAACATTTGGGAAACAATCATTGGTGAATCAAATCATAGTGGAATTCAAACTTGGATGAACCAGACATTATGGTGAATCACTCAAGTTGTGAACATTCCTTCAATGTAAATCTTAAGTGAAATTCTTAAGTGATTACATCATTGGTACTTACTAACATAGATTAACGGGAAAGTGTAGAACACACGTATGATTTAGTTCTACATGTTAACAACTGTTAGTAGGTGCACGCATAACATAATCATAGTTCAATCATGGAATCAATCATAGTTCAAGTTGATCAAAGATCATGAGATTCTTAATCAATGGAACACACTTGGAAATCAGTACAAACGTGATGCCAAATGCTAGCAAGGGCATGATCGTGGTATATCGAAACGGTGGTGGGCAGCGAGAGTGAGCCCTATATATAAGCTGTTTTCGGTATATCGGGAAAGTGTCAGTGTGTAGATTTGGTGGTGAGATCATGAGACATCGTACATATTCACATGATAAGTATGCAAATAAGTTGATAACTTATACGTGTACTGGATCATATTACAATTGAATGATAATACTAGTAGTATGGATATATTACTGACCTTATCATGAAAATTCAATTGTATCCTTTCTCATTACTGACCCACTTGTGGCTTCTATTCGTAGAATGCCTCCCCGACGTGATCCTAACGGAGGGGGTTCAACAAGTGGCAACGACGATGAGATCAACAAGATTGCTCGAGCTATCGCGGTTCATATGCGGGATGTGATCCCGGGTATGGTCACTGATATTACACAGAATCTTCGGGGAAGTACCGGTGATTCTGCACACAACTCAAATGCCACTAACACTGGAACTGCTAACTTTACTTTCAAGCAGTTCAACGATGCTAAACCTCCTAAGTACTCTGGTACCGAGGGAGCTACCGGCCTACTGCAATGGCTGGAAAGCATTGAAGACATTCTCGACTTCACTGGATGTCCTGAGAATCTGAAGGTCAAGATGGCCTCAAGCGCTTTTCACAAAGGCGCGCTCACCTGGTGGAATTCTGAGAAGAACACCAGAGGACGTGAAGTTGCTCTAGCTTTACCATGGGACGGATTCAAGAACTTACTTGTGGAAAAGTTTTGTCCACGTCATGAACTGAAGAAACTGGAGGTGGAGATGTGGAATCTGGTGCAAGATAGTGGAGAGAACACAAAGTATACAACTCGATTCCATGAGTTGTGCATTCTGGTACCCCATTTGGTTACTCCTCTATCCCGCAGGATAGAGAAGTACATTGAAGGTCTACCCTTAGTAGTTAGGGGAACTGTCATGGGTAATAACCCTACTACTCTGGAGGCGGCAATCCAACTTGGTGCTACTCTTACTGAAGAGTATGTGAAGTCTGGAGTGCTCACCCGAAAGGGGTTTAAGAGAGCTCAGATTGAAGAAGGCAAGAAGCCTGAGCAGCACCATCACAAGAAGAAGAAGCAAAAGACAATCAAGAACTTTGCAGCGTTGACTGCAGCTGCACCTACTCACGCTACACCTATCACCGCTATGCCACAACCTGCTAATGTTAGAAAGCCTTATACTGGCCAGTTTCCACTTTGCACCAGATGCCAAAACCATCATCTACCCACTATTCCATGCAGAAAGTGTCTCAAGTGTGGGCGTATGGGACACTTGGCGGCTACATGCCGATCTGCTCATCTTGCTGCTGCAACAACTGCTACCATGACTCCTATTGCTACAGGTGGAAGGGCCTGTTATAATTGTGGAGCAGAGGGACACTTCAGAAATCAGTGTCCAAAACTCAACAACAATACTGCTGCTGCTCGTGCTTTCGTTATTGGAACTGCTGAAGCACGCGAGGAGCCGGCAGTCATCACGGGTACATTTCTTATCAATGATCATTATGTTCCTATCATATTTGATACTGGTGCCGATAAAAGTTTTATCTCTACTCATACTGCTTCTTTGCTTAATATGCAACTATCCACACTTACTGCTCCCTATACTGTAGAAGTAGCGAATGGTAAGACCATAGTGGTAGATTCCATAATTCATGCTTGTGAGCTAAGATTAAATGACCATCTCTTTTCCATCGATCTCATCCCTATGACTCTCGGAAGCTTCGAAGTAGTGGTAGGAATGGATTGGTTATCTAAGAATAATGCTGAAATCGTATGCTCGGAGAAACTCATTCGGATTCCCCTACCGTCTGGCGAAACGATGATAGTCTACGGTGAGAAACCCTGCCGCGGTTTGAAGATTGTATCGTGCATCAAGGCGAGGAAGTATCTGAAGAAGAAATATTATGCATTCTTAGCTCACGTGGTGGAAAAGAAACCTGACAAGAAAGCAGTTGGAGATGTACCGGTCATCAAAGATTATCCAGATGTATTTCCAGAAGATTTGCCTGGACTACCACCAGTCCGACAAGTGGAGTTTAGAATTGATCTCGTCCCTGGAGCAAACCCAGTGGCGAAATCACCGTATCGATTAGCACCATCTGAGATGCAGGAACTGTCTAGTCAGCTTCAGGAACTTTTAGACAAAGGTTTCATAAGACCGAGTTTCTCTCCATGGGGAGCTCCGGTTCTCTTTGTCAAAAAGAAAGACGGTTCATTTCGTATGTGTATCGATTATCGTGAGTTGAACAAGTTGACAATCAAGAATAGATATCCTCTGCCCAGGATCGATGATCTGTTTGATCAATTACAGGGAGCAACTTGCTTTTCTAAGATTGATTTACGATCTGGGTATCATCAGTTGAGAGTAAATGATGAGGATATACCAAAGACTGCATTTAGGACTCGGTATGGACACTATGAGTTTGTGGTTATGCCATTTGGGCTGACCAATGCACCCGCAGTGTTCATGGACTTGATGAATCGAGTCTGCAGGCCATACTTGGATCAGTTTGTTATTGTCTTCATTGATGATATACTGATTTATTCCAAGTCAGAACAAGAACACGAGGATCATTTGAGGAAAGTCTTAGAGTTACTAAGAACTGAACGACTATATGCTAAATTCTCAAAATGTGAATTTTGGCTAAAGGAGGTTCACTTCTTAGGACATGTCATAAACAAGGATGGGATACATGTAGATCCGGCGAAGATTGAGGCGATTAAGAACTGGACTACCCCATCTACTCCAACAGAGATTCGTTCATTTCTGGGTTTGGCAGGTTATTACAGAAGATTCATTGCAAACTTCTCTAAGATAGCCTTGCCACTTACCACATTAACTCAGAAAAGTCAAGCGTTTATATGGGGACAGAAACAGGAAGATGCATTTCAACTTCTTAAACAGAAGTTATGCAACTCCCCTATCCTTAGTCTTCCAGAAGGCAGTGATGATTTCATTGTCTACTGTGATGCTTCAAACCTTGGTCTTGGTTGTGTACTTATGCAACGGGACAAGGTCATTGCTTATGCTTCAAGACAACTTAAGGTTCACGAGAAGAATTACACTACTCATGACCTTGAGTTAGGGGCGGTGGTCTTTGCATTGAAGATTTGGAGACACTACCTTTATGGTACTAAATGTGTCATCTATACAGACCACAAGAGCCTACAGCACATTCTCAATCAGAAAGAACTCAACATGAGACAACGACGTTGGGTTGAGCTTCTAACTGATTACGACTGCGAGATTCGTTACCATCCGGGTAAAGCCAATGTGGTGGCGGATGCTCTTAGTCGCAAGGAACCAGTCAAACCAATTCGTGTAAGAGCCATGGAGATCAACACACAGCCAAACTTGAAAGACTTGATTCGTATTGCACAACAACAAGTAGTAACAAACAATCAACTCAAGACAGACTTGGATTGTGGTATTGAGAAGAAACTAGAACCTCGAGCTGATGGGGTGTTATATCTCAACGGCCGCATTTGGATTCCAAAGTCTGAAGAATTGCGCACACTCATCTGTGATGAGGCTCATAAGTCGCGATACTCAGTTCATCCTGGAGCCGACAAGATGTATCAGGACTTGAGGACATCTTACTGGTGGCCGGGGATGAAGAAAGACATAGCACTATACGTGGGAAAATGTCTTACATGTTCAAAAGTCAAAGCAGAACATCAAAAGCCTTCGGGACTTCTGCAGCAACCTGAAATTCCTCAATGGAAACGGGAGCAAATTTCCATGGATTTCATAACAAAGTTGCCGAGAACTCCGCGAGGTTTCGATTCGATTTGGGTGATCGTTGATCGACTCACCAAATCTGCTCACTTTCTCCCTATCCGAGAGGATTACAAGATGGAGAAGTTATCCACATTGTACATCAACGAAATCATTGCACGTCATGGTACTCCAACATCAATCATATCTGACCGTGATAGTCGTTTTACTTCTCGCTTCTGGCAATCATTGCAAAAGGCTTTGGGAACGCGTGTTAATCTTAGCACGGCGTATCATCCTCAAACCGACGGCCAAAGCGAAAGGACTATCCAAACACTTGAGGACATGCTCCGTTCTTGTGTCATTGACTTCGGTGGAAGTTGGGACACTCATCTACCACTCATTGAGTTTTCATATAACAATAGCTACCATACAAGCATCCAATGTGCACCATTCGAAGCTTTATATGGTAGAAAGTGCCGATCACCGGTCTGTTGGACCGAGATTGGTGACTCACAGGTCGTAGGACCAGAACTCATTCAGGAAACATCAGACAAAATCACAATCATTCAGTCAAGGCTTAAGGCCGCACGAGATCGGCAGAAGAGTTATGCTGATCGACGTCGGAAACCGCTTGATTTTCAAGTCGGTGACCGAGTCTTACTCAAAGTTTCTCCCTGGAAAGGCGTTGTCCGATTCGGGAAGAAAGGGAAACTTGCACCAAGGTACGTTGGACCTTTTGAGATCCTGGAACGGATTGGTCCCGTAGCCTACAAACTCAAACTTCCAGTGGAGCTAAGCAATGTTCATGATACTTTTCATGTATCGAATCTTAAGAAATGCTTGGCGGATCATGATGTTCAGATTCCACTGGAAGACATACAGATTCAGAATAACATGCAATTCATAGAACGTCCAGTTGAGATCATGGATCATGGGGTCAAGAAACTTAAACGCAGCCGTATCCCGATCGTGAAAGTGCGATGGGAAGGCAAACGCGGTGCTGAGTTCACCTGGGAACGTGAAGACCAGATGAAGCTTAAGTACCCTCATCTTTTTACAGTATCTTCGGCTAGTTAATTTCGGGACGAAATTCCCTTAACTAGGGGAGACTGTAACATTTGTGCATATAGTCATGTAGTTGTAAACAGTGTTAGAACAGTGTGTGTACTTGTTCAGTCAGTCAATGTGAATCATGTGTCCTTATGTGCTTGTGTGTTAGAATCTTTATCATTTAACAAGTATGTATTATTTAATTACAGTCGATTTCACTAGGCAAGAACAGTAACTTGTTATATCGAAACAGTGGTGGGCAGCGAGAGTGAGCCCTATACATATACTGCGTTCGGTGTAACAGGTTAGTGTTAGTGCGTAGTGTCGAGACGAATAGTATAACAATTAATTAATTCAACAAAGATCGTAATCTGTAAGCGAGACTGAGCATAGTTATGGGTGACGATCCATAATCGTACGAATGTTGAACTTATAATTACGATTAAACGACTTTAAATAATTAATACGATCGGAAAATGTACGCGATTGCGGGTATACACGTAATTTCGAATGTTTAACGATCTGTCAACACACGAAGAGTAAAAATAATTAAATTAATTATTTTATATTTTTACAATTTTGAAACTCATCATTTAAATGAGTTTAACAACTCTTTTATTTTAAAACCGTGTAAAATGCGCGTTACGTTCCGGAAACGCGAACCGAGCGACCGAAACGGACCCGAATACCACCCGGGCTATAAAAGCCTTGAACAAGGCTTAAACCTTCATTTATTACCTCACCAACACTTTCTCTCACTACAAATTCGTTTACCCTCTCTCTCTCTAAGAAAACCCAACTTTAAACGCTCGTATCTCGCTCGTTTCTCAACGGATTTCGGAGTTTTTGGTGTCCACGCGTAGCCCTCAACATTCTCTACAAGATTGTACAAGAAAACAGTGGATTTAACCGGCCAAAATCAAGGTATAATCGAAGGAAGTTTCGGAAAAATAGGGTTTTCATGTGTGTTTTTGTAAAAACCCGATCCAAAGCCGGTTCTAGCCCCTCATTCTTGTTTTCGCACCTTTAGCAAACATCTATGATGTGATTTGAACCTAGATCGTGGCTTAGAATTGAAGTTTTGAAAGAGGCGAAGTTGCAGGTGAACAGGTTCGTGGTGTTCTTGGAGCCGAACCCTAAAAGGTTTCCTGGCCGAACCTTGTTCAGCTCCGGCGAGCCTGTAGCCGAACCTCTGGACTGCGCGAACCTTAGGGCGAACCTTTGCAGGGTTCGCTGAGGATCGACGAACCTTCATGCATCATCAACCACAGCCGAAGCCTACATGGTTCGTGAACGTACCAGCCGAACCCTAGTTTCCATGCAAGCCGAACCTTTATGAAGTCACGAACCAGTCGATCATGGAACCTGCCGAAACCTTATGCATGTGAACGAACCATTTAGTGAGACGAACCCTTAGACGTTGAACGAACCATAGAACCATCATGAGCCGAACCTTTGAACACATTATTCTAGACGAACCATTTGGCCATAGGGCCGAACCTTGGCTGGAGCCAAAAGGTTCGCTGCCCAAAGTTGGCAGCCGTAAACCTTCGGCCCAATCCCACCATATCCGGCCCAACTCCACAAAGCAACTTGACCCATAGATGGAACTAAGCCCAATTAAGTTGTACATGACCCAATTGGAATCAAATCGGGTTAATAATGTGTTGGGGTGTTGCAAGGCCTAATTTCATGTTGTTGGGCCAACATCACATCCATTGGGCCTAACACCACATTCATTTGGCCCATCGTGAACCTAAGTGGCACATGGACTTGATTCAAGAACCATTATGGTTACATAGGTTCAAAGCATATTATTGAATCATAACTTGACAATTGTGAATTAATCATTAATGGTTTAAGTGTAACTTAACCGTTCATGGAATTAATTCACAACACAAAGACTTAAACATTTGAACAGCTTTTCACAACTCATGTTAACAAATGGTTTATCAAACACTTAAACAAATGTGAAGCAAGCATGTTGTTGTACAAAAGATCATTACACAAGTTTCTTGAACCCATGATCAATCAAGTAATCAAGTTAAACAAGTTCAAGTGAACACAAGTCAATCAATGAATCAAAGTCTATACAATTATAAATCCTATATCTTATGTATGATTACAATGTTATAGGAAACAATTAGAAGTCCTGTTTGCTACTTGCTATCTGTTTTAGTTCAGAGTCTACTGCAGACAGGTGAGAACTTTAGCCCCTCTTTTACTGTTTTATAACTGTTTTGGGGTGGAACACGTGATCAAAACCGCTATTTCAATCTTGTTTCATTGCACAGTTTATGTGTATTCATAAACATTACAGGTTTATCTTATGAATCCAAGTGATTCTTCAACTGTTTAAGGAAATTGTCAACTGTTTTAAAGGAATTATTCACTATTAAACCCTTATTACTAAAAAGGATTTTAAAATGTTTTCTTGAAATGTTTTATAACAGTTTTACTCAAATGTTCTTTTAAAGGATAAACATTTTTAAATAAATGATTTCATAAACTCTTTCTTTTGTTAAAAACCTTGTTGTTACACAAGGTCACTATATCATGGTATTCAAAGCAAGTGGTTCATTTTGTGGTATTCAAATCAAGTGGTTCATTTTGTGGTATTCAAATCAAATGGTTCATTTCATGGTATTCAAATCATATGGTTCATATCATGGTAAGCAAATCAAGGGATTCATTTTCATGTTACATAAACAAAGGATTCAACTCGTGGAGTTAAATCCAGGTTTTCAATAAGACATTAACACATCCGGTTAAAGTAAGATTCAGAAAACATGGTGTCTATTGTTGTAAACAAACTTGTAAAAGCATCAAGTATCATATTCATTAGCGTTAGTACTGGGTGATCACAACAAGGGAAAGCGGACACATTGTTTCTTATCCAGGATGGAGTTAGCTTTTAAATTTGTTTTAAAAGCTAACTGTAGGTCTGGTGTCATTGTTTTCTTATCCAGGATGGAGTTGGCTTTTAAATTTATTTTAAAAGCCAACTGCAGGTCTGGTGTCATATGGTTATCAAAACTGCTGACGTATTATCTAACTCCAAACGTGGTTTGGGACTTGATATTATTGGCTTTCGTGCGAACAGTGATTGGACTGTTTACACTCATTTTCTTACTTGATGTTAGTTTGGGTTACAGCTCATCCGTGTGAATCTTATGATGATTTAACTTTCCTATGTCTTATATCATATAACTCATGTTTACAAATGTTTAAACCTATTGTTCTCACCAACTACGTCTGTAGTTGACAGTTACTTTTCACGTGTTTCAGGTAATCAGGTTTAAGACATTTCAGAGACAACTAAGGAGACCATTCTAAGATAGAACAAGATGACGAAACATGCTAGGATGGATTAGAAACACACTAAATCCTGATTGTTTAATTGTCTTGTTTGAAGTCTTATTTTGTAACCATATTTTGGGTCTGTAGTTGTCTTACTTTTGGTAGATAGTTGTATGTAACTAAACAATTGTCTTAACATTATGAAACATAGTAATCCATTGTGGTTGTTCTTATTCAATACTTGTGCATGATTCAACTGATCATACGTCACCGCGCCGTGGATTCCGCACGCGGCGCAGGGGTGTGACACAAATGGTTCGGTTAAGATTAAATCAAAGGGGAACCCGACCATTAGTGATTAAAACCATTTGAAAGGAATCCTATTAATGAATGTGGGCACAGATGAGATGATGAGGAGGGTGTGTTAGGAGGTAGAGGTCACGGGTTCGAACCCGGCCTTTACTAGTTTTTTGGATTTAAACCATTTTTAGTATTTTGATCATAACTCGCTCGTTTTAACTCTGTTTCGATTCGTTCAAGTTGCGTACCAGAATTTCATCCCGAACATAATAAAATAATAAAATTCATATTTTAAACTGAGAACGTAATCACGTATAATTTTGTTTAATTAAATAAAATCATAAACGATTATATGATTTATTTAAACGATTTTAAAGTCATGTGTACTTACATATGCACAATTCTAACAATCTAACATACGTGTGTTGACACGTATGTGAATTCAAACACAAAACGATATTCCGAATAACACAACGTTATTGTTTAAAAACAGATTCTTCGTAGAGGATTATCTACGCAACTGCACGTGTGTTTGATCATTCTATTCACAATCAAAGGTGCGTACACGGCCCCTTTTCTTATTTTATTGTTTTGGGGGAGAAAACATGTGCAAACAAAGATTTTAGATGCATATCACTTGCATGAGTAAGTTGTTTACATTAAGTGCGAACATAGCATTTCAAGTCCTTACATTTCGAACCGTTTAGTTTGCCGTAGTGCAAACCGTGGTACTTGGAAATAGATATATTAGGTTTGACAAACCTCACTTGGTAGATGGGATCTACGCAAGTGCTTGACTAGACAATTCACATTACTATTGTTTGTGCGAGACAATAGTGGAAAGGCAACCAACATTCAAACAGTCAGCTTCGGTCTCGACCGCTTATGTAAATAGTACAAATGACCAGTTATCATGACTATGCATGTGTGATTATGTTATCTGCAATCATTTCATTTCAAACAGTTGTTTCAAGCATTTGTGAATACTTAAACCTGTGTATGCACCAACCTTTGTGTTGACTTGATTTACATGTTTTCTCAGGTCGTTAAGGTACAAGATCAAGCAATCATGGACTAGGAGATTGAGTCGCATGCATATTTTACATTTCTGTTATTTGGATTTGAATAATTGAGACTTTGCTTTGTATTTTACAGTTTTCAAACCATTATGTTTGCTTTTGTTTTCAAAACGCTTCCGCAACGTTAGAACTTTGATATTACAGTTTTAGACCAAAGTATGTTTTGAAAATCATATAGAGGTCTTGGTTATGTCTAACGATCTGAGATCCTGGTTTGTCACGTCCCAAACGGTATGATTCCGTTAGTTGAAATTTGGGGGTGTGACAGGAAGGGTTCGGGAGTGGTTCTACACAGGTTCGGTGGACAGGTGAGGTTCGCCGGGTTGGGTTCGTGACTTGATGCATGAAGGTTCGGCCCCGTAGGGTTCGGCCATGAACCACAGGTTCAGCTCTAAGCTGCTGGAATCGGGCATCATCCCATGAACCTGTCATCATTACTTCCATTCAACCTCAGTCCTTTAATCCAACCGTTCCCATGCTATAAAAACACGTAGACACCTCCTCGAAGTGTTGTTAGTTCGACTAAAATGGCTTAGAACCGGTTAGAACTTTGGTTTAGACAAACACATACAAAAACCCTATCTTTCAGAATATTCTTGGCTTTATACCTCGTTTTTGGTCGGCTAAAACTTCAGATCCTTTGTCCTTCCGTGTAGGGAATGTCAAGAGCTTCGCGTACAAAAACCCTATCTTTCAGAATATTCATGGCTTTTTACCTCGTTTTTGGTCGGCTAAAACTTCAGATCCTTTGTCCTTCCGTGTAGGGAATGTCAAGAGCTTCGCGTAGGTTCAAGAATCATCCATTTTCGTCAAGAAACAAAGAAGATATGAAGATTTTTGTGATGTTTTCTAGTGTGAGAAAGTGGAAACCGAAAATCTTAGAGAGAGAGAGGGTTGGGCTGCAATAAATGAGGAGGAACACCCTCATTTGGTGTTTACATACCCTCAGGGTATTCGGGTTCGTTTCGGTTGCTCGGTTTGCGTTTTCGTCGCATTTCCGGAAATTTTACGCGCTTTAAATAAAAGAGTTATTATTCTCATCATTTTGATGTGTTTCAAAATTGTAAAAATGTAAAATAATTTATTTTACTTATTTTTACATTTCGTTCGTTGTCAGACCGTTAAACGATTACAATTACGTGTATACCCGCAATCGCGTACGTTTTTCGATCGTATTATTTGTTTATTGCCGTTTACTCGTAATTATAAGTTCGACATTCGTATCATTATGGATCATCACCCATAACTATACTCAGTCTCGCTTACGCATTACGATTTTGTTTGATTAATTGATTGTCATACTATTCGTCATAACACTACGCACTAACACTATCCCATTAACCGAACGCAGTATATGTATAGGGCATACCCCAGAGTCCAGCTACCTGCCTTATCTGACGCCATCCCACCACTGTTTCGATATAATACGATATTGTTCTTGCTTAGCGTAATCGAGTGTAAATAAATAATACATACTTGTTCCTGATTAAATAATTCCTATAACACACAAACACAAACATGAACACTTGAATCCCATTGAAAATACTGAATCAACTACACCTTGTACTAACACTGTTTATGACTACCATGACTGAATGCACAAATGTTACAGTCTCCCCTAGTTAAGGGAATTTCGTCCTGAAATTAACTAGCCGAAGGTACTGTAAAAAGATGAGGGTACTTAAGCTTCGTCTGGTCTTCACGTTCCCAGGTGAACTCAGCACCACGTTTGCCCTCCCATCGTACCTTTACGATCGGGATACGGCTACGTTTAACTTTCTTGACTCCATGATCCATGATTTCGACTGGACGTTCTATGAATTGCATGTTGTTTTGAACCTGAATGTCTTCCAATGGAATCTGAACATCATGCTCCGCCAAGCATTTCTTAAGATTTGATACATGAAACGTATCTTGAACATTGCTTAGCTCCACTGGAAGTTTGAGTTTGTAGGCTACAGGACCAATTCGTTCCAGGATCTCAAAAGGTCCAACGTACCTTGGTGCAAGTTTCCCTTTCTTCCCGAATCGGAAAACGCCTTTCCAGGGAGAAACCTTGAGTAAGACTCGATCACCAACTTGAAACTCAAGCGGTTTCCGACGTCAATCGGCATAACTCTTTTGTTGATCTCTTGCGGCCTTAAGCCTTGATTGAATGATTTTGACCTTGTCAGTTGTTTCTTGAATGAGTTCAGGCCCTTCGACCTGTGAGTCACCAACCTCGGTCCAACAGACCGGTGATTGGCACTTTCTACCATATAAAGCTTCGAATGGTGCACATTGAATGCTTGTATGGTAACTGTTGTTGTACGAAAACTCGATGAGTGGAAGATTAGTATCCCAACTCCCACCGAAGTCTATCACACAAGAACGAAGCATGTCCTCGAGTGTTTGGATAGTCCTTTCGCTTTAACCGTCGGTTTGAGGATGATACGCCGTGCTAAGATTAACACGCGTTCCCAAAGCCTTTTGCAATGATTGCCAAAAGCGAGAAGTGAAACGACTATCACGATCAGAAATGATTGATGTTGGAGTACCATGACGAGCGATGATTTCGTTGATGTACAATGTGGATAACTTCTCCATCTTGTAATCCTCTCGGATGGGGAGAAAATGAGCAGATTTGGTGAGTCGGTCGACGATCGCCCAAATTGAATCGTAACCTCGCGGAGTTCTCGGCAACTTAGTTATGAAATCCATGGAAATTTGTGCCCATTTCCATTGAGAAATTTCAGGTTGCTGCAGAAGTCCTGAAGGCTTTTGATGTTCTGCTTTGACTCTGGAACATGTTAGACATTTCCCCACATATAGTGCTATGTCTTTCTTCATTCCCGGCCACCAGAAAGATGCCCGCAAGTCTTGGTACATCTTATCTGCTCCAGGATGAACTGAGTATCGCGACTTATGAGCCTCATCACAGATGAGTGTGCGCAATTCTTCTGACTTTGGAATCCAAATGCGGTCGTTGAGATATAACACACCATCAGATCAAGGTTCTAGTTTCTTCTCAATTCCGCAGTCTAGGTCTGTTTTCAGCTGATTGTCTGCCACCACTTGTTGTTGTGCAATACGAATCAAGTCTTTCAAGTTTGGCTGTGTGTTGATCTCCATGGCTCTTATCCAAATTGGCTTGACTGGTTCCTTACGACTAAGAGAATCCGCTACCACATTGGCCTTACCCGGATGGTAACGAATCTTGCAGTCATAATCAGTTAGAAGTTCAACCCAACGCCGTTGTCTCATGTTGAGTTCTTTCTGATTGAGAATGTGTTACAGGCTCTTGTGGTCTGTATAGATGACACATTTAGTCCCATAAAGGTAGTGTCTCCAAATCTTCAATGCAAAGACCACAGCCCCTAACTCAAGGTCATGAGTAGTATAATTCTTCTCGTGAACCTTAAGCTGTCTTGAAGCATATGCAATCACCTTTTCCCGTTGCATAAGTACACAACCGAGTCCAAGGTTTGAAGCATCACAGTAGACAATAAAAGCATCACTGCCTTCTGGAAGACTAAGAATAAGGGAGTTGCATAATTTCAGTTTAAGAAGTTGGAATGCATCTTCTTTTTTCTGTCCCCATATAAACGCTTGACTTTTCTGGGTCAAAGTGGTAAGTGGCAAGGCTATCTTTGAAAAGTTCGCAATGAACCTCCAGTAATAACCTGCCAAACCCAGAAATGAACGAATCTCTGTTGGAGTAGATGGGGTAGTCCAGTTCTTAATAGCCTCAATCTTTGCTCGATCTAAGTGAATCCCATCATTGTTTATGACATGCCCTAAGAAGTGAACCTCTTTTAGCCAAAATTCACACTTTGAAAATTTAGCATAAAGCTGCTCCTCTCTTAGTAACTCCAAAACTTTCCTCAAATGATCCTCATGCTCTTGTTCAGTCTTTGAATAGATCAATATATCATCAATAAAGACGATAACAAACTGATCTAAGTATGGCCTGCAGCTCGATTCATCAAGTCCATGAACACTGCCGGTGCATTGGTCAGTCCAAATGGCATAACCACGAACTCGTAGTGTCCATATCGAGTCCTAAACGCAGTCTTTGGTATATCCTCATCATTTACTCGTAACTGATGATACCTGGATCGTAGATCAATTTTAGAAAAGCAAGTCGCTCCCTGTAATTGATCAAACAGATCATCGATCCTAGGTAGAGGATATTTGTTCTTAACTGTCAACTTGTTTAACTCACGATAATCGATGCACATACGAAATGAACCGTCCTTATTCTTGACAAAGAGAACCGGAGCTCCCCAAGGAGAGAAACTCGGTCTTATGAAACCTTTGTCTAGAAGCTCTTGGAGTTGACTAGACAGTTCTTGCATCTCAGACGGTGCTAATCGATATGGTGACTTCGCCACTGGGTTTGCTCCAGGGACGAGATCGATTCTAAACTCCACTTGCCTGATCGGTGGTAATCCAGGCAAGTCTTCTGGAAATACATCAGGATAATCTCTGATTACTGGAACGTCTGCAAATGCTTTCTATTCAGGTTTCTTTTCTACCACATGCGCCAGGAATGCATAGTATTTCTTCTTCAGATACTTCCTAGCCTTGATGCATGACACCATCTTCAATCCGCGGCAGGGTTTCTCGCCGTAAACTCTCATCGTTTCGCCGGACGGTAGAGGAATCCGAATAAGTTTCTCCGAACATACAATTTTGACATTGTTTTTGGACAACCAATCCATTCCTATCACAAATTCGAAGCTTCCGAGTGTCATAGGAATAAGATCGATGAGGAAAACATGGTCGTTTAATCTTAATTCACAACCATGTATTATGGAATCCACAATTATGGTCTTACCATTTGCTGCTTCTACAGTGTAGGGAGCTGAAAGTATAGATGGTTGTATGTTAAACAAAGAAGCTGTATGAGCGGAGACAAAACTTTTATCATCACCAGTATCAAATATGATAGAAACGTAATGACCATTAATGAGAAATGTACCCGTGACGATTGCCGGCTCCTCGCGTGCTTCGGTAGCTCCGATAACAAAGGCACGAGCAGTAGCAGTTGTGTTGTTAAGACGGGGACATTGATTTCTTAAGTGTCCCTCTGCTCAACAGTTATAACAGGCTTTTCCACCTGTAGTAGTAGGAGTAGTGGTAGCAGTGGTAGCAGCAGCAAGATGAGTAGCTCGACATGTAGCTGCCAAGTGTCCCATCCGTCCACACTTGAGACATTTTCTGCATGGGGTAGTGGGTAGGTGATGGTATTGACATTTGGTGCAAAGTGGAAACAGGCCAGTATAGGGTTTTCTGGCCGTTGCAGGTTGTGGAATAGCAGTAATGGGAGTGGCTTGAGTAGGTGCAGCTACAGTCATGGCAGCAAAATTATTGATTGTCTTTTGCTTCTTTTTCTTGTGGTGATGTTGTTCGGGCTTCTTGCCTTCATCTATTTGTGCTCTCTTGTACCCCTTTCGGGTGAGCACACCAGATTTAACATATTCTTCAGTAAGATTAGCGCCAAGATGAATTGCCGCTTCCAGAGTAGTAGTGCTACTCCCCATAACAGTTCCTCTGATAACTAGGGGTAATCCTTCAATGTACTTCTCTATCCAGCGGGATAAAGGAGTAACCAGATGTGGCACTAGAATGCACAACTCATGGAAACGAGTTGTATATTTCTCGTTCTCGCCGCTGTCTTGGACCAAATTCCACATTTCAACCTCGAGTTTCTTCAACTCATGTCGTGGACAAAACTTTTCCACCAGTAGATTCTTGAAACCGTCCCACGGTAATGCCAAGGCAACTTCCCGTCCTCTGGTGTTCTTCTCAGAATTCCACCAGGTGAGTGCGCCCTTGTGAAATGCAGTTGAGGCCATCTTGACCTTCAGATTTTCTGGACATCCGGTGAAGTCTATGATGTCCTCAATGCTTTCCAGCCATTGCAGTAGGCTGGTAGCTCCCTCCGTACCAGCGTACTTAGGAGGTTTAGCATCATTGAACTGTTTGAAAGTGAAATTAACAGTTCTGGTGTTGTTAGTGTTTGAGTTGTTTGCTGAATCACTGGTGCTCCCCCGAAGATTCTGGGTGATATCAGTGACCATACCCGGAATGACATCCCTCATATGCAATGAAATAGCCCGGGCAATTTTGTTGATCTCATCATCATTGCCACTTGTTGAACCCTCGCCGTTGGGATCACGTCGAGGAGGCATTCTACAAATAGAAGCCACAAGTGGGTCAGTAATTCGAAAGGATACAATTGGATTTACATGATAAAGTTAGCAATATGTTCATACTACTAATATTATCATTCAATTGCAATATGGACAAGCATACAAGGTAGGTTAACATAAAATTAGTTAAGCTTTTAGCATGCTTTTCATGTGATTTAGTATGATGTCTAATGATTTCATTCCACCAAACCTACACACTGACACTTTCCCAGTATACCGAAGATAGTATATATATAGGACATACGAAAGGGTCAAGCAACCTGCCAGCCCATCCGTCAGCCCACCACCGCTTCGATATACTACGATCATGCCCTTGCTAGCATTTGGCAATACGGTTGTACTGATTTCCAAGTATGTTCCATTGATTAAGAATTCCATGACCTTTGATCACTGAACTATGATTGAATCTAAGATTGAATTATGGTTGAATTATATGTGCACTTACTAACAGTTGTTAACATGTAGAACTAGATCATATGTGTGCTCTACATTTTTCTCGTTAACCTATGTTAGTAAGTACTAAACATGTAATCACTTAAGATTACATAATATGATTGTTCACCTGATTGATTCACACACAACGATTGACTCATCTATGATTGATAAATGCAATGATTGATTCATCACTTGATTCATTCATCTTTGATTGATTCACACAATGATTGTATCTCAAATGGTTGTATCTCATATGTTTGACTAATGTTCAATGATTCCAGTTGTTTCCCGAATCTTCACTTCAAATACTAACGCCGAATTCCCCCCGTCATACTGAAGTTAGCTTATATATAGGGCATACGTAGGGTCAAACAAAACTGCCTGCCCAGCCGACATCCCACCACCACTTCAGTATGGCAGAGCTTGGCCGCCGTTTGTATTTGAAGCTAGGATTCCAACTCTTGATTGATTATGATTGATTCATGATTGTCTCTTGTACTTTGAATATGATTATGATTGTGTAAATCGTGGTTCTTGATTTAATTGAAATCAAGACCTTAGGTTTTAGTATATGTTTCCTAGGTAAATTAACCTAGGTTCCCAATACTTATAGTATTGAGCATAATGATCTCCTTGTGTGAACTTCAACTAAAGAATGTTGTTACACAGATTCTAGGTTATGAAGTCCTAATGATAATGAATACATGATGATGATAACATGATTAGAATTTCATATCAAAGATACTAAGGATACAGATCTATTCCTCTGAAATCCTGTGATGAACTCTGATTGAGAATTTCAGATAAAGGATACTAAGAATACAGATCCTTGCCTCTGAAATCCTGTGATGAACTCTGATTGAGAATTTCAAATCAAGGATACTAAGAATACAGATCCTTGCCTCTGAAATCCTTTAATGAATATGTGTTGAGGAATTTGGTTCGGTTTCTAAAGTTATAGAATTCCGATTCAAATTCCTTGACTCGATATCTAATCTTAGAAAGTATCCCTAAGATCTTTCAAGCTTAATGTAGACTTAATGCTTACTTAAGTTTACTTAGATCCTAAGTATCCTCAAGCCTACAGCACTTAATCCTATTGGGTAGCTTAGGTTATAGTCTAGGCCATTAATTATTGGGTTTTCTCCTAGTTCTCTACAACCTTGGCTCTGATACCAACCTGTCACACCCCCTACGCCGCGTGCGGAATCCACAGCGCGGTGACGATCGATGGTTGAATCATGCACAAGTATTGAATAAGAACAACCACAATGCATTACTAGGTTTCAAAATGTTTAGACCATTGTTTAGTTACAGACATTCTATCTATCTATCAAAAGAATAACAACTACAGACCCAAAATATAGTTTACAAAAGAAGACTTCAAACAAGACAATTAAACTATCAGGATTTAGTGTGTTTCTAATCCATCCTAGCTTGTTTCTTCATCTTGTTCTATCTTAAAATGGTCTCCTTAGTTGTCCCTTAGAATGTCTTAAACCTGATTACCTGAAACACGTGAAAAGTAACTGTCAACTACTAAAGTAGTTGGTGAGAACAATAGGTTTAACAGTTGTAAACATAAATCTGCATTGTAAGGCATATGTAATAAACAGTGAATGAAAATACATGGATGGTTGCAACCCAAACTAACATCAAGTCTGTAAAACGTGTGCAAACAGTCAAGAGACTGTTTACTAGAAAAGCCAACGTATAATCAAGTCCCAAACTACGTTTGGAGTCAGAAAATGTATCAGCAACTTTGATATAACCATAATGTAACCAATTCTGAAGTTAGCTTTTAAAACAAATTTAAAAGCTAACTCCATCTTTGGTCTGTCCAAATGTGTCTGCTTTCCCTTGTTGTGATCACCCAGTACTAACGCTAAATGTATATGTAACTTGATGTGTGTATAAGTTTGTTCACAACGATGAACATCACGCTTTTGAATACTTTGATTTTAAACCTTTGGTTGAATGCCTTATTTGATTACCATAATTTGAAAACTTTGCTTGAATACCATGAATTGAAAGCCTTTGATTGAATACCATCATGAAAAACTATTTATTGAATCCCTTGTTTTGAAACCTCTGATTAAATTCTGAGAATAGAGTCCTTGTGTAATAACAAGGTTTATAAAATATCCTTTCATCTAAAGCACAAGATTTTAGTAGAAGAGTTTATAAAAATTAATCTTTACAAGTATTAAACATTTATAAAACCTTCATATGTAAAATAGATGTAAAACAGTTTAGTGATCCTTTTATAAAACATTTTAGTAGAACATGTTAAACAGTTGATAAAACTATTTTAAATGGTTGATAATTCCTTTGAAAATAGTTGAGAAATCCCTTGGATTTCTAGAGTGAACCTGTAACATTTGAACAATAGTATAACTCTTGTATATGAAATATCATTTGCATAAAGAATGTTTGATCACGTGTTCCACCCCAAAACAGTTGAAAAACAATAAAAGAGGGGCTAATGTTCTCACCTGTCTGCACTAGACTCTGAACTATAACAAGTAGCAGGTAGCAAACAAGACTTCTAACTGTCTCCTATATCATTGTAATCATATATAGAATATAAGTTTTATGATTGTATAAACTTTGATTTATCGCTTGACTTGTGTTATCATGATCTTGATTAACTCTTGAATAACTTGTTCTCATGTTTAAGAATGTTGTGTGAATTTGAACATCATGATTGAGTCACTTGATCAATAATTGATTCATCAAAAGGATGTGTCATGTTCTTTTATGCACAAACTTGTTATGCATAAAATAACATGTGTTTGTGAATTTGATAAACCTTGTTAAACATGTAGTTTGAAAAGATGTTCGAATTGTTTTAAGTCTTTGGGATTATGACTTGATCTCTTAATTATGTTAAGTTATAAACTTAAACCGAATAAGCTCAATTCACAATTACTTTAAGTTGTGGGCCAAACATTGGGCCTTGAGCCCATGAAACCATGGTGGGCTTAAACAAAGGCATGGGCCTCTTAGGTTAGACATGGGCCAATACGGTTGTTTTTGGGCCGGTTAAGTGGATTGTTGGGCCGAATCAAGTATGCCATTTGGGCTATGGATTTTCTCGGCTAGGAAGAGGATGGTCACTGCCTCCATGCAGCGAACCCTGATAAAGTTTTATCAGAAGGTTCGGCCACTAGTCAGCGAACCTTCGAGTCCAATTAAGGTTGGATTTCGGCTAATGATGTGGTGATCAAGGGTTCGTATGGCTGCAACATAGGTTCGGTGAATGTTTAGCTGATAATGGTTCGTGCATGTTAACACCCACAGGTTCGTGACATGTCTGCTCATGGGTTCGTGTCTATCATTAGGTTCGTCCGAAATGAGATGCGTTCGTTCCAGTTGAGGGTTCGCTACATGGTCTAAGGTTCGGTGGTTACATGCGGCTAGTAGGTTCGCCTAGTTTCGCTCCTATGTGATGGGTTCGGCTGTCTCCATGTGCTATCCCTGGTTCGCTCATGATGACTGAAAACAGGTTGGGGGAGCGGCAAGGTTCGTGAGTCATGCTGGATGGTTCGGTGCAGGTTCGTGAAGGCCCCTAGGGTTCTTTCATCAGGCAGGAAGGGTTCGGGAGTGGTTCTACACAGGTTCGGTGGACAGGTGAGGTTTTCCGTGTTGGGTTCGTGACTTGATGCATGAAGGTTTGGCCCTGTAGGGTTCGGCCATGAACCACAGGTTCGGCTCTGAGCTGCTGGAATCGGGCGTCATCCCACGAACCTGTCATCATCACTTCCATTCAACCTCGGTCCTTTAATCCAACCGTTCCCATGCTATGAATACACGTACACACCTCCTCGAAGTGTTGTTAGTTCGACTAAAATGGCTTAGAACCGGCTAGAACTTTGGTTTAGACAAACACATACAAAAACCCTATTTTTCAGAATATTCATGGCTTTATACCTCGTTTTTGGTCGGCTAAAACTTCAGATCCTTTGTCCTTCCGTGTAGGGAATGTCAAGAGCTTCGTGTAGGTTCAAGAATCATCCATTTTCGTCTAGAAACGAAGAAGATATGATGATTTTTGTGATGTTTTCTAGTGTGAGAAAGTGGAAACCGAAAATCTTAGAGAGAGAGGGTTAGGCTGCAATAAATGAGGAGGAACACCCTCATTTGGTGTTTCTATACCCTCGAGGTATTCGGGTTCGTTTCGGTTGCTCGGTTCGCGTTTTCGTCGCGTTTCCGGAAATTTTACGCGCTTTAAATAAAAGAGTTATTATTCTCATCATTTTGATGAGTTTCAAAATTGTAAAAATGTAAAATAATTTATTTTACTTATTTTTACATTTCGTTCGTTGTCAGACCGTTAAACGATTACAATTACGTGTATACCCGCAATCGCGTACGTTTTTCGATCGTATTATTTATTTATTGTCGTTTACTCGTAATTATAAGTTCGACATTCGTATCATTATGGATCGTCACCCATAACTATACTCAGTCTCGCTTACGCATTACGATTTTGTTTGATTAATTGATTGTCATACTATTCGTCATAACACTACGCACTAACATTATCCCATTACACCGAACGCAGTATATGTATAAGGCATACCCCAGAGTCCAGCTACCTGCCTTATCTGACGCCATCCCACCACTGTTTCGATATAATACGATACTGTTCTTGCTTAGCGTAATCGAATGTAAATAAATAATACATACTTGTTCCTAATTAAAGAATTCCTATAACACACAAACACAAACATGAACACTTGAATCCCATTGAAAATACTGAATCAACTACACCTTGTACTAACACTGTTTATGACTACCAAGACTGAATGCACAAATGTTACACACTGGGCCTGAACTTATTCAGGAAACTACTGATAAGATAGCCCAGATACAACAAAGATTACAAGCAACACGTAGCCGCCAAAAGAGTTACGCAGACAAACGGCGCAAGCCTTTGGAATTCGAGGTGGGTGACCGAGTCATGTTGAAAGTGTCCCCACGGAAAGGCGTATTTCGGTTTGGCGCTAAGGGCAAGCTAGCACCTAGATATGTCAGACTGTTTGAGATTACTCAACGCATAGGTCCTTTGGCATACAGACTCAGACTCCCTGATGAGCTCAGTGGAGTACACGATGTGTTTCATGTATCAAATCTCAAAAAGGTGCTTAGCAGAAGAAACATTGATCATACCATTGGAAGAGATACAAATCGATGAGCAACTACACTTCATTGAGGAACCTGTAGAGATTATGGAACGTGAAGTTAAGAAACTGAAACGAAGCCGTATCCCTATTGTAAAGGTTCGATGGAACTCCAAGCGTGGACCAGAATTTACCTGGGAGCGCGAGGACAATATGAAAGCAAAGTATCCCCACCTGTTTGAGAAGTAAAGCCCGACCTTCATGCTTAAATTTCGGGACGAAATTTCTTTAACAAGGGGAGACTGTGACAACTAGTACCGGACCGGTCAGCAAGTCCGTACGGTGCGTGTACTATCAAAAGTAACTATGTGTAATTCTAGGTGCATAAACATTACTTGTATTAACAAGATTCTAAATACAAGAAACAGTTGAACGTATTTTCGTGTAAACTTAAATACTGTAAGTACAACACACATTTGAATCATTAATTGTGTGTATTTAAGTGAAAACCTAAGTACAGTTAACACAACTAAACATGGGAAGCAATGGTGTTCAAACAATTAACATGAACAAATCGGTTACGATCTGATATCCATAGATGACAGGAATCAGATGGCCGACAAATCAGTGTGAAAACAAGGTAATAACAGGGTGTTTAGTTGAGTCCGACAGTGAGGAAATACAATTCAAACATAAATTACAGTGCTGTTTCAGAATAATGAACTGACAGTGTGTTTGCGTGGGTGACGATTCACACAAACATATATGTGAGTTTAACGTTCTGAAATGATAACTGGAAAGTAGAAAACAAAAGCTGGAAAGTAAAACCATCGTCGTGTTCGTTCGAGTGACGATTCGAACGAATACGCGCGATGGTGACGCGATCCGATGAAACGAAAACGAAACACGACACGAACGCCTTTAATTTAATAAAATAAAATAAATAACATTTTACAATTTTGAAACTCATCAATATAATTAATTTAACTTCTTTTATTTATTACAAATAAACTACGCGTAAATTTCCGGAAACGCGACGAAAATGCGAAACGAGCAACCGAAACGAACCCGTACCCCAGAGGTATAAAAGCACCAAATGAGGGGTATTTCCCTCATTTCCAATCAGCCATTCTCTCTCTACAACCCCATTCCCGAACCTTTCACTCTCTCACTAGAAACCAACTTCAAATCATCATAACTTCTTCGTTTCTCCACGAAATTGGGTGATTCTTGAACCTACGCATAGCTCTCAACCTCCTCTACCTGGAAGTACAACAGATCGGAGCTTTTATCCGGCCAAATTTGAGGTATGACGCATGAAAGATCTGGAAAAAGAGGGTTTTCTCGTCTTTATCAACTCAACACATGAAATCGGTCTTAAAACCCTTGTAAACCGATCCTATACCTTTGAAAGTTAGTTCTGATATACCAACAACATGAAAACGGTCTTGTAACACTCGAGATTCGAAGAGGATGAGGAGGTATGCACAGGTTCGTCAATGAGCTGGAGCAACCAAATCTATTGGAGTTGACTGCTACCTGGCCGAACCTTGTTTCAGGTCCAGCGAAACCATGTGTGCAGGCTCACGAACCTTTGTGACTGAACCACTCAACTACCGAACCTTCGGGTCTTAGGCGAACCCACGCACCTTCTTCAGCCAGAAACGAACCTTCTTCAGCCATGCAAATCCTAATTGTCGAACCTTATGGGGACGAACCAGTGAGCATGGCCGAACTCTGCTTGACTGCCGAGCCTTTCAGCCGAACCCTGTTGTCTCACCAGGCCCACGAACCTCCTCATCATGCCTTCTGGCCGAACCTACAATCGGACCGAACCTTTGGTGCGACTCTCATGGACTCACGAACCCTTTCACTGCGAACCTGTGATGTCCACGAACCCTCAGGGGACAGCGATACTTTGGCTCAGGGTTTTGACGAACCATGCATAGCGAGCTAGAGCCAAACCCTCTGTTAAATTACTATAAGGTTTGCTGTGTGGAGGCTGTAATTTTTTTCTTCTAGCCGAATAAATCCATAGCCCAAACGACATGCTTTCCTTGGCCCACACCCGCCATAGGCTTAACAGAAACTATGTGCAATTCGGCCCAAATATAACACCACTGGCCCAACAGCCTATTATCTTCGGCCCAACACACTACTTCGATCCATCACACCTTAATTGATCCATGTGATTTCCTTGTTCGGCCCAAGAACTAGCCACGACCCACGAGAATGGTTTAGTCCATCATGGCCCAAGTAGACTTAAACATACATTCGGCCCATGGAAATTGTTAGGCCCAACATACCTTTAATTTAACGTATGGGTTAAATTCATTGACAACCTCTAAGACATCAATCACTTATAAAAATGGGTCATGGTTATTTAATAATCATGTAACCCTAATTTTGGATTTCAAGAACAAAATGACAAGCATGAAACTAAGACTGTTACTATTAAAGTAATGGCTTTGGGCCTAACATATCTCACAAATTTAATACATTAAAAGGGCCGAATGATGGCCGCGACTCGTTGGTGATAACCAAGTTAGGCTAACTCATACACGCGCATAAATTCAAGTGAATTATAATTATAAATTACATACAACGTGAAATCAATACAGGATCATGAACATACAACAAGTACAATCATGAGCGCGTGCATTCCTTGTTTAAGCAAAGTCAACCACTACAACAACAAGGTGAGTTCATATGCCCCTTTTCTTTAATCTTTACTGATTTTAAACTCTCAGGGCTGAGAAACATGTTACTTTTATTTATTTAAAAATTTTGCTTAACATGTTATTTATACTTTGATTTAGATAATATTAAATTGTTTATTATCGCTTATCATTGTATGCATGCTTGTATGATCATGAGATAACAGGGAAACTCAGATGAATATGATAATATAATTTCATAATCATCAACACAGTTGAATAGCATAGTTGTAAGATTTTATCTTATAACACTTAGTTGTTCTTACATGAGCAAACATTGAGACAATTCATACACAAACAAACAACGGGAACTACTACAGTGAAACATGATGACACTACACAATACATGAATGATAAGAAGATAAAGTATCTTCTTAATATCATTCCATGCTTAATTGACTAAGTGTGATAAGTCAAGTACTTATAATACTTAGTCTACAACTTAAAAACATACTATGTGATAGTATGAACGCATTGAGTATCAACCGCCATGCGTCATTTAAGGGTAATAAGACTTGTTCTTACTACGGCTTAAGGATCGCATTGAATGATAATCATGATAACGTAACTTCATGATAACAAAAATCATTTATACACGATTAACATAATGTAATAAGACAAGTTCTTATTTAACTTTGTTAATCGCAAGGAGAACAATGGTATCATAGATGTACATCATCCATCGTTATTTGTTGACTAGTAGACTGAGGAATTTATTTTCTATCATGTCGTATTACTAGTAACAGTTTCGATGAAGGCTATGGGAACACACGGTGATAGAGGTAAATCGGATGCGTTGCAATCTGATTACGTGAGGATGGCAATGGATTCCTTTTAGGCTCTATGCACTGCATGAGGAAAACAAATGACAAACAGTTAACTAACACTTTTAATAATTAAAAGTGAAACAACAGTTAACCCACAGACAATAGAATAATACAAGGAACAGATTAAGTAAATCTAACATCCTTATTACATACAATGGTTATTAATACTTCGGTTTGATAACTATAACGCTATCATCATATTATTCTATTCATGATATCACAGGTGATCAATAATGAGACAAACATGAGGAATGGGAATGGAAATCAATAGTTGTATTGCAAGTAGTGTGGAGTTCTAGTAGTGATGTGGTGGGATGTTGGCTAGGGCTTAGTTCCTTTACATATGCCCTATATATAAGCATCACTACTAGGATGATATAATATTTGTGAATATAACTATTGAGAGGCCATTGGGAGAACAGGTGAAACAGATAACATACAAGTAACATTATGAACATTATGATTGTGCATGTGAATGAATCAAGGTTTTTAATTAACATACTTATGAACTCACCAACCTAGTGTTGACTTTGTTTAATACATGTTTTCTCAGGTGATGAACAGGTGTAGCTACTTATATGCACGGATTAGCTAGTGGACTTTTAGAAGACCTAGCTACTTTTGATGTTGCATACTTTTGATGACTATACAATGAATCATCTTTTGTATATCTTGTACATATACAAGATATAGTTACATTGATTCTTTTTGGTAGATTTACTTGATTAAATTATGAACGATACATTGTAATTTAATCTTGTAATTCTATATCATGGATGTGTTAGCATTTCTCATTTATTTATCATGTGCTATGTAAACAATCTGATCATTCAATTATCACTCACGATATTGCGCCCCGGGAACCTTCCGCCCGACGGGAAAACCCGATCCGTTCCCGCCGGCCTGGGGTGTGACAGTCTTGGTGGAATATTTGGAGGAAAACTGACATGGAAAACTTTGATATTAGCCAAGCTTCGATATTAACAAACATGGATTTTAATTCCCAGTAAATTGGATCAGGTTCATTCAATATTAACAGTCACAAAGGTTACTCTATCGATACTAAGTTCAAAGTTTCGATGGGTGCTCACCTAGTTTCAACCAAGCAAATTTTTTATAACACCGGCCATGCAACAATGTTAAACTATCTAAACTTATTAACATAGTCTTTATTAAGTTAATCCAAGAGGTTTAGGACCAAGAAACATGGGGGTTAGACGTGTAGAAAACACAATATCGATTGAACTAAGGACCATCGATAATTTTAATATTGATGGGTTTTTCCTTGAACCTTAGAGGATCGATATTGCTAATGTCGGCAATCATACCACTTCAAGGGTTGTTGATATTAGTTTTTGAGCCCATTCTTGTGTTCTAGACTCAAGGATTAATAAAAACCAAACAACAAAGAACTTATGTGTGATCATTTCAGCCTAATGGGTCGTAAGGGTGATCTAACTATAATACGACTTAAAGTAATTATGGATTGATCTCATTCGGTTTAAGTTTAACTTAACCTAATTATAAGATAATGTCATAAACACAAAGGCTTAAAACGCTTTAACTTTTCAATAAACTACATGTTAAACAAGGGTTTATCATACTCATAAACACATGTTATCTATATGCATAACAAGTTGTGCATAAAAGAACATGACACGCATTTTTCATAAATCAATTGTTATTCTAAGGACTAAATCATGGCTTTCAAATTCATACGACGTTTTTAAACATAAGAACAAGTTATACACGTAGAAATCAATAACAAGAAACATAAGTCGACCAATTAACATAAGTCAATCAAATCAATCAAAGTTTAGAACATTATAAATCTTATATTATATGTATGATTACAATGATATAGGAATCAGTTAGAGGTCTTGTTGCTTGCTACTTGTTCAGGTTCAGAGTCTACTACTGTCAGGTGAGAACATTAGCCCCTCTTTTACTGTTTTACAACTGTTTTGGGGTGGAATACGTGACCAAACAATCTTTATGCAAATCATATTTCATGTACATGATTCATGTTATTTTTCAACAATCACAGGTTTACTTTACAAATTTCAAGGGATTCCTCAACTATTTTTAAATAATTTATCAAGTATTCTAAAGGTTTTATCAACGGTTTTAAAGGATGTATCAATTGTTAAATACTTTTCTACAAAAAGGTTTTATAAAAGGTTTTCTAAACTGTTTTACACAAAATGGTTTTATAAATGTTAAACACTTTTAAAGAATAAGTTTTATAAACTCTTTTACTGTTACTCGAGTTTTCAAGTAAATACTATATTTACAAACCTTGTTATTATACAAGGACACAATCATTGGTAATCAAATCAAAGGCTTTCAAACAACGTATTCATTTAAGGGATTTAATCGAAGGTTTTCAAGGTATTCAACTCATGGTTTTCTAACAAAGGATTCAATCATGGTTTCAAAACAAGTATTCAATCAAGTTAAACGTTTATTCAATCTTAACAACAACTGATAGTCATGGTGTTCATGATTATGAACAAACTTATACACATCAAGATATTCAATCAATCTTATTCTTAATCCTTTCACGTTGGTACTGGGCGATCACAACAAGGGAACGCGGGACACGTTTTGGTTACGCCAAGGCTGTGGTTAGTGTTTAAATACGTTTTAAACCTTAGCTGTAGATTGGATGTGTTACAGTAATATGAATTTGCTGCTAATTAACTTTACCAGCATAGGTCATATTGACCGGGTACGTCATCACGGAGATTGTCTTTCGAATAAACTCGTTAGTAATTCTCGTGTTGAATGTGTTTACTGACTACTTTTCTGACTCCAAATGTAATTTGGGACGTGATTATATGTTGGCTTTCCAGTAGACAGTCATTTGAGTGTTTGCACACGTTATTCTTATTTGATGATAGTTTGTGTTGCAATTATCCATGATATGTTTACTCAATTATTTTCTTTATTTGTTTACATGTGCAGATTCATTATTTACAGATGTTAAACCTTTTGTTCTCACCAATTACCTTTGTAGTTGACAGTTACTTTTCACGTGTTTCAGGTAATCAGGTTTAGAACATTCTCAAGGACAATTAAGCAGACCATTCTAAGATAGAACAAGATGAAGAAACAAGCTAGGATGGATTAGAAACACACTTAATCCTGATTGTTTAATTGTCTAGTCTGTGTCATTTTGTGTAAACAATATTTTTGGGTCTGTAGTTATTCTTTTCGTAGATAGTTAGAATGCCCGTAACTAAACAGTTGTCTAACATTGTGAATCTTAGTAATGCATTGTGGTTGTTCTTATTTCAATTCTTGTGCATGATTCAACTATCGATCGTCACCGCGCCGTGGATTCCGCACAGGGCGCAGGGGGTGTGACAAGTTGGTATCAGAGCCAAGGTTGTAGAAAACTAGGAAAAACCCAATAATTAATGACCTAGACTATAACCTAAGCTACCCCATAGGACAAAGTGTTATAGACTTGAGGATACTTAGGATCTAAGTAAACTTAAGTAAGCATTAAGTCTACACTAAGCTTGGAAGATCTTAGGGAAAATCTTTCTAAGAATAGCTAGCATAGTCAAGGAATTTGGATCGAAATTCTATAATATTTGAATCCTAACTAAATTTCAAAATACATATTCATCGAAGGATTTCAGAGGAAAAGATTTGTATTCTTAGAATCTTTAATCTGAAATTCTCATCATGTTTTCATCATCATTAGGACATCATAATTTAGAATCTGTGTAACAGTATTCTTTAGTTGAAGTTCACACCAGGAGACCATTATACTCAATACTGTAAGTATTGGGAACATAGGATAATTAACCTAGGATACATATACTAAAACCTAAGGTCTTGATTACAAGTAAATTAAGAACCATGGTTTACACAAGCATAATCATATTCATAGTACAAGAAACAATCATGATACCACCATGTGAGATACAATCATTGTGTGAATCAACCATATGTGAATCAATCATAGATGAAACAATCATGGGTAAACAATCATTGTGTTAATCAATCATAGGTGAGTTAACCATTGTGTGTGAATCAATTAGGTGAACAATCATTATGTGTAGTCGTAAGTGATTACATGCTTAGTACTTACTAACATAAGTTAACAGGACAAGTGTAGAGCACACGTATGATATAGTTCTACATGTTAACAATTATTAGTAGGTGCGCACATATATTCAATCATAACGGAATCATAATTCAATCATAGTTCATTGGATCAGTACAATCGTGTTACCAAATGCTAGCAAGGGCACGATCGTGGTATATCGAATGTGGTGGTGGGCTGGCAGTTGGGCTTGTCTCTATGTATGGCCTATATATAAGCTATATTCGGTATATTGGGAAAGTGTCAGTGTGTAGGTTTGGTGTGGAAGCTTTATGAAACATCGAACACAGTCACATGAGAAGTATACTAACAAGTTTACTATTATGTGTTAACTGACTGTAAGTGTACTTGCTCATAATACAATTGAATGATAATACTAGTAGTATGGATATATTACTAACTTTATCATATAAAAAAAATATTCAATTGTGTCGATTCTCATTACTGACACACTTGTGGCTTTCTCTTCGTAGAATGCCACCTCAACGTAACACTAACGGCGAGGGTTCAACAAGTGGCAACGATGATGAGATCAACAAAATTTCCCTAATCATCACCGTACATATGAAAGATGTCATTCCGAGCATGGTCACTGATATTACCCAGAATCTTCGGGAAAGTACCAGTGATTTAGGAAACAACTAAAACACCAACACTACTGGAACTGCTACCTTCACTTTCAAGCAGTTCAATGATGCTAAGCCTCCTAAGTACGCTGGTACAGAGGGAGCTACAAGCCTATTGCAATGGCTGGAGAGCATCGAGGATATCGTTGACTTCACTGGATGTCCTGAAAATCTAAAGGTCAAGATGGCCTCAAGCACTTTTCACAAGGGCACACTCACCTGGTGGAATTCTGAGAAGAAAACCAGAGAACGGGAGGTTGCATTGGCCTTACCGTGGGAAAATTTCATGAAACTACTGGTGGAGCAGTTCTGTCCATGCAATGATCTGAAGAAGCTGGTGGCAGAAATGTGGAGTTTGGCCCAAGACAGTGGCGAAAATGCAAAGTATACAACTCGTTTTCATGAGTTGTGCATCCTGGTGCCACACCTGGTTACTCCTATGTCCCGTAAAATAGAGAAGTATATTGAAGGATTGTCTCTAGTCATCAGGGGAATATGTTGGGAAGCAATCCCACTACTCTGGAGACAGCCATTCATCTGAGTGCCACTCTTACTAAAGAGTATGTCAAAGCTGGCCTACTCATTCGGAAAGGTTATAAGCGGCCTCAAACTGATGAAGGCAAGAAGCCCGAGACACAGCAACACAAGAAGAAGAAGGAGAAGCAGAAGATGATAAAGAATTATGCAGCCATGACTTTAGCTGCACCCATCCAAGCCACTCCCATTACTGCTGTTCTACAACCCGCTACGACCAGAAAGCCTTATATTGGTCCGTACCCATTGTGCACGAAGTGCCAATACCATCATTCTCCTACTCCTCCATGCAGGAAATGTTTAAAGTGTGGAAGATTTGGACACTTGGCAGCAACGTGTCGTTCCATTCATCTTGCTGCTACCACTACTACCATTATTCATGTTAATACAGGTGGGAAAGTTTGTTATAACTGCGGAGCAGAGGGACACTTCAGGAACCAGTGTCCCTGACTCAACAACAACACAGCTACAACTGCCATTGCTCGTGCCTTTGTCATCGGAGCTACCGAGGCACGCGAGGAGCCGGTATTCATCATAGGTACATTTCTCGTCAACAATCATTATGTTTCAATATTGTTTGATACCGGTACAGACAAAAGTTTTGTTTCTGCTACTGTTGCAACTTTATTTGATATACAACCGTCAGTACTTACTATTCCGTTACAGTAGAAGTAGCTGATGGTAAGAATATAGTTGTGAATTCTATTCTGAATGATTGTAAACTTATGCTTAATGATCGTTCATTCTCCGTCTATCTCATTCCAATGACACTTGGAAGCTTTGAAGTAGTCATCGGAATGGATATGCTATCTAAGAATAACGTCGAAGTCGTCCGTTCGGAGAAGTTACTTCAACTTCCGTTACCGTCTGGGGAAATGATGCGAGTTTATGGTGAGAAATCCTGCCGCGGATTGAAGATCGTGTCGTGCATCAAGGCTCAGATGTACCTGAAGAAGAAATAATGTGCCAACCTAGAACCTGTAGTGGAGAAGAAGCCTGAAAAGAAGATGGTTAAAGATGTACCAGTCATCAGAGAATATCCAGAGGCATTTCCAGAAGACTTGCCTGGACTACCACCAGTCCGACAAGTGGAGTTCAGAATCGATCTCATCCCTGGAGCAAACGCAATAGCGAAGTCACCTTATTGATTAGCACTGTTTGGAGATGCAAGAACTGTCTAGTCAGCTTCAAGAACTTCTAGACAATGGGTTCATTAGACTGAGCTACTCACCATGGGGAGCACCGGTTCTTTTTGTCATGAAGAAAGACGGTTCATTTCGTATGTGCATCGACTATCGTGAGTTGAACAAGTTGACAATCAAGAATAGGTATCCTCTGCCTAGGATCGATGATCTGTTTGATCAATTACAGGGAGCAATTTGCTTCTCTAAGATTGATATACGATCCAGGTATCATCAGCTGAGAGTAAACGATGAGGATATACCAAAAACGGCATTTAGGACTCGTTATGGACACTATGAGTTTGTGGTTATGCCATTTGGGCTAACCAATGCACTGATAGTGTTCATGGACTTGATGAATCGAGTATGTAGGTCTTTCTTAGATCAGTTTGTTATCGTCTTCATTGATGATATACTGATTTATTCTAAGTCGGATCAAGAACATGAGGATCACTTTAGGAAAGTCTTAGAACTGCTAAGAGCTGAACAACTGTATGCCAAATTCTCTAAATGTGAATTTTGGTTAAAGGAAGTTCACTTCTTAGGTAATGTTATCAATAGAGATGGGATACACATAGATCCAGCGAAGACAGAACCAATTAAGAACTGGACTACCCCATCCACTCCAACAGAGATTCATTCATTTCTGGGTCTGGCAGGTTATTATCGAAGGTTCATCGTGAACTTTTCAAAGATAGCCTTGCCACTTACCACTTTGACCCAGAAAAGTCAAGCGTTTATATGGGGACAGAAACAAGAAGATGCATTTCAACTTCTTAAACAGAAGTTATGCAACTCCCCTATCCTTAGTCTTCCAGAAGGCAATGATGATTTCGTTGTCTGCTGCGATGCTTCTAAACTTGGACTCGGTTGTGTACTTATGCAACGACACAAGGTGATTATGTATGCTTCAACATAGCTTAAGGTTCATGAGAAGAACTACACTACTCATGACCTTGAGTTAGGGGCTGTGGTTTTTGCACTTAAGATTTGGAGACACTACCTTTATGGTACTAAATGTGTCATCTATACAGACCACAAGAGCCTGCAACACATTCTCAATCAGAAAGAGCTCAACATGAAACAACAACGTTGGGTTGAGCTTTTAACTGATTACGACTCTAAGATTCGTTACCATCCTGGTAAAGCCAATGTCGTGGCAGATGCTCTTAGTCGCAAGGAACCAATCAAGCCGATACGTGTTAGAGCAATGGAGATCAACACTCAACCAAACTTAAAGGACCTGATTCGTATTGCACAGCAACAAGTGGTGACCAACAATCAGCTGAAGACGGAGTTAGACTGCGAAGTTGAGGGTAAGTTAGAACCTCGATCTGATGGGGTTTTATACTTCAACTGCCATATATGGATTCCAAAGTCAAAAGAATTGCGCACGCTCATCACTGATGAGGCTCATAAGTCGCGATATTATGTCCATCCGGGTGCTAACAAGATGTATCAGGACTTGAGAACATCTTACTGGTGGCTTGTAATGAAGAAAGACATAGCCTTTTACGTAGGGAAGTGCTTAACGTGTTCAAAAGTCAAGTCAGAACATCAGAAGCCCTCGGGACTTCTGCAGCAACCTGAAATCCCTCAATGGAAATGGAAATTTCCATGGATTTCAAAACCAAGTTGCCGAGAACTCCGCGAGGTTACGATTCGATTTGGGTGATCGTTGATCGGCTCACCAAATCTGCTCATTTTCTCCCAATCCGAGAGGATTACAAAATAGAGAAGTTATCCACTTTGTATATCAACAAGATCATCGCACGCCACGGTACTCCAACATCAATCATATCCGATCGTGATAGTCGTTTCACTTCTCGCTTTTGGCAATCATTGCAAGAGGCTTTGGGAACTCGTGTTAATCTTAGCATGGCGTATAATCCTCAAATCGACAGTCAAAGTGAAAGGACTATCCAAACACTCGAGGACACGCTTCATTCTTGTGTGATCGATTTTGGTGGGAGTTGGGACACTCATCTTCCACTTATCAAGTTTTCGTACAACAATAGCTACCATACAAGCATTCAATGTGCGCCATTCAAAGCTTTGTATGGTAGGAAATGCCTATCACTGGTTTGCTGGACCCAGGTTGGTGACTCACAGGTCGTAGGGCCTGAACTCATTCAAGAAACAACAGACAAGATCACAATCATTCAATCAAGGCTCAAGAGATCAGCAGAAGAGTTATGACGATCGACGTTGGAAACCGCTTGAGTTTCAAGTCGGTGACCGAGTCTTACTCAACGTTTCTCCCTGGAAAGGCGTTGTCTGATTCAGGAAGATAGGGAAACTTGCACCAAGGTACGTAGGACCTTTTGAGATCATGGAAAGGATTAGTCCCGTAGCCTACAAACTCAAACTTCCGGTGGAGCTAAGCAATGTTCATGACACTTTTCATGTGTCGAATCTTAAGAAATGCTTGGCTGATCATGATGTTCAGATTCCACTAGAACACATTCATATTCAAAACAACATTCAATTCATAGAACGTCCAGTCGAGATCATGGATCATGGAGTCAAGAAACTCAAACTTAGTCGTATCCTGATCGTAAAAGTACGATGGGATTGCAAACGCGGTGTAGAGTTCACCTGGGAACGTGAGGACCAGATGAAGCTCAAGTACCCTCAACTTTTTACAGTATCTTCGGCTAGTTAATTTTGGGACGAAATTCCCTTAACCAGGGGAGACTGTAACATCTGCACCATAAGTTATGGTAGTCATAGCCAGTGATAGAACAGTGTGTACATGTTAGTCTTTATATCAGTGTGACTCGTGTTCAATATGTCAATGTGTCAATGTGATTAATGTATTCATGCTTGTGTTATTGTCATAGGATTCTTTTTAGTTTGAGTACAAGTATAAATATCTATTTATAGTTAATAACGCTAGGCAAGAACAGTATTGTATTATATCGAAATGGTGGCAGGCTGGCAGCTGATATGGCAGGTAGCTGGACTCTACGTATGCCCTATACATATACTGCGTTTGATGTAATAGGATAGTGTTAGTGCATAGTGTTATGCAGATAGTATGACAAACAAATCAATTAAATAATTTGTAATGCGTAAGCGAGACTGAGTATCTTTATGGGTGACGATTCGTAATGATATTAACGTCGAACTTATAATTACGAGTAAACATCAATAAATACGCAAAAACGACCAAAAACGTATATGATTACGGGTATACACGTAACTGTACTCGTTTAGCAGTCTGATTACGAACGAACAGTAAAAGTAAGTAAAATATTATATTTTACGTTTTACAATTTTGAAACTCATCAAAAATAATTCAAGAAAAGTAGTTTACAATTCAAAATATTAAATTACGTAATCGTAACGACGCGTACGTAAAAATATGCGAAACCGACACCGAGTGTAACATTTGTACATTTAGTCATGATAGTCGTAAACAGTGTTAGAACAGTGTGTGTCCATGTTCAGTATTCAATGTGATTCATATGTTCATAATGTGTTTGTGTGTTACAGGATCTTATTTATTTAGGAACAAGTATGTATTATTTATTTACAGTCAAGTTCACTAGGCAAGAACAGTATCGTGTTATATCGAAACAGTGGTGGATAGCGAGAGTGAGCCCTATATATATACTGCGTTCGGTGTAACAGGATAGTGTTAGTGCGTAGTGTTGAGACGAATATTATGACAATTAATTAATTCAACAAGAATCGTAATACGTAAGAGAGACTGAGTATAGTTATGGGTGACGATCCATAATGATACGAATGTTGAACTTATAATTATGATTAAACGACTTTAAACAATTAATACGATCGAAAAACGTACGCGATTGCGGGTATACACGTAATTGTGAGTGTTTAACGATCTGACAATGCACGAAGAGTAAAAATAGTTAAAATAATTATTTTATATTTTTACAATTTTGAAACTCATCATTTTAATGAGTTTAACAACTATTTTTATTTTAAATCGCGTAAAATACGCGTTACGTTCCGGAAACGCGAACCGAGCGACCGAAACGAACCCGAATATCACCCGGGCTATAAAAGCCTTGAACAAGGCTATTTTCCTCATAAATGCAGCCAACAACCACTTCTCTCTCTACAATTTCCGTTTACCCTCTCTCTCTCTAGAAAACCGAACTTTAAACGCGCGTATCTTCTTCGTTTCTTGACGAATTTCGGTGTTCTCGGTGTCTACGCGAAGCTCTCAACGAGTACTACAATAAAGTACAACGGATCGGAGGTTTTCAACGGCCAAAAACGAGGTATGAGCCAAAGAAGTTTCGAGAAAATAGGGTTTCTTGTGTGTTTTTGTTGAAACCCGACACCTAGCCGGTCCTAGCACCCTCCTATTCAGTTTCGCAGCCATGATAACTCTCCTTGATGATAGATCAGCTTAGCTAGTTAACTGGAACAGATTGTATGCGATGGTGATGATGCAGATTAACAGGTTCGGCAGTGGCTATGGGAACGAACCCATTAGGGTTTTCTGGCCGAACCAATCTGAGCATAACGAACCCCAGCGAACCCTGCATGGTTTGTTGGGCTACCAGCCGAACCCAAGGGGTCTTCACGAACCTGCCTCCAGCTCTCATGCATCCACGAACCTCCCAACTGCTGCGAACCTTCGAAGTCTTTTTAACCGAACCTTTTAGGGTTGCATGGCCGAATCTTCTACGATCATGGCGAACCATTTGAGGACCAACGAACCATCCCCTGTGCGAACCTTCTGTGAACCCTACATGATGATCACTCCACGAACCCTAGTCGCCATGCACGAACCCTCAAGATCACCATCAGCCACGAACTTGTTTCATGTAAACGAACCTTGCATGGTTCGTTGACTTGTTGCCGAACCCTTGAACCATCTAACCTAAGGGACCCCACGAACCTAGGCCTTGAACTCCTAAGGTTCGCTGCCCATCTTGGCAGCCCATAACCACCTCGGCCCAATTCAGTTTCAATTGGCCCAACTTCACTAGTAATCGGCCTCATAGGTTAAACCAAGCCCAAGGAAGTTAGGTTGGCCCATTACGGTCCCTAATTGGCTCAACGACACCTAATCGGCCCGTTATTAACATAGGAGGTCTATGGATTTCGCTTAAAGGCCACCACGATTTCATGGGCTTAAAGCCCATTGTTGGCCAACAACACACTTAAATGGCCCATAGTATTTCAATTTGGCCCATTACATTATATGGATTCAAGGCCCAATGTTTGGACCCACAATCTAATGTATTGGCAAATTGATCTCATTTGGATAGGTGTATAACTTATCATGACTATGGGACCAAGACACAAGCTCAAGGACTCAAACAATTGGAACATCTTTTCATAATTCATATTAAACAATGGTTATCAAGTTCACAAACATTTTGTTATCTTATGCATGCAAGTTGTGCATGAAAGAACATTTCAATTCTTTTCAAGAATCAGATAACAATCTCTTGACCCAATCATGATATTTAAAATTATCACAACATCTTTAAACATGAGAACAAGCATTCATATGTTAATCAAGTTCAAGAGAACACAAGTCAATCAATGAATCAAGGTCTATACAATTATAAATCTTATATCTTATGTATGATTACAGTGATATAGGAACCAGTTAGAAGTCCTGTTTGCTACTTGCTATCTGTTTTAGTTCAGAGTCTACTGCAGACAGGTGAGAACATTAGCCCCTCTTTTACTGTTTTTATAACTGTTTTGGGGTGGAACACGTGATTAAACCCTCTATTTACAATCGTATTTCACTATAAAAGATGTGTGTACTCTTATAAACATTACAGGTTCATTGCACAAATTCAAGGGATTCATCTACTGTTTTAAAGAAATTGTCAACTGTTTTAAAGGAATTTTCAACTATTAAACTCTGTTCCTTAAAAAGGTTTTATAAAGGCTCCTTGAACTGTTTTATAACAGATTTACTCCAATGTTTTTATAAATGATAAACACTTTTAAATAGTGGATTTTATAAACTCTTTTGTTATAAACCTTGTTATTATACAAGGTCACCATTTCATGGTATTCAAATCAAGAGGTTCATTTCATGGTATTCAAATCACGAGATTCATTTCATGGTATTCAAATCACGAGATCCATTTCATGGTATTCAAATCAAGAGGTTCATTTCATGGTATTCAAATCAAGAGATTCATTTCATGGTGTTCAAAACAAAGGATTTAATTCATGGGATTAAATCAAGGTTTTCAATTCATGTATCAAATAAGGCATTAACACGCTAGTTTAAAGTAAGGTTCATAATCATGGTGTCTATTGTTGTAAACAAACTTGTAAACACATCAAGTATCATATTCATTAGCGTGAGTACTGGGTGATCACAACAAGGGAAAGCCGACACATTGGTTCTTATCCAGGATGGAGTTAGCTTTTAAATTTGTTTTAAAAGCTAACTGCAGGTCTGGTGTCATTATGGTTTTCAAAATTGCTAATACATTATCTAACTCCAAACGTGGTTTGGGACTTGATATTATATGTTGGCTTTCGTGCGAACAGTGATTGGATTGTTTACACTCATTTTCTTACTTGATGTTAGTTTGGGTTGCAGCTCATCCATGTGAATCATTTATTGCTTTAACATACCTATGCCTTATATCACATATTCATGTTTACAAATGATTAAACCTATTGTTCTCACCAACTACTTCTGTAGTTGACAGTTACTTTTCACGTGTTTCAGGTAATCAGGTTTAAGACTTTCTCAGGGACAACTAAGGAGACCATTCTAAGATAGAACAAGATGAAGAAACATGCTAGGATGGATTAGAAACACACTAAATCCTAATTGTTTAATTGTCTTGTTTGGAGTCTTATTTTGTAAACTATATTTTGGGTCTGTAGTTGTCTTTCTTTTGGTAGATAGATTGTCTGTAACTAAACAATTGTCTAAACATTTTGCAATTTAGTAATCCATTGTGGTTGTTCTTATTCAATACTTGTGCATGATTCAACTGTTCATACGTCACCGCGCCGTGGATTCCGCACGCGGCGCAGGGGTGTGACACCGAGCGAGACCGAATATGTGGGGAGTTATTCGGGGTATAAAAACCCTTAATTCTTCTCTTTTTCTTCATTTCTTGACAGCATTCATACCTCTCTCTCTCTCTCTCTCTCTCTCTTCAAACCCGTATAGACTCTCTCTACAAACCCTTCATAAAATCATCAAGAACTATCTTGATTCTTGACCAAATCACGCATATTATATATCAAAAAGATCGTCTCGACAAGGGGAAGCTTGTAGTACAAAGGATCAGAGCTAATTCGAACTCAGCCGGCCGGAAATTTAGTGAGAAGGTACGGGTCTGAAGGTCTTTGTACTATTCATCATCTTCTTGTCTTCAATGTGGGTTCTCAGCCTCCTAAAACTCGGACCTGAGTTCAAAAATAGATTGGGAAGGTTTAGAACACTTTGGACTGAGTGCTTGATGGCTGGGAAAAAGCCAGAAAGCCGGGTGAAGTAAATATCGAAGCTGGAAATGGTGAAAACGATAATGTCGATGAAGCAGGGTGGAGGCCGAACTTGGACATCGAGAATGGTAACTTCGATGGTGAATGGGCCAGGCCTCTATCGACATTATCATGATCGAAGTCCTACAAGTTCCATAAACCAAGATCCCACCGATATTGCTAATATCGATTGACTAATATCGATGGTGGGGCTGGGCAATGCAAACGATATTATCGAGGAAGGTCTTGGTGGAATATTTGTTGTAAAACCGACCTAGAAAGCTTCGATATTAGCCAAGCTTTGATATTAACAAACATGGATTTCAATTCCTAGTGAATTGGATCAGGTCCATTCGATATTAACAGTCACGAAGGTTACTCTATCGATACTAAGTTCATAGTATCGATGAGTGCTCACCTAATTTCAACCGAGCACATTTTTGATAACACCGGGCATGAAACAATGTTAATGTATCTAAAATTATTAATATAGTATTTATTATGTTAATCCAAGAGGGTTAGGACCAAGAAACATGGGTGTTAGACGTGTAGAAAACACAATATTGATTGAACTAAGGACCATCGATAATCTTAGTATCGATGGGTTTTTCCTTGAACCTTAGAGGATAGATATTGCTAATTTCGGCAATTATACTACTACAAGGGTCGTTGATATTAGTTGTTGAGCCCATGCTTGTGTTCTAGACTCAAGGATTATCAAAAACCAAACAACAAAGAACTTATATGTGATCATTTAAGCCCATACTTTACAAATTTCAAGGGATTCCTCAACTATTTTCAAATAATTTATCAAGTATTCTAAAGGTTTTATCAACGGTTTTAAAGGATGTATCAATTGTTAAAGACTTTTCTACTAAAAGGTTTTATAAAAGGTTTTCTAAACTGTTTTACACAAAATGGTTTTATAAATGTTAAACACTTTTAAAGAATAAGTTTTATCAAATCTTTTACTGTTAACTCTTGTTTTGAAGTAAATATTATTTTTACAAACCTTGTTATTATACAAGGTGTAACACCCCGACCGATGGCGGAAACGTCGGGATGCCACGAGGGATGTGTAGATTGTTCATAAGCTCGTGGGCATCTAATTAATTCATCACATAACAATTAATCAACCAAATTAATTACATCAAAAATCATGTTCATCATGAATTAGTTACATCAAATATACAAAAGATTTAGCTAAACTAACTAAACTCTAGTCTCCAGAATTTCAGTTATTTTAGCTAAGTCCAAGAATCCTATGTGATGATGTCCATAAATGTAGAGCTATCCTGCTCTACCTAATTCTCCTCGTTCCCTGAAACATATAGAAATTCAAGTGTCAACTACGAAGTAGTTGGTGAGTAATCATAAGTTTTTATGTTTCAAAAATGTTTGTGAAATGTTTATAAAAGTATAAAGTTTTCCGAGATAAACCACATGAGTACCTGCGAGATAATCCAGCACATAACCCAGACACACAATCACATATTCAAATAATCATAGATCATCAATCACATATATATTCAACCAATCTCAATCATTCATATCTTTAATTAGTATAAGTGACAATACATGTGATCATTGCGGATGACCGAAGTCAACAGCACCGACACACACGGAATTGTGGTAACCCACGTGACAATACATGTGATCATTACGGATGACCGAAGTCAACAGCAATGTCTCATTGAGTTGTGATAATCCAAGTGATAATACATGCAATCGTTGCGAATGACCATGGTCAATAGCAACAACTCATGGAATAAAGTAAATCCGTGACAATCCATAAACAATGAAAATCAAATAATATGAATATCATAGCGATAAAACAGGTATCATCCATGTGTTATCAAAATAATACTTAAATTGATACATGTTTCACCTCCGAGTTTAAAAACAAAATAGTTTAAAAGGGAGGTTATGAGAACTCACCTGAGTCCTTAGATTCAATGTGTTTGCCAAATGCGTGCTCACGTACGTGAAATCAAATGTACTCAACAATCTGAAATTAGTGTGTTTTTCATATTCATAAGTATATGCGTTTCATATCAAATTCGTGTCCATATAAGTTTATTTTAAACTTAATAGTATTTTATTAACTTAGTTTACTTTGTCTAATTAAAATAAACACTAAAGATTTTATAATTAATCATTATAAAATGTAATTTAACTTGTCAGTTTAAATCATTTAATAATGATAACTAGTTGTGTTATCTTATAAATGTTCCCATAGATATGTATACCCCAAGGTGATGACCTTACTCATATTCACGTCCATACATACATGCACGCTTAATTAAATCCACCATCATATTCTAAGTTATAAAAATCTAATTTAGGTTTGAGGAATTTGTATTCTAATTATTCTTGCATTATTTCAAATCCCCTAATTCAACACTTTTGTTATTAAAGAAAAGGTGATGGCTCTTTAAAATAATTATGCATGCATGGGTGTACATATTTCTCCTTATTCCTTGATTCAACTTAACCATAATTCAACATTTTAGAGTTTGTTGTCCTTGATCCAGCAAACCTATTCCTGTTTCTCTCTAGGTTCGGCCACAAAAATTAAAGGTTCGGCCAAGTAGGGTTTACGGCCCTTAGGTTTGCTGAACGATGGGAGGTTCGGCTAGATGTAGGTTTAGTGACCGCCTAGGTTCGTTCCAATGAGGTTCGATTCTCCAGATTTGTGGTCACATATGGGTTCGGGCCATGCAAGGATCGCCACACAAGGAAGGTTTGTGTGTTTCAGGTTCGCGAACCCATAAGGTTCCGCCACAGTCGATGGGTTCGGCCAAGAGACAGGTTCGCCTAACATCTAGGGTTCGTGAGGCCCTAGGTTCGTGGCTAACAGAATGGTTCGTTGGAACAAGGGAGGTTCGGTGGTTAGGGGTTCGCCTAGGCCCAAGGTTCGGCCACCCTACGGGATTCTGCTACCCTTGTTCCCGCCCGTTAGGTTCGTTTCCCCCTGGTTCGGCCAGAGATGATTCAGGGTTCGGCCATGGGTGGTCCAAGGTTCGGCCCCTACTGTGTCGTGAACCAGTGAGATCATCCTCACAAAGTTCAACTTTCTTGCGGATTCTAGACCATCCCTGGTTTCCCCATGTTTCCACTAACTCGTTTTAGGGTTTTCTAAGCTTAGAACCGCTTAAAAAAAATGATGATGATATCCGATTATTTCAAAGAAAGAAACCAAAAGAAAATTATTCGTTTTACCTTACAATCGTGCTCAAATGTGAGATTTCTTCGTATCTTCTCGTTCCTCTCGATCACACGAACGTTTTGGCACCAAGATCTCGCGAATCTGTTGAGAAACGAGTGAGAAAATCTAGAGAGAAGTTTTTAGAGAGAGAGGGACGGGTTCTTGTGTTTAGAGAGAGAATGAGTAGGTAAAAATGAAGAAGAAGGAAAACAGAATGGCTTTTATATCCAGGTTTCTTCCCGCGTGTTCGGTCTCGTTAAATACGCGCTTAATAGTCATAGGATGCTCGGTTTTTCTCGTAGAATATATTTTAAACATAAAACATTTTAATTAATTGAATTACGTTTAAATAAAATGTTTTTAATTAGATGATCTCGTAAAACGATTCCGTTTTAGTTCTCGTTAAATTATTTGTTTAAATAAAACGATTTGTTCGAAGTTGTTTTAGGGTGTGATTCCTAATAAACGTTTTTATATTCTTTTTCTTAAATTAATATCGTTAAATATTATTTCGTTATCTCGTTGAAACGCGTTACTTACGTACGTATTCGTAAAGATCGTCACCTTTTCGAATCCGACGCTCGTATCGTATTTCGATTCGATTTACGATTTATGGAATATTGTTTAAGAATATTATCATTGTTAATTATATTCGTGTGAATCGTCACCCATGCGAATACATTATTAAGTTAATATTTCTAAAGTAGCATTCACGTTTAATTTATAATCGTAACCACACCATCGCGAAATTCTTTTCCAATAAAGCTTTCATTATTTTATTATCTTTAATATTATAAATTCCTAATCCAAAACCCACTAAACCATATCACTGACACATCCGTGATAGACCGAAATATGCATATGTATAGGGCATATGTAGGGGTAGGCCGTAACCTCCCCAGCCACCGTCCCACCGCTATTTCGATAAACCATGATCATGTGTCCTTGACTATGTTTAGTAACCAAACAATAACCAACTCCTAATTCCTTTCCATTCCAAACCAATAATCCATATCTGTGAATTCAACTGCGATAAACTCTCTGGTTCTGTTTAGTTGTGTTTCAACTAAACTTCCCATGGTTTATAAATATAAATATATGTTCTCAATATGTATACCAATTATCAGTAATAACATCCAATAATGCATCATCATTAATAATTATTATATCAGGTCGTAACAGTACAATTAAGCATGTACGGACAACCTGAAATACAATGATGTTACACAAGGACACTATCATTGGGAATCAAATCAAAGGCTTTCGAACAAGGTATTCATTTAAGGGATTCAATCAAAAGTTTTAAAGGTATTCAATCAATGGTTTTCTAACAAGGGATTCAATCATGGTTTCAAAACAAGTATTTAATCAAGTTAAACGTTTATTCAATCTTAAAAACAACTAATAGTCATGGTGTTCATCATTGTGAACAAGCTTATACACATCAAGACACTTATTCAATAAATCTTATTCTTAATCCTTTAACGTTAGTACTGGGTGATCACAACAAGGGAACGCGGGACACGTTTTGGTTACGCCAAGGCTGTGGTTAGTGTTTAAATACGTTTTAAACCCTAACTACAAATTGGATGCGTTACGAAAATATGGATTTGCTGCTAATTAACTTTACCAGCATAGGTCATATTGACCGAGCACGCCAACACGGGGATTGTCTTCCGAGTAAACTCTTTAGTACTTCTCGTGTTGAATGTGTTTGCTGACTACTATTCTGACTCCAAAATTAATTTAGGACATGATTATATGTTGGCTTTTCCCGTAGACAGTCATTCTGACTCCAAATGATAGTTTGTGTTGCAATTATCCATGATATGTTTACTCAAATATTTTACTCATATGTTTACAAGTGCAGGTTCATTATTTACAAATGTTAAACTGTTTGTTCTCATCAACTACCTTTGTAGTTGACAGTTGCTTCTCACGTGTTTCAGGTAATTAGGTTTAGATCATTCTCAAGGACTACTAAGGAGACCATTCTAAGATAGAACAAGATGAAGAAACAAGCTTGGATGGATTAGAAACACACTTAATCCTAATTATTTAATTGTCTTGTCTGTGTCTTTTTGTGTAAACAATATTTTTGGGTCTGTAGTTGTCATTCTTTTGGTAGCTAGATAGTTAGAATGCCTTTAACTAAACAATTGTCTAACATTGTATAACTTAGTAATGCATTGTGGTTGTTCTTTCAATTCTTGTGCATGATTCAACCATCGATCGTCACTACGCCGTGGATTCCGCAAGTGGCGCAGGGGGTGTGACAAATGAGATATCGCTTCTGAAGCAGGAAGACGTCTTCTTTCCTTGGCTTGTTCGCTTGAACCAGTCATGCACAAAAAGAGAAATCTTTCAAAAGAATTGGCTTCACATTCAAATATTTGGAATCTTGGATCTGTCCCTTAAAGAGGACTTCTTCTCTTCAATCAGAGGCTGTCTTAGAAATTGGTTCTCTTGTGTTTGTCTCTCCGAAGCTTCTTAGAAATTGGTATGCCACATAAATTTATTTAACCTTAATTTTTATACATCGTTAATTTTTCTACTTTACTGAAACACAGCCTGGTTCAGACCACCACATGGTCCTCTTGTCGGCTTAACCTGTTTAAATTTGGTATGCATCCTCAAATTTATCGGCTTAACCTGTTCATGTGCGTTGCCTTCTGAACCAATTTTTTTGGTTAATATGTAATCTTTGTATTGATTCATTTACTCATATATGATGATACAAAATTTGTGTTTGTTTCTCCATTAATTAGTCTGCTTAAGATCCTAATATTGAATTTGTATAAATTTTAATAACTAGCTGCAAATCATGAATTTTAGTTGGTTTACTTTTGAAATCATATTCCAAGAGACGTTAAAAGTCTTTCATACTATTAGGTAAAGGCATCCAAACTTCCTACTATATAATCATTTCAGCTTTCTTGCATCATATTCTCTGATTCTCTTTATAGACATAGCTAAGGTGTTACATATGTTTTTTGTTCCAATTTATTTGATCTCATTAGTTGGTTTGCATAAAAAATTGACTTTTTTTTTCTCGATATGATGCAATATTAATACATGTTAAAATTGGTTTTGTTACACCTCCAAACATGCCAAGTTGGGTGTGTTGACCTGAAAACATGTATGACAGGTTTATTGGTATACACTGAAAAGTGTTTGGCATTGGTGAGTGCTTAAGTTAACGAACAAAATTTATTTAGTAATAATCAAATCGTATATACCATAGAAGATAAATTCAAAATATTATAAATAATTGAGAAAGGTAAGTAGTACTTAATACAGTTAAGAAGAGAATTAAAAAAAAAAATTTAAGTTGATGAGGTGGAGCATTGTTTCACCCATTTCAAGGATGCAGCTGAACTTATTTAAGGATGTAGCTCTTACCCATTTATAGTTGCATACAATTTTTCAGGTTTTGCTCTTACATCTTATTGGTTATACTAATTATACTTAATTTTTGTGTGAATTGATTAGGATGATTAAAATGCTTGATGCCATAATTGGTGATATAATTTAAATCAAAACCCTTACATTCAATTTCAACAAATTTTATTTTAGTGCATATTCCCTAACATTTGAACTGCAACCTATCTAGGTTTCGAATCGACTGATGGCATTTAATATATGAACAATTATGTTTTACTAATTCATCTATGTAAAGATCATTCAATTATTAGGAATTGATATATGAACCAGAAGCTCTTAAACAATTAAACTTCTTTGTTTCATCAATTCTTGAGAAAAATGTTTGCATCGTAGGTTGTATTAGACAACAGTGGTTTATTTTTTGTTTAGTTAAGTGTGTGTGTATTATTATGTTGTTTTATATATGTAAGAGGTTTTACCTATTTGCCTAAAATGCAACTATTCTAATCAACCATTGTTAATTAGACATCTTAACTTTTGAGAGTATTTCTTTCAAGTAAGTTTACATTGTTAAGAATGTGAACTATGTAAAGCAACATTTACTATTGATATCAATCATCATGTTCATTGGTTGTGAATAAGATGTGTATATTAGTTATTGGTTGTGAATCCTTAAAAGTTCATATTAATGGTTGTTTTTATGAGCACAAGCGATCTCTGTGTTGCCTCATAGTTTTTACATATATTTTTATGAGTCATATCTATGTCGTGTTATAAGATTAACATACTCAAACTTTTATTATTTTATATAATATGTATATTATTCATGGCAAATATGTATTTATTAATTATATCCTTTTATGATTTTTGACCCGTGTTCAGTCAAGTAAGAATATATCATTAACTTTTTTTTTCTAATTTAACATGAATAGATTAATTTTACATATTTATGCTTATGTGTAATAATTTAAAATTTTGTATTATAGTAAGAGTTAGTATGACATACAGTTACTTCTTCATAAACCAAGGCCAATATTGAGATCCTAGGATCATTTAAAGTAGTTACAGAACATGTTCATCAATATCAGAACTGGATTCTATGTTTGATTAGTTAGCCATTTGTTCCCTCCTACAAAATACAAACAATATTTGAAGGAAACAAACTATGTTTGCAAATCAACGTTATTATTGTTCTCAATGTATGTATGTTTATTGTTTTTAAACCTAATAGTATGGCTTTAACGACTTATTGTTTATTGTTTGGCTTTATGTACATCTTTAGTCGCTTCACACTTAATTATTGTTTAGTTTACGAAAACGAAACTAAAGAGCGCATCAGCGCACTATCTATATCACGAGAACATAATAAACTAGCAACAAACAAACACCAAGTTGTACATTGTCGTTTTAGCCGCCGCATTGCGCGGGTTCTCTACTAGTGTGTGTGTGTATCTATATATATATATAGGGGATGGTTATTTTGAAAACCACCCTTAGTTGATGAAACTTTGGAAACCTTGAAAAAAACAATGTAAATAAAACCATTTTTTTTACAATCTTGTAACATTATTAGGGTCATTTCTATAAAAAACAAAAAAAGCGCCGACAAAATTTTTTTTAAAAAAATTATTTGTCCACGACGTAACACAGCTGTAAGACAACTGTACAGGTCACCATTGGTTTGTACAGCTGTGTTACATCTGTGTAACATCGTGGACAAATTAGTTTTTTAAAAAAAAAATTTGTCGGCGCTTTTTTTGTTTTTTTTATAAAAATAACCCTAATAATGTTACAAAACTTTAAAAACAAATAAAAATAAATTAGCTTTGTTTACATTGTTTGTTTCAAGGTTTCCAAAGTTATAAGTTCTGAATTTTCTGATCATGTCTATCTTGATGTCATCATAAACACCAACACTCATCCCTTTTCTATGATCAATCTTGAATCACCAACAATCCCTTTCATCTATTCTCATATATCCACTATAGTCCCAACACATAGACAAACGTTAACATAAACGCATATACATCCGGTTTTTCTTCTTGACGGCTTCACGACAGAAACTTCCAAGTTCTGTCCCCTTTGTGATTCACCAATAGTGCTATCTTCTAGAGAAACAAACCAGTCTTCTGGACTAACAACGAAGAAGCTCTAACAGATTATTGGTGATGATCGGCTCTCTCTTTTGATCAAAACGAAAACAGAATTTTGGTCAAAAATTTTTGTCTATTGTCCAAAATCAATTGAAGAAGAAATACACCCTTCACCTTCCTTTGATCAACCAAACAAAAACAAATTCTAGTGCATTGGTATATAAGAAAACAATCATAAATAAGAACAAACAATTATGGTTCCTCTCGAAAATCAATTAGACAGACATTTAATAAAAGGAAACAATCATTTGTTCCTTCATCGCTCTTCCAGACCAAAAACCTAAACGTAGCCTCAATTTCTTTGGTGAATTTGACAATTATAATTACAAAACACCATTAATGATGAATTTTCAAATTGCCTTGGTATCAATAGAGAATCAAAAACGGATTCTAATTTTGACCAATATTGGGTCAAAATAAAACCCTATGTTTTTTTTTTGACCTTGAATGTCGGCATTGGAATCCAATTTTCACACCCTCAATTGAAAAACTCCAAAAAAACGAAACAACAAATACGTATGCTTCTGATAATATGTTTGATCAATTGGATGTTTATAGACAACCATGGTTGGTTTATATAACCCTAAACACATTTAATAAGTTGAAGTGTTGACATATTCACATGTAATACGCCTATACATATTACATGTTACACAATACAAACAAAACGTACTTAAACCTATTTGCATAAACAACCCATTAACTTTCATAACCTGTGTTAAACAATAAGGTTCCAATAGTTCAAGCTCCAAGAGATCTTCTTGAAACTATTTTATGACAATTTATCCCATCTTCATGATTGATTACATAATGAAAATTTAATTAATTGTTTCTATTATTTATGGGAATCATGGGTTGTTGGAAAAAAAACAAATCGTACATTATGTTGGTGCATGCATGCGAATTTGTTGGAGCGGGCTATCTATTCTTCCTCAACTAAACTGATAATCACAAACCAAATGGGCTTTTTTGTATTTTGTTTGGGCATGTGTTGTGTAATTGGATCAGTTTGCTATTGGGCTAAGCCGCTAGGCTAAGGTAGGGTGGGCCTTCTCGTATCATTAATGCCTCTTTAGAGCTATTTTCGTTTTTAAAGTTGGTAGAAAAATAGGTGTGATGTTTAGTGAATCGATTGATGTCCTTCCAAGTCGCTTAAGTGATATCTCGAGTTACCCATTTGATTAAGACCAGTTATAATCCTTCATTTTTACCCTTTCTATAACATCTGGTGTATAATTGATATCATTCTTGTCAACTCTCCAATTAGAGGGACTGTCATTTGTAATAGCTTGATCGGTATTGTGTTTAGGAGCTAAATGTGGAACTCAAGATGAATCTTTTCATTTGGTGGTAACTCTAGTCGATACACAAATTCTCTAATTCATTCTAGAACGTTGTATGGCCTAAAATAACTCTCTGAAAGCTTTTTGTTTGCCCACCACTCGATTTAATGTTAGTGACAATTTTTGAGCTCAAAGTTAAACGAAGTTACCTACCTAAAAACTCGTATCCATCCAATATTTATTAGCATGTTTGATCGTCTTTTTTGTTCGACCTAATGTGTCCTTTAAAACTTCTAGCAGTCATTGACGCTAAAGCAAGTATTATCTATCAAAGTGATAGAACAGCGCCATGATTTGTAATCATGGATGGTCATGTGATCATGCTAAAGGAGCTAACTTCCGTTAATATAGGTAATAAGTTGTTTAGTTATAATTTTGAATTTCAAGTTTGTTTTGTGTTTATCTTTTATTTTATCTCTTGCATGCATGTATAAATGGATGTTGTGGAATTGAATGAAAGAAAAGAACTTTTTCTGCCATATTACGATTGTAATATGGTATCAGAGCAGGCCAAACCCTAATCACAAAACCAGAAAATACCGTCTCCACTATCGCCAGCAATGGCTGGAGAAAGCACCGAATCGATTAATCAAAACTCCCTGTTTTTCCTCCATCCTTCGGATTACCCGTGACAGATGCATGTCAACGATCTCCTCACAGATGAGAACTACGTAGACTTGGCACAAGAGATGACCAACTTTCTCTTTGCCAAGAACATAATCGCCTTTGTCAATGGATTCATCAAGAAACAGAAAGAAGCGTCATAGAACTACATGCCATGGATGAGATGCGACGTGATGATAAGAGGATGGCTCAATACGGCCATGGAAAAGGAGATTAGGAACAGTGTCAAGTACACGAGCACGACAGAAGAGATGTGGAACGATCTGAAGAAACGATTCACAAAGGAGAATGCCCCAAGGGCATACAAACTGAAGCAATCTCTCACCCTCATACGACAAGATCACACATCTGTTTCAACCAACTATACGAAACTATGGGTCCTGTGAGATGAACTTCAGTCGATTCTGCCTACACCAAAGTGCTCATGCAACAAGTGTACATGCGATGTTAGAAAGCTGTTGAATGACATGAAAGGGAAGGAAAGGATCTATGAATTTTTGCTTGGGCTAGATGGGGGGTTTGCTACCATCCGAACGCAAGTGCTTGCAATGAACCCCATGCCCTCCCTTAACGTTGTGTATCACCTGGTCTCGGAAGATGAGCAGCAACTTTCCATCAGCGCAGGAAAGAAACCAGTCGGGGAATCAACTGCCTTCCAGGTCGCAGCCCGAAGGAAGAGAGAAACAAGCAAGAAGCGAAAGCCGTGGCAGAAAGAAAGTAACGTTAACTCGGCTTGAAAAATGGAGCACTGCAATCATTGTGGAAAGGATGGCCATAACCGTGACAGATGTTTCAAACACATTGGATATCCTAAATGGTGGCCAGGAAGGAAAAAAAGATAGAGAGAAACCAAGAGCTGCAGCCTGTGTTGAGACCGAGGGCACCCTATTGTCAGGATTGACAACTGAGCAATACCAACAATTTGCATAGCTTTTCGCCAATGGAGCCAAACCAGGTACAGGACCAGTTGCCCACATGGCACCAATTGCTAACACCACAGGTTACAATGGACTCACAAATTGTTGGGTGATAGATTCCGGTGCTACTGAGCACATTACCCACAAAAAACAGTCTTAAATGGCCTGACCAAAAGTCCACATGAACCTCCGGCGACAATACCAAACGGAAAAGGTGTGGCAGTGGAAGGAAAAGGAGATCACACATTAGTAAATGGAACAAAAATTGAAAGAGTCCTTCATGTTCCAGATTTTAAATGCAATTTGTTATCTGTTAAAAGATTATCAACCGATCTCCAATGCGCAATAACCTTCTTTCCTGATTTCTTCATAATGCAGGGACTTCGTTCAAGGACCTTGATTGGATCGGGTAAATGCAAGGATGGACTCTATCGGCTGGAGATGGTGCAAAACGAAAGAAAGGCGATGATGACCATAATGGACACATGGCACAAATGACTTGGTCATGCTTCACATTCCAAGCTTAGCCATGTTGATTTTTTGAAAAGTTTGTTGAAAAATAAAACTAGTTTATGTGATTCTTGTAATAAAGCCAAACATACAAGGCTTCCTTTTCCCAATAGCTCAATAAAAACTAGTGGTTGTTTTGAATTAATTCATTGTGATATATGGGGAAAGTATCGCACATTATCACTATCACAAGCTAGTTTCTTTCTGACTATCGTAGATGATTATAGTAGAGCCACATGGGTATTTCTGTTGAGACATAAAAGTGAAGCAAGCATGTGTATAATCAATTTTCACAAAATGGTGAAAACCCAATTTGATAAGAACATCAAGAAAATTAGGTGTGATAATGGTGGTGAATTCGTTTCGAATCAAATGCATGTGTTTTATGCAAGAAAAGGCATAATCCTAGAGACCACCTGCCCACACACACCACAGCAAAATGGTGTAGTGGAACGCAAACATAGACACCTACTAGAAACTGCTCGAGCCTTGAGATTTGAAGCAGGATTACCAAGCAGATTCTGGGGGGAGTGTATCTTAACACATGAAAGTATTCGGGTGTCTTGCATATCATAGAAGCAACGACACAAAGGGAGATAAGTTTGAAGAAAGGGGGAGAGCCGGAGTCTTCTTGGGCTATCCGAGAGGAACAAAGGGCTTCAAGATCTATGACTTAAAGGACAAAAGACTGGTGATCTCCAAGGATGTAGAGTTTGTTGAAAGCCAATTCCCATACAAAGAACCGATTAAAAACGAAGAAGAGAATGGTGCTCTTGAAACAAATAGTGCTTCTGGTGATGACAGAAGGAAAGAAAATAGTGAGACGGAAGGTTCAGTATTGGAAGAGGAACATGGGTCGACAAATGAAAATGATGATTCAGAAAACAACCAAAATGAAGACATAGGTCCGAGTGATCTTGAAACAAATGAGCATGAGGCAGGTTTGGGTAATGAGGAAGATGAACAAAGAATGGATACACAAGGCAGACAAAAACGAAGCACGAATCTCCCAAGCTACCATAAAGATTACAAAGTCAACCTCCCTCCATCAATAGACCATTCTCACACCGATAGCAATCAACAGTCCTCAACGGTACATCCCATAGCCCAATTTGTCAATTATGATAAATTCACTAACTGTCATAAATGTTTTCTAGCGGCCATTGAATCAAACAGTGAGCCAAAATACTTTGCTCAGGCTGTGAAAGATCATCGATGGGTCACGACCATGAAGAATGAAATTAAAGCCTTGGAAGAAAATAACACATGGGCTCTTGAAGAACTACCAGCAAAAAAGCGACCAATCGATTCAAGGTGGGTTTACAAGGTGAAATACAGACCGAAAGGAGAAGTTGAAAGATTCAAATTTCGATTAGTTCCGAAAGGATTCACCCAGAAGGAAAGAGTTGATTATCACGAGATGTTTCCACCCGCAGCAAAACTGGTAACAGTCCGAACATTGCTAGCCATCGGAGTAAAGAGAGATTGGATCATTGATGAGTTAGACGTCAACAATGCTTTCTTACATGGGGACTTAACCGCAGATGTTTACATGAAGATACCTCAGGTATTTGCAAAAGAGGGGGAGACAAGAGTCTGCAAGTTAAAACGGTCATTGTATGGGCTCAAACAAGCTTCGCGTAACTGGTACCAAAAATTCACCATAGCATTAACCGACATTGACTTCATGCAAGCCAAATCAGACCACTTGTTATTTATTTTCAAAAATCAAGGCACATATGTCACATATCTTATTTATGTAGACAATGTGATTATTGTGGGCAACAACCTTGAGAATATTCAAGAAATAAAGGCATATCTCGATCTAAAATTCAGCATTAAATACTTGGGACCGTTAAAGTACTTCCTTGGTATAGAAGTAGCAAGAACCAAGGAAGGATTGATATTGAGTCAAATAAAATACACATTGGACATCTTAGAAGATAGTGGAATGAAAGGATGTCGCCCCAGCAATTTTCCCATGGAACAAGGTGTTAAACTTGATAAAGAAGGTGGTGGGCAACAAGTTGATGCAAGCAGTTATTGAAGACTAATTTGAAGGCTTCTCTACTTGCAGGCCACAAGACCGGGCATTGCGTATTCGGTCAATGTTTTAAGTCACTTTGTTGCAGATCCTCATGAAGCTCATTTAGAAGCTGCTAATCGAGTTCTAAGATATCTCAAAGTTGCACCAGGGCAAGGAATACTACTCCCAAAGGAAGGTGGCACATAATTAATAGCATATAGGGATTCTGATTGGTTGGGTTGTTGATTCACTAGAAAATCACGGATTGGGTATTTATTACTATTTGGAGGTGCTCCAATATCTTGCAAGTCAAAGAAGCAATCTGTAGTATCCAGATCGTCCTCAGAGGCCAAGTACCGGGCTATGGCATCAACGATTAGTGAGATACTTTGGATGTGGTGGCCATTAAAAGAGCTTGATATGGAACAGTTTGGTTCAACTAAGTTGTTGTGTGATAATCAAGCTACAAGACATATTGCAAATAATCCAGTGTTTCATGAACGAACTAAGCATGTGGAAATGGACTGTTATTTCGTACGAGAACGAGTGGAATCCAAAGAAATACACCCTATGAACATAGACAGTCGGTTGCAAGTTGCTGATCTGTTCACAAAGGCGCTGGGAAGAGTACAGCTTAAGGCATTGATCGTCAAGCTGGGCATTCGAGATCTGTTGGGAATTCTAGGTTATTTTTAATTTAATCAGTTTCAATTAATCGCATTAATTGACAAGATAAATTTTTAGAAAACTGGATTAAACTATCAGATCAGATCTGACACAGCGGAAGCATTTTAAATTTTATAACCTTTCGATTCGCAATCGAAATAATTCCCAAATCAGGATCCAGTTACAAATCGTTTAAACAACAGTTAAATTAAATAACACAACCATAGGGGGTTTTAGAAATCGACCTTTACGAAGAGATTCCAAAAACACACGATGGATCGGCAACGGTCTCGCTAGTTGACACAATACGATCACCCGATTCCTGATATCGTCCTACGAATCACCAGAAACAACCAAAACTGGTTTTGGCTAGGTTTGGCTCGAATAGCACCATTCACGGCTTGATGGTTCAACCCACGGCTCGCTTCGGCTCGATGGTGCAACCCACGGCTCACCACGACTTGATCCGGCTAGTGGCTAGTTGACCAAAACACCAAAATGGTGGTGGTGTTGGGCGACGACAATGGCAGCCCAAGGAGTGGGGTGGCGACAGCCACACAAGAGAAAAGAAGAGTGGGTGAAAGAGTTCATCATCAAATGTGGGAGGTTGGATCTACTTTTAAAGTCAAAAGTAGATCCACCTTTTTAGGATCTAAGAATACCAATTCAAAATTGAATTCCCACCTTTTTATTTCACATTTAATTTAAATTAAACTCTTTTAATTTGATTAAACTCTTTTAGTAATTAAACCATTTAATTACTACAATCTCCATTTAACTAATTAACAATTAATCAGTTAATATCCATTAAATAGTTAATGTTTAATTGATTTAAACATTACTTATTTAATCAATTCTCCTTTCATTAATTAACAATTAATTAATAAATAACCCTTTGATAAAATTCAAAACTTTATTCGTCTAATGAATTAATTATCTCAATAATTAATTCCCACCGATTATTATTTCATAAATAATAAAATCACCAAATCCTTAAAACCGATAGTTCGTGATCGTATATTATGTTTAACAACTAAACATTAATTCGTTGCCTTCCAATGTGTAACTCTTTGGATCATACCTATTATAGTAACGCTGAACTTATCGTTAATCGGACATCCAATATCCAACAAGATCTTAATGCTCCAACTTGAGGGGGAGTAAAGGAGCTAACTTCCGTTAATATAGGAAATAAGTTGTTTAGTTATAATTTTGAATTTCAAGTTTGTTTTGTGTTTATCTTTTATTTTATCTCTTACATGCATGTATAAATGGATGCTATGGAATTGAATGAAACAAGAGAACTTTTTCTGCCATATTGCGATTATAATACATGCCTATATAATACCTTAAAATAAGACATGTTGAATGATGAGTGGTGGTTAGTATTGACCCAAAAACTCTACTAGGTAAAGAAATCAATGTTATGTTAGCTGCTATGACCAAAGGCATGTAAGTATGTTTCTAACAACGGTTAATAACTTCATATTGTGCGTCCATTTGCAGATGATAGATGACCGATGTCGAAGTGTCAGTCAAAAATAAGAGTAAAACTCAAGTCCCAGCTACCTTATTAGTTAGGGTAAGTCGGGTGTCGAACCACGAGGAGTATTTGTGGATGGTATAATTGTTACTTGATTTATGAACTAAACTTAACTAAAACAGAAAATGTAAACTTAGATTAAAGATTTTGGTTGTTAAACTTGAAAATAAATTGCAATTAACTAAAATGGTTTTAAACAATACTGAAAAAGGTGATTCCTTTGAGATTTGGATTCAAAGATAGATAATTAAATTAGTTTTCAATTGGTAATTCACATAGACATGAACGTGTGAATTCATTGATTGTGACGCGCAAGGACCATTTGCTTCGATTGTAAAACAATAGAAGATTATCACAAGAACATCAATTGAATCTAATCAAACCAAAACACAACTTAATATATCCTAATTACTAGAACTCTCAGGAACTGAAAAGCAATGATTAAGGTTTAAATAAAATCCAATCGGTTACAATCAACGAATCAAACAACTAGCAAAAAGCATCGAATGCTTAGATTGCATGTTCCAAACAAGAATGAAAACTAAATCTAATCATCTACTTACAAGAATCCTCCACCCGGAGGAAACCACGAAGAAATTAGCCCCTCATGACATCAAATTGATCTTCAAAACTTGATTTGATCTTCATCATGGATGATTATGGATTGATTGGATGGATTAGAATGGTGAAAAGACTTCAATTTTTGCTTCTAAGGACGTCCAAAGTCGTCCCAAGTCGAATGGAATGAGTTAGGATCCTCAAAAACCTAATTTTTTAGGCTTAAATACGTGCAGTCTTTTTACGTGCGTAGGCTACTCCCTGGGCGTAGCCTACTGTTTCAAAGTTCCGTCAAAAGGTAATCCCAGCAGAGTAGCCTACTCTTCCAGCATAGCCTACTCCCACCAGAATCTTCCAAATCTTGTTTTCTTCATAACTTTCTCGTGTCAAGTCTGTTTCTCGCACCGTAAACGCCCGAATTCTCGTTGTTCAATCCTCTATCATTCAAGCTTGAAATCCATTCATTCCTAATCATCTTTTATTCCTCCAAAATGCTTCCAATCTGTGCGTTTAACCTACAAAACACCCAAATCGCATAGTCATCTAGTTTCAACCAATTACGCACATGAACATGTATAAGTTTAAGCATTAAACACACATAATCATCATTCCAAACCCCATACATCACATTCCCACACTTGTCTTTTGCTTGTCCTCAAGCAAACATCTGGACTTTTGGATCATCAGAATCAAATACACCGCATACTTGACCCACCAATTCTCAATTAAGGTCCTTAATTACAATCAATTCCCAAGACTTACAACATTACATAGTTTTACACCTAAACAAGCAATTTAAGTCCAGAACATGTAATAACCCTTAATTAGGGTTGAGATTCTTCGAGGATTTCACATATAAGTAATACACCCCTCACAATGACTCTCCTCTTGGTTGTTTCTGGACTAGTAAGATGTACTAGTATATATATTTGAACACTCAACCAAAAGTGACTTACCATCATCATAAGCTTGTATTGAGATCAAATATCCAACGATTCACACATAACAACGCACAAATCAAGAGGTCTTGAATGGGTTATGATGTTAGGCTAAGGTTAAATGTAGGGATAAGAATTTTTGAAAGTGACGAAAATGGTAGCGACAATCCACATTATTGAACACACGAATGAACATCATTCTATTATTACATTGACTCTTTTTCTTGCATTTTATCATGGTCATTTTGACCTGATATTTGCTTTTTCTTTCTTTTTCTCTTTTTTTTTCATAATACTACTATTGACTCACAACTCACTACTTTACTTGGATTGTACCACTAAAGATTTAAAATAAAAAAGGCTAATTGGGTAAACATCATTGGGTTGAACAAAGAACAGGCTAAGCTCAAATTTGGTGTCTAATGGTGGCAGTAAGGTAGGATCTAGAAATGAAAAAGGCTAATAATTCATACGGTGTATTCCTAAATGCCTCTATCCTTTTGGTGCGAGTTATGGCAACGCTTTCAACAAGTATCTCAACACAAGTTATAATTAGGTAAACACTTTGGTATCACTCATAAAGTTTCAAACAACATGATCAAAAGAAGGTTTAACGCGCACAGAAATGGGGGATATTAGGTTACCGATGTAAACTTACATGTTATTCACTCTTAGAATCTCGTCCCCAACCAAGCATTATTCCAAAAATTGTTCTAGAAACACTTGTTTAGGCTACTATCATGCAACTTAAAGAGTTAATTATGAAAAAGGACCTACACCGATGTATTAATGGTTCAAAATTTGATGATTTACAATGAAAATTTTGATCCTCAATCCATTTAAATTTGCTATGGACATTTTAAAATTTCAAAAATTTCCCCTCATCCCCACACTTGGGATACACTGTCCCCAATGTATGGGTCTTTAGGTTACTTGTGTGAGTTTTTAAGTTTGAAAATATCTTTTTAGCATGACTAATTTCTCCCCCCCCCCAAATCCAGCCATAAACATGAACACAAGCCATCACATATCACTTAAGACACCACCAAATACGAAGGTAAAACGTAACAAAATAAGCAAAATAAATTGTTTAAACACATCACCACCCGACCAACCATAATCCCATTGTTTAGTGACATAACAATTGATGATAAATGTTAAGAAGGAACACATGGACCTGATCATGGATCAGAGAGTGTTCAATAATAATGCGGTTGTTCTCCAAATAGTCCCTTCATTGTGTCCATCCACCCTAAAAAACTAAAGACTCCACCCGAGCTACTGGTTCCCTGGTTCTGCTGCTCTTGTGCTTGTTGTTGATAAGGGTCTAACCATTGAGAATGGTGCACTGGTGGAACTGGGTACTCAACATTCCCATCGGCTGGGGGTAACGTGGAGTAATCCACATATGGTGGGTGTAGAACCACTGCCTCGCCTCTTCGCCATTGCTCATGCATGCGCCTTTGTTGGTCGTCTAAGAACCGTTGATTGATCTCGACCTGTTCGTTATAAGCGTGCACTCGATGCCAATGCTCATTACGATTAGAAACACTTTGGGCGTCTCGGCGCTGTTGTTCAAAGCCTTGAGTCTGCTGATCAAATAGAGCATGTGCAAAGTTTGGCCAACCTGCTTAGTTTTCTGGCCTAGCATGTTCAACAAAATGTGGCATATCAGAATAATTACCACCAAAAGGATATTTATGATCCCCCCATGAGCAACCAGAGAGTGGTGGCTGGTTTGAAGTTTCTCCTGTACCCACTAACATATCATCTTCTTCATCATCACCCTCCATGTGTTGCACACTATCAGCACTCATCTCTTCATCTAGCTCCCCTAGCTCCAATAGCCTTGCATCTGGCCTTAACACTCTCCATTTTTGCCCTGTTTCCTTATGTTTTAACTTCATGTAACAATCAATCCTTGAGTATATCCACTGAAACCGACTTAAATTCTTCAAAGTGAATGGGGACGTATCCCTTGGTATCGAAAGGTCAATGATGGCCCAGGCCCCTTGTTGCCTGATAATGGCTGTGATCAGTCTGCAATGTGGGACAATTTTCTTGTCCTTTTGTTCCCGTGCTTGCCATATGTTCATCATTGCTAAATACCTAAATGATACTAAAGGTTCCCCTGTCATTAACGAATACATAATTGGAATTTCCCACTTACGGACCTTCTTCCTGTCACTCCGGCGAGGCATGATGTTTTGAACCACAAATAACAACATCAATCTTGCAGGCATTTTTAGATAATCTCTAATCAATGTGTGACCCTGTCCCGGTGCAAAGAGCTCATTTAGCATGTCATTCCATCGTGGGTGCTTTTCTGGGTGTTTGTACAATGTATCCTCATCCGGATAGATGTAACGTGCACGAGGTTTTGAATCGAAGTTTGCAACTTCATCTAATGTCCTCAGTGACATGATTGTTGCCTTCCCATTAACCATTCCCTTAAAAACCATGTCCTTAGCTGAACGACCCCATTTGACCTCCAAGGTTGACATCCATGCTTGAATCGGAGCTGTATACACCTGGTTTGATTCTCTGTCATAACATTTCATTGCCGCCTCCCAACCTAATGCCTCAAACTTTTGCACAATCCCGAATGGTCGGAATTCATTGTCAGTTATTTCTCTCTCACAAATAAAGGCCTCTCATTGATCAGTCAAATTGTTTATCTTTTCATTGTAAAACTTGACTTGCAGTTCCTTTTCAAACTGTGACAGTAGACCACCATCCTATTTAATGTGTGTGGGTGGTCTGTTTCGCTCCTGAGCTTCTCTCTCCATCTGTTCCCTCCTAAATTGTGCCAAATGCACAATAAGCTGTTGTTCATCTTCAGATTCGTCTCTTAATTGGATCCTTCTTTGTTTCTTTGCTTTAGGTGCCGAGGAACTTGCAATTGCTTTGCTTTTGTCATTCTTCCCAATTGGTGCCTTCGTTCTAACCATCTGCACACACAAACAAAACACAAACACGCAAGTGAGATGCATTTTTCACAACTGAAACATCATAACAACATCCCCACACTTGTGTGGGGCTATGGCTATTATCATTTTTGAACCGTCCCTTCCCTTATATTTTGATGCTAAAAGAACAAGGACACATAACCCAAACAAAAAAAAATGTGACTATGCTGCACTAAAAATCATTTAAGAAAAGATTTAACAAGTTCCACAGCATCCTGTTAGTTACACTAAAGTTCAACATCATAAGTTATTAGCAATCTACCCAAACAAGAGCTTGACTACATAGCATTAGCAATCAAATAAAACCTGTCAACAAGTTCAGCACATTCGAATAGCCATAGTAGGTTTAACAAAATGAATTCTTTCTAACCCAAAAAAAATCTGATTGTCGTATGCACCCTCCTGATAAGTCAAGCCCAATAACGGCCCATTTATCAATTCACGCATTCTAGGACCAAACCAAGGTGAAAATACGCCATATACATGAAAACTAACCTCAATTTGCAGGATGGTAACGAAAAGTTGTATTACATTCGTACCTTGCTCGTTTAAACCGGTTGAAGTGAGCTATTTATACAACCAATAGCACGTGGTAATGAAAATCCTTGACTTTTAGAAGAAGGGTTCGTCCCCTACCGTTCGATTTCTGCTCGAGATGAATGATTTTGCGAAAACTAATACCGTGGTTGTGATCCTTGCGAAAAATCCCTCAAGATCCATTATTTGAACACCCGATTTGGTTAAGAATCAAGGGTTTTTGAAGGTGTAATGGTTATGGAGATTTAGGGTTTTTTTAGAAGAAAGGAATGGGGAAGAAGGCTGTTCACGTAAATGGCTGAGAAAAAAAAATTAAAGGGGTGTGTGGTCAACAAAAGTCAACATTTTAAGTGAAAAATTGGAGTAGGCTACTCCCCCTGCGTAGGCTATGATGCAATCTTGCTGTTTGTACCGAAACTTGCCAACGTAGGCTACGGCAGGGCCGTTGGTTACGCCCCTTTCAATTTTTTTTTTTAACTAAAACAATTAAAAATAAATTAACTTACTAAAAAAAATTATAAATTAACTAGAACACTAAAAAAATTAAATTCAAACGAGGTGTATTTTTTTTTTTTTTTTGAAACTTAAAATGTAAATAAAATCACTAAAAAATGACTAGAACAATTTAAAAAGAGATTAAATTACTAGAAAAAATATATATATAAAATAACTAGAACATTTTTTTAAAAAAATTAAATTGAAACGATTTGACGACCTTTCGTTTGGACCCTCCACCCCCCGTTTTTAGCCGTGTATTGCCCTCAATTGCACCCAACCAAGTCTACATGAGACACCCATACTTCCCCACACTTATGGTATGCAATGGTGGTGTGAAATGCGACGATGTAATGATCAAAGAAAGAGAAAGAAGAAAAGAAAGAAAAAAAAAATAATAATAATAAAAATAAAAAAAATTAAACAAATAAATAAAAAATATGAAATGAATGCACAAAAAATAAAAACTTACAAACTCGGGTTGCCTCCCGATAAGCGCTATGGTTAATGTCGTTAGCTCGACAATCGTGACCCTCAGACGGCCAAATCACTGGGTGAGTTTGCAATGAAACTCACCTTGTCTATTGATTTTGTGTTGACATCATTCCCATCTAGGTATAGTTTTAACCTGTGTCCATTTACAATTTGCTTCCGTTTATCTTGTACGTCCTCGATTTCGATGTCTCCGAACTTCCCAACCCTTGTGATCACAAAGGGGCCAATCCATTTGCTCTTCAGCTTACCTGGAAACAATTTAAGACGTGAATTGAACAACCATACCTTTTGTCCTTCCTCGAAGGTCCGCTTCTTGATGTTTGCATCGTGTACGGCTTTCATCTTGTCTTTGTATGACAATGCACAATCATACGCCTCATCACGTAATTCCTCAAGCTCACACAATTTCAGCTTCTGATGAGCACCTGCATCATTATAATCCAAGTTAACTTGTTTAACTGCCCAAAGTGCGCGATGTGCAAGTTCCATTGGCAAGTGACACCCTTTTCCATACACCAAACGGTACGTAGTAGTGCCAATAGGAGTTTTAAATGTGGTGCGATAAGCCCACAAGGCGTCATCCAACTTGGTTGACCAATCCTTACGGTCGGATCGCACCGTTTTCTGTAAAATTTCCTTAATTTGCCTATTAGACACTTCAACTTGCCCACTTGTTTGTGGGTGATATGGTGTTGCAATCCGGTGATCCAGTCCATACCGTTTAAGAAGTTTTCCAAAGTGAAAGTTTTTAAAGTGAGATCCCCCATCACTTATGATCACACGAGGGATTCAAAACTGAGTAAAAATGTTTGATTGGACAAACTTACAAACAACGGCATGATCATTGGTTTTGGTGGTAATTGCTTCAACCCATTTTGAAACATAATCAACTGCCACCAAAATATACATGTTGCCAAAGGAATTAGGAAACGGGCCCATGAAATCAATTCCCCACACGTCAAAGATATCAACAATGAGGATTGGTTGCATGGGCATCTCGTTTCTTTTTGAAATCCCACCCATCTTTTGACAATTAACACAGTTTTTAGCATAATCAAAAGCATCTTTAAACAAGGTTGGCCAATAAAAGCCACAATTTAAAACCCGATGCCCCGTCTTTTGGCCACTGAAATGACCACCACAAGCAGATGAGTGTGCATGCTTCAATACATCTGACACTTCGTTTTCTGGTACACATCTTTGTATGATCTGATCAGCACCAATCTTGAACAAATCTGGTTCATCCCAGATGTAATGCTTAACCTGTGCATAGAACTGTTGCCTCCTCTTCTTGTTCCAGCTTTCTGGAAGTGTACCTGCAGCTAAATAGTTAGCAAAATTAGCATACCATGGCCCCGATGAAATGGACATCAAATATTCATCAGGAAATTGTTCATTGATATCAGGAGTAACTTCCTGATGTTCTGCAGGAATTCGGGACAGGTGGTCCGCTACTACATTCTCACAACCCTTCTTATCTCTGATCTCTAGATCAAAATCTTGTAGTAAAAAGACCCAACGAATCAGTCTTGGTTTAGCATCCTTCTTTTCCATCAAGTAGCGAACTGCACTATGATCAGAGTAAACAATCACTTTACTGCCCCAAACATATGACCGAAATTTGACTAATGCGTAGACAACAGCAAGCAACTCCTTCTCGGTTGTAGTGTAATTCAACTGAGCATCCGAGAGGGTCTTGCTTGCATAGTAGATAACTACCGGTTTCTTATCTACTCTTTGACCCAAAACAGCCCCAATTGCAAAATCACTTGCATCACACATGATTTCAAAAGGTTTTGACCAGTCAGGTGATTGCAAAATTGGGGCTTGTACCAATTGTTCCTTTAACACATTGAAAGCTTTTAAACATTCTTCATTAAATTCAAAAGGAACATCCTTCAAAAGTAAGTTACATAAAGGTTTAGCGATAACACTAAATCCCTTAATGAACCTACGGTAGAACCCGGCATGTCCTAGAAAAGAACGGACACCCTTTACATTGGTCGGGGGAGGTAATGTTGAAATGACACTGATTTTAGCTCTATCTACTTCAATCCCCCGACTTGACACTACGTGCCCGAGCACGATTACCTCTTGAACCATAAAGTGGCTCTTTTCCCAACTCAAGACCAAGTTTGTTTCCACACATCGTTTTAGAAATTTAGACAAATCATTCAAACAATAATCAAAAGAAGATCCAAAAACAGAAAAATCATCCATAAAGATTTCAAGAGAATCCCCGACCATATCTGAAAAGATACTCATCATGCACCTTTGAAATGTGGCCGGGGCATTGCACAACCCAAATGGCATTCGCCTAAATGCGAAAGTACCATACGGGCATGTGAATGTGGTCTTCTCTTGGTCATCCGGATGAATGGCTATTTGATTGTAGCCTGAATATCCATCTAAAAAGCAATAAAACATCTGACCTGATAGCTTCTCTACAATTTGGTCAATGAAAGGCAAAGGAAAGTGATCCTTTGAGGTAGCAGCATTCAATTTCCTGTAATCAATGCACACACGCCACCCGGTTACCGGCCGAGTGGCAATTTGCTCACCTGATTCACTCTGTACTATCTGGATGCCTGCTTTCTTTGGTACCGTTTGAGTTGGACTTACCCACAAGCTGTCTGAAATGGGATAGATGATCCCAGCATCCAACCACTTGATGACTTCCTTCTTCACAACTTCCCGCATGTTTGGATTGAGTCTTCGTTGAGTATCACGAGCGGGTTTGGCATCTGCATCAGTTATTATTTTATGCATTACAATAGAAGGACTAATACCTGTAAGATCAACAATTGACCATCCAATTGCAGCTTTATGATCCTTGAGCACCCTCAATAGAGCTTCTTCATGCTCCTTCTCCAAATGAGATGCAATGATCACCGGAAGGGTTTGATCCTCCCCCAAGAAAGCATATTTTAAATGCTTGGGCAACTCTTTCAGTTCCACTTTTGGTGGACTCACAATGGATGGCTTTAGCTCAGATGAGATTTGAGATGGAAGATTCTCTACTTGACATGTCCATGGTGGTCTTCCATCCTGTTTAGCCATTCTTTCTAGCACTTTCACTTCTTCCATTAGTTCAAACTCATGATTCTGTTCATACCTGTCACAAACAAAGCAAAACTCTATGGTTTCACCCTCAAAATGAGGATGACACCCATCAATGATGTCTGCCATGAAGCATTCATCACTAACCAGAGAGTTAGATACATTGGAAAAAACATTTAACCAACCCTTCCTATTGCCAAAAGTCATATCGACTGTGCCAGAACAACAGTCAATCAATGCATGTGCAGTGGCTAAGAAAGGCCTACCCAAAATCACATTGGGTTGCTTGAGCATGTCAAAAGAAACACAATCAAGCACTAAGAAGTCTATTGGGTAATAAAAGTCCTCAACTTTCACAATCACATCCCTCACTATCCCTCGGGGAAGCTTGAGAGTCAAATCAGCCATCACCACAGTAGTGTCAGCATGATGCAGTGGACCAAAGTCATATTGGTCATATAAGCTTCCCGGGAGGATACACACACTAGCTCCAAGATCCAGTAATGCCCTTGTCATTTAAAATTCACCTATTTGAATAAGAATTAAAGGCATTCCAGGGTCCTGGAGTTTAGGTGGTAATGTCCCAGTCAAAACCGCACTCACACATTCAGTTAAATCAAGTTTCTTTGGAAATTTATGTTGTCTTTTCTGCGTGCACATATCCTTGAGGTATTTGGCATAAGCCGGAACCTGTTTGATAGCATCTATTAAGGGCAAATTGATCTTAACATGTCTAAAAACCTCCCATATCTCCTCTTGTTGAGGGCCCCGTTTGTTAACCACTTTCTTATTATCTAGATTAGTTAAAGTGGATGGGAACGGAACTTGGTTTGGTTCAGCTCCCACCTTTTTGGTTTCAACGGTGTCTGTTTTAGAAGAATTTTCAGTCAAGTTTTGAAAAGTTACATGTTTTACCTTTTTAACAGGAATTGGCACCGGTTCATCCTCACTCACCTCATTCTCATCAACTTCCTCCACTACTCCTTCTACCAAGTGTGGTGGAAGGACAACCTTGTTGTCATAATGTTTACCATTTCTTAAAGTAGTTACAAGATTTACCTGAGCATTCTTGTTGTTCTTTGATCCCGATGGTTGATATTGAGGGTTGAGTGTGGTATCACTTGGCAACTTCCCTTTGTCTCTTGCAGCTAATTGTTCCGCCAGTTGCCCCAATTGCTTAGCATGTGACTCGTTTGTCTTCTGTTGTAGCTCTTGTTTCTGCACCACTCCAGTTAGCATAAGCGTTAACTCATTGATTTGGTTGGCAATGTCCTCCATTGAGATGTTAGTTCCTTTTTGACCTCCTTGAAATTGATTTTGACTTCCTTGATTTGGTTGAAAGTTCCTTGATGGTCCTTGTTGATATCCACCTTGCCCACCTCCTTGACCACCTTGGTTGTAGTTTCCTCTTTGGTAGTTACCTTGATTGTAACTCTTCTGTCGATTCTGGTATGAGGACCCTTGATTTCCACCTTGTTGGTTGCTACCCTGAAAATTAGGATTCAATTGATTAGATGAATTACCATATCTAAAATTAGGGTGGTTACGCAAGCCCGGGTGGTATGTATTGGAGTTCATGTCATTATTTCTCTTATCATTCTGGAATGAACCTTGGACTTGATTCACCTCCTCATTTCTGCCCATGTTCATCATGCACTTCGGCTCCAAGTGACCTATATCACCAAAAAAATTGCAAACATCATAAACATTAGAGACATTAGAAGTATTCTTACCTGAATTCCTATTGAAGTTTGCTATTTGTCTCTCCAAAGCCTCGAATCTCTCCTTTGTCACATATTCCCCTCCCGGTTTTCCAATGACATGTTTGGCCTTCCTACTTGCTAAAGATTGAGTCTTTGATCCTTTACTTAATCTTTCTAGCAAATCCCAATCATCATCTTCTGAATTTGTCAAGAAAGTTCCATTGCTACTAGAACTGACAAACTTCAGGTCTTCTGGTGTTAAGCCATCATAGAAAGCTTTAATCAATTCCCACTTTGGAATCTGGTGATGTGGGCAAAATCTAACCAACTCCTTGAATCGAGTGAATGCTTCATGTAGCAATTCACCCGATTGTTGTTGAAAAGTTCGGATGGCATTCCGGGCCTCACTTGTCTTGCTCATCGGGAAATATTCATCTAAGAATAGCTGCTGCATCTCCTCCCATGTATAAATACTACCAGATGGTAGTGTGTGAAACCACTGTTTGGCCCTTTCCTTTAAGGAGAATTGGAAGAGATTCAGTTTAACCTCATCTGGTGTGAATCCTTGGCCACCAATGGTGCTGCAGATAGCACCAAACTCAGATAGATGGACATATGGTTCTTCAGTTGCTGTCCCTCTAAAATTTGGTATAATGGCCAAGTATTGTGGCCTTATCTCAAATGACCTTCCTCGCAGCAGTGGAGGTACAATGGGTGAAGGATTTTGAGTGACCGTTGGTCTAAAATGACTGTCAACTCCTTGAACAGGAGCCCTGTGAGGCCATCCTTGACCGGGATTGTTGTAGTTATTGTAACCCCATCTCCCATTATAGTTGTTCATGGGTGGTTGCCTATTCCATCCTCCTTGCCCATAGTTGTTGTGATTTGGATGATTTGGTGGGCCTTGTGGTTGCCAATTGTTATCATGATATTCCCCATGAGGTGGGTCGTTATTGTTGGCTTCCTCTTCGTGCAACTCATCATGCCAAGATCCATGTTCTCCCGTATTGCTCCCACCACCTGAGATGTGTTCCTCCTCATGAAAATTGTTCCCATGATTTGCTCCTTGATTTGGATTATTGAATAACGGGTTCTGTGCCACCCTGTGGTTAGGCATGACATTAGGAGGTACATTTGGTGGAGGGTTGTTTTGGTTGAAGGGGTTCGGTGGGATGTTATTTGGATTTGGATTTGGTGGGGGGAATTTGAACAAATTGGTTGAATGGTGGAATCGGTGGTGGTGGTGGAGGGTTTTTGTTGTTTTGCTCAGCCATAGTAGCCGACTGATTTGAACTCTCTCCGGTTTGGTTGGTGTTTCTCGAACCCGGAGTGACAATCTTGTCTAGCCTTTGTAATGTTCGATTTATCCTCGCGGTTTTCTCGATCTCTGGATCAAATTCCAATGGTGAGTCCCGTCCTGAAAAGTGAGTATGCATGCAATCAACCTGTTACCTGCACAGTAACAAACCTCGCGTAATATAGAAAAGATAAAAATGAAAAATATAGCAAAAACCTAATAAAATCAGTTAACCAACACCAAGCGCACTAACTCCCCGGCAACGGCGCCAAAATTTGACTGATGTCGAAGTGTCAGTCAAAAATAAGAGTAAAACTCAAGTCCCAGCTACCTTATTAGTTAGGGTAAGTCGGGTGTCGAACCACGAGGAGTATTTGTGGATGGTATAATTGTTACTTGATTTATGAACTAAACTTAACTAAAACAGAAAATGTAAACTTAGATTAAAGATTTTGGTTGTTAAACTTGAAAATAAATTGCAATTAACTAAAATGGTTTTAAACAATACTGAAAAAGGTGATTCCTTTGAGATTTGGATTCAAAGATAGATAATTAAATTAGTTTTCAATTGGTAATTCACATAGACATGAACGTGTGAATTCATTGATTGTGACGCGCAAGGACCATTTGCTTCGATTGTAAAACAATAGAAGATTATCACAAGAACATCAATTGAATCTAATCAAACCAAAACACAACTTAATATATCCTAATTACTAGAACTCTCAGGAACTGAAAAGCAATGATTAAGGTTTAAATAAAATCCAATCGGTTACAATCAACGAATCAAACAACTAGCAAAAAGCATCGAATGCTTAGATTGCATGTTCCAAACAAGAATGAAAACTAAATCTAATCATCTACTTACAAGAATCCTCCACCCGGAGGAAACCACGAAGAAATTAGCCCCTCATGACATCAAATTGATCTTCAAAACTTGATTTGATCTTCATCATGGATGATTATGGATTGATTGGATGGATTAGAATGGTGAAAAGACTTCAATTTTTGCTTCTAAGGACGTCCAAAGTCGTCCCAAGTCGAATGGAATGAGTTAGGATCCTCAAAAACCTAATTTTTTAGGCTTAAATACGTGCAGGCTTTTTTTACGTGCGTAGGCTACTCCCTGGGCGTAGCCTACTGTTTCAAAGTTCTGTCAAAAGGTAATCCCAGCAGAGTAGCCTACTCTTCCAGCGTAGCCTACTCCCACCAGAATCTTCCAAATCTTGTTTTCTTCATAACTTTAGAAGCGATTGTTTTATCATTTTTAGAAAGTTAAGCTTTGATACGAGTTTTTAGGATTAGATTGTTGATTGTTGTGAAATTGTTACGAATAAGAATATTAACAAGTACTAGGTGAGTAACCCGTGTCACACACGGGTTGACTTAAAGTTAAGATGAAAATTAAAAAAAATTTAATATAATTATATGATTAAAATCGACTTATTACACTATGATTTCAATCATTAGACATACATAAAAATAAGTTGTGAAAGCATGATTTCAAACTATATAAATGATATGCATTGAAACATGTAAATACAAAAGTCAACCATTTATAAGAAACTTGAGCATATAAAGTTATATATCACACAAAACATACTAAATTAGAATAAAAAAAGTCACAAAAATTTGTTCATAAGTTATCAAATATTTCGTTGTATACAACGTTTGTTGTTGTATTTGAAACTTTCCCCTCTTTATCTAAAATCAAAAGCTTTAGATAAAGAGAGGTATGCTGTAAACCTGGTTAACTTAAATGATATTGCAATGTTGTACACTGGGTTTTGGTAACAAAAACAATGTAATTAAAATACATTTATAATAAATAAATACATATTACATTGTATACTGGTACATTGTGTAGATACAAATACAAATTATAGTGCTTTTAAATTTTGAAGTGTAAGAGGAATCTAAAGTGAAATTATTTGATTACCGCGGAATTGTTACATTGATTTAAAAAAAACATCATATTGTTAATTTACACAACAAATTTAGCAAGAAAAAAAATGAAAAAAAATGAAAAATAATGATGATTTTGTAAAAGAAACCTGCAAGGAATTACATGCTTTAAGTGGTTCAAACTTCAAACCCAAGCCGTGTGAAACCATTGAAGTTGAAATCAAGAATCCACAAATAAATCACAATATTGATTGTTTACCAATCCTGAGTAAAGTTAAACTTCAAATGATTATGAATTGAGAATCAATATGAAATAGACCCTTCATTTTATAAAAGAATTCTTCTGTTTTCTGAAAAAAAAAAAGAAAAAAGACAAAATTTTTGATTTCTTTTTAGTATATTTTCACTCAAATTTTGGTGGTGGGGAGTCTTATTTTCCCCATCGACCTTTACAAAAATGAAAAATTTTTATGTTTCTCGGGAAGGCCGGATATAGGATTTTTAGTTCAAATTAATGAAGTGTTGAAACTAATTGATTCCATGTTAAAAATTTTTGGATAACTTTCTGACTTCTTAATTTATTTACTATATGGAATGAGTTTTTTATATATCTCCAATTTTAAGCCCAATCAATAAAAGAACTTAACTGTTGCAATATTATGTACAAAAAATGTGTCAATTTGGAGTAATCCAAAATAGACATAATTCAAATTCATTCATAAAATTTATTTTTTTGTTTCAACTTTATGAAATCAAATAAACCAGAAAGAATGACAATAAAAGTAAAAAATGAAACTAATGAACCTTCAAATTAACTTTTGAACTCGTTTTTTTATCAATTTAAATCTTTACTAAAAAAACTTATTTGATTGAATTGACTTGTTCAATCTCGACGATTGAATATAAATAGGCTATTATGAGTTCGAGCAAGCCGCTATGGTGAAATCGGTAGACACGCTGCTCTTAGGAAGCAGTGCTAGAGCATCTCGGTTCGAGTCCGAGTGGCGGCATGCCATCTTCTAAAAGAGATCCAATAGATCCTATAATAAAAATAAATAAAATTCCTCTTTTCTATTTCTTAATTAATAGAGGGGATTCCCTCCCTTTTTTCATTTTTATGATATTTTCAACTTTAGAGCATATATTAACTCATATTTCTTTTTCTATTGTTTCAATTGTAATTACACTTCATTTGATAACCTTATTGGGCAATGAAATCATAAAACCATATGATTCGTCAGAAAAGGGGATGATAGCTACTTTTTTATGTCTAACAGGATTATTAATCACTCGTTGGATTTATTCAGGCCATTTCCCACTAAGTGATTTATATGAATCATTCATTTTTCTTTCATGGAGTTTCTCCCTTATTCATATAGTGCCTTATTTCAAAATAAGAAAAAATGATTTAACCACACTAACTGCCTCAAGTACTATTTTTACCCAAGGCTTTGCTACTTCGGGTCTTTTAAATGAAATACACAAACCCACAATATTAGTACCTGCTCTACAATCGGAGTGGTTAATAATGCACGTAAGTATGATGATATTGAGCTATGCGGCTCTTCTTTGTGGATCATTATTATCAGTAGCGCTTCTAGTCATTACATTTAGAAAGATTTTTTATAGTTCTAAAAGTAATAATTTATTAAAATTAAATGAGTCATTTTCATTTGGTGAAATCCAATACAGGAATGAAAGAAACAATATTTTTAAAAAAACTTCTTTTTTTTTCTGATAATAATTATTACAAGGCCCAGTTTATTCAACAATTGGATTATTGGAGTTATCGTGTGATTAGCCTAGGATTTATCTTTTTAACCATAGGTATTCTTTCAGGAGCAGTATGGGCTAATGAAGCATGGGGATCATATTGGAGTTGGGATCCAAAGGAAACTTGGGCCTGAGTAAAGAAAAAAAATGAAAAATAATGAAAAATAATGATGATTTTGTAAAAGAAACCTGCAAGGAATTACATGCTTTAAGTGGTTCAAACTTCAAACCCAAGCCGTGTGAAACCATTGAAGTTGAAATCAAGAATCCACAAATAAATCACAATATTGATTGTTTACCAATCCTGAGTAAAGTTAAACTTCAAATGATTATGAATTGAGCACAAGAAAATATTAGCATATACCTGATCACATGTTGAGCAATCACATTTAAAAAGTAGTTTGATTCTTCCATTAAAACAGAGGTTACCATCACAATAAGCCTCACATGAATACACAACAATGGTTACCCAATCAAGCAAGTTGGAATAATTTTTAACTTCAAATAAGTAAAGCAATTATTACAAAATTTGAACCAATGTCATGAAATCTTTAATGTAACAAAATTTAGCCATTATATGTGATTAGTTATTTTTTTTAACATTTGATGTAACAAATTTTTACTTTGTTCTACTGTAAATGATCAAGAAAGGTGACATGGCAATGGCCCTTCAAGATCAATTTCAACCGATAATGATTGGATAAAAGTTTGTTAGTAAAAAATAACTTGCATTTGTTAAGATACATAAAACAATATTATTGCAACAATAATCCTAGTCTTTGAATTATACTACAATGCAAGAGACTGTATGAATTTAAAATCTACTTTGAGATTATTGTTCGTCTTCTAGCGAATCACCATGGGAGGCCCTGGGGAGGGGCAAACCCGACCTCCGTCTAAGGCCCAATTATTGTAAGGGCACAAAAATTTTAAAAATCGTTTTTAAATTATATATATTTACTTATATCTCCAAATAAAAAACCGAAAAAACACAAGTTTATTCATTAGGGGCTTTTTTCTTAATACGTCCAGGACACTTAAATTCTCAAGGCCGTCCCTGCGAATCATGATAGAAATTGAGTCGTATTCATAAGCAAAATGGAACAAATTTACAAACAACCACATTAACTTCATTTAGGTTTATCAACTTTTGATTGCCATCCATTTAACACAGGCCACAATAGATAAGAAGTCGAATGTCTAGAATACCTACAACGGTAACAAAATCGATCCATTTGTAAAGAAACATGCAGTGATCACATGTAAAAGTTTTTTATATTTATTAATGATATTTTATATGAATTTGAACCAACTAATTTGAGCTAGCAGATCTTAACTTAGTTTGCTTCTTTTACTTGCTTTAATCTATCAATGTTTTCAAGAGCCATAAAATAACTCTCATCTACAGTTTCAAGACTGTAAACATTGTAATCGTCAAAATATTTAGAGCAAAAAAATGCATTACAATGATAAAGATTAATAGATTAAAAAGAAAAAAAATAAAAGATACAAAAAAAACACATTAAAAGGATGAATTAAAACAAAGAAATTATCTATTTTTATAAAATATGTGTATATGATGCATCCAAAACGCATTTGGAACATTTTTTTCTAAATAGAATTACATATGCCTGCAGCCTCCACATTGAAGTCAAAATTTTTATTTCAATATTTTTTCCTAATGTAAAACAATATTCTTGTGGTTAAGATGACTTATCTGAAAGTCGAAAGCCCAGCACTGCAAAATTAACTACATTTAGTTTTATAAGCTTTTGATGGCCAAACTCCTAACATGGGTCACAATGGATCAAAAGTTGAATGTCTATAATATCTACAACAGTAACCAAATCCATCTATTTGTAAACAAACAATTAAATTGACATCAATGATCACATGTAAAAGTTTTATATATTTTTTAATGATATTTTATATCAATTTGAACTAACTGAGCAGAGCAAGCATACCTGAATCCAGTTCCCTCAATGTTTTCAAGAGTGATAAAATGACACTTTACCTATAATTTCAATTTCGTAACCAATTTAATTGTAGAAGCATTCAAAACAAAAAAAAATTATTCCAATAAAGATTAACAGATGAAAATGAAAAAATTAAAAACACATTATAAGGATAAATTATAACAAAAAATTTCTCATTTTATAAAATCTGCATTCAAAATATATCTAAAACCTTTTTAATATATAAAACTATACTTACTTGTAGCCTCTGTTTTGAAGTAAAAAATTCCATTTTATTGTTGTTTTACAAACCTTACAGCAAATTCTCAAGGTTAAGAAGATTCATCTTAATCTTAATCCATACGAAACATTCTGAGATTGATAAGGAGACCCATAGTTCCTTGTTAAAACTTTAATATTTGACATTTTTTTCAAAAGAAAATATAATACATTGCAAATCCAATCCTACACAAAATTTGCATCTCTATTGATGTTTTTCGATCCAAAAGGATCAAAACAAGTTTTTTAATACAACCAAAAATTAAACAAAATTGAAAGAACATATTAATATTCGAAGAATAAACTATAACAAAGATGATATGAAAGAATGAGCATATAATCGTAACAAAATTGGCCTCCCGAATCGCAAGAAAGTTATAATGAAAATCACAAATGGTGTGTGCCGAATTGGCCCTTTGGTTCACATATCTATACTCAATAATTAAACTTAAACATAGAAAGATTTTTAATGAGTCAATCGATGAACAATAAAACGACGATTTTAAGAATTAAAGTTACATCAGTTTGTGCATGTTCAAATCCGCTGTTTAAATCGTCGTTTTTTCCTTTGAGATAAAATAAGTCATTTGATGAACATCAAACGACGATTTCTATGGATCCCTAATCGAAGCATAAAGATTGTTAATGGCGACTGCCTTGTACATCGGAAACTCTACAATCGTAACCTTCAATACCGTAAAAGATTAGATTATAAATCACCTGTTTGGAATCTTCAACTAAACCGAACGGATTGAAGCTGCGGAACTCTTCAATCTCCACCTACACCGTGACAAAAGGAAATACAACAATCTTTAAACGAAAGAGTACATGATCGTATGGCGTTTCCAAGATTGAGATTTTTAATAACCTGTGTTGGAGAAGAGAGAGATTCTTGGAGGCGATTGCGGACGAATGGCTGTGTAATCGAGAGTTAGGGTTTCTTAGATGGAGGATCCGCGTGTGGGGTTATTTCGGGTATTAGGATCCGCGTGAATTATAAACCGGGTATCATTTAGAAGGGTATTTTTGTAGATTTGTGTGGTGTTGACATGTGTAAAATGGCATTACATGGCATATTTTTTAGATTGACATGTGTCCTAATAATGAGGTGGACATGCTAGTTAGATGCCATGTGGCATTAGAGTTATTCTTTTATTAGAAGTAGTAGATAAGAAATGTACATCATCATCAATTCGTTCATTTAGTAAACATAATTGATTACAGATGCCCCTTGACACTTACACTGTCAATTGGTCTATACAATATCTAAGTACATACTAAAAACAACAATTATGGAGGTAACGATGAGCATTTAAACGCAAATCGATCGTTTTTGGCAGGGGATGTAGTCATACATGAAAGTGACATGCAACAGCAAAGAAAGTAACTATTGTTACAAAAAAAGAAAAAACAAACAAAAGAACAATTACAAAGTACTAAAATAAAATAAAATACAAACTACTAAAAGAAAACAAACTACTGACCTTTCAACAACGTATGACAAAAACTACTTATCAATTATCATTATCAACTATTGTCTTCAATTCTTTTGAGTTATTATCAATAGTTGTCTTTAATTCTTTTCTTTAATAGAAGTTGTTATTTATTACCAATTGTCTTAAATAGTTGCTCTTTAGATTTTTATTTTCAGTGCTTTGCCTCTTCATCAACTGTAATTCTATGCAACAGTAAGTACAAGTCATTAGTTCTTATATATTCCACATATGTTATATTATGCAAACTCTTCAGCTTTTGTGTTCTTTCCTTTACCTCTCCATTCACCCCTTCCTTCACAACTCCTTTTTTGCTTATTTGACCGATGGCTTCTTTTATTCTTTGTTGACCGACTCATGCAGGTTGAGATCATCATACACGATTACAGTTAGCTCCATTACCGACCCAAAGGTCATTGAAGTGCTTACCTTCAAAATGCTATGGATTTTACAAGGCTGTCCACGAATATAACAATTAATCCTCCCATGTTTAGTGATTTTCAAAAGTGGCACCAAATGAGACATTTCATTAAATCTTAATTACACCTGGAAAAATGAACCCGTTAATTTAATTTTGGGTCATAATGGGTACTTATCATGATGGCATGGGTTATTTTGGGTAATAAGGAATCTTTTAACTGGTTGGAATGGATTGAAGAAAAGAAAGAAAATGGTGTTAAACAGGTTATAATGGACTAAATCTGAAAGTTGCATGGGTTGTAATGGTGGTTCAATCTCACTATAGTTTTTATTTTTCTTCCTAAATGAAGATGTGTTATCTCGCAATAAAAGACCAACTTCTAATACCACCACCTACTATTGATGGCCGTCGCCAACACTATAACGAGAGTCTTAGAATATTCAACATCATTTTCCGGTTGCCATCTCTGGTGAATTTGATAGAATACGTAAATCATGTTCCGTTTCTCATTAACATCTCAAATATATAGTTTACATAATTACACTTGACAACCTCAACTATAAAAATGTTGTCATAATAGAAATATAATTATGTTGTCTAATTAACCCCCTCAGTCTAAGGAGGAGGATCACGTATACTTAAACTGGATCAGAAATTGAGGAATAGCACACACGGAAGGCCCTTTGTAAAAATGTCTGCAAGTTGGTAGTGAGATGGGACATGTAGAACACGGATTTTTCCGGCTTGAACTTTTTCTCTGACAAAGTGAATATCGATCTCTATACGCTTGGTTCGCTAATGCTGAATACGGTTTCCAGTCATATAGATAGCACTGATGTTGTCAGCATATACGAGAGATGCCCGTTTTGTGGGACAACCAAGTTCAAGAAGAAGGTTATGAATCCAACTTAGTTCAGCCTCAACATTTGCATCCCCTTGGTATTCGGCTTCGACACTGGATCTGGAAACGGTGGTTTGTCATTTGGACGGCCAGGAGATACGGTTGTCACCCAAGAAAACACAATAACCGGAAGTGGAACGACGTGTGTCTGGGCATCCCGCCCAATCTACATTAGTATAGGACATGACAGATGTGATTGGGTTGCGTCGCATGTATACTCTCATTGTTGATGTGCCCTTGACATATCTTAGAATCTTTTTTAGAGCATTAAGATGACCTGAACGGGGGGCATGCATGTGCATGCAAACTGGCTGAACTGCATAGGAGATGTCGGGACGAGAGAAGGTCAAGTATTGTAGAGCTCCGGCAAGGCTTCGGTAGAAACTAGGATTGGAAAGCAGGTAACTAGCATTGGCGCCTAATTTTTTGGCTAAATCTACTGATGTGTGAACGGGGTTGCAGTCGGCCATCTTTTCCCGGACCAAGATATCTTGAACATATTTTTGTTGAGAGAGAAACATGCCATGGGGGACCCTTTTGACATATTTCCCAAGGAAATGGCTCAAGGGGCCTAGATCTTTCATAGCAAATTTAGGGGAGAGGTGAGTTAGAACATACTGTTTGAGGGCAAGAGATGAGGATGTTAAAACGATGTCATCCACGTAAAGGAGAAGGTAGGCAGTGTCAGTGCCCCGCTTGTAAATGAACAAGGAATGATCACAAGAACTATGTTGAAAACCCAAGGTTGTGACAAAATCAGTGAAGCGTTGATACCAAGCCCGTGGTGCTTGTTTTACCCATAAATAGAATTCTTGAGTCTACATACGTGATGAGGATATGAGGGGTGCCAAAAACCCAATGGTTGATGCATTTAAATCTTTTCATTAAGTTTTTCGTGAAGAAACACATTTTTGACATCGAGTTGATTGATGTCCCACCCGTGAAGTAAAGCAATGCTCAAGACTGTACGGATAGTAGCTGGTTTCACAACCGGACTGAATGTTTCATGACAATCCACGCCAACCTGCTGCCATCACAAACTAAACGTGCCTTATAACGCTCAAGAGAGCCATCAGATTTAGTTTTGTGTTTCAAAATCCACATACACCGAATAATATTCATGTCTGAACGTCTAGGTACTAACTCCCACGTATCATTATTAATAAGAGCATGAAATTCATCAGTCATGGCATGGGACCACACAGGAATGTGTACGGTTTCGCCTGGGTTGTGAGGAATGGGTTCAACAGAAGTGGTTATGTGTAAGTTATATGGTTGTTTGGGTTTGGAGTTACCGGTCATGTTGCGTGTAACAACTAGTACCAGATCGTCCGGAAATCCGTACGGTATGTGTACTTTCACTATTCACTGTGTGTAATTACAATCTGTAAACAGTTGTGTGATAACAGGATTATGAAAACAATTAACAGTTGTATGTATTTCGATGAAAATTGAAATATAAATATACAACAACTCACGAGAAATAACAAAGGGGAAAACAAATGACAGAGACATATCGGTTGTGATCTAATGTCCACAAATAACAGGAATCAGATTGCCGACAATTTCATGAGAAAACATCGTGAAAACAGTTATAACAATGTGAAAATAGGTAAGTTTAGTTGAGTCAGTTAGTGAGGAAAATACAATTCAAAACGGAAGCTCACTATCGTTTACGAATAATAAACTGACGGTATGTTTGTGTGGGTAACGATTCACACAAACATATCTTTGGGTTTAACGTTCCGATTGATAGCTGAAAAGTAGAAAAAAAATCAGAAAGTAAAGCCACTGTCATGTTCGATCGGGTGACGATTCAAACGAATACGCGGGAAGGTAATACGATCTGACGAAACAGTATTAAATAAATGTTTCAAAATAATAAAATAAGAAAAATAAATTTGAGATTTTATTAGGTATTACAATCTTAAAAAGGTATAACTAAAACTATTTTATTTAAACTACGAAAGATACGCGTTACGTTTCGTAAACGTAACGTAAACGTGATACCGAGCAACCGATACTAACCCGAACGCACACAGGGTATAAAAACCTCAAACCCCATTTATTTCACTCATTTAATCTCCATCTACTACCTCACTCTCTAGAAATCCCGGTTTATCTCTGTCTAGATTTTCTTCACCAAAAACACCTCTAAAATCCTAATTTCTTCACCAAATTGTGAGATTTTGGTATCAAATCGAAGCTAGCAACATTCCTCACATGAAAGTACAAAGGATTAGCCTTGAAATCCACTAAATCTGAGGTAAATCGAGCTTAAACATTCTGGTTTTTAGGGTTTTCTACAACCTCGACCAAAACCACGGTTTAAACGGTTTTGAACAACCCATTTCGATCCATACATATTATAAACGAGTTTTCGCACATATACCAACCCAAAACCATCATTTATTCTGATTAAATCTCGAAATTGCCATTTTCAGAGCTCAGTCAGTTTCAAGCGAATGGACTGGGCGAACGAGTAGTTCATGCGAATGAACTACCTTATTCGCATGACGAAGGAGCATCTATTCACCAGGAACCTAGTACGAATGGGCATTCATGCGAAGGAATCATTCATTTGCATGTCGAACACGTACGAATGAACCACTCATCCGCATGACAGCCTCATTCAGGCCAATGTTCATTCGTATGACAACCTCAGTCGCACACCATGTTCCTTCGCATGTATAGTTGAGCGACTAAGACCCATTCGTATAGTTATATCATGCGAATGAGGACTCATTCGTATGATCAGAAAAAGTTAAGTGAAATCCAAACTTTTCTTTAAAAATATCCAAGATTTGTACATAGAAAATATTATGATTTCAAAATCTATGGAACATGTTAATGTTTGATGTCATGCATTTAACATGTAAACAAAGAGTATTACAATATACTAAACTTAACCCAAATTGGCTAAGTGTTAGTATAATACACCACAAGTGAACTAGGGTTAATCAAACAACAAAGACTTACGAAGGTTAACAAACTTAGGGTTAACATACGAAGTAATCACTCATACTTACAAACTGTGAAACACATTGAATCAAACACAGGATCGTGAATTCAACAACATTACGAAAACAGTGAGCGCGTGCATTTCTTGAGTCTTAGTCAACCACTACAACAACAAGGTGAGTTCATATGCCCCTTTTCTAATCCTTTGATTTTAAATGCAGGGTTGAGAAACATGCTAACTCTTTTAAATTATTTAAAGTTTTAGTACATTACTTCAAATATCATGTTATTTAGATAATAAATATAACATTTTTATTATCACACTCATATCAAAATCAATGTGTATGCTAGTGTGTGCATTAACAACAATGACAATCAAGGATGTTTCATGATAACATAACTTCATGAATTCATCCAAACATTTAGATAACTCAAGTGTAATAAGATTTGATCTTATAACACTTTGTTATTAACACTGAGATAAGAATGGGATAACATTGAGACAATTACAAGAGTTAACAAGAATGGTATGAAGATAACATAACTTCATGATATCATTCACCACTTGAGTTAACTAAGTGTAGTAAGACTAGTTCTTACAACACTATGTTTACAACATGGTGAAGACTATGAGACAACACTGAGACAAATAACAAGAGATAACAAGAATGGCATCATGAGAATATAATTTCATGGTATCATTCAACACATTTACTAACATTGTGTACTAAGACTAGTTCTTATAACACATTTTTAAGGACATTGAGATAACATACCGAATGGAGTGTAGATTTGGTAGTATAGTGGTTTAACTAATGTTAACCATGAAACTGGTCAATGAATCTACATCCATTCAATGAGTGGACTGTCACCTCCAATTAGGAGTGAGAAACAGTAACCTCATTCAAGTGAGAATGACACTGAGACAATAACAATGGGAGAACACATAACAACAACTAATTACTATTAAGCCTGTTTGTATTATATCACAACAATCATGTGTTCATGAGTTCATGTCCAGTCGTAAGTCCCTTACAAGTAAATCGTTTACCATTTACTTAGTGTGACTAAACCGACGATAGCGTAGTGGTACCATAGGTTTGACAAACCGCCGGTGAGTGATGCCGGTACGTTATTCGTATTTGTAATCATTGGTGTAACATCAGTGCCGAAACCGTCGCCGGAACAGTGATCTCTACAGTATATGAACAGTAAAACAGGTACGAACCATATACATTTCAGTACGTTTCATATTCATATCATTTATCATTATCATAGTGTGTTATCATAGAACAAATTCGGGAACATTTAACAGAAACACGGTTCTGAACAATGGTTCTTGAGTCAGATAATTATTTGACAATACAGAACCATCATGTGATTCTTTGTTTAGGAATTATTATGTATAAACGTATGCGAGACTTTAAAGAACAAAACACACGAATATCGTTACGTAAAAAAAATTGACGGGTTATTCGTATAGGTGATGATCTGTACGAATATGTCTGAAAGTTTAACGTTCTGAATGATATTCTATAATTAGAAAACAAGATTGAAAAGTATAGTTATCGTCGTGTTCGTACGGGTGACGATTCGAACGAATACGCGCGACGACCGTACATTTCGATTTAAAACGGTAAATTAATATTTTAAATTTAAAATAATTGGAAGATATTAGTTAATTTATTAGGAATCACAACCTGGAATAATTAAATGATTTCTAATTTTATAATCGTGTCGTTTCGTCGCGAAAACTACACGATCCGGCATTTTACACGAAACCGAACGAGACCGAACGAGTGGGTATTTTATCCCACATTTAATGTGACATTAATGTCACAACCACCACCACTTTCCCTCACTTTTTCACTCAAAATTCGTCTATCTCTCTCCCTCTCTAGTTCTCATTCAAGAAACAATCTTCTCTCTAAGATTTGGAAGCCCAATCCTTGGTGGATTCAAGCAAATTTGGTGCCAAGACGTTCCTCTTATCGTGTAGATTTCAGGAGTACAAGCATTGTGAAATTTCATCCACGAAATCTAAGGTAAATATCCATTTCATTTTCCGTTTTATAGGGTTTACTCAAGTTCTTGTGATCTTACTATATTGACCGACACTAAACACATAACACACTTAGATGAAGGGGTATACATGTTTAGGTATTGTTAGAAACATGATTGTAATAGATTAGATCGAAGAGGATAGTGAAGAAACACGTTCGTGCAGGCTTAGTGATCGGCCGAACCTAACAATACCCTGGCCGAACCTTCTCATGATGAGCCGAACCCTGTAGCTACTGAACCACGAACCTGCAACGAACCCTGTGGACTGAGCCATGAACCTGTTGGTTCTGACTAGGTCCTGCACCGAACCTTCTGCTCACAAACCTGGAATCTTTGGCGAACCTTTCACCCAGAGCCGAACCCTTTTCAGCCGAACCATAGGTGGTCACGAACCTATTACCCACGAACCCTCATGGGACGAACCATAGAGGTCGAACCTGCATGCATGGCGAACCTTCACTTGCTAACCGAACCTTAGGGTGACGAACCATGGGCCAACGAACCTTTCTGTTACACGAACCATGGGCTGTTACTCATAGCCAAACCCCCTACTTAGTCGAACCTATCTGAGATCAAGCGAACCTTGTAACTATACTAGCCGAACCTTTGATAAACCTTAATAGGTTCGCTGCCCTAGAAATGTTAAAACTAGGATAACTACTAAAACTTTACGTTTTCATGGCACATAGAATTGGTATACATGTGCATACATGAGATAAAGTTTATGTGTGTGCATGGGTTAAGGTTATGTGTGTGTGCATGGAAATACACGTAAGCTATGCATGGCATGATCAAATGTAGAAGTTGCATGGGAGCATGGAGTAGGGATTTCAATATCAAAATATTTTTCTAACATACAATAACGACTTAAAAATGAGTTGTTAATATGAATAACTTGGACATCTGTGTCATATGGTTCAAATAATTTTGATTATGATCAAGAAAGAATCGAAAGATTGTCATTTGGGCTCAAATGGGCCCAATGGGACTTGATTAAGTCCATCATACGTTAAACGTTTAAATTAAATTTAAATAATGATGTTTTTATTATAGAATTGGAAGTTTGTGAATGTATTCAACTAAAGTTAATAATTTTCTAAAATCTTGTTTAATTTGAAATGTAATTTATAAATGTCAATTGTTTCTTGTAAGTGTATCTAGATATAAAAGTTTGTTGTAATATCATTGATTGGGATTTTGTTATAAAATAGACAATGTAATTGTCTGGATTTTAAACATAAACAAAGGAAACTCTGCCGAAATTTCTAAAAATGTTAAGGTAAGTTATTACAACTAACCATGGGATTTGGGATCATAAGAAGGGTAATTAAGATAGATTAGATCTTAGATACACTTAGTACTAAGACACTTAGTTGCGCACACAACAAGACCCAAACCTCAGGCACAACGACTACTACGCGTACTTATTGTATTCAAATTCTATTAAAATAACTCAGGAACTGAAGAAACCTAGCTACAAACAAGAGCGCGCATTTTGTGTAGATCATTTACATAGCAGCACAGGTGGGTTCATTGCCCCTTTTCTAACATTTTTGTTTTAAAACGAGGGGCTGAGAAGCATGCGTAAACTGTTATTTAAATTGTTTACTTAAATGCTTTTAAATTTATATGTTTTACATATATATAAATGTTATCCTAGACCATGTCTAGGAAGATTTTATGCAGGTTTACTAACTGATTTACTTATAAATTAAGTGAATAATCGAGTTAAACTAAACATTTCAACAAATCAAAACATTTCAAACGAATCAAACTAGACATTTTGACAAAACAAGTGTGTGAGTTCAAGGGATCAAACGAAACATTTTGATGAATCAAACGGGTGTTTTCAATGAATCAAACGGAACATTTTTGACAAATCAAGTGGGTGAGTTCAACGAATCATACGAAACATTTTGACGAAACAAGTGTGGGATTTCAACGAATCAAACAAAACAATCTTTGCAAAGACAATATTCAATGTTCTACAAATCAAGTGTTTGTTGAACAATGAATCAAGTGTACAATTGATCAATGAATCTAGTATTCTATGATCAACGAATCAAGTACATCTTGTAACAGAATCAGACGAATCAATAAATCATTTTTAAGGGAAAGCCTGGGAAATATCAGAGATAACATACGCCAAAACAGACGAAACATTAAACCCTACATTTCAAGAAGTCCTAGCTAGACCGTTTGATTTGTAGGTCGTATGTTTGAGGATATTTACAGATTCCCTAACTACTAAGTGCCTAGATTGACAGACTAGTCTACTCGAGTATGACCAAGGCCCCAATCATTTGGACTTACATTTTATTAAATGTTTAATTATTTATTTACTTAAACATTTATAACTGTTTATACAATTACTGTGGTTGATCAAAATGTGTGATGAACTTATGAAATCAACATGGATGTCAAATGATTGTAATGACAGGGACAACAAACAGAAGAACTTATGGGATTGTGTTAAGGGTAAAAATGCTTAATTATCATTAACAGCAGTGTCATATGCATGTTAGTATGTGGTGGGATGTTGGCTAGGGCTTGTCCCTTACATATGCCCTATATATAAGCATACCGATGTGGATATTACATGTGGTGTTAATGAGGTTAGGGTCTTTACCAAAGGAGGTTTTCAAATCATTTTCAATTACTAAAACTATGTGAACTCACCAACCATGTGTTGACTTTTATTTTTGCATGACTTCTCAGGTGACGAACAGGTCAATTAAGAAGTCATTTCTTTTGGACTAGGACTTCATATAGAAGACTTAGTATTTTGGACCTGCATACTTTTGAAGACATCATTATACAATTTATTTTGTATATCTTGTGTAAATACAAGATAGTCATTTTATGATGTTTACAATAGATTTACATTGTTAAATTATAAACGATACTGATGTAATTTAACTTTGTAATTCTATTATATTTAGCATTTCTCATTTATATCATGTGCAATGTAAACAATCTGATCACTTTCGATTATCACTCACGATATCGCGCCCCGGTAACCTTCCGCCCGACGGGGACTCCGATCCAACCCCGCCGGCTCGGGGTGTGACAATTGGTCAGTATTGTATGACCGGTAACAGGGTTGCATTAGCCAGGTTTGGTAAACGACACATGGTGATATTAATCCACAGAAACTAATTGTAATTAAATCCTTTGTTCCTATTAACTGGTAGACTGAGGAATTGATTTTCTCTCAAGTCATATTACTAGTAATAGTCTCGTTGAAGGCAATGAATCTATGAAAACACAAATGGGATAAAGATAAATTGGAGGCATTGTGGTCTGAATACGTGAGGTCCACAATGAGTCCAATTTATGCTCCATACATTTAGGCCAAGAACAATATTGATGAGTTAGCTATTACTTCTTTAATTAGAAGTAAATTATAGTTAACACTTCACTTGAGAGAAAAATAATAAGGACAAGATTTAATAAATCTATTTTCCTTAAAACACTGAGGAATTACCATTACTTAGGTTTTGATAACTTACATCCCTCATACTACTTTATTTTATACATATAACACTATGGATAATGAACACAATTTATGGGTGAAAACAAAATGGGTTGAACACATGTGAGATAGAAAATAGGTATCTATATATACAATACATGTAGTATTGAGTTCGGTTAGGTGTGTGGTGGGATGTCGGTTGGGGCTTGTCCCCTACGTATGCCCTATATATAAGCATACATAATTGGACGATATCCTATCTATAGGTCTAGCCAGTTACTATCGGCGATTCATATAAGATTTTGCAAGAATTGCATCTTCCTTGACTAAATTAACAAGGAAAGATGTGAAATTTATTTGGGGTAACGACCAAGAAAAGCTTTTAATGAATCAAGTCCAAGTTAACTCAGGCACCGGTATTAACCCTACCAGATGGACCTGATGATTTTGTGGTGTACTCTGATGCATCTTATCTTGGGCTTGGTTGTGTCCTTATGCAAAGGGGCAAAGTGATTGCCTATGCGTCGAGGCAACTGAAAGTTCATGAAGCAAACTATCCTATTCATGATCTAGAATTAGCAGCGGTGGTGTTTGCCTTAAAATTTTGGAGGCATTACTTGTATGGTGTGAAATGCACAATTTACACTGATCACAAGAGCTTGAAATATTTCTTCACACAGAAGGAATTAAATATGAGGCAAAGACGTTAGATAGAACTACTCAAGGATTATGATTGTGAAATTCTTTATCATCCTAGAAAAGCCAATGTGGTAGCAGATGCCTTGAGTAGGAAAGAGGAACATGAACCCATTCAGGTTACAGCAATGAAGATTGTGATTTCCTCTGATTTGGTGGATCAAATTAAAGAATCTCAAGTTGAAGCTTTAAAAGAAGAAAACTGGAAACAAGATCGAATAAAGGGGCAAGCTCATAATATGCATGAAGATAGTCGTGGTTTAAAGACAAGATGGGGTAGGGTGTGGATACCTCCCACTTGTTCTTTGAAAACTGATTTGATGGAGGAGGCTTGTCACACCCCCTGCGCCGCGTGCGGAATCCACGGCGTGGTGACGATATGGTTGAATCATGCACAAGTATTGAATAAGAACAACCACAATGTATTACTAGATTTCATAATGTTTAGACCATTGTTTAGTTACAGACATTCAATCTATCTACCAAAAGAATGACAACTACAGAGCCAAAAATATTGTTTTCAAAATAAGACACAAACAAGACAATTAAACAATAAGGATTTAATGTGTTTCTAATCCATCCTAGCTTGTTTCTTCATCTTGTTCTATCTTAGAATGGTCCCCTTAGTTGTCCTTGAGAATGATCTAAACCTGATTACCTGAAACACGTGAAAAGTAACTGTCAACTACAAAAGTAGTTGGTGAGAACAATAGGTTTAACATTTGTAAATATGAATCTGCAATGTAAGGCATATGTTTAAAGCAGTGAATGAAAATACATGGATGGTTGCAACCCAAACTAACATCAAGTCTGTAAAACGTGTCCAAACAGTCATCAGACTGTTTGCTAGAAACCAACAAATAATCAGGTCCCAAACTACGTTTGGAGTCAGAAAATAAGTCAGCAAAACGCATCAACACGAGCTGTACTAACGAGTTTACTCAGAAGACAACTCCGTGTTGACGTAACCCGGTCAATATGACGTATGCTGGTAAACTTAATTAGCAGCAATTCCATATTACCGTAATGTACCCAATTCTGTAGTTAGCTTTTAAAACAAATTTAAAAGCTAACTCCAGCTTTGGTCTGTCCTAATGTTTCCGCTTTCCCTTGTTGTGATCACCTAGTACTAACGCTAAATGAATATGTAACTTGATGTATGTATAAGTTTGTTCACAACGATGAACACCATGTTTTTGAATACTTGGATTGAAACCTTTGGTTGAATGCCTTGTTTGAATACCATGATTTTAAAACCTTGTTTGAATACCATGAATTTGAAATCCTTTGATTGAATATCACTATGAAAACCCTTGATTGAAAACCTTGTATTGAAACCCTTGATTAAATACTAAAGATAGTGTCCTTGTGTAATAACAAGGTTTATAACATATTATTTTTATCGAAAGCACAAGTTTATAGTAAAAGAGTTTATAAAACTTATTCCTTAAAAAGTATTTATTATTTATAATACCATATTAGTAAAATTGGTGTAAAACAGTTTAATGAACCTTTTATAAAACCCTTTTGTAGAAATTGTTTAACAGTTGATAAAACATTCTAAACAGTTGATAAATCCTTTGAAAATAGTTGAGAAATCCTTTGAAACAGTAGATAAATCTGTTGAATCTGTACAATGAACCTGTAATGCTTGTAAAGTAACATAAATCCTGTATATGAAATATGTTTGGCATAAAGAGTGTTTGATCACGTGTTCCACCCCAAAACAGTTGTAAAACAGTAAAAGAGGGGCTAATGTTCTCACCTGTCTGCAGTAGACTCTGAACTATAACAAGTAGCAAGTAGCAAACAAGACTTCTAACTGGTTCCTATATCATTGTAATCATACATAGATATAAGATTTATGATTCTATAGACTTTGACTTATTGATTGACTTGTGTTCTCATGATCTTGATTAACTCTTGAATAACTTGTTCTCATGTTTAGGAATGTTGTGTGAATTTGAAAATCATGATTGAGTCACTTGATTGATAACTGATTCTTGAAAAAGAAGTGTCATGTTCTTTTATGCACAACTTGTATGCACAAAATGACAAATGTTGATGATCTTGATAACCATTGTTTAACATGTAATTTAAAGACATGCCAAAATGCTTCTAAGCCTTTATGTTTATGACTTGATCACATAATTGGGTTAAGTTAAACTTAAACCAATTAAGATCAATTCACAATTTCTTTAAGTTGTGGGCCAAACATTGGGCCTTGAGCCCATGAAACCATGGTGGTCTTTAAAAAAGTCCATGGGCCTCTTAAGTTAGCAATGGGCCAATTGGGTGTGGTATTGGGCCCTAATGGGCCGAAGAAATGATTTGGGCCGAGTGTGATCTACTTGGGCCGATTGGTGTAATGGGCTAGGCCGACAAAGGATGGGCTACACAAAGGAGTTTGGGTCTAAGTGCTTAACCGACTGAACACCCGGGCCGCATGGCTGGTACAAGCCAGTGCTAAATTGGGCCGGTTGTTGGGCCAACCCACTCAAGGTGCGCCGAGAGTCAACCAGCGAACCTATGAGAAAAGGTTCGTTCACCATGTTGCACCGAGGGTTCGGTGATAGTTGATGGGAGGTTCGGCCATAGTGCATGGTTCGTGAGCAAGAATACAACATGCAGGTTCGCTGGTGGGCTAACGGTTCGGTCAAGAAGGTTCGTGGCATGCGGTGGGTTCGTTCATCATGAGGGTTCGGGAGTAACATGCAAGGGTTCGCTCGACTCAATTGTTCGTGAGATGCTGCACCCAGGTTAGAGAATCAGACCAGGTTCGTTACTAGGTAGAGGGTTCGTCGGGGTGATGGTTCGCCGAGCAAACAAGTTCGCCTGCATACAGATGGTTCGTTGGTGGCTCAGAAAAGTTCGTGACATGCATGGTGGTTCGGAACAGGTTCGTGAAGCCCCCTTAGGGTTCGGTTAGTGATCAGCGAACCATACAGGTTCGTGAAACCCATTTAGGGTTCGGCTCCATAACCATTGCCGAACCTGTCGCACCTGCATCTTCATCATCGATGTAGAGCCCGATCAATGATAAAGACTGACAAAGTCAACACGGAAGAGTCAACACAGAGATTTTGGAAGACTTCAGATAGATTTCGTGTACTCAGGTTCGTGTACACGAACCTGGTTCGAGTACACGAACCTGAACTTCGAATACTGATGTATTTAGTATAAATAGACGTATTTTTGTACAGTGTAATACACGAATCCCGAGGTGTGCTCTCTAGACGTATTGAGGCACATTTTCGAATACTTACTGAATATACTCAAAGTTTTGATCTTTCTTGTTCTTCTTGTTTCATCTTGCTTCTTATTTCACTCTATTATGGATTCCGCACACAATAGAGGTGATTGATGATGTTTGGCAACAAAAAGCTTGGATCTTGAACAGTGTTCGGACCTACAAGTGGTATGAGAGCTGGAGTGCTCTTTTCATCATCAAGGTAGTGCCTTTTTGAAGTAAGATTTATACTTTATTACTCCTCTATACTCTATCTAGCTGCTGTAAAAATTTGGAACTCCAACTCTTAAGAAAAATTTTTATAAAATTTTTCTTAAGTCTTGTTCAAGTTCTAAAATTTTCGAGTAGTAATATTTCGAGTATAGTCCGAGTAATCGAAGTATAAATATTTTTCGGTTACAAGAAAGAAGTTCGAATACAGAGGTTCGAATACAGGAAGACTTTCGAGTACAATAGCATTTTCGAGTACAATAGCACTTTCGAGTACAAGAAAGTTTCGAATACAGAAAGATTTTCGAATACAAATCTGTCTGTTTGATTTTAAGCAGGATCTACAGGGAGCTACAGGGAATTCGAGTACTGGACTTAGAAAATTTTTGGGTTCATCATGGCATCAAAGAATTTGACCAACTTATCCAACTTGCTCAATCTGGATAATGAGATTGGCACCGGAACAAAGCCACCGAGGCTTGTGTCAGGAGATAACTTTCAAGATTGGAAGTTCAGATTTCAGTCATTCATCAAGTATACCGATCCTAAGCTTTGGAGATCAATTGAAGAGGGTCCCTTTGTACCTTCATTCCAGAGTGAGCTCAATGGTCCTCTCGTTCCAAAGGATCCAGAACTGTATACTGACAATGACATACTCATGATGGAGAAGGATGAGAAGGCATATGCCTCGATCACAATGGCTTTGTCAACAGATGTTGCTCACGGATTCAAGGAACACAAGACTGCTAAGGAACTCTGGAATGCCTTAGTTGAAAGATTTGAAGGAAATGAGGACATGCGAGAGAGTCGGAAGGACATGCTCAGACAAAGGTTCAACATGTTTAATCATATCAAGGGAGAGTCTCTCGAAGCACAACTCAACAGATTCACTCATCTGATGACTGAGATGACTAGTTCTGGGATTGAGATGACTAAGGGAGAGGTAAACAAGAAGCTGCTGAATTCACTACCTTACACTTGGAACTCTAACTGTACAACTATCAAAAGGACCAAGGACATGTACAAGACTTCTTTAAGTGAGCTGATCTCAATCATCAACTCATATGACATGGATGATAAGCAGAGAGCATTGAATCATGCCAGCTCAATGGGCATTGCACCTACTTCTGAAAACTCTGCTCTTCTATCAGCAATTAATCATCCATCAGGAATGCATCATTATCAGCCTCCTTCCTCTCATGGAGTTCCTTTTGAGACTGCTTTTCTGTCATCTGGACAAGCTGGATCAGTGCCTAAAATCAATCCAGAAAGTGAAGAGAATCTACTGCTATTTAAGGGATTCATGAACAGCTACAATGCTTTTATTGCAGGAGAATTGGCACCCTCAAATCTCACTCAAGACAATCTAGAGCAAATTAATCCAGCTGATGTTGAAGAAATGGATATCTCATGGCAGATGGCAATGGCTGTGTTCAGAGCAAAGAAGTTCATCAAGAAATATGGAAGAAACAGCTTTGGAAACGCTCCGGGAAAGAAGCTTGGCTTTGATAAGTCAAAATTACGATGCTACAACTGTGACCAACCGGGTCACTTTGCCAGGGAATGTAAGCAGCCAAAGGTGGCTAAGGAAGGGGGAGAAAAGAAGCCTGAAGAGAAGTCAGGAAATACAGCTGCTGGAGGAAGCGCTAGCACTTCTAAAGCGTTAGTGACTCAGGAGACTGACTCCTATGATTGGAGTGATCAAGTGCAGGAACTGGAACTGACTCTGAGTCATGCATTCATGGCTGAGGTGGACGACAAGCAAAAGGAGGTAACTGAAAATCTTTGCTCTACCTCATGCATAAATAAAGTATTTAAGTACAGATCGCACAATGAATCACTAATCAAAGAATTAAACAAACTTAAATACTTTAACTCAGAATTTCTTAAAAATGAAGGAATTTTTAAAAGGAAGCTTGAAGCCGAGGGTCGGGATGTGGCAAGGCTAAAAGAACTTCTAAGTGATAAAGAGTCCAACTATCGAGAAGCTCGACGAAAAATCGATGAACTCACTCTAGAGTTGGATCAAGTCAAATCTCAACTTTCTAAATCATCAGTTAAATGTGAAAGATTTGATTATTCAAGCAAAATTTTAGAAAATATGTCATCAATGCAATTTCGGGAAAAGAGGGGTAGTGGAATTGGGTATAATGAATGTGCACCACCTTTTAATCAAAATTACTCATGCATGCCAAGAATCAGCACATCCGTTGATGACTTGGAATTGGATTCTAGTCGTGCTTGTGATTTTCCCACCGAACCAGTTATGATTACAGCTGACCCTGTTATAACTAATGATTCTGAGGTTTGTGCAGAAAAACTAAGTGTTGCAGGTTTAAAGGAGGAGAAGGTAGAAAGAAGTGCAGTGAGGAGCACAGATTGTTCATCATCTACCAGCAAATCATTTTTTGTTCCAACAATTGATTTTGATAGAAAGTTTGATGAAATTAACATTAATATCAATGATATGCCAAAACATTTTCAGAAAACATTTGCTATAAAATCAACTCTCTCTCCTTTAACAACACAGACTGCACCGGCTCATTCCACAGTTACCAAAGAGGAAAGTTCATTGTTAAATCCTAACTGTGAACCTTATATTCCCACCTCTTTCTCTAGTCAAAGTAACTGTGATGTAAAGCCCTTTGACCCAATTGAATTTCACCAAAAGGTCTGCTGCTATGCATGTGGGAGACCAGGCCACATTGCTAGACAATGTCTGCACCGACCTACTGAATTCTTCTATGGGAAGAATCAAAAGGTCATACCTAAGGCTAAACTAGTTAACAAACATGTGAGGACTGTACCATCCTCCAAGCCTAAGGCAACCTCTAAAAAGGAGACTCAGATTCAGACTCCTTCCACTGCAAAAAGACATAAGAAATCAAACAAAACACAATATGGTTTTCGTAAGCAAAATCAAAGAATTTTCAAAAATAAGATAAAACCAGTTGACCAGAGCAGTGGAAGCATGACAAAACATATTAAGCTCAATTCAGAAAAACCCAAACCCAAACCCAAGGATAGAGTTTCTTCTATTACCAAAACACCTAAATCTGTTATGATTTGGGTACCTGTTTCTCATTAAATTGAATGTATACTGTGCAGGGAAAGCCAAGCAAGCTTAAACACGTTTGGTATGTAGATAGTGGCTGTTCCCGGCATATGACTGGGGATTTTTCTCAGTTGCATGAAGTTACACCATTCAATGGAGGTTATGTATCATTTGCTGGAGACAAGGGAGGAAGGATAAGCATGAAGGGCACGGTCACTAATGGAACTCTTAGTTTTGAAGATGTGTACTATGTTGAAGAGCTCAATCACAGTCTTCTGAGTGTTTCTCAAATCTGTGATAAGAGTTTTTCCACACACTTCACAAACAAAGAATGTCTTATTCTGAAGCCTGGCTTTGTAGTGCCTGAGAAGTGGATTCTGATGAGAACTCCAAGGATAAACAATGCATACATTATCAACATGAGCTCAGATTCGTTTACAGAGAACACTTGTTTGTTTTCTAAGGCATCGGAGCATGATTGTCTGTTGTGGCATCGGAGACTGGGTCATGTAAACCTAAAGAATCTGAACAGACTCGCCAAAGGAGATCACGTTATTGGTCTACCTTCTAAAGATTTCTCCACTATTGAGAAATGTATCGCTTGTGCGAAAGGGAAACAACACAAGAGACCTCACAAGCCAAAATTGTTCAATTCCATCTCTTCAGTTCTTCAACTTCTTCATATGGATCTTTTCGGACCGATTAACGTAATGAGTATCGGGAAAAGTCCTATTGTCTCGTTGTGACAGATGATTATTCCAGATTCACTTGGGTGTTCTTTCTAGCCAAGAAAGATGAAGCTCCAGAGATTTTGAAGAAGTTCATTACCTTGATTGAAAATCAGAAGAATCTAAAGGTCAAGATGATTAGAACTGATAATGGAACTGAATTTAGAAATCAGATTCTTATAGATTTCTGTGATGAAAAAGGGATAGCTAGGCAATACAGTGCAGCTAGAACGCCTCAGCAAAATGGAGTTGCTGAAAGGAGAAACAGAACGCTTATAGAAGCTGCACGAACGATGTTGTCAGAATCAAAGTTACCAATCTTTTTCTGGGCTGAAGCAGTTAACACTGCGTGCTATGTTCAAAATAGAGCACTTCTGAACAAGCGTCATCATAAGACTCCCTACGAGATTCTATTCAATCAGAAGCCCAAAGTTGGACACTTCAAGTCATTTGGATGTCCTTGCACTCTTCTTCATACAGAGCCCAATCATAAGTTTGATGATAAGGCAGATGAGTGTTACTTTGTGGGCTACTCGTCTGAAAGGGCAGCATACAGAGTTTATAACAAGAAAACTCGGATGATTGTGGAATCATACTACATAGATTGGCAAGAAATGAACTCTACTGATGCTGGTTCTGGTCCAAACTGGCTATTTGAGTATGACTCCACTTTTAGGCCCTTCAGTACTCCATCTGAGAATGCAGGAGGATCTGAGCAAGCTGATGAATTTTTCACAGGTGATGACATGGACTACAGGGTTGACTATGTTCCTTGTGATCCTAGTCATCTGACAGTTGATCCTCCAGGAATGTATAATCGTGCCTCTCCAGCTCAGCCAACCCCAATTCATGAAGTTCTTCCATCAGAACCAAACAATTCTCAGTCGGTTCAGCCTCTTCCTGACACTGATCAAACCTCATCCTCTTCCCACCAGACCTTTGATAATCCACTCTTCTCAGATAGCATTCCTGAGGAACATTGTGTAGATCCTGGAGCTGAAGCAAGTGAAACTGCTCCTATTGACCACATTTCCTCTTCATGTGAAGAACAAGTCAATAATATCAGCAACTTGCTAGATAATCTGGCTGTAGAAGAAGTACCAACACTTAGTGTAAACAAGAATCATCCAGTGGAGAATATTATTGGACCTCTCTCAGAAGGCGTTCTTACTCGAAGCAAATCCATTACAGTTCAGAACGCGTTGCCTGAAGAGACACTCACTCGAAGTCAATCAGGTCCTATTAACTCTTGTTTATATTCTTGTTTTATTTCACAGGTTGAACCCAAGAATGTCAAAATGGCTCTAAGGGAGTCCAGCTGGGTTGAGGCAATGCAAGAAGAGTTGATGCAGTTTCAGAAGCTCAAGGTTTGGAATCTGGTTCCTCTACCCAAGGGAAAGTTGCCTATAGGAACCAGATGGGTTTTCAGAAACAAGAGAGATGATTCTGGTGTAATTATCAGAAACAAAGCCAGGCTGGTCGTTCAAGGATTTTATCAGCAGGAGGGGATAGATTATGAAGAAGTCTTTGCACCGGTTGCGAGACTTGAGGCCATACGGATTTTCTTGGCTTATGCCTCTTATATGAACTTTACGGTATATCAGATGGATGTGAAAACAGCTTTCTTATACGGAAAGGTAAAGGAGGAGATATATGTGTGCCAACCCCCTGGTTTTGAAGATTCTCAGTATCCAGAGCATGTCTACAAGTTAGACAAAGCTCTTTACGGCCTTCATCAAGCACCGCGAGCATGGTATGCTACGCTTACTGATCACCTACTCGCAAATGGATATACTCGTGGAGCTATTGATCAGACCTTGTTCGTCCGTAAAGATAAGAATGATTTAATTCTCGTTCAAATCTATGTGGATGACATCATATTTGGCTCCACCAGCTCAGCGTTGTGCAAGGAATTTGAAGGGGTAATGAAGAAGAAATTTGAGATGAGTGCGATGGGAGAAATGACCTTCTTTCTGGGTCTGCAGGTAAAGCAAGATTGTAAGGGTGTGCTGATTCATCAAGGAAAATACGTCACAGACATTTTGAACAAATTCAAAATGACGGAGTCAAAGCCGGCATCCACTCCCATGGCTGCACGTCCTATCCTGACTTCGGATTTGGAAGGTGAAGATGTTGATCAGCATCTCTATCGCTCGATGATTGGTTCTCTGATGTATCTGACTGCTAGTCGTCCAGACATTATGTTTTCAGTATGTCAGTGTGCCAGATATCAGGCAAATCCGAAGGCATCTCACCTCATAGCTGTCAAGAGAATCTTTCGGTACCTAGTCGGGAAACCTAAGCTCGGACTTTGGTATCCAAAGAACTCTGAGTTTCAATTATTTGCATACTCAGACAGTGACTTTGGTGGATGTAACCTGGATAGGAAGTCAACCACGGGTGGGTGTCAGTACCTGGGAGATCGTCTTGTTTCATGGCAATGCAAGAAGCAGACCACCGTATCCATATCCACCGCAGAAGCTGAATATGTTGCTGCTTCCAGTTGCTGCTCTCAGGTTATCTGGATGCAACAACAACTCCTCGATTACGGTTTGAACTTTCTTGACTCTCCTATTTATTGTGACAATGAAGCAGCCCTACAGATCGTCAAGAATCCGGTACAACATTCCAAAACTAAACATATTGACATCCGGATTCACTTCATCCGTGACTGTTTCGAACGAAAGCTGATTCATCTTGAAAAGGTCCACACTGATGACAATCTAGCGGACCTTTTCACAAAACCGTTCGATACAGCACGCTTCCATCACCTGCTTGCCTCTCTCAAATTAATAAGCTTTAATTAAAAGCATTTTTGTAAATACATTAAAATTTGTGTCCTCCCATAGTCACAAATTTAGGGGGAGAAAATTTACAAAAACAACAAAAAGATTTTTCATTCTTTGAGTAAGAAAATTTACAAAAACAACAAAAAGATTTTTCATTCTTTGAGTAAGAAAATTTACAAAAACAACAAAAAGATTTTTCATTTCTTGAGTCAGAAAATTAAAACAACAAAAAGATTTTTGGTTGGTTTTTGAGTCAGTCTAAGATAATCTATAAGTTTAGGGGGAGTTAAGTTTTGAAATCTTAAGAAAAGGAGATGTTGTCTCTAGCTATTCAAAGAAAATTACAAAAACATTTTTAAATTTTAACTTTACAAAAACTTAAGAAAATACAAAAAGATTTTATTTGGACAAGCAAAGTGAATCGATCAAATTGGGAAGTGAAATAATCTCTAAAGATCAGAATTTCACTATCTTATTATAATCTCAAAAGAAATCACAACCTTGAATATCTATTCTATGCTAAGAAGTTGAAATAAGTTTTTCAAAACTTAAATAATCAGACTTGATCAAACTTAAAATACATATAAATAGATAAATAAGTGTGAAATTGTGATCATTCGATAACTAGAAATGTGTGACAACTATTTGACTTCTTGTTTAAATCCTTGAATCAAAACAAGATTGTGTTTCCATAAACTTGAAATTGTGTTTGAAAAGCTCGGGTATTTTCCATGTTTTGTGCAAACAAAGAGCGGGAAATACCTACTGAAGCATTCTATGTTTTGCGTAAGCAAAGAACTGGATGTGTGACGTTAAGGCCAATGTGTCTGCAGATCAGAAAATAAAAGATGCCAATGAGCACAAGATGATAGAACCCCTTCTTGTTCTTGATTCTAAACCTACTAGATCTGTTCTTTTCTTTTCTCATCTTAAAACTCTGTCAAAATAATTTGAAGTTCGTTGAAACACAATCAAAGTTTGAAACAAAGGATTTAACAAGAATGATAGGTTGCATATTAATCTGGTCTTAAAATCTAATTGATCACAAATTTCCCATAAGATATTTTCAGAAAAACTTGATCATATAACTGATTTTTTAAGAGATGAAATAACGAGTGGAAATAATTGGTGGGGAATAACTATTTAAAGGTTGTGATTTTTTTAAGAAATTCAACTAGGATAGTTAATTTTTGATAATAGATTTGATCCCACAAATTTGAACCGATTAAACTTTAAAACTTGTTCAAAGTTTATTTTATTTTATTTTATTTTGTTTTGTTTTATTTTATTTTATTTTATTTTATTTTATTTTATTTTATTTTATTTTATTTTACTTTACTTTATGTTATTTTATTTTATTTTATTTTATTTTATAAAAGTTAGAATTTTAAAATCGAAATAAAATAAAATAAGTGTGTACTCGAAAATTATGTACACGAAATCGCGTATTCGAAATGACCCTATAAATAGTCCAACCATATTAAATTTCGAGTACCATATTTTCGTGTACACATTTTCTTCATTTCGAGTACAGACTTGGTGCTCTGAGGCGATCTCGATTTCTAGACCCGATCTCAAAATTCTACTCCGGCTATCCTATAGACCATCATTAGGCGACCTTAGGTATAGAGTTTTATCAAATTTTGACCGTGGATTCGAAAGTTATGGTCAAAAATGATTTTCGAATACGCAAATTTCGTGTACAGGAGGTTTTTGGTCAAATTGACCAAGAAATACTTAAAATTGAAAGGCAATTTGTAAATATGTTGGTCGCCTTTCAATTCCGAGTATATTGAATCGGTTTAGAAGTTCTAAGGAGCCAAAATGATAAACTTCTCTAAGGATTTTTGAGTACACGAAATTTCTCAACTTCGTGTACACGAATATTTCGTGTACAACAAATATTTCGTGTACAGATCACATTTCGTATACAAGTTCCATTTCGTGTACATAATGAACTTCGTGTACAGAATGAACTTCGTGTACTAAATGAACTTCGTGTACTAAATGAACTTCGAGTACTAAATGAACTTCGAGTACTCTATGTTTCGTGTACAGGTTATACTTCGTGTACAGAATGAACCTTCGGGTACACCATGTACTTCGTGTACACCTGTTGTTCCGAGGAGAATCTGTCAACACTTAGAAAATTTTTCTAAGTGTCCAAGTATGGATCTTATTTCGAATACTTGAAATATTAAACTAACTTAATCAGTTTTATGTTTCAGATGGCAGACTTAAGGTTTGTACCAGATCATAACATGTCAGCATATCTCGGAGATCCACCAGAGAAACATTCAGAGTTCAAAAGCTTAGTAGATGGTCTGATTATATCTCCGGTCAACTATGCTATCATGGAGCATCCTACTATTGTTTCTGATTACATTGAGGGTTTCTGGAGCACTGTTACTGATCATACTGATAGCAGTGGAAATGTTAGCATCATTGGGAAGATCCAGGGAAAGCCGATCACCATTACAGAGCAGATACTGCGAGAGTGTCTTCAATTTGGAGACAAGGATACAGATCCTGTTGAGTTAGATCAAGATCTGGTCAACCGTACAGTATTTCAGATGGGACACGAAGGTGCCTACCCTCCCACAGAGAAGAAACTTCTTCATCCTTACTGGAGATACCTGGCTCATGTTGTCACTCAGTGCTTGTCCGGAAGAAAAGGTGGTTATGATGTACTTAATCAGACATTAAGCTCGTGTTTGACAGCACTAGCTCTGGGAATGGACTTCAACTACTCAAGAATGATATTTCTTGATATGTATGCCAACATCAAGGGAAGAAGGAAGGAAAGATTTCTGGCATTTCCTCGCTTCTTACAGATCGTTATCAACAAACGACATCAGGATTTAGTTCCCACGATAGGCACTCTGGGAATAAAGAGGATGCGCGAAGACATTTTCGGATACATGAAGATGAACAAGCGCGGGAAGAAGCAGTACATCGGTCAAAGGCCCCTAATCAAGTTCGGACGATTTGTAGGGGAAGACAACGTTGTTGAAGATCAAGGCACCCCTATTGCAGTTGTCGCTGACGAGCATGACACCCAAGCGACGAGTTCAAAGGCTAAGCCTGCATCCTCGTCAAGTGAGGATTTCATCCCAGAGGGGCCACCTCTCACAAGGCAAGAAAGGGAAGACGTTCAAGATGTTCATTATACTCCCACTTCCGAGTCTTCACCAAAGAGAAAGAGGCAAAAGACTATGGCCAAAAGAAAAAGGGATCCACGACTGCAACAGATGTTCTCCAGTTTATCTTTCTCCTCTGCTGCTGCTGTCATGACACAGGCACCCATTAAACCTACTCCCATCACCAAACCACCATCTCCACCTCATGTGACCTTACCACCATCACCACCTCATGTGACCTTACCACCATCACCACCTCATATGACCTTACCACCATCACCACCTCATGTGACCTTACCACCATCACCACCTCATATGACCTTACCACCATCACCACCTCATGTCACAAAACCACCTTCACCACCGCTTGTCACTCAACCACCTCCACCGCCTAAACCTTCTCAACCCATTAAGCCACAACAACCTAAACCTGCATCTAAACCTTCGAAAACCAAACTCATCATCCGAGTTCCCTCCACACGTCCATCAGTCACTATTCAGCCTAAAGCCAAAACCAAAGCCAAATCACCTACACCACAATCCGGAAGCGGCAAAGGAAAATCTCCTTTGCGTTCCGATTCACCTTACGAACCTCCACAGGTGCCTGTGGATCTCATTGGACTTCAGGAGCGAGTCTATCAGTTAGAGAAAGATGCGGAGATAAAAGACAAAATGATCATGAACCTGCGTGAAGGGAAGATCAAAATATGTTCTCATCTGAACAAGTGCAGAGGAAAGGTCAAGGCGCATGAGAAATTCATCAGAATTCTTTTATTAGAGAACCACAAGATGCAGAGGGATATCAAACGACTCAAAGGAGAAGAAGTCTCCGAGTCCGAAGATGAAGTCATGGATGTCAGTGATGACAGTGACGACAGTGATGATGATGATAATGATGGAGATGACGAACAAGATCAAAAGAAAGATAAAGATGAAGAGAAGGACAAGGATGATAAAGACGACCAAGGCGACAAAGATGATAAAGATGGAGATGACAAAGATAAAGACCAAGGTCCTCCTGATGACAAAGATCAAGATGGAGACTCTGGGAATCCATCATCTTCCGAAAAGCCTTCTGGTCTGTATGATGATCTATTTGGAGACATTCCAGATGACATCCTTTTTGGCGATTGTGTACAGCCCGATGAGACTGGATCCAGACTTGACAGCATTTTTGATGATCTTCCAGATACTTTTGATTTTGGATCTCCGAGTGATGCGAAGAACGATCAAGCCAAATCTTCTGCAGGGGCATCTGTAGAAGAAGAACCAGAAAACATCATCCTTGGCAACGTTTCTTCAGACCCCTATATTGATTATTTGTATGCCCACAAATACATCGATGCATTGGGAAATGAGGTCACTTCACTGAATGAAGTGATAGATAGCTGGTTTGACCGCAAGAAAGACTGGACGCCAGCTCCTCCTGTAGATAAGGAAGCATGGTTCAAAGAAATGGGAGATCAACATCCAGAGCATACATTCATTTCTGATGACCGAAACCTTTTTGCAGTTCGCAACGATAGATCAAATATATGCTGCTGGATGTATGACAAACCGAGAGACATCTACTTAGTGAAACGGATGAGCGGAAAAGTCGAGTTCTACAAAAGACCAAAAGATTTTTGTTCACTGCCTAAGGTCGATATCAGAAGTATGGACAAGGCTATGTTCTTTAACCCTTCTAAGGATTCACAGGCTGATCTGTTCGCGAAGTTTGTTAAAGATCAATGTGAGAAGAACTTTCCTGTGATGCGCACAGCTAAAGGACGACGATTTGTTTCTTCGTGCATCATAGATCCAAAGACAAAGAAGCCTTGGGTGTACTATAAGTACCCTCCTCCTCATGTAGAGCAAGCAGTCCCCGTCTCGCCAAGAGTTCCTGATAACTCTTTGGCTAAATTTCTATCTTGGTATTTTGATGATCTGAACCTTGCTGCAGTCATTCTTAGGAATATGGACGATATTGATGACATCGACATGATTCTTGACCCTATGGATCTTCTGAAGTATGGTAAGGATGACATGATGAAGCTGCACAACTCTCCTATACGAGTATATTCCGGAAATGATGAGCTGGCTAAGCCATTTACACGAGTTGTTGCTTATGCCATGAAGCTGAAGCTGTATGCTGGAGCAGGACCACACAGTGTTACTCTTCCTATCGGATGACTTCGCCAGTCTAGGGGGAGTTTGTAGAGCCCGATCAATGATAAAGACTGACAAAGTCAACACGGAAGAGTCAACACAGAGATTTTGGAAGACTTCAGATAGATTTCGTGTACTCAGGTTCGTGTACACGAACCTGGTTCGAGTACACGAACCTGAACTTCGAATACTGATGTATTTAGTATAAATAGACGTATTTTTGTACAGTGTAATACACGAATCCCGAGGTGTGCTCTCTAGACGTATTGAGGCACATTTTCGAATACTTACTGAATATACTCAAAATTTTGATCTTTCTTGTTCTTCTTGTTTCATCTTGCTTCTTATTTCACTCTATTATGGATTCCGCACACAATAGAGGTGATTGATGATGTTTGGCAACAAAAAGCTTGGATCTTGAACAGTGTTCGGACCTACAATCGAACCTCCCCGACATCCAGGGCCTGTGTTGTGTTGCTGCAGTTCCAGAATCACCCCTTGAAGGTATAAGATCGACTTTACCATAGTTCTAGACCGGTTATACGTGTGTGGGTCGAACTATCTTACAAAACCCTATTTTCCAGAAACTTCTTTTGTTCGTACCTCTGATTTGGCCGGTGAAAACTTCAGATCCCTTGTACTTCCGTGTAGGGAATGTCGAGAGCTTCGCGTAGGTTCAAGAATCATCCATTTTCGTGAAGAATTGAAGAAGATATGGAGTTTTTAGTAGGGTTTTCTAGTGAGAGAGTGGAAATGACGAAAATCTAGAGAGAGAGAGGGTTTGGCTGAAATAAATGAGGGGAAAAGCCTTCTTCAAGGCTTTTATAGTACGAGTGGTATTCGGGTTCGTTCAGGTTGCTCGGTTCGCGTTTTCGAAACGTAACGCGCATTTTACGCGTTTTAAAAAAAAATAGTTATTATTCTCATCATTTTATTGAGTTTCAAAATTGTAAAAATGTAAAATAAATTATTTCACTTATTTTTACTCTTCGTTCTTTGCCAGACCGTTAAACTAACACAATTACGTGTATACCCGCAATCGCATATGTTTTTCGATCGTATTATTATTTATTGTCGTTTACTCGTAATTATAAGTTTAACATTCGTATCATTATGGATCATCACCCATAACTACACTCAGTCTCGCTTACGCATTACGATTTTGTTTGATTAATTTGCTTGTCATACTATTCGTCATAACACTACGCACTAACACTATCCCATTACACCGAACGCAGTATATGTATAGGGCATACCCCAGAGTCCAGCTACCTGCCTTATCTGACGCCGTCCCACCACTGTTTCGATATAATACGATACTGTTCTTGCCTAGCGTAATCGACTGTAAATAAATAATACATACTTGTTCCTAATTAAAGAATTATTATAACACACAAACACATATATGAACACTTGAATCACATTGACATACTGATTGTAAATACACATTGTACTATCACTGTTTATGACTACCATGACTAAATGCACAGATGTTACAAGGCTCATAAGTCAAAATACTCAATTCATCCAGGAGCCACTAAAATGTATCGAGACCTTCGGGTAAACTACTGGTGGCCAGGTATGAAATGAGATATTCTTAAATATGTCAAAAAATGTTTAACTTGTTTGCAAGTAAAGGCTGAACATCAAAAGCCTTATGGCAAATTACAGCCTTTGGAGATTCCTATGTGGAAATGGGAACACATCACAATGAACCTAATTACTAAACTCCCAAAAACCCGAAAGGGGTATAATACGATTTGGGTCATTGTGGATCGATTGACTAAAAGCGTTCATTTTATTCCTATTCATGAATCGTATTCTTCCGAGAAGATGGCTGAAGTGTATGCAAAAGAAATAGTGTCATGTCACGGGATACCAGTGACGATTGTGTCCGATCGAGACACACGATTCACTTCTCATTTCTGGAAGATTTTCAAACAGAATTGGGCACGAAACTGTTGTTGAGCTCGGCGTATCATCCTCAGACTGATGGTCAGAGTGAACGGACCATTCAGACACTGGAGTATATGTTACGAGCGTGTATTATTGATTTTCGAGGTAGTTGGGATGACTATCTACATCTGGCAGAATTTTCGTATAATAACAGTTATCATTCCGCGTTGGGAATGCCTCCATATGAATATGGAAGGCGATGTCGTACACCCGTTTGTTGGGGAGAAGTTGGACCACGAGAGCTCGAAAATAAAGAAATACTTAAAGTTACAAACCAGCAAATTGATCAAATTCGAGCTCACTTAAAGGCGGCACAAAACCGTCAAAAGTTGTATGCAAATAAACGAAGACGACCGATTGAGTTCCAAGTGGGAGACTTTGTGCTGTTAAAGGTGTCCCCTTGGAAGGGTGTGATTCGTTTTCGTAAGCAAGAGAAATTAAGTCCGCGTTTTATCGGACCATTCAAAATTGTAGCTCAGATAGGTAATGTTGCTTATCGCCTTGAGCTACCAGAAGAATTGAGTGGTATACATAATACTTTTCATGTGTCATACCTGAGAAAATGTCTGGCTGATGAATCGGCTTATGTGCCACTAGAAGACTTGGAAATTGATGACAAGTTGAACTATATGGAAAAGCTGGTAGCTATACTAGACAGAAAGGTCAAACATTTGAGAAATAAGTCCTTGAACCAGGTAAAGGTCCAATGGAAAAACAGAAGGGGATTTGACGCCACATGGGAGTCGGAAGATGTGATGAGGAAATTTTATCCTTTTCTTTTTGAGGTATAAACGGTTTCGAGGACGAAACCTTTCTAAGGAGGGGAGATTTGTAACAACCGGTTTTAACAATCGAATACGTTTGAAATAATCATTAATAGAATGATTGTGATTTTTACAAATTGAAAATATGCGAGAAATTATGAACGTGGGAGAAAACCGTGCGCGAAACGGAGTTCAGGATTCTCTGAAATCGCAAAACGAAGAAAATTACAAAAACATCAAAATCCATGATGCCAGGCGGTACGCCTAGCCCCGAGTGCCCACGATAGGCGATACGTGCGGGGCCAAGAAAATATCTAGAGACCTTAGTCTCGCGTGCTACGCCCCGAGCCAAACACCCACGCTAGGCGATGCGCCTGGCTTGAGTCGGTTTGGCAGATTGGGCTGAAATATCAGATTTTCAATCTAAATCTCATCTCTCTCGATCATATTCGATTTTCAGACGAACAAAAACAATTTTTCTTTATTTAAACTCAAATTTGAAGCCCTCTAAACATCCAGAACGTGTTAGGAAACTTATCTGCAAGTGTTGATCGTTGTTTTACAACCAGAAATCCGTTTGAAAGGGTAACGATTCGTTTATCCTACTGGTTTGATATTATATAAATTAAATATAGTTGTGGACCTGATATAATGATTATTGTTGATGATTATTGCCTAGATGATGGCTAGGAATAATTAGAAACGAAGAACTAGATGTTTTAACGGTGAAATCTTGATTTTGACCCGTTATAATGTCCGGTTGTCATGAAATCCATATTATTGAATGTGATAACTAGTAGGATGATAAAATCATGATAGTGATGACTTTAGTTCATTCTATGGAACGATAGATTCGATTCATGTGTTTGATTAAATGTTGAGATTTGAAAGTTAATGATTTTGGCATAAATATGCTGATTATAAGTGATGACTTGACTTCTAAATGCCACATAGTAATGAATGAGATTCAAATGAGTTTGAATCAGTATGTATGGGTGTTGAGTGTATTGAAACTAGTTGTATACATGTGATTTGCAACTAGGTGTTGGTGATGGAAGTCAAGCGACATATTACAAAATATGGAATTTTGATAATTGAATGTGGTTTAGAACATAGGCATATTAGTTTATGCTCATGAGTTGTTTGACAAAAGCCTCAATGAGGTTTTGATTGAATATGGAAAGTAAACAGGTCAAATGAATTATAATACATAAATAACACAAGTTATGTGTTCATGTTGTTAAATCTTGTTATATGTGGATATATAATAGGAAGAGGAGGTGAATCTAGTTCTAGAAGGCCTGGAAAAGAATTGGAGACTGTTGATAGCTCTCCAAATCAAGGTAAGTTACACATTTGATTGAACTTGTAGTTGTAGGATTGGGTGAGTCCACACTACAAGTATTTGTGCATTTAGCATATATGTGGTTTATTGCTTGATTGAAATTGATATAAATGGTTATGGTTAGTGTGTTTATTGTAGTTGAATGATTTACAAGGTGTGTAAACATTTAACTAGTGATAATGATTGAGTTGATTTACAAGAGTGTAAACAACCATCATAATGTGGAGGGTTATGATCTACAAAAGTGTAGACATTAAATTGGCTATGTGCATGCTTCGATTCACAAGGTGTGTGAACATAAGACTTGCAAATTCAATGTAGTAGATTCACAAGGTGTGTGAACAAAAGATGATCTACAAGAGTGTAGACATCTAATTTCAAGATTCAAATTGTTTAAGTTTGGCTTTTGGGAAATATGATGCACAATTGGAGTTTTGTGTGCACATATGTATTATGTTAAATTATAATTATTGTGCACAAATGGGAGAATTAAGGGGTTTTGGATGAAAACGACCCGTTAGCAAATCGTTTTGTATTTGATTGAATAATGTTACCAAATTTTATTTGGGACATCATTTGTGTATCCACATGTGTTATGGAATACACTTGAGAATATGGCGGGGTAATCTTACTTAGTTCTAATGAACTAATGGTGAATTTAAATGTGGTTTTTACAGGTACTAAAGAGTCGGGTGAGCAGTAATGGTGATCGGAAATCGAACATGAAGGTTCGGAGGTGGTTTTAAACTTAATAACCAAACTTGTGTGAAACTTTCATGTAATAAATGTTTTGTGGAGTTTGTAAACATACTTAAACTTTGTTTTAACAGGTGTTAGTGAATAGTATGTTTATAGATGTGTAAAACACAAAAGTTTTTACTGGGACCTAAACGTAGTTTGTTAAATAATGTTATAAAATGTCCTGAGGGGACATAAAGTGACATGGGTGTCACACTCATACTCCTTTATTTTATACATATAACACTATGGATAATGAACACAATTTATGGGTGAATACCAAATGGGTTGAACACATGTGAGACAGAAAATGGGTATCTATATATACAATACAGGTAGTATTGAGTTTGGTTAGGTGTGTGGTGGGATGTCAGCTGGGGCTTGTCCCCTACGTGTGCCCTATATATAAGCATACATAATTGGACGATATCCTATCTGTAGGTGTATCTATAGAGAGGACATTGGGGTGTGACAAATGAGACATTATCAATAAGTCTTGTGTGAGACATTGTGAAATGTGAATGACAAGAATACAACTGTTTTTCAATTATCAAACTTATGAACTCACCAACCTAGTGTTGACTTGTTTTAAATGCATGTTTTCTCAGGTGACGAACATGTTTAGTCACCCGACTCAGGATGCATTAGCTAGTGGACTTTATAGTGGACTGTAACATCAGTGCCGGAAACGTAACCGGAACAGTGATCTCAACAGTAACATGAACAGTAAACATGTACAAACTATACGTATTTCATTGTATGTCATTGTCATTTCATGTTTATCATAGAACTATTTCATATTCATTTCAGAAACGTAGCTTAGAATCATGGTTCAACAGTCAGATAATTATCTGGCAATACAGAACCATCATGTGATTGTTAGTTAGGATTCTATTATGTACAAACGTATGTAAGGCTTTATAGAACAAAACAACAACGGATGTCGTTACGTGGATGCTAAATCGACGGATTATTCGTATAGGTGACGATCTGTACGAATATATCTGAAAGTTTAACGTTTTGAATGACGTCCAATAATTAGAAAACCAAATTGAAAACTGTAGTTATCGTCGTATTCGTATAGATGATGATTCGAACGAATACGCGCGACAACTGTACGATTCAACTTAAACAGTAATTTAAATAATTTTCAAAAAATTTAAATAAATGGAAGATATTTAGTTAATTTACTAGGAATTACCACCTAAAATAAATTTACAAACTCTTGTTTTACAACCGTAACGATTCATTACGAAAACGAAATGAAACCAACGTTTTACACGGAACCGGGCAACCGAAACGAACCCGAACCCACCCGGGGTATAAATACCCTAAATGAGTTATCTTCCTCATTTAATTCCCTCACTCTCTCTCTCTAAAACCGAAAACCCAGAACTTTCTCTCTCTAGAAACTTCAAGCTTTAAACCTCCATAACATCTCCATTTCTTGACCAAATCACTCCATCTTGGTACCAAACCGAAGCTCTCATCTTCCTCTACAAGAAAGTACAAGGGATCTGCCCTGAAAACCACTGGAAACGAGGTAAAGATACGATTTAAGTTCGTTTTTTTAGGGTTTTCAAACCCCCTCGTCGAACCTTCATTCAACCGGCTAAACCCCTCACAATCTTAGGGAAATCGCACCTTAACACCTTAGGATGTTGTAGGAACAAGCACCACTTCGAAACCTAGTTGTTTAGCTCTAGAACCCTTGCTGCTCTGTGCTGCGTCCGAATGGCCTAGCCACCAGATGGCCGAAAGGCCTGCAGGCCGAAAGAGCCAACCCTTCGGCCGAATAACCTTAAGACCGATTGAATCCTTCATTCGCTCGTCCAATTCATGCGGCCCAAGCCTCATTCGGCTAGAGTTGTTCGGTTGAGGCCCATTCGCACACCCCTTTCCCCTATTCGGCCCAGAATCATTCGGTCGGCCCACCCTCTCTTCGCAGGCCATGTTGGTTCGGTCGGGTTCTCCTCATTCGACAACCCTCATTCGGACCAAGGTTCATCCGGCTAAGACTCCCATTTGATCGGACTCCCATTCTTTCGGCTAGTCACTTTCGGCCCAAGTAGTTCGGCCCAACCCTCATACGGCCCCATGGTTATTCGGTCAAGTTGATTCGGATTGGGTTATTTATGAGTACGTATTGCATGCATGGAGTGTGTGTGTGCATGCATGGGAATCGTGTGTGTGTGCATGGGAATAATATAAGGGTTTCATGATGTACAATCAACCTTGGGTAATTCATGAATCAAGTATAGAGTTAACAAAGTAGAAGTTAATATGGTTTCATTATGAGGCAATAAACTAAGGTTTTCTTATTGACAACGGAAATTAACCTTGGATATGGGTTGGTCTAAAATGCATGAGTTCATTTAAAGAAAACAATGAATTAAGGTTTCTAAGGAAGATGGTTTTCTTAAATCATACAAACAACTAAATATGGGTTGTTAGCTATACTTCTCTTAAACTATTTATATTTTTAATAAAAGAAATTGATTTATAAATTTTATTTAAATTAAATGGTTTCTAACTAAATGATTAACCTGAAAATGTTTTAATTAAAGACTTGAGATGATTACTTGTGGGATGAGGGTTTAGTAATGGGTAATGCATGTAGACTAGATAGGAGGAATCCTAGAAACACATTAGTAACATAGGCACTTAGTTGCACACCGGGACCAAAACCCTAACTACGACTATTATAAATACTCATCGTATTCGAATACTCTTAAAACACCTCAGGTGCTGAAGATACATAACCTACGAGTAACGAGCGCGCATTTTGTGGTAGATTCAATATATAGCAACACATGTGAGTTCATTGCCCCTTTCTAAACATTTTGTTTTCAAACGCGGGGCTGAGAAGCATGCGTAAATCTTTTTATTTAAATATGTTTTACGAAAATGCTTTTACTTATTGTATGTTTTATATATACATGTTTAAAATCCTAGATTCCTGTCTAGGTAAATTATGTGCAGGTTAATTGAACAATTAATTTATTACTCTTCTGAGTAATACCATAATTCTAATACTCTAAAACATATACTTTGTCCATCAAATACAAATTCAAAGAATCTAAACTCAAAGTGAAATCTACTTCAGTGTGTGTGTTCAGTGAAACTAAGGATTATATTCAAGAATCTAAATTCAGTGTGGTAATCATGAAATCATAAAGATCAGAATCATGAGAATCAAGGGAATCAAAGGAATCATATCCGTGTGTGAATCAATGAACTAATGAAATCATTAAGATCTAATGAAATCATTAATGCTCAAGTTAAGGTGGATGTCAGTTGTATGTAAATCAAGACTACGTGTAACACACAGAAAGTCCCGTCATAAATAGTAGACTCTTGTAGTCAAGCTATATGGGCATAACTAAAACAATCAAACGAAATCAAGAGGACAAAGACGATCGAAAATCAAAGGATATCCTAAAGTCCCGACATGTACAGTAGGCCTGATGGTCAAGCTGATATGGGCACATCACGAAAGTCTTGACGCATACAGGTAGACTTATTTTGGGTCATACCTGATATAGGCCACGTGTGAGACGGTACAACTTGGACACCACCATCAACTAAATCTAACTGATTGGGTCAAATAAGACCCAATCATCATGTCTTAGTTGTAAATAAATGATTAATTATTGATTTAATTAAGCATTTAATATTATGTTTCTACAAGTTCTATGGGTAATCATGAATACACGGTGAACTCAAGAAATCAGTAGTATTTCAATTTGTGGAAATCAAATTCTAAAATGACGATGGGTGGTGGGTGAAACGCTTAATTATCATTAATAACAATGTCATATGTGGTTTAGTATGTGGTGGGATGGCGTCTGGGCAGGTTGTAGGCTCGACCCTTTCGTATGCCCTATATATAAGCATACCGAATTGGATAGGACATGTGTTATTAATGAGATTATGGTGGTTACCCAAGAGGTTGCAAATGTTTTCGTGTGTGTGTTTGAAACTCTTAAACAGATTTTTTGAAACTATGATGGAAATGGAACTGGGTGGGAGGTAAGACGCTTAATTATCATCAACAACAATGCCATATGTGGTTTAGTATGTGGTGGGATGGCATCTGGGCGGGTTGTAGGCTCGACCCTTTCGTATGCCCTATATATAAGCATACCGAGTTGGATATTACAGGTGATGTTAATAAGGTTAAGGTTGTTACCGAAGAGGTTGGTAAATGCCAATGTGTGCGTGTTTTAAACTTCTAAACATAATGCTTGAAACTAGGATGGAAATGAAACTGGATGGTAAGTAAAATGCTTAATTATCATTAACAACAATGTCATATGTGGTTTAGTATGGGGTGAGATGGCGTCTGGGCGAGTTGTAGGCTCGACCCTTTCGTATGCCCTATATATAAGCATACCGAGCTGGATAATACAGGTGATGTTAATGAGGTTAAGGTTGTTACCGAGAAGGTTTGCGAAGCTATTTTTCAAATACTAAACTATATGAACAAGCCAACCATTGTGTTGACTTGGTTTTCTTTCATGCTTTCTCAGGTGATGTACATGAGTAAGCTAAGGTTTCAGGAATGCATGCTAGGATGCCCAGTTAGAGGACCTAGTAGTTTTTGAAAGCACATATTTTGTTGAGTACTGTGAATCACTTTTGATATCTTGTACAGTTACAAGATAGTAAAAATTAAGATTCACTTGTTTGGTTCACTTAGTTAAATTACCAAACGTTGAAAATTGTAATCTAACTTGTAATCCTAGTTTAATGTCATTGTGCTTTAGTTATTCTCAACATTGATGCCATGTAAACAATCTGATCATCACGATTATCATTCCCGATATCGCGCCCCGGGACCATTCTGCCCGACGGGACACACGATCCGGCTCGCCGGTTCGGGGTGTGACATGGACCTAGCTACATTTTGTGTGCATAACTTTTGATGACATATTTTGGTGTCACTTTTGTAAATCTTGTGCAGATACAAGATAGAAAACTCAATGATTCTTTTGGGTAGATTTACTTGGTTAAATTATGAACTTGACAATGTAATTTAACTATGTAATTCTATATCAACGTCATATTAGTATTTCTCATTTATATATCATGTGTCATGTAAACAATCTGATCCTTTTGATTATCACAATGATATCGCGCCCCGAGAACCTTCCACCCGACGGGAAAGTCGATCCAGCCTGCCGGCTCGGGGTGTGACATTACTATTGGTAATGTGTCGGGAAGGAGATGGCGGTGGTGGCGGCGGTGTTTTTGAGGACGGAGGATTAGGTTGGGGAGAAGGACTAGACAGTGATTTAGGACGACGTGAATATGTTTGAAGGACAGGGGCTGTTGGTGCTAGTGGGGATGGGGGTGGGATTGTGGCCGAGACTTGTTGGGTCTCAGACAGATTAAGAGTGGGGTTGTGGGGAGAAGAAGAATGGGTGTGTGAGGAAATGGGGCTGCTGGGTTGTAAAGGAGGGGATTTGTGACTATTTGGAGGAGTCACTTGAGACAATGGACGTGATCCAATGGTGAGGAAACCGAGTTCCAAACTAACGGATGAGTGTGAGGAGAGAGATGCGAGTGTAGGAATTCATAAGAAGGGGAATGGGATGAAGTTTTGCGAATGGAAAAATAGATTCGTCAAAGACAACATGACGAGAAATAAGGATTATTCGTGTGGAGAGTTCGTAGCATTTATAGCCTCGATGATTGGAAGGATATCCAAGAAACACGCAAGGGGAAAAGCGTTTTTGTAGTTTGGTAATGGATGAGGATGGCAATAACAGATAGCTTAAGCAATCGAATATGCGAAGGTGTGTATATGAAGGATGGTTGTGGTATGGTTACCTTGAGGTTTAGATGGGAGAATGTTAATCAAGTAAGTGGCCATTTGTAGAGCATGGTGCCAAAAGGTAGGAGGTAAAGATCCATGAGTAAGAAGGGTTCGAATGATGTTGTTTATGGAACGAAGCTTGCGCTCGGCTTTCGCATTTTGGGAGGACGTGGGTGGACAGGAGAACCGGAAAACCATACCATTTTGTGCACAAAAGTTATGAAAGGATTGATTGTTATATTCGGTGCCATTGTCACATTGAAAGCATTTAATCCCACGCTCAAATTGAGTAACTAGAAATTTGTGAAAATTAAGAAAAAGTGAAAAAACTAAGGATTTGGATTTAAGTGGAAAAGTCCATATGTAATTCGTGTAATCATCAAGAAACAAAGAGCTACGAGCCGGGGAGGTCCATACATCACTATGCACAATATCAAATGGTAAACAAGTAACAATATTAGAATCATAAAATGGTAGCTTAATGTGTTTGCCAAACACACAAGATTGGCACAAATGTTTTTCAGAAAACTTATTAACAAAAATAAAATGTTGATTATTCAAAGTACGAAGTAAAGATGTGCCAGGATGGCCTAAACGGTGATGCCAAAGATCTTGTGATAAAGCAGCAAAGATGGCAGGACTAGTGAACTGGATGAATGGAGATGTAAGTGGGTAGAGGTCCCCGGTGCTGTCACATTGGAGGATAGGTGTCCGCGTCCGGTAGTACTTCACAAGAAAACCAAAAGGGTCAAATTCAATTGAAATATTATTATCGCTGGTTAACCAACGAACAGACAATAGATTTTTGATAAGTTTAGGTGCAACCAGGATGTTATTCAGCTGTATAGGTGGGTAGGGTAGTGTTATGGTGGTGTGGCCCGCATCGAGAATCGGTATGTGAAACCCATTGCCAACGACTATACGATTTTGTATACTCTTATTAACATAATGTGAAAGGTTACCTGACGAGTTGGCCATATGGTTTGTAGCTCTGGTGTCGAGGTACCAATTTTGATCCGGGTTGAGAGTCATAGTGTGGAGAGATTGTTTGATGTTGGTGGGGCTGTAATAAGCATAATTGGATGCATAAAATTGGGTTGGATGTGGTCCAAGTATGTTGGCAGAAGAGTTACGACTGGGTGGTCCTCTAGGGGGTGTCAACATAGTAGAATACGATGCTGGAGGAGTGGCCCATGGTGGTTGTTGTTGTTGAGAAAGCCAATGCCAAAGTTGGGATGAAGATATCCATGGCTTTTTAGCATTGTCGCGGCCACGAAAGCGCCCCCTGCCCCTGCTATGGCCACCACGGCCTCCACGACCACGACCATGTTGACTCTTGAAATAATCATTTGTCATGCGACTGTGAAGGTTACGATTGGGTTCGGATGTGCCTCTCCCATTGAAGTAAGTTTGCGGGTGATTTGAAGGACGGTCGTAGAGGGAGGGTTTGAGGATTCGGAGGCAGCCACATGCAAAGCAATAGTGTCAGGAGTAATCTGTTGTTGTGTTTGTCGGGTTTCTTCTAGAACAAGTTGAGAACGGGCCTTATAAAACTCTGGAAGCAGATGAGTTTGTTGAATCATCATACCAACAACATCTAGTTTGCTACCTTGCAGGCCTGAAATTAATTGCAGAACCAGGCGGTTTTCTGTGACTGGAGCATCAACATTGGCCAATTGATCAACATGTGTTTTTAATTCATGGAAATAGGCAGAAGCAGAGGAGAATGAGTGGAGCTTGGTGTTGGTGAACTTATTCTCAAGATACAACGCCCTGGAAGTTTTATTATCTTGAAAAACACTTTCCAAAGCCTGCCATGTTTGAGCGGCTGTTGAGTTGGGTTTGAGGATTGTAATAAGCAAATCATTAGAGATCGTTCTATTGATCCATTGCTTAACTATGGCATCTAATCGTGTCCAAGTAGGGTCTGGAACTGTTTTTGCAGGTGTGTCTGTGGCAGCAGCAGATTTTGGAGGAGGGAGGATGTGATCAATAACTTGAAAAGCGGTGCAATGAATCTTGAAGAGTTCAGACAAGGATGTGTATTGAGCGTTATCCATCTCTAACATGATAGGAATGAACTTACGGATATTAGAAACTGTGATTGCCGGATGTAATGGTGGATTCGCCATCAGGAACGAGACTAAGAGGGATTGCCGCCTCTAAGAAAAAAATATAACCTCATCCACCGGAAGGTGGAGGTAATCAGAGAGAACTAGGGCGCCGAATAGCTGGGAGGAAATTGACAAGCAAGAAGGGCATTATGCTGTGGCGATCGGGAAGATGATGTACGTAATAGGGTTAGGGCTGGCTCATGATACCATGATAAAATACGTAAATCCTGTTCTGTTTCTCATTAACATCTCATTATATAGTTTACATAATTACACTTGACAACCTCAACTATATAAATGTTGTCATAATAGAAATATAATTATGTTGTCTAATAGAATTAACGTCCATTGTGTATTCAAGGGATAGAGACAAAGTTTTATAGGTGTATTAGACCATCCGTAATTCCCACCTCACTAAAATCCCACCCCACCGAAATTTTCTGCCACATCATCAGCCCACTGAAAACCTTAAAACCCTGAAGTGGTCACCCCACTAAAAATGTGAGAGAGAGCTTCAATGGGGTGAGAGAGAGCTCCAACGGGGAGCGGGAGCCGCCCGGTGCGAAAATTTGACCCCGTCAGGGCAGAGGTGTTGTTCCCGCCGGATACTGCAGCCCCGCTGCACCCCACTCATCCCGCGGCTTCACCACTACGGGTGGTTTTGTAGAAAGAGGATTTTGCACCTACTCAATATGTACAATCTACGAGGCACATGGCACAACTGCGTGTGGATTTTAAACTAGATCTCATGAGCTAGATTTGGAATTGTTAGATTGAAAATACACTAGTGTATAAAATCCTTCAATCCCATATAACCACACGATATATTTTATGTCTGCCCGTTTTAACCCGTGTTCATTTAGGTTAAAGCATGTTATGATCCGAACCAAAATAACCACTTTTTAAAAATACACATTATGTCCCGAACCCATATTGACCCATAACCAACCCGACCCGCCTATTTTTCCAGGCATAATCTTAATGTATATTAGTGATGAGTCATGTTGGTAGCTTGAGTAGATTTAATGGATCTTTGTCGTTTCTATTTCAATCTTTTGGTCCTCCCACTTCATCTTCCTCACCACATTCATTCCTCTTGTTTACTTGATCGTTACCCACCAGAACAAGACTTATAAACTGAAAGAGTGGGTAGTAAACTTAAACACTGATCCCTAACACTGCCTCCATGTCATTGAATATTGATATATGACAATAACATCATTCTTTCCATCCATTTATGGGGGATTGCATCCTTTGAAGGTTTTTTTGGTGCAACCATTTATTGTTTCCTTCCCAGATTTATCATCACCATTTTAGCTTTTTCTTCCTCATTTTCTTCCTTATTTTTCTCTTTCACTACCTTAGTTAGCACTATAGGCATGACAGTTTTTATAATGTGATGAACGTCGTATGAGATAGTCTCTAGAGTGTAGCTTTCCTCCTTCTACTCATGGTGGTTAAAGGTTTCCTCCTTTCGTGGAGAATATGTTTTCTTAGTCACTTTTCTAGTGATGGGTGGGTGACCCCTATCAACAACAATGCTTGCTTTCTTTCTCCAAATTATTTGTTTCATCTATTAAAATTAAAACACTAGCATTTGTCATTTACGGTAGCACTTAAAATACAACAATTACAGTAAATTGTAAATGAAATTAATTGGATATAAATAATTATTAATTTACTCATAGGCTCTGAAAATGAAAATCTTCTACCACAATTCACATTGCAACGAATACCTCACCTGCAATATTTCTCACAGTGTCACACTTGGGATTTTTCACCAAAACAAGTGCTCACATACAATGGTGAATACTTCATTCAAAATGTCTATACTTAGATGAAATTTTTTACCAAGTACTCAACTATAATAATGAATACTTTCATACTTTTTTTTATATATTTAAAACTTTTTCTTGATTAGTTGTATCAAAGTCAGGAGGAATTCTAACAATAATACTTCAACTTTACATTTGTACTCTTTTTTTTTTTTTTGATATTTTTGGATAAAAGGGTATTTTTTATGGATGCATTTATTCTTTAAATGGTTTTGCATATGTCGATGAAAAACCTATTTCTAAACTTTCAACGTTTAAAATGTAGTACTTATAATCCTAAATCTATTGTCGAAAACATATTAAGTATCATATTAGTCTCAAAATGTTTCAAAACAAGTAGAAGGATGGTGATCTAAGCTCACGTGTCGAATAACTCGTGAAAAATTTTAACCGAGAGTTGCTTTAGTGGAGATCTCTACATTCACATGTAAATTTTCAAACTTTGTAGTTTCATCAAGTTCAAAACACCGTCTAAGCATGATTTCTTGCATAGATCCGTGTTTTAATTGAAAGAAGTACGTAGAAATCTTACCTTATGCTTGATTCTTACACTTTCTTTTTTTAAAACTCTCTTGCCTCCTCTAGAACATGCGCGCACACACTCTCTCTCTTCTAATTTTTTGTAGGAAACCATAGGCAACAAGTAAGTAGGTTGTAATTTTCTTCCTTTTTGCAATTATATATACAAGTTTAACTTATTACGCATTTTTACATAAAACCTTCTATTACATGTTAAAAATCATATTGGATCTATTACAAGCAATAACATTTGGATTGTTATAGAATACTTCAATCCAATTTCATTCTATTATAAAATCATTGCAATTACATAATCCAAATTAGAATACTAATTAATAAGCAAGAAAACTATCAAATGATCTTTAAAATTTTAGATTTCAGAACTTGCATTTTGACATCAAGCTTGTTTTTACCTTAATAACTATAATTAAGTAATAATCTAGTCAATACTAATTAACATCTTCCGAGTCTTAAATTTCAATCAAAATTGATAGTATAAGTAAGGATTGTTTTGTACAGCAGCACAAGAATATGAGTCATTGTTGACTAAGCCTATAATGATACCGGACGTTGTCATAATTGGTTAGCCTATAACAACAACTTATACTATAATAATGAAATCTATTGACTGGTCAAACCTTATAAAAACAACATGTCATCTCTACAAGTGGATTTGCTTTTGACATGTTAAAAGGACACATTACTAAATTTTGTGCTGACCACATGTTAAAATTAGCATAGGAACCTTGATTTCACTTAGACACTAGCAAATCATCCTTGTTGAGCTTTTGAACGATTGCAAATCGTAAATATTCAACTTCAAATGACGAAGTAGGAAAGAACTAAATGAATGTGACAAGACTAAAATGGTTTTTGTTATGTTAACACATGAACCTTGGTGTAATTTACTCTCCATATAACTTTAACTAAAAGGATAGCTCACAAGATACATTTGATTTAAATAAATCAGTCGTCGCTAAACAATAATTTGTTTTTGGTAACGAAATACCACCCACCTATTAGCTCATCTAAATACTACAACCAAAATATAATAAAACCTTATTTATATTACAAAACATAACAGCTTATATAAATACAAAACTATATCACTTGAAATTTATCTATTGTGTCTGTTTATGTACACAAACGTGTTATAGACATCAATTGCTTTACTTTGACAATAAATTACCAACGTCTTCAATTCAAAGGGACGCAGCACTCTTAACCTGAGAACCATGGCTTGAAGGATTGCTATGAGTTTGTGAACTCTGGCTCGTGGACGACTCGGTGAAGAAAACAACGTCATCATTGTTATCAACGAATAGTTGTAGTGATCGTGGCTTCGGAGGCATGTTAACATCTAAAACCCCATCAAGAATTTGTTCAACTTGACTCATTGCAGGCCGGTTTTCTTCTTCATCTTGTATGCACCAACATGCAACTTTACAAAGCTTTGTGAGTTGTTCTACATTTGCTTCTCCATGCAATCTAGGGTCTAGTAGGGTAACAACATCCTCACCACTTGTGAGCGTGTTCGCGACACGCATGGGGAAGAATTTCTTTGGCCCATCTTCTGATTGTTCTGAATTGCGCGCGCCGCTTATGAACTCAAAAAGCATCATACCGTAGCTGTAAACATCTGCTTTAGTAGTGATGGCAACTCCTGATAGCCATTCTGGTGCCAGATACCCTCTTGTTCCCCTCATGGTTGTCAAAACTCTGCTAAAATCACGTCCCAGGAGCTTTGCAAGACCAAAATCTGCCACTTTTGGGCATAAATCCGCGTCCAAAAGAATGTTTTCTGGTTTTATGTCACAATGGATTATACAATCGCGACATTTCTCATGAAGATAAACCAACCCCCGAGCAGTACCAACTGCAATCTGATACCTTGTTTTCCAGTCTAGAACCTTGTCGGTGCTGAAAAGATGAGCATCAAGAGACCCATTTGGCATGTAATCATACACCAACAGTTTGCTGTTACCTTCTGAACAGAATCCCCGAAGGCGTACAAGATTTACATGTTGAATGGTGCCGATTGTGCTTACTTCTGTTCTAAACTGCTTTTCACCCTGACTAACACTTTCAAGTTTCTTAACTGCTACAACACTAGAATCAGGCAGAGTACCTTTGAACACTGAACCGAACCCACCACCCCCTAATTTCTCAGAGAAATTCTTTGTAGCGGTTTGTAGATCTCTGTAAACAAAGGACACCAATGACCCTTCTACTGATGTTTTCCCAATCAATCTCCTCCTCTTTCGACTTATCAGAAACCATATCAAGCACACAAGTAACACCACGGCTATCACAGAACCAACAATCGCACCAATTATAACCCCGTTGTTGTTCTTTTCACTTGGAAGGTCTTTGGATGCAACTTTGACATTGATTACTATCCCGTTGTTATCGTCTGAAAGATTCAAAAGATCTCCAACCCAAATTGAACAATTGTTGTCAGCATATGAGTACGCGTTACATGTACAGTTACTTAAACAAGAACTCTTACATTCTTCAGAGTTTCCCACATTCAAAGAAGTCCAATTCAGAGGTTTGCCTTTGGTTGAAATCTGCAAAAACCCGTATTTTTCTGAGGTTCTCCCACACTGCAAATCAGTTTTTCTCACACACCCATCTGAAAAATCATTCAGGTCCCAATTGGTTTGTGATCTAGGACTGAAACCAGTTAAGCAATTGCAAAATGGCAAACTAGTTTGACTACATGAACCAAAAGCACCACAGATATCATAAACCTCACATTGTTGTCTGGGTTGGGACCAAAACAAGTTCCACTGTCGTGTATTATCCAACCATGACAACTGCCTAACTTGACCCGAAACATCCATTATAAATCTTGATATAATCGATGTAGAATATAATGAATACGTGAAGTAACTCTCGTTTTCGTTAGAAACATAGCTAAAATTATAGATATAATTCAACCTCATTTCTGGAACCAAAGTGAAAAGCTTATCTCTTTCATTCCAAGCTCCACTAGTCCAATACACTGTAGTTTTATTCCATTTGATCAAATATTGTTTTCCAATTGGATCAAGCTCTAAAGAAAACAACCCTTCTGCAGGATCTTCTGTACTTTTCCAAGAAGTAAGAAGTTTCTTGCTTCCAGTTCGATTATCATAAGCAAGTTTAGCACCAGGCAACCAAGTATGAGCAGGAAAATCAAAACTTTGCCATAAGTTTTCATTCGAATTCAACCCACTTCTCAAAACCAAGTTACCATCATCAAGAAGAACAGCAATTACGGTATTTGAATTAGACGAATTCGCTCCTGTTGACCAAATTATGGATCTTGATTCGTTTAACAACACTAAGTTACCATCAGTGATTTTCAATTCGGAACTGAATCGATCAAGAACTGGTGTTTCTCTATTTGCCACCCAAGCAACTGTTGGTGGGACTGTGGAAACTTTCTTATACCACATGCCAATGTAATAGTTTGAAGAATTACCTGCTTTGAAGAACCCCAATTCGAAATTTTCATCTTTGGATATGATTGTTTGATCTCCAGATATGGATTGGTTTGCGGTGATTGTGTCAGCTCCAGATGAGAGAGAAATGATGAGAGAGAAAGAGAGTAACAGCAGAAACGCCATTAATGTATTGGGGAACCACATGATTGATATAATCTGGAGGTGAAAGCATATAAAAGATATGTGGATTTTAAAATATGAATGCTTGTAATGCGTTCATAAGAAAGAGATATAATCGTAATTATGTTTGAGTAGGTCAAATAAAACAAAATTGGGTTGACTTGTATAAAGAATTAGTCAAGTTGTCATACATAAACCAAATAACACGGAGTTTACGCTTAAAATTCGTGGGAAACTATGTGATAGTTCGGTTAAAAGTAACATATGAAAGTATTAGTGATTTAAACCAAAAATAGAGGATACTATTATACATATATCTATGTATAATTTTTTTTTAAAAAAAAAGAATAAAATTTATTGTATGCCACATGGGTCAAACATGCATCACGAGGCAGCTCAAAACCCATGTAATCAATATATCTATATATATATAGGGTATGGTTAAAATGAAAACCACATCTAAATGAGAAAACCGCGAAAACCATACAAAAATTTTTTTACATGTTTGTAACACTATTGGACACATTTTTATAAAAAAAATCAAAAAAGCGCCGACCAAATATTTTTTAAAAAAATTTTATAAGCCCACGTAAAACCTACGTAACAAAACGTAAAAGAAATTTTTTTTAGTTTTGTTACGTAGGTTTTACGTGGGTTTATAAAATATTTTTTTAAAAAATATTTGATCGGCGCTTTTTTGATTTTTTTATAAAAATGTGTCCAATAGTGTTACAAACATATAAAAAAAAATAAAAAAAATGTTTTTACATGATTTTTGCATTGTTTTCGCGGTTATCTCATTGAAATGTCGTTTTCATTTTATTTTTTCCCTATATATATATATATATATGTATAGGGCATGTATAAAATGGAAACCCACTTGAGGTGAAGAAACTTTGGAAACTTTGAAAAAAACAATGTAAACAAACCCAAAAAATTTTTATTTTTTTTATAGTTTTGTAACATCATTAAGGTCAATTTTATAAAAAAAAATGAAAAAAGCGCCGAGCCATTTTTTTTAAAACAAATAATTTGTCGACGATGTAACAAAGACGTAACACAGCTGTACAGCTGTGTACATCGTGTTACGTCTGTGTTACAGCTGTGTTACGTCTTTGTTACATCGTCGACAAATTAATTTTAAAAAAAAATGACTCGGCGCTTTTTTCATTTTTTTTTTATAAAATTGACCCTAATGATGTTACAAAACTATAAAAAAATAAATTTTTTTTGGGTTTGTTTAAATTGTTTTTTCAAAGATTCCAAAGTTTCTTCAACTCAAGTGGGTTTATAAAATAACCTTTCCATATATATATATATATATAAATATATATATATATATATATATATATATATAGGGACTTATTCCACTAAAAACCACTAAATATGAAAGAACCAAAGGAACTAATTTTGAACCATATGTTATTAGGGGTATAAAAGTAATTTAACCTTAAAGTATGAGAAGTTACTATTTTACCCTTTTAAATAACCACTCTATGTACAAAACTTAAAGCATAATGTACAAGTGTATTATGCAGTTCTCAAGTTCTTAACATAAAAGTGGTTCTTAATGGAATACCTCCCTATATATATATATATATATATATATATATATATATATATATATATATATATATATATATATATAGGTAAGGATCAAATAAAAAATATATTTTGCCTAAGAAGGCTAAAAAGGATTTTAAAAATCTCTAAAATCATCTCAAACGAACTCCGATTGAACTCATTTTGATGTCATTGGAACCGTCTCATCGAACCCTACAATATTTGATTTTTGGTTTTGTCTTTAACAACTAGTTTTAAAGTTTGGATTTTAGGGCATGTTTTTTTAGTTTTTAGGTTTTATCTTTAGGTTTAGGGTTTGTTTTTATAATTTTGGTTTCTTTAATAGTGTTTATTGTTTATGATTTAAGGTTTAGGTTTTAAGGAATTACAAGCCGGTTCCAATGATGTAAAAACGAATTCAATCGGTGTTTGTTTGGGTCGGTTTTCGAGTTTTTAAACATCCTTTCTTAGCCTTCTTAGGCAAAAAAGACTTTTTAGGGGAACATTCCCCTATATATATAGGGAGAAGATCAAATGTTAACCCATGTTAATTGCGTTAACCGAATAAGTAATCTTATTACTTTGGGACCCATACTAAAGAAGATCTAAAGGTATATGTTTTTTTCTTTTTTAATTAATGTAGGACTTACTTACATTAATAAAAAATTAGAAAAAACCTACACCTTTTAATTTAATATAATGTGGGCACCAAAGTAATAATAAGATGTAATTATTCGGTTATCGCAATAAGGAAAGGTTAATAACAATAACAATAACAATACTACTACTGCTGGTCAATATTTGTATACGAGTCTTTCCACTGAATGGTGATATTTTACACAACATATTACGTCTTAGTGTTTTGTGGTTGAGTAACATTGTGTTTTAATATTCGCTGTCATGATTTAATTCATGACAAAACGTGAGTGCTCACCACAAGTTTTATATTAATTAAATAATTTATTATTGGTATCATTTTTAGTCCTTTATTGGGTGTTATATTAATTAATGAGTTGTTGCTATAACTTATAGTTTTTTTTATAGCCTTAAATTAGAACTTTAGGTTGATAGGAGGACTTTAATTGACGAGACAATGACATCCGTAGATCTTGGGTTAGGAAGAGCAATGTTTTGAAAACCCGACCTGCTGAACCGGGAACCGGTGGGTGAACCGGGAACCGGTGGGTGAACCGGTCTGGTTAGGGTTTTTGGCCGTTTTAGGGTGAACCGGCCGGTCGGACCGGTGAACCGGTGGTTGAACCGGTTTTTTAATTTTTTTGATTTTTTATATATATTTATAAAATGTTTATAAAATCATCCGGTTTTTAAATCTAGTTCGACCGGTTGGACCTCTGACCAGTAATAAGACCGGTTCGACGTCCGGTCCGGTTCTGAAAACATTGAGTAAGAGAATAACATATCACTACATTTATTATTATTTTAAGTTCAAAAAAAGGGTAATATTATAGAAGGAAAAAGTACATATTTTTATTTTTCATTTCTGACATATACATGATTCTATAATGACATATAAATAAGATAATTAATAATAATCTGACCAATATATCATGTGGATGCTTAATTAGTAAACCCACAGACGCGTATTCGGTCGTGTTTTTATAATAACACGAAGCCCTCATGGTTTGAGGATTTTGTCCAACTTTTGACAAGGGATAATATCATCTAAAATGTACGAAAAAAACAAGCAAAACATAATGAAAATTTAACACATGATATGATACATGCTAGAAAAAAAAAGACTAATTTGGGTATAATATTTGTTTTTAATTATTTTCAAATTTCTTCCATTTCTTTAAGGCAAATTGGATTTAAATAATCCAAACTTTAACCCATTGGCCGCTGCCGGTCCCAAATACGAAAATCCCCGATAACGGTCCGAACTTTCGACATATTTTCCCTAGCGGACCGCCGTCAAATAAACCCTAACGGCGTTAACTTTTTTTCGAATTTCGAACGGATTTTTGAGGGCTTTTGTTCAGATGGAGAATACGAGTCGAATGACGTATAACTTACCTCGAAACGTTGCTCCAAATTTCTCAATTTGATGATTTCTTTGACGAACTGAAAGTTTAAACACCAAAATTGGGAAATTTGAAGCGACGTTTCGCGGTAAGTTATATGCCATTCGACTCGTATTCTCCATCTGAACAAAAGCCCTAAAAAATCCGTTCAAAATTCGAAAAAAAGTTAACGCCGTTAGGGTTTATTTGACGGCGGTCCGCCCCGGGAAAACATGTCGAAAGTTCGGACCGTTATCGGGGATTTTCGTAGTTGGGACCGGCAGCGGCCAATGGGTCAAAGTTTGGATTATTTAAATCCAACTTGCCTTTCTTTAAATGTTCAAAAAAGTTTTATATAACATTATAAATTAAAAAAAAAATTATCTCGTAAAAACAAAATTTATATTATCTTTAATATAAGTGCAGTATTGATATATAAAAATTAACAGTTGTTTTAAAGACTTTAAACTATGATAGATTTTTTTTTGTATTTGTATATAATTTTTAAAAATGTATTATATTTTGAGAAAAGTATGTTGTATTTTTTTATGTAATACAATACATCATGTAATCCCTAGGGTTTTCGCTTAAAAACTCAAAACAATTGTAATCGTGTTTAATTCGTAATAAATGAAAGCTTTTGATGTACTTTGAAACGTTCGTATTCATACCCTTATATAATGAGTATAATTCACTAATAAAATAATATCGACAAAAATAAGACAATGCAAACTTAAACTTTTTTTATAAATTCTATGTTATTATCTTTTAAAAGCTTCAAAAGCCATAAATGGATTATAATAAAATAAAAGCATTTTATTTAGTAAATAACATATTTCTAGAGTTATAAAAATATAGGATTAGGATCAACTAAATAGTCCATTTATCCTAAAAAGCCTAAGAAGGATTATTAATCACTAAATCATGAGATCAAATTTAAAAGGCAAAATTTAAAATTTAGGAGGGGAAAGTTGTTAGAGGGTAATTTACTCATAACCACATTCTCCCCACATTTTTTAAACGTTCATAACTTTTGCATACGATATTATTTTTTCAAAAAAAATATATCATAAAAACAAGCATTTTTTATCTTTAAAATAAGTATAATATTGTTAAAAAAAATTAAATTTTTTCAGTTCATTGTGTCTAATTATTATCATTGTGTCTTTTTAAATGTGTGTATAATTATCTATTTGTGTTTTTCTTAAAGATAATTGTGTCTTTTTAGTAGGTAATTGTGTCTTTTTTAAATATCAATGTGTTGTTTATATTTGTCGTTGTGTCATCCTTGCTTAACATTATGTATTATGAAACATCATTGTGTCTTAAAATATTTATGAAAACACAATATTGAGGAGAAACACAAAAGACACAATTACCTACACAAAAGACACAATGACATTTACAAAAAGACACAATGACTTGTAAAAAAGTCACAATGTATATACAAAAGACAATATTGAAGAGAAACACAAAAGACACAATGTCTATACAAAAGACATAATGACTCGTCATTGTGTCTTTTTTAAATATAATTGTGTCTTTTTTAAAGATCATTCTGTTATTTATATTTGTCATTGTGTCATCTTTGCTTGACATTATGTCTTATGGAACATCATTATGTCTTAAATTGTTCATAAAAACATATCATTGAGCAGAAACATAAAAGATACAATTACCTACACAAAAGACACAATGACATGTACAAAATAAACAATGATTTGTACAAAAGACACAATGAACTAAAAAAACAAAAAATTTCTATAGTAAAAATTATATTAATTTGAAGATAAAAAAAAATGCTTTTTTTTATGGTATATTTTTTTTTCAAAAAATAATTTCACATGTAAAAGTTATAAACGTTTAAAGAATATGGGGGGAATTTGATAAAAAGTCAACAAAAGTAGGCATTACTAAACTACCCTTTAACAACTTGATTTAATCATAGTCATTGATTAATGATCTAATGACTCAAGATCCTTCTTAGGCTTTTTAGGTTAAGAGACTTATTTAGTTGAACTTAACCCTAAAAATATATACATAAATAATATGTATATACATAATAAATAATAATAACAATAATAATAATAAGAACAACAACAACAACAACAATAAAGACATTATATATATAAAAGGATTTTTATAAATGTCTGATACAAATATTCTTAAAATTAAAAGCAGATAAAATAATTTTATAAAAATTAGAATTTTAAATGGTTAGGCAAATTGAGGGGCTGAAAATGACTTTATTAAAACTAGGATTTATGAGGGAAAAAGTTTTAATTATAAAGCTGAAACAAAGAAGGTTTTGAGGGACTAAAGCTGTAAATACCCCAAAACACCCATCCCCTTTACCCGGTTGCTATGTGGGTACCCAACCGGATTCGAATTCGACCCAAAGTGTTATTCCGATTGATTCCAGCTAATCAACCTCACATTTGGAAAGGATTAGGGCACATTTAAACTTTTAAACAAGATTGTAAAAGTCGCTAGGCGCTAGTCGGGTGGAGAGGTACCGACTAGGAATTAATCGGGATTAATCAGGATTAATCGGCGTTAGATAGAATGGAATTTTTATATGTAATTTTACAAATATATATTATATACACACATCAATATAAATAGTTTAATATATAATACATCAAATAATTTAAAAAATAAACTTAAATATACTAAATAAAGTACTTAAAAGTTCAAACTTAACCACTGATTTCAAAGTTTTGAGATGGATTTTAATATTAAGCGGTTGAATTCAATGTTTCATAGACACATTAAGGATTTTTGTTTGAGAAAGGTCTAAATAATCATGAAATTGGTCACTTTTTACTAGAAAAAAGTCAAAAAAGTCAAAAAAAAGTCAAAAAAATAAAAAAATAAAATAAAAATCTAACTAGGCCGCATAGGCCAAAATCGAGACAGTTTATGTCCGCCTAGGCCGATTTTTACAACAGTGCTTTTAAATACTCAATTTATTCGTATCAATCGACATCGGTTGTTAATGACATTCCAAAGATACACATTGGAACCAAAAATAGGATTTCATTCAAACGAGTACAAAATCCAAATCAAATCACACCATCTTCACCCTTAATCGAATTCAGAAGTGTCTGAGCAAGAGACAGAGCACCTAACAACCTCTAGGATCGATTCAAGACCAAGTTTCCGTCCGAACCTCTGCAACACTCGAACCACACTCAATCAGTCACCTAACCAGGTAATTCGTAGCTCAACCTATTCATAATTCTTTAGGGATTAAAAGCCCTGACATTTCTGATGCTATTAATCCTCGAATCTAACGAATTCAAACGAAAAACAACTTAGGGTTTATAGGTTTCTGAGTTCGATCGGGATTCAAAGCGAAACCCCCCAGCCCAACGGTAAAGACCGTCGGCTGAGGGGTTGAGTGACCCGGGTTCGAAACCCATTAGCTAGCCCAAAACCGTATTTTTTTTTTGATATTTCCATACATTCCATCTTAAAAATTTTATAAAAAAAAATTCAGAAAAATTATTTCTTTAACAATCTGGTTAAGTACAGTTTGAATGATATATAATTTTATTAGTTTATAATACAAACTAATTTAAAAATTGATTTAAAAGAACTCCATTGTTTCATTTAAATTTTAAAATTAAAGAATTTAATTTTAACACATTCTGTGTAATACAAATTCAAACATTTTCAAATAGAATTTAATTATTTTATTTATTTATTTATTTAAATTTATTTAATTTAAATAAGAAGTTTTAAATGAGATTTAAATTAAATTCTTATTAAATTTGATGAAAGATTTTAATATCAAAATTATTTAGCAATAAACATTCTGTTCAAAAATAATTACTTACTTACTTATTATTATTATTATTTTATACAATTCACAATAAAAATATGTTTTATTATAAACATATTACAATGATTTAAAGATTAAATATGTTTTCAATCAATGGGATAATTGTTTTAATCAATATAATTCAAATAATGATTTAAGTTTATAAACTTTTAAAAAGTTAACTAAATTTTATAAAACTTATAATTCAAACATGCAAGTCTTTAAAAACAAATAGGTGATTAAATGTATGGAAATCAATACATGTAACCCACTTAGAAATTCAATTCCAAAATAATAAACAAAAAGGAATATTTAATATTCTATATTTTTATTTATTATAAGAATATTTGTGACAACTAGTACCTGACCGGCCGGCAAGTCCGTACGGTATGTGTACTTTCAACAGTAACTATGTGTAAATACATGTTGTGAACAGTACTTGTATTAACAGAATTCAAAATACAAGAAACAGTTGTACGTATTTTTGTGTAAACTTAAATGCCATAAGTACAGCACTCAATATAAACATTTGTTGTGTGTATTTAAGTTAAAACCTAAGTACATTTAACACAACAAATCATGAGAAACAACAGTGTTCAAACAACTATCAAGAAAAAAACGGTTGCGATCTGATATCCATAAATGACAGGAATCAGATGACCGACAAATCAGTGTGAAAACAATGTGATAACAGGATGTTTAGTTGAGTCCGACAGTGAGGAAACACAACTTAAAACAATATTGCAGTGTCGTTTCAAAATGACGAACTGACAGTGTGTTTGCATGGGTGACGATTCACACAAACATATCTGTGAGTTTAACGTTCTGAAATGATGACTGGGAAGTAGAAAAAAAAAGTCAGAAAGCCAAACCATCGACGTGTTCGTTCGAATGACGATTCGAACGAATACGCGTGATGGTGACGCAATTTTACGAAACGAAAACGAAACACGACACGAACGGCAAGTAAATTAATAAAATAAAATAAATAATATTTTACAATTTTGAAACTCATCAAAAATAATTAAAATCATTCTTTTTATTTAAAACACGTAAATTACGCGTTACGTTCCGGAAACGCGACGAAAACGCGAACCGATCAACCGAAATGAACCCGAATACCCCCGGGGTATATAAACACCAAATGAGGCTTTAACCTCATAATTCCATCAGCCATCTCTCTCTCTAACTTCACATTCCCGCACCCTCTCTCTCACTAGAAGAATCACTCTTCAAATCGCGATAACTTGCTCGTTTCTTGACAGATTTGGGTGTTTTTGGTGTCCATGCGTAGCTCTCAACCTTCTCTACAAGAAAGTACAACAGATCTACACATTTGCTCACCCAAAAACTAGGTATGGAGCTTGAAACATTCGGAAATTAGGGTTTTCCATTCTTTGTTGGTCCAAACCATGAACCCGTTGACCCTAACCACCATGCGAGCCACACATCGGTGAAAAGGAAGCTCGAGATGGACCTGCAACTGGACTGGGTTGGTGATGAAGACGAAGGGCGAGCTTGGTTCGAGTGAAGGGAAGAAGGACCGAACCTTCTTGTGGCAGCTGAACCTGTGGTTGCTAATGCTAACTTCCAAACCTGGAGCCACGAACCTAGCCGATCATTTCTGATGTCACGAACCCAGATGGGGGCAGCGAACCTTCTCAGCCAAACGAGCCTTCGAGCTGACGAACCGTTGCATGACTACCTCACAATCAACTGAACCTTGCTTAGCCGATTCGTGTAAGCCGAATCTTTGGGGTCTCCCGAACCTATCACCATCAGCCACCGAACCTGTGGCTTTCCTTTGAACGAACCATCCAGGAACGAACCTGCATTCTCTCTGCTACGAACCTACATGGCTGAGGTGAACCTACCCTTGAACCAGCCGAACCTTGGTCTTTAACCCACTAGTGGCCGAACCTTTGCCACTAACCGAACCTTTTCTAGGGTTGCCAACCATTTACATGGTCACAAACCTTAGGGGGTTTACCACACCCATTCGGCAACAGCATTAAACAAGGAACCTAGGACATCTCTTTGATTAAGCCCAACAACATGTACAATGACCCAGGTGAAAGGTTGAGTATTGGGCCGACCATATAGCTTATACACACACATATCTTGGCCCAAGCTTAAACACTAATCTACCCATATACATGTCCGGCCCATGTGAAGCAAATGGTCCAAAAGCCATGTGAAATTCAGCCCAGTAACAACCTACTAGCCCAAGCTTCGTCCGGCCAAATATCATAATACGAATCCCGAGGACCACATCGGCCCATCTATACATAAGTTGGCCCAAACTTCTTGCTACGACCTACTATAATTTCATTAATTCGAGGCTCATGCCAGTCGGCCCATTTGATTAACTCAGGCCCATCTTCTTAGCATCCCACTAATTCGGCCCAATAGTATTTAGTTGGCCACCCACATACTTTGGCTCAACACTCGGCCCAATGGTTTGAAATTAAACCTAACATTGAATTAAAGTGATAAGAATGACAATTATGGGAAATGGGATTGGTAATCATGTTTATTTCCAAAGGTGTTGATTATTGGGTTAAAACAATTAATGACACTTAGATCATTAAATCTTTACAAGACTAAGTTAAAGACAAAAAGAGGCAATAAAGATCAAAACTTTAGTCATAAATTACAATCATACACTACACTTATATTAAATTGACTAAGTGTCAATAAAGTCCACTTCAATTGAATTGGGCCAAATGATGATCGAGACCAAAGGGTGATAACCAAGTTAAGGTTAGCACGCATAAGCGCACACAAAACGAATACACTCAACACTTATAAATACAACGTGAAATCAATACAGGATGGTGAAAACTACTACAAGAACAATCAAGAGCGCGTGCATTTCTTCGTTTAAGCTAAGTCAACTACTACCACAACAAGGTGAGTTCATATGCCCCTTTTCTCTAATCTTAACTGATTTTAAACTCTCGGGGCTGAGAAACATGCTTACTTTTATTTATTTAAGAGTTTTAATGTTTCACATATTACTTATACTATGATTTAGATAATATTGTTTAACTTATTATCGTTTATCAGTGTATGCATGCTTGTATGATCATGATATGACAGGGACAATCAGATGAACATGATAATATAATTTCATAATTCATCAACGCATTAGAATAACACAATTACAAGACCTTATCTTACAACACCTAGTTATTCTTACATGAACAAACATTGGGATAATCACAGAGAAACATGATGACATAACAAAACACATGAATGATTAGAAGATAATACATCTTCTTAATACCATTCAACATTAGAGTTAATTAAGCGAAACAAGACAAGCACTTATAACGCTTAGTTTACAACTCAAAACATATTATGCGATAATATGGAGCAATAATTATCCACCACCTGCGTCACTTAAGGGTAGTATGACTAGTTCTTACTACGGCTTAATAAGGACAATATGGTGACCATATGGATTACAAGGAATGATAATCATGATAAAGTAACTTCATGATAACAACATCATTCACACAATGATTAACATAATATAATAAGACGAAATCTTATTTAATCTTGTTAATCACATGGAGAACATCCCACATTGAGAACAAACAACAACATCGATGTACACAATCCATCGTTACCTGTGGACTAGTAGACTGAGGAATTTATTTTCTCTCATGTCATATTATTACTAACAGTTTCGATGAGGGCAATGGGATCACAAAGTGGTAGAGGTAAATCGGATGCATTGAAATCTGATTACGTGAGGATTACAATGGATTCTTTTTAGGCTCTATGCACTTCAAGTTGAGAACAAATGACAAATTGTTAACTAACACTCTTAATATTTAAAAGTGAATCAACAGTTAACCCCACAAGCAATAGAATAATACAAGGAACAGATTAAGTAAATCTAATATCCTTAATACATATAATGGTTATCAATACTTCGGTTTGATAACTACAACTCTATTATTATATTATTCTATACATGATATCACAGGTGAACAACAATGAGATGAACAAGTGGAATGGAGATGGAAATCCATAGTTGTATTGCAAGTAGTGTGAAACTTGATTGAGCATGTGGTGGGATGGCATCTGGGCTTGACCCTTTCATATGCCCTATATATAAGCATGCTTGATCGGGCGTCACACCATTTGTACATACAACTAGGGAAAGTCCATTGGGGAGCACGGGTGAATCAAACAACATACAAGCAACATTATTACCATTGTGATTGTGCATGTGAATGAATCAAGGTTTTCAATTAACATACTTATGAACTCACCAACCTAGTGTTGACTTTGTTTAAATGCATGTTTTCTCAAGTGACGAACAGGTGTAGTCACTCATATGTCAAGGCTAAGCTAGTGGACTTTTAGAAGACCTAGCTTCATTTTGTGTTGCATACTTTTGATATGACTAAACTTTGAATCATATTTTGTATATCTTGTACAGTTACAAGATATAAGCCACAGTGATTCTTTTGGAAGAATTACTTAGTTAAATTATGAACATGACTATGTAATTTAACTTTGTAATTATGTATTGATATCATTTTAGAATTTCTCATTTTATATCCCATGTGCTATGTAAACAATCTGATCATCTCGATTATCACAAGGATATCGCGCCCCGAGAACTTTCCGCCCGACGGAAAAGTCGATCCAGCCCGCCGGCTCGGGGTGCGACAGATTGGTATCAGAGCCATGGTTATAGAGAAATATAGGTCATATTACTTGAACGGTTTGGCCTAGACTATAACCTAGGGACCCTCATGTAGAGAAAACAGGACATCAGAATTCTATGCATACGTTACATTACTTGATCATGAATACTAACCGATGACTTTTCGGTTAGGATTGTCATGTCATAGGGGCAACCACCATCACCACCTCGTCCTCCTACATCCGAGGCGGAACCAGCGACTGTTGCATTGGCAACCTTGATCACTGAGCAGTTGGTTGCAATCATTCCTGAGATGATCAGTAGGATCAGGAGCAGCGATGAATATGCTAGGACTTTTCCACATGTACCCCAAAGGAAAAGAACCTGCGGGAGGTGACACCAGCAAGAAACATCAACATCACCCTACCAAAAGGCAGAAGAGGAATGTGAACTACACAGAGGCCACCCCGATCAGTCATGTCATGCCATACGTGTCTAAAAAGAGTAACAAAACTTATGTTGGAACGGCCCCTTTTTGTCAACTCTACCAATATCATCACCATGATGGAGACCAGTGTCATCAGTGCACACGTTGTGGAAAAATAGGACACTGGGATACTTATTGCAAAACCTCAATGTGGTCAAATCTCCGTCAATACACAGGTAAGAAGTGCGGATTCCATCATGATGGGAATAATTCATGCAGCCATTGCTTGAACTGTGGAAAGAAGGGACACTTGATTCATAGGTGTCGAAGCCTTCCAACACAGAATCAGAATCAAAGAGCCAGTACATCTACTTCCTCTCAACACAAACACCATTGCTACACCTGCGGAATACTTGGACATTTCGTGAGAGACTGCCCTATGAGGAAGTTTCCAACAACTCCAACTGTTCCAATCAGATCAACCACCACCGAGGAACTACTCGCTCTACCAGCACCAGATGTACACACGGAGTCGGATGACTTCGAAGGTATGTCATTTTAACCATGCGTAATTAAATTAGCTATAATGTTAAAAAAATTATGTAGGTATATAATATATGTAGTTAATAATATAAATAGGGGGAACTATAGATTAATTAGGTACCTGTCTAGATAATAGAAGTTAGTATAGTTAATACCTATGTTTGAGTGGAGAAAGACAAGGAAACAATCGGGATTCAAGATGTACCAGTTGTGAAAGACTATGCGGATGTGTTTCCGGATGACCTACCGGGACTGCCACCCAAGAGATCGGTGCAGTTCCGAATCGATTTGATTCCGGGAGCGACTCCTGTAGCTAAGTCTCCTTACAGACTTGCACCATCAGAAATGCAGGAGTTGTCCAATCAATTACAAGAGCTACTAGATAAAGGATTCATTCGACCGAGCTTTTCCCCGTGGAGAGCTCCGATTCTTTTTGTTAAGAAGAAGGATGGAACTTTTAGGATGTGCATTGATTACAGAGAGCTCAACAAACTCACCATCAATAATCGGTACCTGTTACTGAGGATTGATGATTTGTTTGATCAGTTACAGGGAGCACAGTACTTTTCAAAGATAGATCTGCGATCAGGTGATCATCAGCTCCGGATTTATGAGGAGGACCTACCAAAGACGGCATTTCGTACCCGATGTGGTCACTACGAGTTCATGGTGATGCCATTCGGATTGACGAATGCACCGGCTGTGTTCATGGATTTAATGAACCGAGTGTGCAAGACGTACTTAGATCAGTTTGTTATCGTCTTTATTGATGATATACTGATTTATTCAAGGAACGAGAAGGAACATGAGCAACACCTCAAGATAGTCTTGGAACTTCTGAAAGAAGAACGACTCTATGCCAAATTCTCCAAGTGTGAATTCTGGTTAAGAGAAGTTCAGTTCTTGGGTCATGTGATTAACAGTAATGGTATTCACGTGGATCCTGCCAAGATTGAAGCAATCAAGAACTGGGATGTGCCTACAACACTGACAGAGATTAGATCATTCTTGGGATTGGCGGGTTATTACAGGAGATTCATTTCTAATTTCTCTAAGATAGCTTTGCCTCTCACCAAAGTCACACTGAAACAAGAAGAGGCAATGAGACAATGATTGTGCAATGCTCCAATCTTAACTCTCCCAGAAGACAATGATGACTTTGTAGTTTATTGTGATGCTTTCCATCAGGGACTCGGATGTGTTTTAATGCAACGAGACAAAGTCATTGCTTATGCCTCAAGACGGTTGAAGATACACGACAAAAACTATACAACCCACGATCTAGAACTGGGAACTGTTGTATTTGCCTTAAAGATTTGGAGACATTACCTGTATGGTACCAAGTGCACTATCTTCACAGATCACAAGAGTTTACAGCACATATTTGATCAGAAGGAGCTTAAAATGAGACAGAGACGTTGGGTTGAGCTCTTGAACGATTACGATTGTATGATCAAATACCATCCGGGCAAAGCAAATGTCGTTGCAGATGTTTTGAGTCAGAAGGAAAGAGTCAAACCCTTGCGCGTTCGAGCAATGGGGATGACCATGCAAACAAGTCTGAAAAACCAAATTCTACAAGCACAACAAGAAGCAGTGACAAGAGACAATTTGAAACACGAGCTCGATTGTGGAGCCGAGAAACATTTCAAGACAAAACAAGATGGAGTTATCTATTATCTGGATCGTGTCTGGATCCCAGAAATAGATGAACTCCGAACACTCATTCTTGACGAGGCGCACAAGACACGTTATTCAGTTCATCCTGGTGCTGATAAGATGTACCAAGATCTTAGGTCATTTTATTGGTGGCTGGGTATGAAGAAAGATGTTGCCACTTATGTTGGCAAATGCATCACCTGTGCCAAGGTCAAAGCTGAACACCAGAAACCTTCGGGTTTGCTGGAACAACTTGAGATACCACAATGAAAGTGGGAACAAATAGCTATGGATTTCATTACCAAGCTACCCCGCACTTCCAGCGGACACGACTCGATTTGGGTCATCATCGATAGATTGACCAAGTCCGCGCACTTCCTGCCAATCAGAGAAACTTACAAGATGGAGAAACTAAAGAGACTTTATGTCGCTGAAATATTAGTACGGCACTGTGTGCCATTATCTATTATTTCAGACCAAGACAGTCGATTTACTTCGCGGTTCTTGCAATCATTGCAACAATCCTTAGGGACAAGTGTTAACTTGAGCACCGCTTATCATCCACAAACGGATGGACAAAGCGAGCCAAACCCTAGAGGATATGTTGAGGACATGCATCCTAGACTTCGGTGGAAGTTGGGATACACACTTACCACTCATTGAGTTCTCCTACAACAATAGCTACCACAACAGCATTGGATGTGCTCTGTTTGAAGCACTATATGGTAGAAAACGTTGGTCTCCAATTTGTTGGACCGAAGTGGGAGACAACAGAATCACTGGGCCTGAACTTATTCAGCAAACTACTGATAAGATAGCCCAGATACAACAGAGATTACAAGCAACACGTAGCCGCCAAAAGAGTTACACCGACCAACGGTGCAAGCCTTTGGAATTCGATGTGGGTGACCGAGTTATGTTGAAAGTGTCCCCATGGAAGGGCGTAGTGCGTTTTGGGGCTAAGGGCAAGCTAGAACCAAGGTATGTCGGACCGTTTGAGATTACTCAATGCATAGGTCCTGTGGCATACAGACTCAAACTCTCTAATGAGCTCAGCGGATGATGTCGACGGAGCTCAGCTAATAAACTAACTAAAAACCGACTCTAAAACTAGACAAAAAGTAATAAATCTAGACTCTCTAAAACCTAAGCTACCGACAGGCAAGTGTACCTATCGTATGTAGCAAGACCAAAGTAAGTCCGGATATCGAACCCACAGACTTCTACAGACTGTACTAACTAGACTCTAGGAATTATCTATACACGATTTGGACTTAAATAAAATAATATTAAGAAAGGGGGTTTTCTAACAAAACTAATAATAACTTAAATAAACTAAAACAGACGAGCAAACAGAGACTAAACCAGAGAAGAAAAGAAACACTACCTAGGCTTGAATCATATACATGCTTGACAAGGTTCTCTCGGGATGGAACTAATGTGATACCGGGATCTTATAGTACTAAACTCAAAGGAAACCTAGAGCACCCTCAACCCTTCTCAAGGATCGTCAACTAAGGATCCTAAAAGCTGTTAAACCACCGGTTAAATGGATTCCCTTCACAGGTCATCCAACTATTTATGAAATATCCACTAGATTATCTACCTCACAGTATAATAATCTCAAAACACCTAAGAAATAACTGTAAAACACTCTACCTCACGGCGCGAAAGTCACAGTTCACTCAAATGTTAGGAATAACTTGGGCTTTCCTATTGGATTCAATAAACAAGGTTTGATAGAAAAATTAGATTGATCTTCTCACGAAGTCTCTAACCTAGCAATCTAAAAACCAAGACTTATCGACAACTTCTCACCTCACGGCTATTAAAGTTGGTTGCACATCTTAATCGTCTAAATCATAATAGAACACTCCTATGAATCACTCGGCCAAAGCAACTCATCCACTAATCAAAAACACACAGTAATTGATTCTAGCATGCACCTATTATGTGACAGACAATCACCAAGATACATGAGGAACATAATATCAATCATTCAACAACCAAAGACATACATACACATCCAATATTCCAAACCAAATCTTTAAATCATAAATTCATCACATCAAAATGTCCCAATCCCAAGATAAACCAAAATCAATCATGTACAATCATCTAACCTAGATAGTTCTAAATGTTTAGCCAAGAAACATTGTCAAAATAAGAATCATAACAGGTTTACATAGCTTGAAACACATAGTAATCAGGAATGAAATAAAGAATGAGAAAACCGAATGATTAACACCCGAAAACACAATCCCGGGGCTTCAATACTTCGATCTCTCGCTTCAAGAGCCTCCCAATCGCCTCTGCCGTCTCTAGCCTCGTCCTCAATCGTCTGGTCTCCAATGTAACCCTAAAAATCCCGTCTCCGGCCGTTTTAATGAAAAGAAATCGTTTTCTGAAATTTTCCTCGCGTCGTGTACCACGACGGTCACACAGAAACCCCTCGCGCTACGCGAGGGTACCCACTACCCGACAAAATAGTCGGGTCAAACCCGCAATCATTAAAAAGGGTAAAACAAACTTTTCCACCTGTCGCGCTACGCGACAGGGTTTCTTGAGGACGTCGCGATACGCGACAGTGTATTTTTCCAGCTTTTGACTTCTTTTATCTTCGGGTTTGTTCTTTTCCAACCGGGAGCTCGTTTTCTTGATCTTTTCCACCAAATACACATGTTTGTTACCTGCAAGAATCAAATTATAGAATTGTGAAGAACCAGCTTGAATCGACTCTAAAATCTAATAAACTGTACAGAAACGAAATAAAAACAAATAGAAAAACAGATGTGTTTTACAACACATCACATCCCCACACTTATCTCTTTTTCGTCCCTGAAAAAGACTTATGCAAAAAATCTGGGATCATAGTCAAATAAAATGGTTTCTACACAATTAACAAAGTCAATTCAAAATTCAATGCTTTGGAAAAGATTGCAAGTATTTTTATCCCGTTAAACCCGTACTGATTATTCCTATCCCTTAATCATGGTTCATTATGTTCATGTTTTACATTTCATTTCATTAGACCCACACTTAGGTAATCTAAAATCAAATCGATCCTGAATTCTAGCTTTCAAGTCATCCTTACATATAAACAAACAGGAAATTTCTCAAATCAGATTTTTATGAGTGAAACAGATGGAAGCGTGAGCATTTTTCTTTTATTTTTCAATCCATTGAATTTAACTTAGTGGTGTTTCAACCAGGCTGCAACCCGGCGTGTGACACATAAGTTTTCATCCAAATTCTTTCTTTTATTTTTTTCTTTTAGCTCAGCTTATTTGGTGAAATGGAGGCGCCATAAGACTCGGATTTATTCTCATAAAAAGAGTACTTATGTGCCAAATAAAAATCAGATTTTTAAAACTCTCATCTGTTATTATGCAAAGATTCATTTATAACTAGAAAACAGTTTCATTAATTCCAAATCCCCAAGATGTTTCCCATGAAAATCATGCATTTAAGTAAAATTATACCAATCCTACGGGACAATTACAATCAGTTGAGCCTACCTACACATCCCATAACCAAAGCATATAATCCAAACCAACCAGTTAACTATGAAAAAAACCATCAAACCTAACTTTTCTATCATTTCCCATCATGCTTTTGCAACCAACTTAAACAAGAACAAGAAAGATCTAAGCCAAAGATGTAAAAACAAAAATAAAAACAAAAATAGAAACACTAACTATTAAAGCAAAACTAAACTAAGTTTCCCATCCCCACACTTAAACTTTACATTGTCCTCAATGTAGAGAAAAAGGAAACCCAAAAGAAAAACTAAAAATAAAAAAAAACTAAAAACTGAAAATGACTTAGCTGGATGAAGAGAAGAACGTCAAGTGTCATTCTTTCCCCGAAACTCCACAATCTACAAATTTGCTTCGCAGGCTACAAACAAGCAAACAAAATCTACACAAAACAAAGATCAAGCAAGCATTAACACGTCCAACGAAAAATAATGATATCCATGATTAATTCCAACCACAAACCAACCCAGATTCCTGAAACCATCGAATCAAAGCTTGCAAAATTTCGAATTTCTAATCAACATAACCATGAATGAATAAACCACAAGAACCACAACCTCCCTACACTTGGCCTTCATAATCAAATGAAGGGCTAATGGAGTAGAAAAGAAGGAATGGGGTTAAAAATCTGATCTCTAAGGCTTGAAAAGCTTTTAACAAATCTAGGATGGCGTCGCGTACCGCGACCGCTTCTGAAGAAACCCTCGCGTTACGCGAGGGAATGTTGACCATCGAAGTTGACCCTGTTGTCGCGTAGCGCGACAGGTGAGACAGATTTCGTCGCGTAGCGCGACGTGGCGATTTTCACAGAAAGTTTTCCAGGTTTTCATGCGTTAGCCAAATTTTCAACCCCAAAACTCACTAAACCATCCACAACTGTTCTCAATCAATAAATACATACCTGGTGGCTCCAATTCATCATTATGGCATCAAATTGATTAAAAACCTGCAAAACAAATTAAAACACACAAAAACGAAAACGAAAAAAACGAAAAACAATCACGAAAAAAATGAAAAACACACCGACACACAAAATAACCTACAAACTCTACACTTGGGAGTTTAACCCAAGAGCCCATAATCCTTAGCTCAGATGGGAGGATCCAAAGAGATCTCCTCCCCTACATTCAACAGTAACTATGTGTAAATACATGTTGTGCACGGTACTTGTATTAACGGAATTCAAAATACAAGAAACAGTTGTCCGTATTTTTGTGTAAACTTAAATGCCGTAAGTACAACACTCATTATAAACATTTGTTGTGTGTATTTAAGTGAAAACCTAAGTACATTTAACACAACAAATCACGAGAAACAAGAGTGTTCAAACAACTATCAAGAACAAAACGGTTGCGATCTGATATCCATAGATGACAGGAATCAGATGACTGACAAATCAGTGTGAAAACAATGTGATAACATGATGTTTAGTTGAGTCCGACAGTGAGGAAACACAACTTAAAACAACATTGCAGTGTCGTTTCAGAATAACGAACTGACAGTGTGTTTGCGTGGGTGACGATTCACACAAACATATCTGTGAGTTTAATGTTCTGAAATGATGACTGGGAAGTAGAAAACAAAAGTCAGAAAGCCAAACCATCGACGTGTTCGTTCGAATGACGATTCGAACGAATACGCGCGATGGTGACGCAATTTGACGAAACGAAAACGAAACACGACACGAACGACAAGTAAATTAATAAAATAAAATAAATAATATTTTACAATTTTGAAACTCATCAAAAATAATTAAAACCATTCTTTTTATTTAAAACACGTAAATTACGCGTTACGTTCCGGAAACGCGACGAAAACGCGAACCGATCAACATAAATGAACCCGAATACCCCCGGGATATATAAACACCAAATGAGGCTTTAACCTCATAATTCCATCAGCCATCTCTCTCTCTAACTTCACATTCCTGCACCCTCTCTCTCACTAGAAGAATCACTTTTCAAATCGCGATAACTTGCTCGTTTATTGACAGATTTGGGCGTTCACGGTGTCCACGCGTAGCTCTCAACCTTCTCTACAAGAAAGTACAACAGATCTACACATTTGCTCACCCAAAAACGAGGTATGGAGCTTGAAACATTCGGAAATTAGGGTTTTCCATTCTTTGTTGGTCCAAACCATGAACCCGTCGACCCTGACCACCATGCGAGCCATATATCGGTGAAAAGGAAGCTCGAGATGGACCTTCAACTGGACTGGGTTGTGATGAAGATGAAGGGTGAGCTGGGTTCGGGTGAAGGGAAGAAGGACCGAACCTTCTTGTGGCGGCTGAACCTGTGGTTGCTAACCCTAACTGCCTAACCTGGAGCCACGAACCTAGCCGATCATTTCTGATGTCACGAACCCAGATGGGGGCAGTGAACCTTCTCAGCCAAACGAGCCTTCGAGCTGACGAACCATTGCATGACTACCTCACAATCAACCGAACCTTGCTCAGCCGATTCGTGTGAGCCGAACCTTTGGGGTCTCCCGAACCTATCACCATCAGCCACCGAACCTGTGGCTTTCCTATGAACGAACCCTTAGCACCGAACCATCCAGGAACGAACCTGCATGCTCTCTGCTACGAACCTACATGGCTGAGGCGAACCTTTGAACCAGCCTAACCTTGGTCTTTAACCCACTAGTGGCCGAACCTTTGCCACTAATCGAACCTTTTCTAGGGTTGCCAACCAGTTACATGGTCACGAACTTTAGGGGGTTTACCACACCCATTCCGCAACAGCATTAAACAAGGAACCTAGGACATCTCTTTGATTAAGCCCAACAACATGTACAATGACCCAGGTGAAAGGTTGAGTATTGGGCCGACCATATAGCTTATACATACACATATCTTGGCCTAAGATTAAACACCAATCTACCCATATACATGTCCAGCCCATGTGAAGCAAACGGTCCAAAACCCATTTGAAATTCAGCCCAGTAACAACCTACTAGCCCAAGCTTCGTCCGACCCAATATCATAAGTTGGCCCATCTATACATAAGTTGGCCCAAACTTCTTGCTACGACCCACTATAATTTCATTAATTCGAGGCTCATGATAGTTGGCCCATTTGATTAACTCAGGCCCATCTTCTTAGCAGCCCACTAATCCGGCCCAATAGTATTTAGCTGGCCACCCACATACTTTGGCTCAACACTTGGCCCAATGGTTTGAAATTAAACCTAACATTGAATTAAAGTGATAAGAATGACAATTATGGGAAATGGGATTGGTAATCACGTTTATTTCCAAAGGTGTTGATTATTGGGTTAAAACAATTAATGACACTTAGATCATTAAATCTTTACAAGACTAAATTAAAGACAAAAAAAGGCAATAAAGATCAAAACTTTAGTCATAACTTACAATCATACACTACACTTATATTAAATAGATTAAGTGTCTATAAAGTCCACTTCAATTGAATTGAGCCAAATGATGATCGATGCCAAAAGGTGATAACCAAGTTAAGGTTAGCACGCATAAGCGCACACAAAACAAATACACTCAACACTTATAAATTAAATACAACGTGAAATCAATACAGGATTGTGAAAACTACTACAAGAACAATCAAGAGCGCATGCATTTCTTCGTTTAAGCTAAGTCAACCACTATAACAACAAGGTGAGTTCATATGCCCCTATTCTCTAATCTTAACTGATTTTAAACTCTCGGGGCTGAGAAACATGCTTACTTTTATTTATTTAAGAGTTTTAATGTTTCACATATTACTTATACTATGATTTAGATAATATTGTTTAACTTATTATCGTTTATCAGTGTATGCATGCTTGTGTGATCATGATATGACATGGACAATTAGATGAACATGATAAAATAATTTCATAATTCATCAACGCATTAGAATAACACAATTACAAGACCTTATCTTACAACACCTAGTTATTCTTACATGAACAAACATTGGGATAATCACAGAAAAACATGATGACATAACAAAACACATGAATGATTAGAAGATAATACATCTTCTTAATACCATTCAATATTAGAGTTAATTAAGCGAAACAAGACAAGCACTTATAACGCTTAGTTTACAACTCAAAACATATTATGCGATAATATGGAGCAATAATTATCCACCACCTACGTCACTTAAGGGTAGTATGACTAGTTCTTACTACGGCTTAAGGACAATATGGTGACCATATGGATTACAAGGAATGATAATCATGATAAAGTAACTTCATGATAACAACATCATTCACACAATGATTAACATAATATAATAAGACGAAATCTTATTTAATCTTGTTAATCACATGGAGAACATCCCACATTGAGAACAAACAACAACATCGATGTACACAATCCATCGTTACCTGTGGACTAGTAGATTGAGGAATTTATTTTCTCTCATGTCATATTATTACTAACAGTTTCGATGAGGGCAATGGGATCACAAAGTGGTAGAGGTAAATCGGATGCATTGAAATCTGATTACGTGAGGATTCCAATGGATTCTTTTTAGGCTCTATGCACTTCAAGTTGAGAACAAATGACAAATTGTTAACTAACGCTCTTAATATTTAAAAGTGAATCAACAGTTAACCCCACAAGCAATAGAATAATACAAGGAACAGATTAAGTAAATCTAATATCCTTAATACATATAATGGTTATCAATACTTCGGTTTGATAACTACAACTCTATTATTATATTATTCTATACATGATATCACAGGTGAACAACAATGAGATGAACAAGTGGAATGGAGATGGAAATCCATAGTTGTATTGCAAGTAGTGTGACACTTGATTGAGCATGTGGTGGGATGGCGTCTGGGCTTGACCCTTTCATATGCCCTATATATAAGAATGCTTGATCGGGCGTCACACCATTTGTACATACAACTAGGGAAAGTCCATTGGGAGTGTGAATCAAACAACATAGAAGCAACATTATTACCATTGTGATCTGATTGTGCATGTGAATGAATCAAGGTTTTCAATTAACATACTTATGAACTCACCAACCTAGTGTTGACTTTGTTTAAATGCATGTTTTCTCAGGTGACGAACAAGTGTAGTCACTCATATGTCAAGGCTAAGCTAGTGGACTTTTAGAAGACCTAGCTTCATTTTGTGTTGCATACTTTTGATATGAGTAAACTTTGAATCATATTTTGTATATCTTGTACAGTTACAAGATAGAAGCCACAGTGTTTCTTTTGGAAGAATTACTTAGTTAAATTATGAACATGACTATGTAATTTAACTTTGTAATTCTGTATTGATGTCATTTTAGCATTTCTCATTTTATATCTCATGTGCTGTGTAAACAATCTGATCATCTCGATTATCACAACGATATCGCGCCCCGAGAACTTTCTACCTGACGGGAAAGTCGATCCAGCCCGCCGGCTCGGGGTGCGACAATATTATTAAATATTCTTATACAATTAGTCTAGTCATATAAATAATATTGATTAAATAAAAAGATTAGCTTTGATATTCTATTTTATTTAAACCAATATTAAGTTTAGTTTATTCATACACATAATATTGATAAATAAAAAAAAGAATACGTTTGATATTCTAATTAAATCAATATTATATGATTAACTATTCTAAGTATCCATTCAAGACATAGATTTATTCAAACTAGGACTTCCATTAGGATTGTCATAGTTTCTAGGATCCTTGAACTTGAACTATAAGATTGCTAAGATTTGAATTACTCAAATTATAGGTGAGTAGATAGCCTTACTTCCTCGTTGTTTAAATTAAGGACTTGGAACTAGCCTAAAGCATCCTAACATGTGAGTTCTTCACACTTCCTTTTACTTCTTGTTTTTGAGATGTTACACATGTCATATTCAAACTATTATTCAATTCAAACTTATGATGCAAGCCTTAGACTTAGTTAGTTTTATTTGTTAGATACTAAGTTTATACAATGTGTTGATTCTATGCGTGTTGCCAGTCAAGCAATTTAGTACTTAGTAGCCCAGGATGGTTAGATACTATCTTCGCAATGGCTTTGGCCTTTGTGTGAAAAAGGTGAAAGTACATTAACAAACTAGTTTGTAGGTCTCAAACCGGATCAAGAACGAAACTTTATCTTCTAAATCATCATCAATGATCTCTAACAAGTGCGGAATCCAAGTTACAATCAAGAAAGCAAGTGTAAAAATGTAATCTTTGTATAAATACTGAAAATCGAGTACAAGTGCCTCAATACGTCTAGAGAGCAAATGCCTCGGGATTCCAACCTAAACCTGTACAAAATACGTCTATTTATACTAGGCCTAGAAGTACACGAAATCTAAGACAAAAGTTCGAGTACATGAACACATCGTGTACTCGAAATGGCTGTACACGAAATTTGTCAAAATCTGAGCGTTGACTCTTCCGAGTTGACTTTGTCAGTCTTCATCATGTAGTGGGCTCTACAAACTCCCCCTAGACTGGCGAAGTCATCCAATCGGAAGAGTGACATTTTATGGCCCAGCTCCTGCATGAAGTTTTAACTCGACGGCATAAGCAACTGTGCGAGTGAATGGCTTAGCCTCCTCCTCATTTCCAGAATACACTCGTATGGGAGACTCATGTAATTTCATCATGTCGTCCTTTCCATACTTCAGGAGATCCATAGGGTCGAGAATGATGTCGATATCGTCAACATTATCTTTGTCCTTGATGATGACCGCTGCAAGATTGAGATCGTCATAGTACCAAGACAAGAAGTTAGCCAAGGAATTGTCTGGAACTCTAGAAGACACTGGAACTGCTATCTCAACATGAGGAGAAGGATACTTATAGTATATCCAAGGCTTCTTTGTCTTTGGATCGATAATGAAGGTAGAAACAAAGCACCTTCCTTTGGCAGTACGCATCACAGGAAAGTCCTTCTCACATTGGTCTTTGATAAACTTTTCAAACAGGTCAGCATGTGAGTCTTTAGAAGGGTTGAAAAACATTGCCTTGTCAATGCTTCGAATGTCGACCTTTGGCATGGTGCAGAAATCTCTTGGTCTCTTGTAGTATTCAACCTTTCCGTTCATTCTCTTGACCATGTAGATATCCCTTTCTTTGTCATACAGCCAGCAACACACGTTAGACCGGTCGTTCCGAACAACGAACAAGTTTCTGTCATTAGAAATGAATGTATGCTCTGGATGTACGTCGCTCATCTCCCTGAGCCAATCATCCTTAACCACGGGAGGAGACGGTGTCCAATCTCTCTTTTTGTGAAACCAGCTGACAATTACGTCATTAAGAGAAGTGACCTCCTGTCCCAAAGCATCAATGTATTTGTGGGCATACAAATAATCGATATAAGGATCAGATGAGACGTTTCCAAGCACAATGTTTTCTGGCTCTTCTTCCTCTACAGATGCCCCTGCAGAAGATTCGGCTCCTTCCTTAGCTTCTTCGTTGTTTTTCTCGAAAGCAAAGTCATCTGGAAGATCCTTAAAGAAATCATCAAGCCCTGCATTTTCATCATCAGCTCCTGGAAGAGCGTCACCAAACAAAATATCATCGGGAATATCACCAAATAAATCATCATATTGACTGGTGGGTTTTTCAGAAGAGGATGGATTTCCAGTGGCTCCTCCTTGATCTTTGTCATCTGGAGGTCCCTGATCCCGTTTGTCGTAAGGATCATCTTCTTTCATGTTTCCTCCATCATCCTCCTTATCATCTTTCTTATCTTTCGAGTCCTTCTCCTTTTGACTATTACCACCACCACCACCACCACCACCATCATCATCATCATCATCATCATCATCATCATCACTTTCATCACTATCATCATCATCCTTGACCTCATCATCTGATTTTGGAACTTCTTCCCCTTTCAGCCTTTTGATTTCCTTGCTCATCTTGTGGTTTTCCATAGAAAGGAATCTGATGGCCTTTCGGTGTGCCTTGTTTTGCCCAAGACACTTGTTTAGCTAGCTATAAATCTTTATCATTCCTTCCTGCAAATTTCTGATAAGACTATCCTTGCGCTCAGAGTCCTTTTCAAGCAGAGAAACCTTGTATTGTAATCCTATGATATCAACAGGCACATCCTTCGGCTCATATGGTGAATCTGAGTGCAAAGGAGATTTTCCTTTGTCACTACTCGAGCGAGGTGGAGATGAAGCGGTTTTGGTGTGTGGAATTGTAGTGGTAGATGGACGAGTGGTAGGAATCTTGATGACTAGTTTGGGTTTTGCTGGTTTGGCTGCAGGTTTAGGTTGGTTGGGTTTTGTGGGTTGTGTAGGTGGAGGTGATTGTGTAACAGGAGGTGATTGTGTAACAGGAGGTGATTGTGTAATAGGAGGTGGTTGTGTAGGTGCTTGTGATGGTTTGGCTGCAGGTTTAGGTGGCTTGGGTGTTGTGGTTTTTGTAGGTGGAGGTGGTGGAGGTGGTTGTGTAGAGGCTTGTGATATGACTGAGGCAGCTGAAGAGAAGGACAAGGTAGAAAACATCTGCTGGAGTCGGGGATCTCTGGTTCTCCTAGCCATGGTCTTTAGCCTTTTCTTCTTCGGTGATGACTCAGGAGTTGGAGTGTAGTCCTCATCCTGTGCTTCATCTCTTTCCTGTCTAGTAGGAGGTGGCTTTTCTGCAACAAAATCTTCACTTGATGAAGAGGAAGGCTCATGAATGGTATCCTCTGCTGCTTCATCAGCTTTTGTACTTGTGGCTTGGATATCATGCTCTTCGACCACAAAGGCAACAGGAGTGCCTTGATTCTCTACAACATTGTCATCTCCCACAAAGCGTCCAAACTTTATCAGTGGCCTCTCACCAATGTACTGCTTTTTCCCATAGTTGTTCATCTTCATGTATCCAAAGATGTCATCTCTCATCCTCTTGATTTCAAGTGTACCAAGTGTGGGAGATAGAGATGGATATTTCTTGTTGATGATAATCTGAAGAAATATTGGGAAAGCTAGAAAACTCTCCTTCCGTCTTCCTTTGATGTTCGCGTGCATATCAAGAAAAACCATCTTTGAGAAGTTAAACTCCACTCCAAGTGCTAAAGCCACCAGACAAGAGCTAAGAGTCTGGTTCAGAACATCATAACCGCCTTTTCTTCCTGAGAGGCACCGAGTAACTACATGAGCCAGATATCTCCAATACAGATGCAGTAACTTCTTCTCAGTGGGTGGATAGGCGCCTTCATGTCCCATTTGATAGACGGTTCTGTTAACCAAATCTTGATCCAACTCTACAGGATCATCTGCTTTATCTCCAAACTGTAAACATTCCCGCACAATTTGCTCTGTAATAACAATCGGTTGATTCTGAATCTTTCCAATGATGCTGACGTTCCCATCTGCATCAGTACTTTCTTCTACTGTACTCCAGAAACTCCTGACAAAATCAGTCACAATAGGCGGATACTCCATGATGGCATAGTTGATAGGCGATAAGATCAGTCCTTCCACCATACTCTTGAACTCTGAGTGTTTCGCTGGAGGTTCCCCAAGGAATGCTATCATGTTGTGATCGTGCACGAATTGTAAGTCTGCCATCTGAAACACAAACAGATTAAGTTAGTTTAAGTTCAATAAAACTGGATTTTCTGAAAATTTTCTAAGTCTAGCGTCTTCTGTTCTCGAACTAACATTTTCACTCGAGACAACAAACTTTACACGAAGATCAAGATGTACACGAAGTACATATTGTACACGAAGTGAATCCTATACACGAAGTACATCCTGTACACGAAAAATGTCTGTATTCGGAATGTTTCATTTCGAGAACACAAAAAATTTCATAAGTCCATAAATTTTGCTTCTTAGAACTTCTAGTCATGTTCAATATACTCGGAATTGAGAGGCGACTAACATATTTATGACTTGCCTTTCAATTTTAAGTATTTCATGGTCAATTTGACCAAAAACTTTCTGTACACGAAAATCGCGTACTCGAAATCTTATTTTGACCATAACTTTCGATTTCACGGTCAAACCTTGACGAAAATTCATACCTAGGGTCGCCTATAGATGATCTAAAAGATAGCCGGAGTAGAATTTTTAGATTGGGTCTAGAAATCGAGATCGCCTTAGAGAAAGAAAATCTGTACTCGAAGTGTAAAAACGTGTACTCGAAATAGTGGTATTCGAAATTTAATACGGTTGGACTATTTATAGGGTCATTTCGAATACGCTATTTCGTGTACTCAATTTCGAGTACACATTTGGTTTATGTCGATTTAAAAATTCTAACTTAGATTAAATTAAATAAAATAGAATAGAATAAAATAAAATAAAATAAAATAAAATAAAATAAAATAAAATATTGGAAACTTTGGACAAGTTTAAGTTTAGTAGGGTCAAATTTGTGGGATCAAATCTGTTGTCAAAATTTTACTAGCTTAATTTATTTATTAACGAAACACAACCTTTGAACACCTATACCCCACCAATGATTTCCACTCGTTATTACATCTCTTAAAAATTAGTTATATGATCAAGTTTTTCTGAAAATATCTTATGGGAAATTTGTGAACAATTAGATTGTAAGACTAGATTAATATGCAACCTATCAATCTTGTTAAATTCTTTGTTTCAAACTTTGATTGTGTTTCAATGAACTTAAAATTATTTTGACAGAGTTTTTAAGGTGAGAAAAGAAAAGAACAGATCTATTAGTTTAGAATCAAGAACAAGAAGGGGTTCTATCATCTTGTGCTCATTGGCATCTTTAATTTTCTGATCTGCAGACACATTGGCCTTAACGTCACACATCCAGGTCTTTGCTTACGCAAAACATAGGATGCTTCAGTAGGTATTTCCCGCTCTTTGTTTGCACAAAACATAGGAAATACCCGAGTTTTTCAAACATAATTTGAAGTTTATTGAAACACAATCTCGTTTTGATTCAAGGATTTAAACAAGAAGTCAAATAGTTGTCACACATTTCTAGTTATCTAATGATCACAATTTCACACTTATATATATATATATATATATATTAATTTGATCAAGTCTGATTCTTTAAATTTGGAAAAACTTGTTTCAACTTCTTAGTGTATAATAGATATTCAAAGTTATTATTCTTTTAGAAATCTTATTAAGACAGTGAAATTTTGATCCTTAGAAATTATTTCACTTCCCAATTTGATCGATTCACTATGCTTGTCCAAATAAACTCTTTTTGTATTTTCTTAAACTTTGAAAAGATAAAATATTTTTGTAATTTTCTTTGAATAACAAGAGGCAGAATCTCCTTTTCTTAGGGTTTCAAAAACTTAACTCCCCCTTAACTTGTAGATCATCTTAGACTGACTCAAAGACCGAAAATCTTTTTGTATTTTCTTAAAAAGAACTTTAACTCAAAAAGACCAAAATCTTTTTGTTGTTTTTGTATATTTTGACTCAAAGAACGAAAAATCTTTTTGTTGTTTTGTAAATTTTGATTCAAAGAACGAAAAATCTTTTTGTTGTTCTGTAAATTTTCTCCCCCTAAATTTGTGAACAGACTAGGACACAAATTTTAATGTATTTACAAAAATGTTTTTAATTAAAGCTTATTATTTTGAGAGAGGTAAGCAAGTGATGAAAGCGTGCTGTGTCGAACGGTTTTGTGATAAGGTCCGCTAGATTGTCATCTGTGTGGACCTTTTCAAGATGAATTACTTTTCGTTCGAAACAGTCACGGATAAAGTGAATCCAGATGTCAATATGTTCAGTTTTGGAGTGTTGTACCGGATTCTTGACGATCTGTAAGGCGGCTTCATTGTCACAAAAAATAGGAGAGTCAAGAAAGTTCAAACCATAGTCGAGGAGTTGTTGTTGCATCCAGATAACCTGAGAGCAGCTACTGGAAGCAGCAACGTATTCGGCTTCCGCAGTAGATGTGGATACGGTTGTTTGTTTCTTGCATTGCCACGAGACAAGACGATCTCCCAGGTACTGACACCCACCGGTGGTTGACTTCCTGTCCAGGTTACATCCACCAAAGTCACTGTCTGAATATGCAAATAAACGAAACTCAGAGTTCTTTGGGTACCAAAGACCGAGTCTAGGTTTCCCGACTAGGTACCGAAAGATTCTCTTGACAGCTATAAGGTGAGATGCCTTCGGATTTGCCTGATATCTGGCATACTGACAAACTGAGAACATGATGTCTGGATGACTAGCAGTCAGATACATCAGAGAACCAATCATCGAGCGATAGAGGTGTTGATCAACATCTTCACCATCCGAATCCGAAGTTAAGACAGGACGAGCAGCCATGGGAGTGGATGCCGGTTTTGATTCTATCATTTTGAACTTGTTCAAAATATCTGTGACGTACTTTCCTTGGTGAATCAGCACACCCTTTGAATCTTGCTTCACCTGTAGACCCAGAAAGAAGGTCATTTCTCCCATCGCGCTCATCTCAAACTTCTTCTTCATTACCCCCTCAAATTCCTTGCACAACACCGAGCTTGTGGAGCCGAATATAATGTCATCCACATAGATTTGGACGAGAATTAAATCATCTTTATCCTTGTGAACGAACAAAATCTGATCAATGGCTCCACGGGTATATCCATTTGCATGCAGGTGATCAGTAAGTGTAGCATACCACGCTCGCGGTGCTTGATGAAGACCATAGAGAGCTTTGTCTAACTTGTATACATGGTCAGGAAACTGAGAATCTTCAAAGCCTGGAGGTTGGCAGGCATAGATTTCTTCTTTAACCTTCCTATACAGAATGGCAGTCTTCACTTCCATTTGATACACCGTGAAGTTCATGTATGAGGCATAGGCCAAGAAGATCCGTATGGCTTCAAGTCTTGCAACTGGTGCAAAGACTTCCTCATAATCTATTCCTTCCTGTTGATAGAAGCCTTGAACTACCAGTCGGGCCTTGTTTCTGATAATGACACCTGAGTCATCTCTTTTGTTTCTGAAAACCCATCTGGTTCCTATAGGCAGTTTTCCTTTTGGCAGAGGAACCAGATTCCACACTTTAAGTTTCTGGAACTGCATCAGCTCTTCCTGCATTGCCTTAACCCAGCTGGACTCTTTGAGAGCCATTTTGACATTCTTGGTCTCGACCTGTGAAATAAAACAAGAATATAAACAAGAATTAATTGGACCTGATTGACTGCGAGTAGTTGTCTCTTCAGGCAACATGTTCTGAGCTGCAGTGGATCTGCTTTGAATGAGAATGCCTTCTGAGAGAGGTCCAATAATATTTTCAACTGGATGATTCTTGTTTACACCGAGTGTTGGCACTTCTTCCACAGCTAGATTGTCTAGCAAGTTGCTCATGTTGTTCACTTGATCTTCACTTGAAGAAGAAATGTTGTCGATAGGAGCAGTTTCACTTGCTTCTGCTCCGTGATCCATGCAATGTTCCTCAGGTATACTATCTGAGAATAGTGGATTATCAAAAGTCTGGTGGGAGGAAGATGAGACTTGATCAGTTTCGGGAAGAGGTTGAACGGATTGAGAAGTGTCTGGTTCTGATGGAAGAACTTCATGTATTGGGGTTGGCTGAGCTGGAGGGGCACGATAGTACAAGCCTGGAGGGTCAACTGTCAAGAGACTAGGATCACAAGGAATATAGTCAACCCTATAGTCCATGTCATCACCCTTGTAGAAATCATCGGTCTGCTTGGATAATTCTGGGTTCTCGGTAGTATTGTTAAAGGGCCTGAAAGTATAATCATACTCAAATAACCAGTTTGGACCAGAACCAGCATCTGTAGAGTTCATTTCTTGCCAATCTATGTAGTATGATTCCATGATCATCCGAGTCTTCTTGTTATAAACTCTGTAATCTGCTTTCTTGGATGAATATCCCACAAAGTAACACTCATCTGCCTTATCATCGAACTTGTGATTAGGCTCTGTATGAAGAAGAGTGCACGGACATCCGAATGACTTGAAGTGTCCAACTTTGGGCTTCTGATTGAAGAGAATCTCGTAGGGAGTCTTCTGATGACGCTTGTTCAGGAGTGCTCGATTTTGAACATAGCAAGCGGTGTTAACGGCTTCGGCCCAGAAGAAGATCGGCAGCTTCGACTCTGACAACATTATTCGTGCAGCTTCTATAAGTGTTCTGTTTCTCCTTTCAGCAACTCTATTTTGCTGTGGTGTTCTGGCTGCACTGTATTGCCTAGCAATACCCTTCTCATCGCAGAAATCTATAAGAGTTTGATTTCTAAATTCAGTGCTATTATCAGTTCTAATCACCTTGACCTTTAGATTCTTCTGATTTTCAATCAAGGTAATGAACTTCTTCAGAATCTCTGGTGTTTCGTCCTTCTTGGCTAGAAAGAACACCCAAGTGAATATGGAATAATCATCTGTCACAACAAGACAATATGACTTCTTCCCGATACTCATTACGTTGACTGGTCCGAAGAGATCCATATGAAGAAGTTGAAGAACTGAAGAGATAGAATTGAAAAGTTTAGGCTTATAGAATTGAAAAGTTTAGGCTTATTGAAAAGTTTATTTAAAACGTAAGTTTCGCCTAATAAATAAAATAGTTTATTTTATGATTAGTTGAGAATAAAAGAGTAAAAATAAACGTTCAAGATTTTTAACGTTCGTTTAATCGAATAAGTAAGATGAAACAATTATTAGAAATAATTGTTGTTTGAACGATAAGTTAATATAATAGGAGATCACATAAAATTAATAAATTATAATATAATTAAACTTTCTCTGTTTTTAACGAAACTTAGGTCAAAACGTAGATAAAAATAAGTAGGTTCTAACCATATATTTATAATTTTATAAAACTTAATATGTTAAAAGTTATAAAAGAAAAACAAAATTTGAACTAAATTAATTATCATAATATAATAATAATAATAAAATAAAAAGACACGAAAAGGTGTACGTGTGATTGTGTAAATAAAAAGAGTGTACGTGTGAGTGTGTAGGTTGATGAGAAGGCATTTTGTGGGCATAAGAGGATATCTTCAATTACAAGATCTCTTTGAATTATCCAAAATATTCGAATGAAATACATATATATATATATATATATATATATATATATTATGTTGGTTATGTGGCTCAACTTACTTCCGATCCAAATTGATGAATCTTAATTAATTTTCCTTCGACTGCTCAGGTAAGTGTTTCAATATTTAATACTAGACTTAATTTTCAAAATTTAGTTTTTGTATAATATTTAACTTAAGATCAGAACATACGTACATAAATGCTATATTAAAATTACAGTTCATTTTAAGAACATAAAATAAATGCTTCAGGAATCATTCTTGCAAACTAGTGATAAGAATAGATTAAGCAGAAACACTGCCCAAATTTATATCGAGAAGTTTAAGCTGTCACTCAGTCAACCAAAAATTCAGGTGAATACATCTAACTTGTTTTTAAATTTTTAAATGAATTTTTTGAGCATGGTTTGTTTAAACTTTGACGCATAAAGGGATACTATTAGACCAGCATTTAGGCTATTAGTATACGTATGATTTGCAAATCGTATCCGCATATGGGTGAAATTCCCATACGTGGCTGGTACAGGTGGGCTGGAAGGTTAAACGTAAGACGCGTTGCGCAGGCAGCCTAACCAGTGACCAGCTGTGGGCTGGAGGGAACAAAACGTAAGACGCGCTGCGCTGTAGTTCCTAACCAGTGACAGTTATAAACCAGTGTATGCAGTAGTTGTATCGATCAGTGAAATAACCTGCTAAATGTGTAGTATTGCCAATATTACTTATGGTTAAAAGACCGAACATGCTATGCTTACATATCGAGTCTGTTATTTGTATTCACGAACTTTATGTTGACGTTTTATTTTCAAAAACTTTTCAGGTGATAATGAATGACAAATCAGAAACAAGATTAGAGGTTTAGGGCCTATAACGCCTTAAATAAAATCTTGTGGCGAAACCAAGGAGCGATTGGAGTTATACCTCCAAACCCCGTGTAAACCGAGATATGTAAATATATGTTTGTAAAAACTCGGTTTAAAATGAAATAAAATGTTATGTTCATATCTATGCATATGAAACTTTATAAAATCCTGAAAAGTTATTTACAAGCGATGAAAATATGGTTTTTCACACTTATGCGTATGGAATATATGTAAATTATGAAAAACGGTTTTCACATCCATGCATGTGAATTATTTATAAAATTACGAATTTATGAAACAACGCTTCCGCTGAAACATATTAAAATAAATAATAAACTCTGACCGAGACAGTAATTGACAATAAAACCAATCAGGTCGCAGCGCCCGGGCCGTCGAGAGCCCTGGGTGTGACAGGTTGGTATCAGAGCTCCTGGTTTTAGCGAAATAGGTACTAATGATTGTATCTAAGCTTTAACCAAACTGAGATAAGTGCCTATCAAAGGAATAGGTAGAGTAGAATACTTGAAATACTAAGAATGATTAATATGATGAATTATGATGATAGCTTATAAGTTAAATTACGATGAATTATTTATAGACCTTGTCAAATGTCATATTTTGTAGACAATGTCTCGAAACCAAAATTTTGGCGGACCGTCTGTAAACACTCGTGGGCGAAAGAGAACGCACACGGATGCTAATGAACCTGTGATTCGAAAAGCTGAACTTTAAGAAATAATAGCAAAAGAAATTAAAGACGTAATACCTACGATTATTGCGGCTATGAAAGACAATGAAAATTCAAATCCAGAAAATACAATGACAAAAACAAAAGAGGTGTCTGGTTCGAACAATGAGAATACCAAAGCTTCTAGTGTAAAACGATTTAGAACTGAAGGATGTTCATACAAAACATTCCAATCTTGTAAACCTCCTGAGTTCGCTGGAACGGAAGGAGCTGTGGTAGCGTTAAGATGGCTTGAAAAGATTGAAGCGGTAATTGCTATCAGCAAATGTGCCGAAGAAGACATGGTTCTGTATGCTTCAAATTACTTTAAAGACGGAGCATTGGAGTGGTGGAACTCCATTATTGAAACCAAAGGTAGAACCAATGCGTATGCTATGACTTGGGAAAGTTTTCGGGATCTCGTAACTCGAAAGTTTTGCCCAATGAATGAGAGGGAACAAATCGAACGAAAGTTCCTGACTCACCGCATGGTCGGTGCTGGGCATCATGAGTACACTTATAAGTACTTTGAGTATGCTCGATTGGTGCCACATCTTGTGACACCAGAATCAAATCTGATTAGTCGCTATATTTGGGGACTTGTAAGTGAAATTAGGGATATGGTCAAGGCGGCGATGCCTCAGACCATTGATTCAGCCGTTGAGCTTGCAGGGTTGCTTACTGATGGGATGGTGAGAACCCAGGAAGAAAAGAAAAGTCTAGAAACGATCCAAAAGGTCAATCAAAGTTCAAAGAAACCTGTAGGAAAGTTTGAAAGGAAGGAAGGAGGTAGCGGTGTTATCCCACGATGCAAAATGTGTGGGAAAAATCATTTGGGAAAATGTCTTCGACCAAAATTTTGTAGTCATTGCAAATTAACAGGTCATACAGTGGATGAATGCCGAAGAAAGAAAATGGTGACGTGCTTCAACTGCAATGAACAGGGACACTATCGAACTGAATGTCCTAAGTTGATCAAGGCAAGTGGAGTTAGCGGGGCTGGTGGTTCAGGAACAAAAGCTGAACCAAATGCAAAGAAGACAACTCGAGCTTTTGTTCTTAATGCCAAGGAAGCTGCAGACATGCCGTATGTCATTACCAGTACGTTTCTTATCAATAATGTTTATGCTAAGGTTTTGTTTGATTCGGGAGCAAATCAAAGCTTTATTGATTATGATTTCTGTAAGCTTCTAAATGAACCATTAGTGAAAGTAGATAAACCTTATCTGGTAGAAACTGCTAATGGTGTTGTAGTCAAAATAAATGAAGCGTTAGTAAATGGTAAGATCACACTCTTTAAGCACAACATACCTGTGAAATTCTTACCAATGAAGTTGGCTGGTTTTGATGTGGTAATCGGAATGGATTGGTTAGCTATAAACCAAGCTTGTGTCTTATGCGACACCAAATCCATTGAAGTTCGTGTCTCAGCGGGGGAAAATTTGATCATCAAGGGTGATAAGTCAACAAATAATGTTGGAAATGATCAAAGCTACTAAGTATTTAAACAAAGGTTGTTTAGCTTACCTAGTCTCAGTCACAACTGAAGATCAAGAAAAGAAAAAACTGAAAGGCGTACCTGTTGTAGCAGATTTTCCCGATGTGTTTCCAGATGAATTGCCTGGCTTACCACCAGAACGTGAAGTAGAATTCAATATCAATCTGGTACCAGGTACTGCTCCAACTGCTAAATCTCCTTATAGATTGGCACCGACGAAAATGAAAGAGCTCAAGAAACAATTAGACGAGTTACTGGAAAAATGTTTTATTCGACCTAGCTCATCACCTTGGGGAGCTCCAATCTTATTCGTCAAGAAGAAAGATGGGTCAATGCGGATGTGCATTGATTATAGGGAGCTAAATAAGGTGACAATTAAGAACAAGTATCCACTTCCAGGAATTGACGATTTATTCGATCAACTTCAAGGAGCTTGTCATTTTTCTAAAATTGATCTTCGATCAGGATATCATCAACTGAAAGTTCAGGAAGAAGATATTCCTAAAACTGCTTTTCGTACAAGGTATGGGCATTATGAGTTCACTGTTATGCCATTTGGACTTACTAATGCTCCAGCTGCCTTTATGGATATGATGAACCGGATATTCAAACCTTATCTGGACAAATTCATCATTGTGTTCATTGATGATATTCTTATTTATTCAAAAACACCCGAGGATAATGCTATACATCTTAGAACCCTACTTGAATTACTAAGACATGAGAAATTGTATGCTAAATTCTCTAAATGTGATTTCTGGCTCACAGAAGTACAATTTCTAGGGCATGTTATTAATGCTCAAGGTATTCAAGTGGATCCATCTAAGATAGAGGCTATTACGAAATGGGAAAACCCAAAGTCACCGACAGAGGTGCGTAGCTTCTTAGGCTTGGCGGGTTATTATCGCCGATTTATTCAGAATTTCTCCCGAATAGCCGTTCCTCTCACCTCATTGACTCGAAAAGTTGAAAAGTTTGAATGGGGTCCCAAACAAAGTGAAGCTTTCCAAATTCTTAAAGATAGATTGACTCACGCTCCAATCCTAGCATTACCTGAAGGTGTTGAAGATTTTGTTGTCTATTGTGATGCTTCTCATACAGGATTAGGATGCGTATTGATGCAACGAAACAAAGTTATTGCTTATGCATCACGTCAATTAAAGACTCATGAGAAGAACTATTTGACTCATGATCTGGAGTTAGGCGCCATAATCTTTGCATTAAAGTTATGGAGATACTATCTGTATGGAGTTCATTTCATAGTTTATACTGATCACAAGAGTTTAAAGTATATCTTTGGTCAGAAGGAACTGAATATGCGACAACGAAGATGGATGGAAACGTTGAATGACTATGACTGTGAAATTATCTATCATGAAGGAAAGGCAAATGTGGTTGCAGATGCCTTAAGTCGAAAGGAGGTGGACAAACCGAGAAGAGTACGTGCTTTACGGCTCGAACTACAAGTTGATTTGTTTAATCAAATTAAAGAGGCACAGAAAGAAGCCCAAAAAGATGAAAACAAGGAACAAGAAGGAATGAAGGGCATGACTGAACAACTGGTCAAAGGAGACGATGAAATTCTTCGTATGAGTACAAGAATCTGGGTGCCAGTCACTGGCGGCTTAAGGGAAAAAGTATTGGAAGAAGCGCATAAATCTAAATACATGATGCACCCAAGAAGCGATAAAATGTACAAGAATCTAAAGGAGAACTATTGGTGGATTGGCATGAAGAAAGATATTGCCTTATACGTTGCAAGATGTTTAACTTGTTCTCAAGTTAAAGCTGAACACCAGAAACCTTCTGGTATGTTGCAACAATTGGAACTGCCTGTTTGGAAATGGGAAATGATAACTATGGACTTTATAACCAAACTTCCCAGAACCAGTCATGGGAATGATACGATTTGGGTTATAGTTGATAGACTGACCAAGTCTGCTCATTTCCTAACAATGAAAGAAAGTTACGCAATGGATAGGCTAGCACAGTTGTATGTAAATGAGATTGTATCTTTACACGGTGTGCCATTATCCATTGTGTCATAGGGACAGTCGGTTTACATCTCGATTCTGGCAAAGTTTTCAAAAAGCTCTCGAAACACGTTTAACTTTCAGCACTGCTTATCATCCACAAACTGATGGGCAGAGTGAAAGAACCATTCAAACGTTGGAAGATATGCTCCGAGCTTGTGTGATAGACTTTGGAGGAAGCTGGGAAGATCACTTACCTTTAATGGAATTTTCCTATAATAATAGTTATCACTCAAGTATTCAGACTGCACCGTTTGAAGCTCTTTACGGAAGAAAGTGTAGAACACCAGCTTGTTGGTCTGAAATTGGTGAAAATCAGTTGTCTGGTCCAGAAATCGTGCAAGAGACAAATGACAAAGTCTTTCAAATTAGAGAAAGATTAAAAACGGCTAGAGATCGACAAAAGAGCTATGCAGATCGAAGAAGAAAGCCATTAGAATTCAATGTTGATGATAAAGTGCTACTCAAAGTTTCTCCATGGAAAGGAGTGGTACGATTCGAGAAAAAGGGAAAGTTAAATCCACGTTATGTCGGACCTTTTAAAGTTACTAAACGAATCGGACCGGTGGCTTATCAACTCGAATTACTGGATGAAATGGCCGGAGTACACAATGTGTTTCACGTCTCTAATCTTCGAAAATGTTTGACCGATGAATCTTTGTTAATGCCTCTTCAAGATGTTGAAGTAAACTAAAAATAGAACAACCACTTCAAATTGAAGACCGTTGAGAAAAGAGACTCAAGCGTAAAAAGTTAGTGTTAGTTAAAGTTAAGTGGAACTCTAGACGTGGTCCGGAATATACATGGGAACTAGAGTCAGAGATGAGAAATAAATACCCACACCTATTCCAATAATCTCGAGGACGAGATTAAAACAAAGGTGGGGAGGATGTAACATCCTGTTTTGAGAAAATAAATAAAATACTCTCGTTTATAATTAAAATATTATTAGTCAAAAATAAAAATAAAAACGATAAATTAAAACGTAAGTTTCGCCTAATAAATAAAATAGTTTATTTTATGATTAGTTGAGAATAAAAGAGTAAAAATAAACGTTCAAGATTTTTAACGTTCGTTTAAGCAAATAAGTAAGATGAAACAATTATTAGAAATAATTGTTGTTTGAACGATAAGTTAATATAATAGGAGATCACATAAAATTAATAAATTATATTATAATTAAACTTTCTCTGTTTTTAACGAAACTTAGATCAAAACGTAGATAAAAATAAGTAGGTTCTAACCGTATATTTATAATTTTATAAAACTTAATATGTTAAAAGTTATAAAAGAAAAACAAAATTTGAACTAAATTAATTATCATAATATAATAATAATAATAATAATAATAATAATAATAAAATAAAAAGACAAGAAAAGGTGTACGTGTGATTGTGTAAATAAAAAGAGTGTACGTGTGAGTGTGTAGGTTGATTAGAAGGCATTTTGTGTGCATAAGAGGATATCTTCAATTACAAGATCTCTTTGAATTATCCAAAATATTCGAATAAAATACATATATATATATATATATATATATATATATTATGTTGGTTATGTGGCTCAAATTACTTCCGATCCAAATTGATGAATCTTAATTAATTTTCCTTCGACTGCTCAGGTAAGTGTTTCAATTTTTAATACTAGACTTAATTTTCAAAATTTAGTTTTTGTATAATATTTAACTTAAGATCAGAACATACGTACATAAATGCTATATTAAAATTACAATTCATTTTAAGAACATAAAATAAATGCTTCAGGAATCATTCTTGCAAACTAGTGATAAGAATAGATTAAGCAGAAACACTGCCCAAATTTATATCGAGAAGTTTAAGCTGTCACTCAGTCAACCAAAAATTCAGGTGAATACATCTAACTTGTTTTTTAATTTATAAATGAATTTTTTGAGCATGGTTTGTTTAAACTTTGACGCATAAAGGGATACTATTAGACCAGCATTTAGGCTATTAGTATACGTATGATTTGCAAATCGTATCCGCATATGGGTGAAATTCCCATACGTGGCTGGTACAGGTGGGCTGGAAGGTTAAACGTAAGACGCGTTGCGCAGGCAACCTAACCAGTGACCAGATGTGGGCTAGAGGGAACAAAACGTAAGACGCGCTGCGCTGTAGTTCCTAACCAGTGACAGTTATAAACCAGTGTATGCAGTAGTTGTATCGATCAGTGAAATAACCTGCTAAATGTGTAGTATTGCCAATATTACTTATCGTTAAAAGACCGAACATGCTATGCTTACATATCGAGTCTGTTATTTGTATTCACGAACTTTATGTTGACGCTTTATTTTCAAAAACTTTTCAGGTGATAATGAATGACAAATCAGAAACAAGATTAGAGGTTTAGGGCCTATGACGCCTTAAATAAAATCTTGTGGCGAAACCGAGGAGCGATTGGAGTTATACCTCCAAGTCCCGTGTAAACCGAGATATGTAAATATATTTTTGTAAAAACTCGGTTTAAAATGAAATAAAATGTTATGTTCATATCTATACATATGAAATTTTATAAAATCCTGAAAAGTTATTTACAAGCGATGAAAATATGGTTTTTCATTCCTATGCGTATGGAATATATGTAAATTATGAAAAACGGTTTTCACATCCATGCATGTGAATTATTTATAAAATTACGAATTTATGAAACAACGCTTCCGCTGAAACATATTAAAATGAATAATAAACTCTGACCGAGACAGTAATTGACAATAAAACCAATCGGGTCGCAGCGCCTGGGCCGCCGAGAGCCCGGGGTGTGACAAGGCAAGCCGATAATGTGATCTCCCTTGGCTAATCTGTTTAGATTCTTCAGATTTACGTGACTCTGTCGCCGATGCCATAACAGACAATCATGCTCCGATGCCTTTGAGAACAAGCAAGTGTTCTCTGTGAATGAATCTGAGTTCAACGTTGATAATGTAGGCATTGTTTATCTTGGAGTTCTCATCAGAATCCACTTCTCAGGCACTACAAAGCCAGGCTTCAGAATAAGACACTTTGTGTTTGTGAAGTGTGTGGAAAAACTCTTGTCACAGATTTGAGAAACACTTAAAAGACTGTGACTGAGCTCTTCAGCATAGTACACGTCTTCAAAACTGAGAGTTCCTTTTGTGACCGTGCTTTTCATGCTTATGCTTCCTCCCTTGTCTCTCGCAAATGATACATAGCTTCCGTTGAATGGTGTAACTTCATGTAACTGAGAAAAATCCCTAGTCATATGCCGGGAACAGCCACCGTCTACATACCAAACATGTTTAAGCTTGCTTGGCCGTCCCTGCACCACATATACTCAACTAATGAGAAACCGGTACCCAAATCATAATAGATTTAGATTTGTTTTCAATATATTTTGACTTGCCTCCACTGCCTTGGTTAACTGGTTTTATCTTAGTTTTTAAAATCCTTGGAGTTTGATTATGAAAACCAGATTGAGTTTGGTTTGATTTCTTATGTCTTTTCGCAGTGGAAGGAGTCTGAGTCTGAGTCCTCTTTTGAGAGGTTGCCTTAGGCTTGGAGGATGGAACGGTCCTCACATGTTTGTTAACCAGTTTAGCCTTAGGTGTGACCTTCTGATTCTTCCCATAGAAGAACTCAGTAGGTCGATGCAGACAGTGTCGAGCAATGTGGCCTGGTTTCCCACATGCATAACAGCAGACGTTCTGATGAAATTCAATTGGGTCAAATGGCTTTACATCACAGTTACTTTGACCAGAGGATAAGTTTGAAGAAATATGTTCCAAGGACCCAGTTGGAACATAAGGTTCACAGTTAGGATTCAACTGTGAACCCTCCTCTTTGGTAACTGTGGAATGAGCCGGTACTGCCTGCTTTGTCAAAGGAGAGGAAGTTGATTGTGAGACGAGATTTATAGCAAAGTTTTTCTGAAAACTTTTCAACATATCATTAGGCTTAATGTTAATTTCATCAAACTTTCCAACAAAATCAGTTTTTGGAACAAAAGATGATTGACTTGTAGATGTTGAACAATATGTGCTCCTCCTAGCACTTCTTTCTACCTCCTTCTCCTCTGAACCTGTAACACTTAGTTTTTCTGCACAAACCTCAGAATCATTAGTCATAACAGGGTCAATTGTGAGTATAACAGGTTTGGTGGGAAAATCACAAGCACGATCAGAATCCAATTGCAAGTCATCAACAGATGTGTTGATCCTTGGCATGCTTGAGTAATTATGGTTAAACGGTGGTTCACACTCAGTATAACCAAGACCCTTACCCTCTTTTCCCTGTATTGTATGTTTGCCATGTTTTCTGAAACTTTTCTTGAATAATCAATTTTTTCACATTTTACTGAAGTTTTAGAAAGATGAGTTTTAACTTGGTCCAACTCCAAAGTGAGTTCATCGATTTTGCGTCGAGCATCTCGATAGTTGGACTCTTTGTCACTTAAAAGTTCTTTTAGCCTTGCCACATCTCGACCCTCGGCTTCAAGTTTTCTTTTAAAAATTCCCTCATTTTTAAGAAATTCTGAGTTAAAGTATTTACGTTTAGTTGCTTCTTTGATTAATGATTCATTCTGTGACCGGTACTAAAATACTTTATCTATGCATGAGGTAGAGCAAAGATTTTCGGTTACCTCCTTTTGCTTGTCATCCACCTCAGCCATGAAGGCGTGACTCAGAGTTAGTTCTAGTTCCTGCACCTGATCACTCCAATCATAGGAGTCAGTCTCTTGGGTCACCAGTGCTTTGGACATACTAGCACTTCCTCCTACAGTAGCAGTCACAACTTTCTCTTTAAGCTTCTTTTCTCCTTCCTTGACCACCTTTGGCTGCTTACACTCTCTAGCAAAATGACCGGGCTGATCATAGTTGTAGCACCTAAGTTTTGACTTATCAAATCCAAGTTTCTTTCCTGGGTTGTTTCCAAAGCTGTTTCTTCCATATCTTTTGATAAACTTCTTTGCTCTAAACACCGCCATAGCCATCTGCCATTAGATATCCATTTCTTCAACATCAGCTGGATTTATCTGCTCCAGATTGTCCTGAGTAAGATTGGCAGGTGCCAACTCTCCTGCTATGAATGCATTGTACCTGTTCATGAAACCCTTAAACAGCAGCATATTTTCTTCACTTTCTGGATTGATTTTGGGCACTGATCCGGCTTGTCCAGATGATAGAAAGGCAGTTTCAAAGGGAATTGATTGAGATGGAGAGTTCTGATAGTGATGCATCCCTGTAGCCTAAAGATTGATAGCAGACAGTAGTGTAGAATTTTCTGACACAGGTGCAATTCCCATGGAGCTGGCATGATTCAGTGCTCTCTGCTTATAATCCATATCATAGGAATTGATAATCGAAATCAGTTCACTCAGAGAAGTCTTGTACATATCCTTGGTCCTTTTGATCGTTGTACAATTTGAATTCCAAGTGTAAGGCAATGAGTTCAGCAGCTTCTTGTTCACTTCTTCCCTGGTCATCTCAATTCCAGAACTTGTCATCTCAGTCATCAGATGAGTGAACCTATTAAGCTGTGCTTCAAGAGACTATCCCTTGATGTGGTTGAACATATTGAACCTCTGTCTCAGCATATCCTTGCGACTTTCTCGCATGTCCTCATTTCCCTCATATCGTTTAACCAAGGCATTCCAAAGTTCCTTTGCAGTCTTGTGTTCTTTAAATCCATGAGCAACATCAGTCGATAAAGCCATTGTGATTGAAGCATAAGCCTTCTCATCCTTTTCCATCATAAGTATGTCATTGTCAGTGTACAATTCAGGATCCTTAGGAACAAGAGGACCATTGATCTCACTTTGGTATGAGGGCACAAAGGGACCCTCTTCAATGGATCTCCACAGCTTTGGATCAGTATACTTGATAAATGATTGAAATCTGAATTTCCAATCTTGGAAGTTATCTCCCGACACAAGCCTTGGTGGCTTTGTTCTGGTGCCGATCTCATTGTCCAGATTGAGTAAGTTGGACAGATTTGTCAGATTCTTTGAAGCCATGCTGGATTAGAAAAATTTCTAAGTCTTGTTCACTAAGTCCCTGTAGAACAGATAACCAAACACTGCCCAAAGATAAAACAGATCACTTTATACTCGAAGTTCAATGTGTGTTCGAATTTCCTTGTAATCGAAAATCCTCCTGTATACGAAGAGAAGCCTGTACTCGAAATCCCCTTGTACTCGAAAATGACACTGTATTCGAAATTCCTTTTGTACTCGAAATCCCCTTGTACTTGAAGTAACCTTTGTAGTCGAAGATCTCTTGTACTCGAACTGTAGCTATACTTCGAACACTCTATCTGTACTCGAAATAGCTGAACTCGAAAATTTTGAACTCGAAAATACTTAAGAAAAATTTTATAAAATTATTTCTTAAGATTTGGAGTTCCAAATTTACACAGCAGCTAGATAGAGTAGAGAAGAATGATAAAGTATTAAACTTGCTTCAAAACGTTGTTACCTTGATGATGAAAAGAGCACTCAAGCTCTGATACCACTTGTAGGTCTCAAACCGGATCAAGAACGAAACTTTATCTTCTAAATCATCATCAATGATCTCTAACAAGTGCGGAATCCAAGTTAGAATCAAGAAAGCAAGTGTAAGAATGTAATCTTTGTATAAATACTGAAAAATCGAGTACAAGTGCCTCAATACGTCTAGAGAGCAAATGCCTCGGGATTCCAACCTAAACCTGTACAAAATACGTCTATTTATACTAGGCCTAGAAGTACTCGAAATCTAAGACAAAAGTTCGAGTACACGAACACATCGTGTACTCGAAATGGCTGTACACAAAATTTGTCAAAATCTGAGCGTTGACTCTTCCGAGTTGACTTTGTCAGTCTTCATCGTGTAGTGGGCTCTACATAGTTGAATTACAAATGATAGTTCTTGTATTGTTATACTTGAATTATTATGTAAGGATACTTGTTTGGACACAATCTATTGTTATTCATGTATTCATTCTATTATTCAAACTTGTATTATGCCATGCCTTTGATACATATTCTAATTAAGTTTTAATTTGCATCCTTTTATACTTAGTATTCAAACTTAGTGTGTAAACTCACCAACTATGTAAATAGTTGACAAACTCTATTTTACATGCGTGACAGGTTAAGGAAGAAATGATTCAAGACATAAGATAGGTCTAGAGACCTAGTTTAATTTTATTTAATCAAATATTTAGACTTGTTTTATTGTAATGTTTTTGGCTTGAATTTGAATTATTGTAATGACTATGAATGTTTGATTTTTGAATGAATGAATGTTAGAATTAAATGGATGTTAATTTATTTAAACTTTAACATAGCACCATGAGCTTATGAACAATCAAACTCACACACCAATGTATTCCGCTGTTGGTTTGGGTGTGACACATCAAAATGCTAAACAAAAAATACAACACAAGAAAAATCATAAAAAATATAGTACATAAAAATATATCACAAAAAATATAGTATATAAAAATATGGCACATCACATTGAAGTACTAGATTTTAAAATATATATATATATATATATATATATATATATATATAGGGAGAGGTTCAAATGTTAACCCTCCCTTATAGCGTTAACCGCTTAACCCTAGCATTTTTTGCTCGAATCTTAAATTTCTTTTTTTCATGGTTTTTATTATGCAAAAATAGGGGGGGTTTCTTTTTTGTGTTTTTGCTAATTCATCACCGTTTAGAAGTTATTGTAAGTGTAAGTTACTTACACTTACTTACATTTACTGCATCAGATACGGATTGTAAGTAAGTGTAAGTAACTTACACTTACAATAACTTCTAAACGGTGATGAATTAGCAAAAACACAAAAAAGAAACCCCCCCTATTTTTGCATAATAAAAACCATGAAAAAAAAATTTTAAGATTCGGGGAAAAAACGCTAGGGTTAAGCGGTTAACGCTATAAGGGAGGGTTAACATTTGAACCTTCCCCTATATATATATATATATATATATTAACACTATACTCAAATTGAAGAGGAAAAATGATTGATTTTATGGTATAATTATTTTAAAAAAATAGGAAAAACATTACGAACTTTTTTAAAAAAAGGCATTTTAAAAAAGTATAAAAATGAATATTCCGATTATACCCTTATATCCTTATTTTGTAAACATAATCTCATACATTTTTTTTTTAAATTATAAAACTAGAATTTCATCCTAAAATCTATATTGGAAGTATACGTAATATGTTAGTAGGTTAGAATTATATTAGAATTTCTATCAAACACATAAAATTTATTTTTCTGTCATAAATTAAAATAAAAGTAACGAAGAAATTTTCTTTATTTATATTAACATGTGTAATAAATTTGAAATTTTAAAATTATATGTAAAATTAATATCATAATACTTTTATGTATAGCAATATAAGCAAGCGTATATAAAAAATAAGAACTTAAAAAAAAATATAAACTATATATCAATCATATCACATGTAGGGGTGTTCAAAAAAATCCGTATCCGAATCCGAAATATCCGAATCCGAAATATCCGAAAAAATCGGATATCCGGAAGTTCGGATATCCGAAATTTCGGATTCGGATTCGGATACCAATTTTGAAAATTTTCGGATAGTTCGGATATCCGATATCCGAAATAGTTTTTTTTTCGGATATTCGGATATTTTTTTCGGATATTTTTTCGGATATCCGAATATTTTTCGGATATCCGGATATTTTTCGGATATTTGGATATCCAAAATATATATATTTTTAAATTTTTTATTATTTTTTTTTGATTTCGGATATCCGAACGGATATCCGAAATTTCGGATTCGGATTCGGAGAGTAAAGATCACTATCCGAAATTTTCGGATATCCGAACTATCTCCGGATATCCGAATTTGAACACCCCTAAATTCACACGGTGAGAAACCCGGTGTAACATCTGTGCCGGAACCGTCACCGGAACAGTACTTTGCACAGTAAAGTGCACAGTAACTCAGGTACACGTTACGTGAAACTATGTTGATACTATTTACACATGTGGCTTAACATGAAACTATGATGCGATTGTCTGAAATCTGATTTAAAACCTGATGGTTTAACAGTCAGAAACATATCAGACAACACAAACCTGACACACAGATACTTGATTTGATGCTAGTATGTATAAACGTATGCGAGGATAAACAGAACAAAGCTATGACAGTTGTTGTTACAGAATGCTAAACCGACGAATTATTCGTACAGGTGACGATCTGTACGAATAGATCTGAAAGTTTAACGATCTGAAATGATGACTGGAAAGTAGAAAACAAAATCAGAAAGTGAAACGCACGATCGTGTTCGTACAGTTAGCGCTCTGTACGAAAACGCGCGTAAGTGACGTTTTCTGACGAAACGAAAACGAAAACGAAGACGATTCGAACGATAATAATATTAAGGAAATATAATATTTCCTATTTTACAATTTTGAAACTCATCAGAATGAAATTTAAAAGAAACTATTTTAATTAAAATACGTAAACTACGCGAAAAGTCGCGAAACGCGTAAAAATAATAAATCGCGATAAATAATTCAAGGAAATAATATTTAAACTAATTATTAGAAATAACGAACTTCCAAACGTTTAAAATAAACTCTTTTATTTAAATTACGTAAACGCGCGCGCAACGATCCGGAAATGTAACGAAAACGTGAAGTGAGCAACAAAACCGAACCCGAACCCTTTCGGGGTATAAATACCTTAAATGAGGGTATTTCCCTCATTTTCTTCTCCTTCTTCTCCCCCACAAAACCCTAATCCCGGTTATAAAGATCCACCACCATTTTCAAGCTTCTCTCTACCATATCTCACTTATTTCTCAACAAAATTGAGTGGTTCTTGAACCTAAACGAAGATCTCATCACCCTCTACATGAAAGTACAACCGATCTAAGCCAAAACCCACTGAAATTTGAGGTATGAAGCTACAAAGTCACGAAAATTTAGGGTTTTCACCCTTGTTCTCTAACCCATAGTATACCCGTTTTTTTTAAAACCTCTCTACTCGAACCCACAGCCTCGAAAACCATCCCCTTGCATGCAACCACCATGGGACCAGCTAGAAACTCGATTTGAGCACCCATGGTTGGCTGGAACCATCAGCTCGCCGAATAAGGCCATTCGGCCGAATGGCCAAGGACCAGCCGACTGAGCCAACTCCTTCGGCAACTACACCCATTCGGTCGGACGCTTTCATTCGCCCATCATCATTCTGGGAACCCCATTCGGGTGAACTATGGAGCTGACACAACCCTCATTCGGTGGCCATTCTCTCGGTCACCTTTGTCGACCACATTCAGCCACCTTCATTCGATCGGGACCATTTCTCTCGACCAAACTTATTTCAGTCGGCCCATGACTTTGTTTCAGGCCCAATATCCTCAAGCAATGGGCCATGTGATTTTAGGCCAAGCATTTCTATTTCGACCCATGCAAACCTTTTCAGCCCAATAGCATGGCCCATAAAACTCACCAGGCCCAACAACCTACTGTTTTGGGCCAACAGCCCATTCAGTTTATACGGCCCAGCATCACCATCACGACAGCCCACCCTTCATTCTGTTTAGCACATGGTCACTATCTCGGCCCAATAACTTTCAGCAGGCCCAACGGACTGCTTGGCCCAGTTACTCGGCCCAAGACCCACTGTTCTGGCCCAAGGCCCACTGGGTCGGCGTAAGACTTATTGATCCGGTCTCAAACCATTCGCCCCAACTGCACTTGGTTATTCGACCCATAATATGATTGGGCCACGTTAGTCTACTCGGCCCAACATCACAAGGATTGTAGAAAACACAAACATAAATCAAACCGTAATGAAACGCGCATGGAAATTTGAAACCAATACTACAAAGATGATGGATTTTAGTATAATGATCTTGTTAACTTGTAACCATCATTTTCACAAGGAAAATTGGCTATTTAGTCCTTAACTATGAAACAACCATTTCAAGGTTAACAATGAATCCAAGTAACGTTTGAACTATAAACCCAAGTTTATACTTAGGTTGATCTTGCAAAGTTTATAATCAATACACTTAACCAACATGTTAGGACAAAGTGTTTTGACTTTCACCTAATTGGGTTAAGTGTAACCAAAGTCAATAACAAGTAAACAGGGCCGAATGACGACCGATACTTACGAGTGTTAGCCAAAGTCTATGGCTAACACATACGCACACGCAAATCATACATAGACTTATACTTATAAATTACAAACATCGTGAAATCAATACAGGATTGTGAAAACAACATCAACTACAAACAACGAGCGCGTGCATTCTTGTTTAGGACTTAGTCAACCACTTCAAACACAAGGTGAGTTCATTTGTCCCTTTTCAAACTTATTTGTTTTTACTTCGGGACTGAGAAGCATGTTAAACATTTTAAGAAATTATTGAAATGTTATTTAATGCTTTTAAACATAATCATGATGATTACAATAAAGCTTATGCTTGGAAACTATTATATTTGAGAAGCTATATACTTGATGCTTAAACTTGATGCTTGAATACTTATGCTACAAACCTAATGCTTAAACTAGAGACTTGATACTTATGCTATGAAACTTTGGACTTAAACTATACGCTCGATGTTTGCGCTATAAACTACACTCTTAAACTTTAGGCTAAATGCTTGTGTTATAAACTCTATGCATAAACTACATATTCGATGCTAAGGCTTTGAAACACTTACACTAAACGCTAATACTTGATACAATCGTTTCAAAACTAATACTATAAGTACATATTCTAAATACTAATTCTTTAAACAATTATTTTGAAAGCTAAGATCTTATACTCTGAATCTAAATGTTAATTTGTTTTACACTTATATTTATGCGGTTAAACTTAAAACGAAAACTTATAAGCTTAGAAAGACTTACTCGCTTAAAAGACTATGAAGACTTATATGTGTAAAATACCTAAAACACTTAAATGCTTGAAACACTTGACATGCTTGGGAAAAAACATGAATGCTTGATATACTTGATATGCTTGGAAAACATGAATGCTTGATATTCTTTATATGCTTGGAATGCTCAGACAACAGACTGATTGACCGCCGCGTCTTGACATTGGTCAAGCCCTACTAGTCATCAGTGAAACTATGTGAATGCTTTAGACTTGTATGCTTAAGCTATCGGACATTGTAAGACAGACTGATTGGCCGCCGCGTGTTGACCTAGGTGTCAACCCCTACTAGTCATCAGTGTTCTTCTTTGTCGGACATCGTAAGACCGACTGTTGGCCGCCGCGTGTTGACCTAGGTGTCAACCCCTACTAGTCATCAGTGTTCTTCGTTGTCAGAATCATGTAAGACAGACTGATTGGCCGCCGCGTGTTGACCTAGGTGTCAACCCCTACTAGTCATTCAGTGTTCTTCTTGATTTTTCTATGGTTATGACAAGTGACTAGAATGATTTGGGTTCTTCTAGTTGACCTTGTGTCAGCTTGAGGGTTCTCTATCATAACACGTCACGAGTTATACTTAGGACCGTTATGGATGGATGATAAACTCCTTAGGGTGTTCAGCTGTCCATAATGGTGCCTCATAAACTTGACACTCAGATGCTACTTTGTGTGTGTTAAAGGGTAGGTAAGACGCTTAATTATCATTAACAACAATGTCCCATGCGACTTAGTATGTGGTGGGATGGCGTCTGGGCGGGTCGTAGGCTCGACTCAGGGGTATGCCCTATATATAAGCATACCGAGTTGGATGATACAGGTGGTGTTAATGAGATTAAGGTTGTTACCTAGGGGAAACATGAACACTTTTGGGTTGATATCATAAACTTTTAAACATAATGCTTGTTATTAGCTAATACATACGGATGCTATCGACTTGTAAACTTTGAAACAGTAAACCAAAGCTATGATGAAAAATGAATCGAATGGTAGGTAAAATGCCTAATTATCAGTAACAACAATGTTCTATGTGACTTAGTATGTGGTGGGACGGCGTCTGGGCGGGTCGTAGACTCGACTCAGGGGTATGCCCTATATATAAGCATACCGAGTTGGATGATACAAGTGTTGTTAATGAGGTTAGGGTTTTATCTAAAAGGTTTGCAAAAGCTATTTTACAAATACCAAAACTATATGAACTCACCAACCATTGTGTTGACTTTGTTTTCTTACATGCTTTCTCAGGTGATGCGCAGGAATAGGATCAGACTTCAGGAATGCATACTAGGATACTCTGATAGAGGACCTAGTAGACTTTTAGAAAGCACAGATTTTGTTACAAAAGCAAATCACTTTTGATATCTTGTACAGATACAAGATAGATACATATGATTCTTCTGATAGGTTATTTAGTTAAATTACTAAACATGGTCAATTGTAATTTAACTTTGTAATCCTAGTTTGATGCTATTGTGCTTTAGTTATTCTTAACATTGATGCTATGTAAACAATCTGATCATCACGATTATCACTCACGATATCGCGCCCCGAGAACCTTCCGCCCGACGGAGACTTCGATCCAACCCCCCGGCTCGGGGTGTGACACCCGGCTCATCTTTTCAATTTTTCCCTTCTTGTTGGGTTGTTTCTCCCTCCAACATGTTCCTAATAGGCTAATAGTATAATACCACTTAACCCATCCTATTAGATTAGGAAATGGCGTGTATGTGGAAACATATGATATACAAATTACTAACAGCTGAAGTTGCGTTAATGCAACCAATGTTACATTTTTAAATACAACTTTTTAAAAAATGTTGCATTATGTAACAAAAATGAAGAATTAGGATAAAACAACTTTAGCTTATTCACCATATTTGCAATCTTTTGTGATGAAAAAATGTTGTATTAGGCTTGTTTTTTTGATAGTGACACCACTTATCCTGTAACTCAATAGAATGATGCTCGGTATTGAGGGTGCTTGATGAATAGAATATTTAATAATTGAATTGAACTAATTAAAAATTGATTTTTTTAATCTGAAATAGAATTTGAGTTAGATTGCAACGATTAGAAATGAATTATAAATTTGAATCCATTTCTGATTAAAACAATTGAAAGGTTTTGTAACCCCCTAGGTTACGTTTGGATGAGGGAATCCAATGTTTTTATTTATTTTTTAATCCAAACTTGTTGTGGCAAATGTCATTTTACATATGACATGTAACATGTCACCTTTTTTTCTTATTTGTTGCCTTGTTACATAAGTTTTTAGGTGATATTTCTTTAGATAAAACTCATAATATTACTACTAGTATTTTCTAATAATATTAGTGTTGTGTCATTTTGATTGCATTTTATCAACGTATGCTCATGAAACCAAAAGTTACAACAAGAATTTTTATTTGTTCGTTTAAGTTTCAATTCTTTCCTTACCATTTTAATATGATTAAATCTTGTCTATTGTAAGTTTCATATACGTATGATGTCTTATATGACGCTAGATAAATCAACACTTGAAAGATGCAAGGGTAAAAAACGGGTGGGTGACATATGATAGAGAAAAGGTTGGCACAAAAGCAGGTTTTGGAACAAGAACCGAAAACTCGAAACAGAACTGGAACCGGTCATACTCGAACCAACGGGTACAGACGGTCCCGGTTTCTTAGAGAAATCTTAACCGGAATCGGTTCAATTCTCACCAATAAATACTATGCAGTAAAGGTTTGCTACTCTACTCATTCATATAAATGGAAACCTCCTATGCGTTCGCATTACCTAGCTTTTGATCGAACTATAGACGAATGCATTCTTTAATCTCCACCAATTGATGCTCACCTCACAAGAATGTGCTTAACAATATTGTGATTTGTGGATATGTTGAATGAACATGGGCCTAAGTTAACCAAAACAAGCCCACAACTGAGGTAGTAAAGAAAAAGGCCCTCTCAAAACATCCCACTGTCCAACCTGATGGGTTTACCATGGTCCAAAGAAAAGAAGAAGAAAAAGCGCCAAACCAGTGAAGCACGCCCATGAGCCCATCTAAACCTACGACCCAAATGAATTTTGGGTCACAATCAGGAGGCCCAACAGTCATATAAATTATGGAATAGTGAGAGTTTATAAAATGAAATGCACTTTTCATTCAATATGTTTTTCTAAGTAGACTTTTTAAGTTAAATAATACTAGTATACTTCATTATGCAAAGGAATTGGTTCTGGTGAACAAGAGGGTGTCATAGATTAAGATAACCCAACGACTAGATTTATGACAGCTCTTATATTGTGTTCTTGTTAGAAGTGTAACCGAGACGAGTCGAGTTCGTTCTTGTCAAAAATTGTGCTCGGCTCGTTAAGACTTAAGAGAGTTCGAGCTCGAGGTCGGCTCGATATAAAATTTATCATCTCAAGCTCGTCTAGGATAGACTCGTTTATTATTTAGTTGAATAATTAATTTAATTTTATAATTAATTTTAAATATATTTAAACTATATTTTCATAATTAAATATATAAAAATAGTTATTTAGATATATAAATACTTATTTAATTAAATAAAAAAGGTATATATAAAAAGTTTGTTTAGAGCTCGAGCTCTATAAATAATTGACCAATATTTCAAGTCTCGGGCTAGATCTCGTTTAGGTTTGACTCGTTCGAGCTCATTTGTTTGCTATTGAAGTTTTACACCTCTATGTAAAATGCCCAAGGGGATGATACAATTTATATGTATCAATTTGTTTACAACTATTATTACTTAAGAACAAAAAGAGTTATTTCTAACAACACGTTTAAGGGGTATAATAGTAATCTTTTCTACTTTAAAGAAAACTTACTTTTACAACATGTTGGTTCTTATTATAATAAATCCATATAAATATATATATATATATATATATATATATATATATATATATATATAGGGAATAGATAATTTGAAAACAACTTCTTAGTGCGAAAACCGTGAAAACCATGCAAAAATCATGTAAAAAAATGTTTTTTTTGAAATTTTTTTTACAGGTTTGTAACACTACTGGGTACATTTTTATAAAAAAAATCAAAAAAATGCCGACCAAATATTTTATAAATAATATTTTATAAAATCATGTAAAACATACGTAACAAAACGTAAAAAATTTTTGTCTGATTTGACGCAGCGTTACATATGTTTTACATGGTTTTATAAAATATTTTTTTAAAAATATTTCGTTAGCGCTTTTTTGATTTTTTTTTATAAAAATATGCTCAATAGTGTTACAAACTTGTAAAAAAAATTTCAAAAAAAAAACCTTTTTTTACATGATTTTTGCATGGTTTTTACGGTTTTCTCACTAAGAAGTGGTTTTCAAATTATCTATTCCCTATATATATATATATATATATATATATATATATCTATGTGTGCGCGTGTGCGTGCGCGCACGTGCATAAGGTTGAGATCAAATAATTATACACTTTTATATTGTTAACCCATGTAACTCCGGTCAAAATCAATCTAAATCTTTGTTTTCCTTAAGTCTGTTATTGTAACCAAAACTTACACTACTTTTATTCTTATATGTTGTTGAATTTACACATGCACATAAAACAAGAATTTGGTTTACATGTGGAATAATGATTTTTGGAAAAAGAAGGCAAAGTTTGGATTAATTTTGGCGAAGTTATTATGGGTTAACCTGATAAGTATGAATTATTATTTGATGCACATAAAACATACACACACACACACACACACACACTCACACTGTAACAACTGTAAGAAATCTCAACAAACTAAAACATTAAAACGTAATTAGATGATAAAGCCTGTTAAAGCCAATAAGTAAAACTTAGGCCCAATTAGGCCCACTATGAATTTCGTCAAATATACCTATTCTTAAACTCGAATGCAGTTAATAAACCTAATTTAATAAATTGGTGGGGGTAACAAATTAAGTTAAACAAACGCCCCTTGCCTAAATATGTTTTAATGCTACTGATAAATGAATGATTATAACAAAATAATAATAACAAAAAGATCACTAAAATATAAACATTAAATATTGCCAAATAGATTAACAGTATATATACAATCTAGACTGATGAAGTCGGGGTTAACGTGTAATAATTAGTATTGAATGTTTAAATATACTGATGTCTGAGTTGAGACAAAATTTGTCTGTAAACAATTAATTTTGAATATTGATAATAATGGAAAGTCATAATCACGTTTTTGACACGTAAATGATTAAATCAGAAAAGAGCGTCATATAAGCGATATTAATTCGTTTAGAGTAAATTCTTTCACGAATTGATTTTTAAACGACTAAAATTAACAATATAACAATATTTTAATTTAGTTTTGATAATCTTAGAAAATTTTAGGTCCCGAGAATTCAAATCTAAACGAAAAGAAGTTAAACGAAACGAGCTAGTAGGCGTTTTAATCTACTTTTAACACAAGACAACCCTAAGCATAAAAGGGGTGTAAACCCTTTACTCTTCTATCTTATTCCAGCTGTAACACACACATTATGTGTGTGTTCCAGTCGTTCAAAGAAAACCAAGAGAGAGAGAGAGAGAGACAGCGGCTGACCACGACGGAGCAGCGGCGGGGTCACGGTGGCGGGACACGCTGGCTACACCTCCGAACTCCTCTTATCTAGTTCTACAACCCTTCCTTCTTCAGATTCGCAAGATGTTGACCTTAAAGGGGTCCAAATGGGGTGCAAAGGTGACGACGACTAGGGTTTTCACCTAAACAAGTAGCGATTACAGGCTGAGGTCGGTTTCGAGCAAGTCGCGAAGGTATTAGGTGGAACTTGGACCAAAAGGCGAAATGCAGCAGTGGCTAGGACCACGACAGCGGCTTAGGATAGCGGTGATGATATGTTCCGGTGGTCTCTCCCTCTAAAACCGACAAACAAGAGTAAGAAATCCCATGTCTGTTTCTTGAAGGTTTTTGGTTCTAATATTTGTGAAGAGATGGTTCTTGCGGTTGTGATGGTAACAAACAGGTTGTTGGTGGCAGTGGACCAACCATAGTGGTGGTATTCGGAAAAAAAATGGCACATGAAGGAGCTGCCACGACTAGGACCCTTCGGGTGATGGTTCTAGAGGTAGAGCAGTCTGATCCTGTGGCGGTGGTAAGTCACGATTGGTGCCATGGTCGACACCATGGCTGGAAAATGGTGGTCTGTAACATCAGTGCCGGAACCGTAGCCGGAACAGTTACTTGTACAGTAGATCAGGTACGAACTATCTATTTTACATGTGTATTATTATCATTTGATGTTTAATAGAGAATTATTACAGATCTATTTCAGAATCATATCATGAATCCATGGTTTAACAATCAGAATCATATCTGAAAACACAGAAGTGTTATGTGAATATTAGTTAGGATGTTATTATGTATAAACGTATGTGAGATTGTACAAAATAAAACAATAATGGATGTCGTTATGTGAATATTAAACCACCCGGAGTATTCGTTTGGGTGACGATTCGCACAAATATATGTGTAAGTTTAATTTTCTGAACGATATCTAATAATTTGAAAACCTTATCGGAAAGCAATGTTGTCGTCGTGTTCGAACGCGTGACGATTCGTACGAATACGCGCGAAAACGATACTATGTGATGAACAATAAAAATAAACGTTTCTGAAATTTTAAAAATAAATAAAAGATATTTAGTTAATTTGTTATGAATTACCACTTTAAAAAGTTGTGTGTGTGTGTGTTTAAACCAGTTGGCAGCTAACCGAAACAAAGGTTATCAACCTAAGACCTATTTTTAAACTAACTTAACACTTAAACGAGTATGTTTAGCAACCATTTTAGTTTAAAATGGCTGGAATTTTTTTCATAAAAGTCATAAGTGAAGTGTTGGAAAATAATGACTGATGAGCAAAACCACTGAAGCCAGACACTTGAATAAAATCGCGGAATGACAAGCCGCGGATGCTTCTCTTCCGATTGAAGAACTGCTCCAGTATTGGAAGACCATCAGCGGAAGCTTCGCCAAAAAGAACGGCTGCTGAACTTATCTACCTCAGAAGACACTAGCTGATCTTGACATCTTAGGAAGACAACCACTGCATCGGAAAAAGTCAAATGACTTGGAAGACAATCTCCTCTTCCGAAATAACTGATTACTTAATCAGCTTCTGATGATCATCTTCTGAAAGAATAAACACTGAACATCAGCATAACTACTTCAACCTCGGAAGACCTGAAGACTCCTAAAGACTCTTATTTCCGTTGTCGTTGACTTTGTATTTGTACTAGTTTGGTGTTTCAATGTCTGTAACAATGTCAGCTATTTGTCTTATTATTTCTTGCCTTGTATTTCAGAATGTTTGGGTATTTAAGTCCCAACATTCTTTGAATAAAATGAATTACTTCCCCCAAAATTCCTTGTGTTTTCTATCTGTTATCTTCTCTCTTTCTAGGCAAGAAAACTAAACAACGAAAAATAAACTTGTGCAAAACTTTAGAGGGAGCTAAAACCAAAGCTTTGACTAAGTGTCTAAAGCCTTGATCCTGGTGAAACAGCTACTCCTCGAGGTTTCTGTAGTTCAACAATTGGTATCAAAGCCTCGTCCTTAGTCTTGGTTTAACCATCAAGACTAAAAATCAAAGCTCTCACTGATATCTTGTTGTTTTAGTTTTCTGCATTCTGTCTTTTGATTTTCTTTAAATCTGTATGAGTTTGGTTTTTGAACTAAACTGTGTTCAAAAATCATTTTAACAAATCACTTTGAGAACTCATCACTCGTTGAGTTTGCTCATAACTATTTGTGAACCAATGGCAGAGAAATTCACCCTAGACCCTCATAACACTGGTTCTGCCACGAAGCCACCAATCTTGGTTAGGCACCAATATAACATTTGGCAGAGGCGGATGTTACACTTTCTGTCTAATAATCATATAGGATGTTGGAAGTCTATCATGTTCGAACCGCATAAACCAACGGTCCTGGACATGGAGACTGGAGACAATGTCCCGAAAGATCCTCGGAATTATACCGAAGAAGATTACCAGAAGTTGGAGCTTGATGCAAAGGCACATGCTCAATTGGCTATGGCCCTTCCTAATGAAATATACTCTGGTCTTCTTCACCACGAGTCTGCTAAAGACTTATGAGATGCTCTAAAAGAGCAATTTGGTGGCGCCGAAGATGTTGTGGCTAATACCAGGGAGATATTAGCTCAACAATACGAGACATTCTCCCAACTAAATAATGAGTCACTGACTCAGCAGTTTGAACGACTCACTTCTCTTTAGTGAATTAAAACTAGTTGGTCAAGTGTATCCCCAGTCTCTGTTCTGAATTGCATCCTAAGATCTATGTTAGATCATTTTGTAATAGATTGCTTTCAAAAATTTTTAATTTAAGTTAGGTTTTCGCTAGGTTCGTCTGGCCCACGAACCTAGGCATGTGTTGTAAAGGTTCGGCGAACCTATTGTTGTGAAATGTAGAGGTTTGTCCAGCGAACCTAAAGGTTCGTCTAGCGATCCTAATGGTTTGGCTAGGTTCGTTTGAATCTTGTATATATATAGTAGGTTTGTCTTTATTTTGTGTGTGTGAAAAATCAGAGAGGGAGAGAACCTGTATGAGATTAGTGAACTGTGTGTTCTTGTTTCATGTCATTGTAATATGATTTTGTCGATCAATGAACATGATGTTTATCTTAATGATTGTGTATCTTTGATTCATATAGATTTAATCTAGATTGTTAATAGAATTCTGTTGATCGATCCAGAGCAATCTAAAGTGGTATCAGAGCATTGGAGGATTTCTATACAAGTTTTTGAAGATTATCAATCATTTTGAAGATCAAGAGATCAAGAGATGGCTCAAATTTCGATTTTCTGTATCTGATTGTTTGCTGACATTGTCATCATCATCTACTGCTATTTGGTTGATCAAAATCAGGGAATTCGTGATTGAAATCTGTGAATTTTGAAGGTTTTCCCTCCAAATTTTGAAGGTTTTCCCTCCAAAATTTTCAAGTTTAACTAATAGGTTCATGAGACAAACCTTGTGGTATCTCAGCTGCAGTTTAAAGCAGAGGTTTGCTGTAAAAGAAGATTTTAGTTGACGTTCGTGTAGTAAATTTTGGAGAAGTTTGTTTCAAAGGTTTGTCTATTGATGAGGTTCGTTGATGAAGGTTCGATTGACTGAGATTCGTAGGTCAAAGATCTATTGAAGAGGTTCGTTGATTAGGGTTTGCTACAGGTTCGTTGGATAAGGTTCATGAGATCAAGGTTTGAAGAAGGTTTGTCTGTCACTTAGGTTCGTGAACTTATAATCCAAGAGAGGTTCGCTGATAGAAAACTTAGAATCATGGCGGATATGTAAACTGCTGTTGCTAATCAAAATCCTAAGATTCAAAGTATTTTGATTAGTGAAACTGAGTCGGGGAGCACAAATAAAGTACCAAAATTACTTGATTTGACTGATTATGAAAACTGGAAAGATCGGTTTGAGACACATCTCAATGCTACTGATACAAATCTTTGGGAAATAATCTTATCACAATATGAACGGCCAAAAGTGATTGGAACAAATTTGGATCAAACTCTTGATAGACTGGATGTTGAACAAAGAATGAAATATGATTATGAAAAGAAAGCATACGAGATGTTGAGTCAATCTATTCCTAATCAAATCCTTCATCAATTTGATGAACATAAAACATCATATGGTTTATGAAATGCTTTAAAGGCAATAATTGAGGGAAACACCAAACTCAAGAAAATGAAAGCCACTAATTTACGAAAAGAGTTTGAAAACTTCAAATATATTGGAAATGAGAGTCTTGAAGCTTTGATAACAAGATATAGACATTTGATGACTGAAGTTCGTACGTGTGGAATTGAGTATTCTAAAGAAGAGAAAATAGACTGTTTTGCAGATGCTTTGCCAGAAAGATGGAATTCGTTGGTGTTTTGAGAGAAAATCTTCCTAGAATGACATTGGTTGAGTTTATTCAAAAGTTAGAAGAACAGGAAATGAAAGACAAAATAAAAGCAAGAAGAGTTAATGTAACACATGATCCTTCACTTTATGGTGCATCTGTGGTTACACCTCCTGTTTCTTCAGGAAAAATCCAAACAACTTTTGTTTCAAGTACTGCTGAAAGTACTTCTGTACCATTTGCATCTACTAGCTCAAGTTCATCTTATTCTATGAATGAGAAAAGTGTTACAAGAACCTCGAGTAGTAGCTGTTTTAACCAGGAACAATGCTTTAGACACTTAGTCAAAGCTTAGGTTTCAGCTTCCTCTAAAGTTTTGCTCAAGTTATTGTCGTTGTTTTAGTTTTCTTGCCTAGAGAAGAGAAAAGATGAAAGATATAAAGCACAAGGAAATATGGGGAAGTGATCCTTAATTATTCAGAGAATGTTGGGACTTAAATACCCAAACATTCTCCAATACAAGACAAGAAGTAATAAGATAAATAGCTGACATTATGACAGACACTCATACAATAAGACTAGTACAAATACAAAGTCAACAATAACGAAAACAAGAATCTTCATGTCTTCCGATGTTGATGTAAATGTGCTGAAATTCAGTGTTTATTTCTTCGGAAGTTTGTTCATCGGAAGCTGATTAAATAATCAGTTAGTTTAGAAGAGAAGATTGTCTTTCGAGTCATTTGACTTCTTCCGATGTTCAGCCTTTGTCTTATGAGAGAAACAGGTTAAGCGACACTTCTTTTTGGCGAAGCTTCCGCTGATAGTATTCCGATGTTGAATCAGTTCTTCAATCGGAAGAGAAGCATCCGCGGTTTGTCTTTCCACGGTTTTATTCAGGTGTCTGGCTTCAGTGGTTTTGCTCATCAGTCATTATGTTCCAACAATCTCCCTCTGGACTGATGAAGCCAAAACCTACTTATTTTGTTTTAAAGCCAGACCAATTTTATTTTTGAGAGTTCAAACATAGTTCAGAACCTCATACTCTATATCAACATTATACAGAGTTTTGTGCTGTAGTTCCTTCAGATCATCAGTTGGTAGGGAAAGGATCTCATCCTAATTAGAGAAGAAGGTTCTTGAGCCATTGAATCTTTCTATGGCTAAATTCTTGGAAACAGAGTCATAGAACCATCTCTTTATTTTTATTCTTGAGTTTATGATCTGAGGAGGCTGAGACTTGGCAGATGGAGGTTCGACAGACCCAACACCTGTAGTTTCCAAAGGTGCATTTAGCAAGTGATCAATTACTGTGCTTGGGTTAGCTTCTTTGAGCTGAGACACAGTGGAAGGATAAGGGATGACATCTTTCCAAAGCTCAGGGTGGTCTTTGTATTCTCTTTTGAACTTAGACCATTCATCGAACATAACTTCCTCTTTCCATCTTGTTATTTTATTCTTTGGTCCCCATCGGTTTTGAATGAGGATGTGCTTTATTCTTTTCCTTTGTTCAAGGATCTTCTTCTTTCTTACTTTAGCTTTTATTCTTTCGGATAGGACTTTGGCTTCATTTTCGAGGCTAGTGATATCCCAGTTGCTGAAGTTTTCAACCTTGTATTTCCCTTCATCCAGCAGGTACTTGATCAACTGCTCCCTCTCAGCCTGATAGGCTTTATTTTGCTGCTGATCCAATTTGGCTATTTATTCTTGATAGGTTCTTATCAGTTCAACTCCTGATAGACCAGAGGCTTCAAGTCTAGCCAGAATCAGATTTTCTTTCTCCGTTTCTTTATTCTTTATCTTCCGAAGGTCTTCATCTGAAGGAAAGGTCCTAACAGGTGAGTAGGATTCCTTAGTTGAAGAGGTTTGTGGTTTCTCAGCATCTGCTGATGTTATTGGAGAGGGAACTGTGGTGGAGTTTGAAGGTTCAGACTCATCAATATCAGCCAATAGCAGCCTTCTCTTTCTTGAGACATGAGAGGCAATGAGCTGATCATCATTTGAGTCTTGGATAGGTTTTTGAGGTGGGTTATTGAGGATTTTGGTTTTGCTAACCACACTCTTTTGTCTTCTTGTGAAAGACTGAGTGATTATTGGGGTTGGTTTTTGGCCAATGTTGGAGGCATTGAGGGTAACAGGAAGAGAGGAAAATTCAAGGAGGGTTTGAGAAGCAGAGTTTGGGGAAAGAGTGGGTGAACTTTCTTTATTTGGCTGTGTGGAGGAAGATGGGGCAGTGGTTATTGGCTTGGTTTGCTCAGTGGGAGCAGATTTGGAAGGTCTGGTTTTTCGGGATACTCCAGATGTCCCAGTGTTTATTTGAGCTTCTGCTTTCTTTTGCTTCTGTTCTAAGCTAGCCTTGGCAGCTTGAGTTTGGAATTGTTGATCCAAGGCTGCCTTGAGAAGTGCCTCTTGGTTCCTAAACTTTATTTGTTGCATCCTCCTTTGCTCTGTCCTGTCTTCTGCCCTTTTAGTAGCTTGGGCAGCAGATAGGAGTCTTTCATTCTCCCTCTTTTTGGCTTCAGCAGCCTGTTCTTCGAACCAAGGAGAAGGAGGAGCAATCCCAGTTAGGAATTCAAGAAATCGGGTGTGGTTAGAGATTTCATGTTGCAAGGAAGAGACTTTGGTATCTACCGAAATTTTCAGCAGATCCAATTGAATCTTTTGGGTGGTCAGAAATTGGGTGGTGAAGGAATGAAGCAGGGAAGTAAGTTGGGTGGTAAGAAGTGGGTTCAACACTTCTTGAAGGATTTGAGGAGAGAGGGTGGTTGTAGTGAAAGTAGGTAGTGAGGTGGAAGAAATTTCAAGGGAAGGTGCCTGCATGGGGATGGATTGGGGTTGCAGGGCTTGATTGCTCAAGACTGTTGAGACAAGCTCAATGAGCTTAGTGACATCAGCCTAAATGTGAGCCACAGAATCCGTCAATTCCTTTATTTTAGAATCCGATTCGTCTAACCGGCTAAGGATATCATCCGAATCCCTGACTAAAGAGTCAGTTTTATCATGACCTGAGTCCATCTCAGGAATGTCATGGACCCTTATTTCTTGGTTCCGGGGATTTCCAGCCTCAGTTTCAAGAACTTCATGGGCTGTTGCCATATCAGGAGTCTTATTGCCTGATCCATTCAAATGAAAGTCCAGGGGATTCTCATGTGAGATGGATGCTCCAGATATATGATCAGAATGTCTAGATGGACTGGTCAGTCTGATCTCATCCTCTTCTCCATGGGTAGGAGATTGATTTGTTTGAGCAAAGGTTTGATGGAGCAGCTCCTCTGTTGGAGAAGGGGGAGGAGAACCAAGTTGCTCAAACACAACATCAATCTCATGGAGTACATGGGTAGGAGAGTTAAGGGCTGCATGTGGGGAAGAAATAGAAATGTCCCTGGGAGAGTGGACTGCCGACTGAGTGTCAAGTGATACTTCATTGGCTATAGAGGGTTCCCTTTGAAGAACAACATCATCCTGTTGAGAGGATTAATGAGGAGCTAGGTGGGATGGAGATCCTTGATGCATCTGTGAGGATGGAACATATGTATCCAATTGTCTAGTGGGGACAGTGACATGTTCAGGGATCTCATCTTCCTGAACAGCCTTTTTGGGTTCTTAGGCTTAGTGGCTTTGGTAGAAGCGTTTCTTTTGGTCAGTACCTTTACAGGTGGGGAAGAGGAGGTGGATGTGGGTTCACCAAGGATGGGTATGTCCTTGATGTCATCCATATGTTTTGGATATGTGTTCAACCTAGTGAACACTTGTTTGTCAATGCTCTTGATTGAAGAAAGATGAGCAATATGACAAACATTATTAAGGTCAGCAAAGAGGCAGGCCATTACAAACCTAGGATAGAGCAGAAACTTGGGGATTTTCTGGTGATTTTCCAGATGATCAAAGATTATTTTAGAGAGATTAACCTTCTCGTTGGAGAGAACTGCGTACATGACATATTGCATGTCATATGACATTTCTCCCCAACTTGTCGACTTTCGCGACAAACACTGAAGAATAGTGTGATACAAGAACTTGTACTTAGGGTAAAAGAAGGCTTTGTACAAAGTCCTGTTTTTCAAGTCACCCTGATAATCACACTGGATGAAAGTATTATGAAGAAATTTGAGAGAGACAGTGGAAGGAGCGTCAGTGTCGTTCAAGTTTAGGGCAACACTTATTTGTGTGGGAGTGATGATGACTTGTTGACCAGCGACCACCAAAGAGATGCTTTCAACATAGTCATCCTGCATCACCAAGGATGAGTTTGCCCAAAACTGGTTTAGAGCTACTTCAGAAATAGGAGGGTTTAGAACAAGAGCAGTGTGAGCGAAAGAGTTTACCAAAGTGTCGATAGCTCCGTTATAGCGAGGATACTCAGAAGATTTGACAAGGTAAGCTCCAAGGTTATGGATCGGTTTGAGTTTCAACGCCATTATTCTTTTGAGATGATGACCACAGAGTAGTTGTGAGTGCAAAGTGTGAGAACAAACTGTTCTTCAAAGAAAAAGAGAGAAGGAAGACGAACCGTTCACACACAAGAGCGGTTTCAAAAATGAAAAACCGCCACTACTTATATCAAAACAAAAGCTTTACCTTAGGGTTTTTACCTATTGGACAAACCTGTGATTATGAGAGAGAAGAAGAAAAAGACAACAAAGTACCTTCATGCGCACCTTGAAGTACAGACAATGCTTTGTCAGGAATGAAGCCTGGTTCGATGCCGTTAGACCACCATCATGAGCATTGACGGAAACAGTGGAAATGCATCGTGCCCGGCGACATACCTGACAAGCAGGAGTCCGTCGCCATGAGTAGCAACCTGAAGCCTGAAGATGGAAGGATAAGTGTTCTTGATCAAGAGAGATCAAGAAGTGGTTTGAAAGAACTGATGGATTAAAGGAGACAACGACTGATATAAATAAGGAAAGAAGATCAGTGGGCATTTAGAGTAAGAGGGATAAAAATGGAAAGAATATAGCATCGAGCCGTGAGAACAATTAATGAGTGTCAATCCTATTAACTGTGAGTGGTCTAATCTTACAGAGAGATTAGTGACGGCCGAATCTGGCGTAATTATCAAGAGATTTGATAACCACTTGGGCTAGGAAGAGGTAAATAATAAAGATTATTTAATCTTCGGAAGAGTTTTATTTTCGGAAGAGAGTTAACCATGGATAAATGAAATGGTTAGATGTCTCGGAAGAAGAGACATCAGAATAAGAAGAAAGGACGTCGGAAGAGAAAGAGACGTCAGAAGAAAAGTAAACCACAGAAGGTTTAAATTTGTAACAACAGAAGTAGTAACCGCTGATAGATATGAAGCAGTGGTTATAATAGCCACTGTTCCTATCCGAGTTATGTGATAACCACTGAGAGAAACCAATGTCTTCGTCAGTGGTTTATCAAATAACCGTTGTTAGGATAATAATGATTATCCTTTTATGTATTTATTTAAGGGTTTAAGAAACAGATTCATAACCACATTTATTAGCTCATATTTATCATACCCAATTTAGCTACAAACTTAGAGAAAGTTGAAGAGTCTAAAGGTTTGGTAAATATGTCTTCAATTTGATCACTCGTAGAGACATGTTCTGGGACAATTAGTCCTTTTTCAAAACAGTCTCTAATAAAGTGATGTCTTATTTCTATATGTTTGGTTTTTGAATGGTAGACATGATTTTTTATTATATTTTTGGCTGCTTCGCTATTTATTAGGAGAGGTGTTCTTAGTTCAGTTATTCCAAAATCCAATAGTTGATATTGCAACCAAAGGATTTGGGCAGTGCAATGAGCTGCTGCGATGTACTCAGCTTCAGCAGTTGAATTTGACACTGATGTTTGCTTTTTTGCTTTGCCATGACACTAAGCAGTTTGCAAAGAACTGACATCCTCTCGAAGTAGACTTCCTTGTGAGCGAGCATCCTACATAATCACTATCTGAAAACCAACAAGCTTACAAGATTGGTTAGAAGGATACCGAATACCTAGCACAGGAATGCCTTTCAGATATCTTAGTATCCTCTTCACAAATGGTAAATGGGACTGTTTGGGGGCCCATTGGTATGTTGCACAGACACATGTTGAATACATGATGTCTGGCCTTGATGCAGTGAGATACATTAAAGATCCAAACATGCACGTGTAGAGGGTTTGATTGATTAATGAAAGTCTCAATAGGGGTTTGTTTTACTTGGAGTCCTAAAAATGTTTTAAATTCACTTAACGCACTCATTTTAAACTTTGAAGACATTAAATTAGAAAATTGTTCACACAACGAAGGTTTTGTTGATCCAAAGATGATGTCATCGACATAGATTTGGACCAGCAAAAGTTCCTTGTCTACACTTTTGATGAACATCATCTTGTCAATGGTTCCCTAGGAAAATTATTAGAAAGAAAAAATTGAGAGAGAGAGAGTCATACCATGCTCGGGGTGCCTGTTTTAGACCATAAAGTGCTTTGTCTATTCTGTACACCCAATCAGGATGATGAACATCATCGAATCCTGGAGGTTGACACACATAGACTTCCTCCTTTATTGTCCAATACAAGAATGCACTTTTGATATCCATTTGGTATACCTTTATGTTATGGGAGATTGCAAATGCTAGGAAGAGTCTAATGGCTTCCAGTCTGGCCACAGGAGCAAAGGTCTCATCATAATCAATGCCTTCCTCTTGGGAGTAACCTTGTGCTACCAATCGGGCTTTATTTTTGATTACAATACCTCTGTCATCTGTTTTATTTCGGAATACCCATCTAGTTCCTATAGGGTATTTTCATGCTGGTAAGGGACAAAGAGTCCAAACGTTTTGCCTTTCGAACTACAACAGTTCATCCTGCATAGCTTTACCCAATTAATATCTTTGAGAGCTTCCTGATATTTGGAAGGTTCAACTTGGGATAAAAAGGCTGCATGAAGACAAAAATTCGAGATCTGGATCCTAGTTTGAACACCTTTATGTAGATCACCAAAGATTTGTTCCTGAGGATGATGTCTACGGAAGGGAATGATGACCAAACAGTTATTGGAAGAAGCAACATCGGAAGACGGTGAGTTTACAGTGCGGCCAGGAGACTTTTCTGGAGGGGAAGCATGACCATTTTCAGGAACATCTACATGTGTGTCATTTAAGACTGGGTATAAAGGAGTAGATATTTGTTCACTTTGCGACTGAGAATTTATTTGAAGAGGAGGAATATAGGAAAATAATTTAGACATAGAACACTCTTCAAGAGAGGACAGATCTTAAGAAGTTTGGCATGATTCTGAAGAAGAAGAGGAAGAAGGGGTAGAAGAGATGTAGGTGAAGCTTTCAAGATCAAAGAGATTATCAGGAGCAGAGGGGAAAGATGAGGACGAAGCAGATTCATTGAATTTTACATCAATAGTGTCTTCAACAATTTTAGTCATGAGATTGAAAGCTCGGTAAGCCTTAGAGGCCTGAGAATATCCAACAAAATATCCAGAATCTACTTTAGCAGAAAACATGGACAAAGAGTCTTTTGTGTTCAAGATGAAGCACGAACATCCAAAGACTTTGAAGAAGGAGATGAGAGGCTTAATGTTATGAAGGACTTCATAGGCAGTCTTGTTATGTATTTTCACAATTTGAACTTTGTTCCAGACATATCAAGCAATATTTACTGCCTCAACCCAGAAGGATAAAGGTAGTCCTGAATCTGCAAGCATAGTTCTTGCAGCTTCAATAAGTGTCCTATTTTTCCTTTCCACAACTCCATTTTGAGCGGGAGTTCTAGGAACACTATATTGTCTAAGGATTCCTTTAGAAATGCTGAACTTATCAAGAACCTGGTTCTGGAATTCAGTTCCATTATGACTCCTTATTGTTTTAACTAGAAGACCAAACTGTCTTTCAAGTTGTGTGATAAGTGCGATTATTTTCTCAGAAGTCTCATATTTTCTGAAGAGAAAGAAGGTCCAGCAAAATCTTGAGTAATCATCCACAACAACTAGACAGTATCTCTTTATGGCCAAACTGGCAACCTTCACTAGACCAAAAAGACCCATGTGAAGTAGATTGAAACAGTTAGTTCTTTTGGACTCCTCAATAGACTTATGTGATGTTTTATGTTGCTTTCCCTTTAAGCAAGATTCACATTGACCTTCAAAGTGAAATTCTTTGGAAGGTAATCCTCTTACTAATGAAAGGGTAGAAAGTTTATGAAGTGATTGGTGAATAAGGTCACTGAATCTTCTGTGCCAAAGAGCGGTTTCAGAAGATGATGCCTTGGCTATCAAACAAGTAGGAGAGGATGTTTGAGAGTCAGTTGTCATGTCTACAACGTAGACATTTCCACTTCTTTTAGCCGTAAGAAGAGTGTATTGATCAATTAAGATCTTTATTTTTGAATTTATTTCGGGGGAGAGAATTTTACAACTGTCCTTGGTGAAAAATGAACTAAAGTCTTTGTCAGTTAGTTGGGAAACACTCAAGATATTAAACTTGAGATTTTCAACTAAACTAACATCCTTAAAGTGCAGTTTTCCACCCTGGACAGAACCAGACCCTACTATCCAACCTTTTGCATTATTCCCAAAGGAAATAGATCCTCCGTTCTTTGGAATGAAGTTATTAGAAATAGATCTGCATCCTGTCATGTGCCTAGAGCCTCCACTGTCCACATACCATAGATGACTTTGGTTTGAAGAAGGTCTCTGCACATGACAATTTGTTTGCAATAGGTTAGATACGGGCCTTGTTTTATTTTAGAGAAGAAAGAAGATGTTTGTTTTTTTGCTGAGATTTATTCATTAATTTCTACATCATCAATATCTGCTGTTGCTAATTTTGATGCAAGATATTGATTTGTGAATCCATATAAGGAGGGTTCACTTCAGCAGAAGAATGGGCAGCAGGAATCACTGTAGAGTAAGAAGGTGGTGTTCCAAGGATAGAAGGCCCAGGTGAAGCAAATGAAGAAGAAGAGTCAGGTGATGAATGAGAAGATGCTGAAAATCTATTAGCCCTCTTTGATTTCTTCACTTTATTAGGAGATTTTCCTTTAGTTGAAGACACCTGTTACTCTTGCTTTCTCCAGAGGAGTTTTTGTCCAACAGTTTTCAGTAGTATGATTATACTTAAAACATTTTAGACAAGTAGGAGACAAAGCAGAGTAGTTTTGGATGAAAGGCATGTTTGCCTTCATTATTGGGTAAGGGGGATGAGGATGAGAAGGAGGAAATCTGACTTCAAACATGGGCCTCTTTCCTTTGTCAAGGCGGGCTGCATGACTATCAGAAGTCTTATGAAGACTTGTATCTTCGAAACTTTGAGTAGAGCTCATGGTAGGAGTAGTCTCAGTTTGTTCAGAAGCACTTTTATTTATATCACTTTCCAAGGATGTATCCTCTGTCTCTCAACGTTAGTTTCAGTGGGATAAACAAACATGGGAAACTGTGGAGGTTGATACACTCTTGGAGGTGTGATTGTGATGGATGGAATTTCATCCGGAAAAAGGTGGGGGAAATGGGCTCTGAATCAGTTTCATTTATTTTATTGTCAATCGGGGTGTAGTCCTCAAGGGGACTGGTATGATTAAAACCGATTCCAAACTTGGCTTAGTTGTGAACTTGCTTACTTAAAAGTATTTTGAATCCTTTGCAGGATTCGACCCACTTGTCATAGCTAACCTTGGTCTGAGACAATTCAACTCTACAAGCTGCATATTTTTCATTTTGCAAATCAAATAGGGCTTGTAGGTTTGATTTTTCAGTCATTAGGACATATATTTGACTGTCTATATTCTTTATTAGTTTTTCCATTTCAGAAATTTTATTGTCAAGCAGTTGCTCCAACTCCTGATTTTGTTGTTGAAGCAACACACTGGCTTTCTTTATTTTTGCAAAAACCTCTATGCACACATTGGTGCATAGTTTTTCTAAAGTGGAGGAAGATACCTGTGCATCAGGAGTGTTTGCAGCAGGTTGTTCAGAAGGAGAAGTGTCATTACCAACAACCATAAGAGCGAAATCTATTGGTTCAGAGGCGATGAGGGCATAGCCTACATCTTCAGGCAAGCTGCTCCAGTCGACATACTCTTGGGTAAAGAGAGCTTGTTGACCGAAAGAAGAAGATTGAGCAGCAGGGCCTGGTATGTTTATTTGAGAGAAAGATGGTGCATCAGTTTGAAGAGGTGCAGGAGTTAGTTGATACATGCTACCATTGGCAGCTTGTGCATAATGTACATTAGTAGAAGGGGGAGTTTGTACAATATGTGCTGATTCCTGGGGATTGTTGTGCCTTCTGAAGGAAGAAGAAGAAGGAGAAAAAGGTGTAGAGGAGGTATGTGATTGTGAGTTGGGAAAAGTCACATACGGAGAAGAATTTGAGTGGGGAGCATTTTTGCACTCCCTGGTGAAGTGTCCAGTGCCATGGCATATGTAGCATTGGACCTTAGTCTTATTTAGGCTGAACTTGGTTTTCCTTTGAATACCAGGGAATTTCCTTCCAATCCTCTTATAGAACTTGTTCGTTCTAATACTGAAGAGGGCCAGTTGGTGCAGAATATCCATCTCTTCCAAGTAATCGCTTGGAACTTGATGGAGATCATCCATGCTGAAACACAGATGATCAGAGATGGGAGACTGGTCATCACACGAAGAAGAAGAGGTGATGCCAGTGGTTATGTAAATATGTTTATCATAACCCCGATCATTTGATTCAGAGTTATGACCCAGAAGAGTTGTGTTTCCCTGCACATACTCTTCCGTTGATTTACCAGACTTAATGAGTTTTCTCTTCTGGTCAATCTCTTGCTCAAATGTGAGCAACTTACCATGAAGTTGAGTGAGCGTGAGCTTGCCAAAGTCTGGAGAAGATCTCATGATAATGGAATAGGTCTCCCGTTTGTCAGGTAGAGATCCCAGGATTCGGTTAAAGACCGAGATAGAGGAGTACTCTTGACCAGCAAATTTTAATTCACTTAAGAGGCAAGTGAACCTTTCAAACTGCTGAGTCATAGACTCATTATTTATTTGGGAGAATGTCTCGTATTGTTGAGCTAATATCTCCCTGGTATTAGCTATAACTTCTTTGGTACCAAATTGCTCTTTTAGAGCATCCCACAAGTCTTTAGCAGATTCATGGTGAAGAAGAGCAGAGTATATTTCGTTAGGAAGAGCCATCGCCAACTGAGCATGTGCCTTTGCATCAAGCTCCAACTTCTGGTAATCCTCTTTGGTGTAGTTCCGAGGATTTTTCGGGACATTATTTCTAGTCTCCGTGTCCAGGACCGTTGGTTTGTGCGGTCCGAACATTACAGACTTCCAACATCCTGTGTGATTATTAGACTGGAAGTGTAACATCCACCTCTGTCAAATATTATACTGATGCATGACCAAGATTGGCGGCTTCGTGGCAGAACCGGTGTTATGGGGATCAATAGAGAATTTTTCTGCCATTTGTTCACAAATGATTATGAGCAAATCCACTAGTGATGAGAACTCAAGGTAATTTGTTAGAATGAGTTTTGAACACAGATTAGTTCAAAAATCAAACTCCTACAGATTTAGAGAAAACAAGAAAGACAGAAGAAATAGAGAACAGAAAACGAAAACAACAAGACATCGATTAGAGCTTTGGTTTTTTAGTCTTGATGGTTAAACCAAGACTAAGGACAAGGCTTTGATACCAATTGTTGAACTACAAGAACCTCGAGTAGTAGCTGTTTTAACCAGGAACAATGCTTTAGACACTTAGTCATAGCTAAGGTTTCAGCTCCCACTAAAGTTTTGCATAAGTTATTGTCATTGTTTTAGTTTTCTTTGCTAGAGAAGAGAGAAGATGAAAGATAGAAAGCACAAGGAAATATGGGGAAGTGATCCTTAATTATTCAGAGAATGTTGGGACTTAAATACCCAAACATTCTGCAATACAAGACAAGAAGTAATAAGACAAATAGCTAACATTATTACAGACACTAATACAATCAGACTAGTACAAATACAATGTCAACAATAACGAAAACAAGAATCTTCATGTCTTCCGATGTTGATGTAGATGTGCTGAAGTTCAGTGTTTATTTCTTCGGAAGTTTGTTTATCGGAAGCTGATTAAATAATCAGTTAGTTTGGAAGAGAAGATTGTCTTCCGAGTCATTTGACTTCTTCCGATGTAGAGGTTGTCTTCTGATGTTCAACCTTTGTCTTCTGAGAGAAACAGGTTCAGCGGCACTTCTTTTTGGCGAAGCTTCCGCTGATAGGCTTCCGATGTTGAATCAGTTCTTCAATCGGAAGAGAAGCATCCGCAACTTGTCTTTCCGCGGTTTTATTCAGGTGTCTGGCTTTAGTGGTTTTGCTCATCAGTCCTTATATTCCAACAAAAAGTCTGATTCTTCAACAACTACAATTCAAATGAACACAACTAATTTGGGAAAAGTAACTGTGGAGGCTGTTAGAGATCATATGTCGATATTGTCATGTGTTGTTAGTGCTTATGATGAACAGATAGCTGGAAGGATAGGAAATTCAAATCTTACTTTTGAAGATTATGAGCAGATAGATGATGATGATATGGAATTGATTGATACACAGTGGGCTTTGGCTAGTGCAATAAGAAGAATTAACATATATGAGAAGAAAACAGGAAAGAAGTTCACTTTTGATCGAAACACAAAATTTGGTTTCAATCCAAAGACTACACAATGTTATAATTGTGGTGAGTTGGGACATTTTGCTCGAGAATGTAAAAATCCAAAGAAGCAAGGAAACTTGAATCCTTTCAAGCCAAAAGAAGCTTATCAAAAGAAAAAGGAGAAGTCTGAAGAATCAACAAAAGCTTTAGTCAGTTAAGCAGACAAAGGATATGACTGGGGAAAACAATATGATGATTTAATGGGTGCGTTTATGGCTTCTATAGATGAAGAAACAAGCAAGGGCAAAGAAAAGGCTGAAGAGGTAAATAATGATCTTTTAGTGATCATTGAAAAATTGAAAGAGATGAATGCTCAATGGACTGCTGAACTGATCGAGTGCACTGAAGCTAACAAAAAGTTGATTTCAAGAGATAAAGCTTTTGATAAAAAGATCATTGATTTGGGTAAAGAAAGTGAAGAATTAAAAATTAAAGTTTTGCAAAATAATCATGCAGTTTCTGTGCATCTCGAGTCAGTACAAAAGTTGAATTGTCAGCAGCAAGAGCAGAAGCAGAAGTGAATAAGAGCGCGCTGGAGAATTATAAGAATTCTTAGTATGTTATCGATTACTTTGCTGCTATGCAAAGATCATCAAATGATACTACTGGCTTGGGATTTCATGCTGTACCCCTCCTTCAAGCTATGTTCATAGACCACAAATTGATCTAAATTTGGAAGTTCATCCAGTTTCTTTGGATGAACATGAGTCTGAACATGTTGTTGAAAGTGCTGGAGTTTCATCTTCTGATGAAAGGGTGTCACTTGACAGTGATGCTCCAATCATTGAAGATATAACTAAGTCAGAATATTCATCTGATATTTTGAGACAAAATGGTTACAAAGTAAAAAATGTTGAGAAAAAGAGTTTGAAATCTCAGAAGTCAAAATCTGAGATTAAACAAGTTGAGAAAGTTCTGATGAGGAGTGTCAGGTGAATGGTTCAGGTGGAAGTCCTAGGAAAAATAGACCTAGTGAAGATGAGATGAGAGTTCTTAGAAAATTTAATCCTGATTGTTTTTGGGTGAAAGAAGAAATCAACTAAAAGAAAAGATTTTTTGAGAATAAAAGAAATGTTAAAAGGATTGTGAAAATTGTGACTTCATCTGATGATGATTCATTTGAAAATGTGTTATCAAAATCATTTTCAAACAAACATTTTAAATCTAAATCATTTTGGAAACTCAAAGATAGATCAGGTGATGTAGTTTCTAAGAAAGAGGATGACACAAGTGATGATGGGTATTCGATCAAATTATCACAAAAGAATGGAAGGGGTCAATTCCAGGAGACTCGACGCCGAAATGGAGGGGGTCATCCCTTTTAAATAATGATAGGTTTTTTTTAATTTACTATGCAGGTTGCATCCATGGGCCATATTAACAATCGTTGGATTGTTGATAGTGGATGTTCCCGCCATATGACTGGAGAATTGAACTTGTTAAGATATTTTAAGGTGGTGAAAGGAAGTTATGTGAACTTTGCTGGAGATAAAGGAGGTCAAATTAAAGGGTTTGGTAGTTTGAAAAATGGAAAAGTTTCGTTTGATAATGTTAATTTATGTAAAGAATTAACCAACAATTTGTTGAGTGTTTCACAGATTTGTGATAAGGATTACAAAGTGATGTTTGATAAAGACATGTGTTATGTACTCAAGAAAGGATTTCAAATTTCTGAGGATTGGATACTGATGACAGCTGATCAGAGCAAGGATCTTTATGTGCTTGATATGGAAAAGGCGGAGACAGTAAATAAAGTGGAAACATGTTTGGTGTCCAAAGCTACTGAACATGATACACGTTCATGGCACAGGCGAATGGGACATATTCATATTCAGAAAATGAACCATCTTGTGCATAATCATTTACTGTTAAACATTTTAAACTTCCAGATGTGTGTGTGTCATGTAAAATGGGTAAACAGAAAAGGAGGTCTCACACAACAAAGAAAATATTTTCAATTGATATGCCACTTGAACTTCTTCACATGGATTTGTTTGGACCAATTTATGTGAAAAGTATAGGTGGTGAATCTTATTGTTTTGTTGTGACTGTTGATTTTTCAAGATTCTCATGGGTTATGTTTTAAAGAATAAATCAGATACTTATGAAAATTTTGTGTTGTTGATAAATAGGTTGGAGACTCTCTATAAGTTGAGAGTGAGACGTGTACGATCTGATAATGGAACTGAGTTTAAGAATCATGAAATGGAGGAATTTTGTAATTCCAAAGGCATTTAGCAGTAGTTTAGTGCACCTTATGAGCCTCAGATGAATGGTGTAGCTGAAAGAAAGAACAGGACTTTGATTGAGTCTGCAAGGACAATGCTAGCTGATTCTAAACTTCCCATTACTTTTTGGAGTGAAGCTAATGCTACCGCTTGTTTTACGCTTAACAGAGTTTTAATTGTTAAAAGACATAATAAAACTTGTTATGAATTGCTTCAGAATCGAAAACCCAATTTGGAACATTTGGAACTTTTTGGGCTCCTTGTACAATGCTAAAGAAATATTCAAAATTCAATTTTAAAGTTGATGAGGGTTTCTTTCTTGGCTATAGTCTTCCTAACAAACGTGTGTTTAATAAACGTACAGGTGTTGTGGACTTATGGTATCATATGGATGTTCAACGACATACACCTATACCAGATGGGAAGGGTCCAGATTGGCTTTTTGATTACAATAAGTTGTTTGAGTCTTTTAATATATCTTCAAATGTTTCTGATGATGAAATAACTTTACAAATGTTGTATGATTTGCAGAATTCAGATAAACAAGGTATTTCTCATCAATCTGAAGATGGAATTACTATATCACATGAAGAAGGCACTTCAGAAGTTATTAATGATGATTGGTCATCTGATGATGATAATGATGTTTTTGAAGATGCTATTTCTCATGATCAAGATATTGATTAGAATATTACTAATCTGGATCATGATGTGGTTGTACCGCAATTGCTTCTCACACGTGTTCATGTTAATCATCCGATTGCTCAGATTATATGAGATCCAACTGCAGGAGTACAGACACGCAATCAAGTCACAAATGAAGAAATTATGTATGTGGAGTTAGAGAAAACTCAGGGCAGTCAGTAGCTCTGGATGCATTTAGCATTTAATTCACAAATAGAGCCAAAGACTGTGACTGAGGTTTTACGTGAGCTAGCCTGGGTGGAGTCGATACAAGAAGAATTGAATCAATTTCGCAAGTTGGGAGTTTGGCATTTGGTAGATTTTCCAAAAGGAGAGAAAAAGATTGGTACTAGATGGGTGTTGAGATGTAAACGAGATGACAGAGTCATAATTGTCAGAAACAAAGCTCGTTTAGTGGTTCAGGGTTTTAGACAAGTTGAAGGAATTGATTGTGATGAAGTTTTTGCACCTATGGCAAGATTGGAAGCAATTCGACTTTTTCTTGCTTTTGCTGCTCATAAGAAGTTTAAAGTTTTTCAGTTGGATGTAAAAGCTGCTTTTCTGTATGGTTTGTTGAAGGAAATAGTGTATGTTTGTTAGCCACCGGGCTTTGAGGATCCTATCTATTGGGATCAGGTTTACCTCTTGGACAAAGCACCATACGGTCTTCATCAGGCTCCGCGTGCTTGGTATGAGACTTTATCGACTCACCTTATTGAACAGGGTTCAATAGGGGTCACATTGACAAAACTTTGTTCTTTCGGGAAAAGGGCAAGGACATTCTTCTTGTTCAGATTTATGTGGATGATATCATTTTTGGATCTATTGATGAACAAATGTGTTTGGATTTCAAATAGGTGATGATTGATAAATTTGAGATGAGTGCTATGTCAGATGTCAAATTTTTTCTGGGTCTACAAGTTGATTAAACTGATAATGGAATTTTCATTCATCAGAAAAAGTACATTCAAGATGTGCTAAAACGGTTTAGCATGCTTGATTAAAAACCAATTTCCACGCCCATTCAGCCTAATCACGGGATTGAGCCTGATATTAACGGGGAGTTGATTGATCCTACACTTTATCGTGGAATTATTGGAAGTTTGATGTATCTGACTGCCTCAAGACCGTATATTGTTTTTGCTACATGTATCTGTGCAAAATATCAATCTAAACCTTAAGTTTCACATCTGATTGCAGTCAAGAGAATACTTCGTTATTTGAAGGGTACACCAGACACTAGTTTGTGGTATCCTAAGGATGATAACTTTTCTTTCAATGCCTACAGTGACTCCAATTATGGAGGATGTAAGACAAATGCCAAATCCACAACTGGTGGTGCACAATTTTTGGGGGAACGGTTAGTGTCTTGGCAGTGTAAAAAGCAAACATCTATGGCTACTTCAACTTGTGAAGCTGACTATGTCGCTGCTGCCAGTTGTTGTTCACAAGTTTTTTGGATACAACAACAAATGAGAGACTATGGTTTGAATTATCTCAAAACCCCAATTCATGTTGATAATGAGGCTGCTATTGCTATTACTAAAAATCCAGTGTATCATTTCTAAACACATTGATATTAGGTTTCATTTCATAAGCGATTGTTATGAAAAGAAACTTATTGATTTGGGTCTTGGGTGAGGTTATTTCAAATCAATCTCCTTCATAATCAATTTTATTGAATTTACATCAGATATTTTATTTTTTATGTTTTAGTTTTTAGGGGGAGAAAATTTTGAAAAATCAAAAACATTTGAAAAATCAAAAACACAAAAACATTATAAAATTAAAATTTGAGAAATTGATTTGACTTAATGAGAGATGATAGTACATTGTAGCAATCGGTAGCACATCTGTATCATACTAGAATTTAAATATAACGAGCATTTACAATTACTTAGTATGATAGGTTGGTAGGTTTATAACTTAGTTGAGATAACATTTGACAAAATTATGATCATACTTTGAGGAAAACAGTTGCTTAAAACACAGTGCTTAGCATTGTCCTGAACAAGTGGGTGTTAATCTTACAGTATGTTTCTTGAACAAAAATTAATAAATTACTAGTTTTTGATCATGTGTTCAATTTTAAAAGAAATTCTAAATTTTGTTTTTTATTTTATTTTAGTTTAAAGCTGAAACATTCTTTGCGTATACTTACGTATCGACCTGAGTGTTATACCTTTAAACAATTCAAATTTGTTTTTTTTTTGTTTTGATTAAGGTTTGGACAGTCTTTGCGTATATGAGAATATCGATCTGATTGTTAAAAGCTTAATCTTAAATTATTGTTTCATTCATTTTCTGGATCATCTGAGCATACGAAAGTATCAACCTGGATTCCAAGATTTTGAACAATTTCAATTTGTTTTACATTTTGTTGTTTTTAAAAAAGAAATTCTATTTTAATTTTGCATGATCAAACTAGTTATAATGGAATCAAATTGTTTCAAGAACATTATTGTTTGTTTAATTATTCACAAAATGGGGATGTGTTCAAGTAAATGAGGAACATAAAGTATTTGATGGTTTTGATTTCAATTGATATCTTAACTAAGTAATTAAATTTAAAGTGGATTTATATATTGACAATCATCTTTGAATTGTAATTTGCTAATAAACATATTCATTAATTCAATCAGGTTGTGTTGATGATTGTAATGCAATATGATCTCATATCTGGATCTTTCTCATTAAAATATATGTTTGTTTTGTTTATTTTCATATTTCATGATAGGTTTATTACATTTGTAGTGTGTTTGATATAAAATTTGAAAAATCCAAAAAGATTTTTGTTTTTATATCTGATGTTAAATCAATATTTTTTAGTTATTTGTTTTAACTCTGAAACACTAAATGTTGGTTTGTTTGAAATTTTAAATAAAATTAATTTTTGAAATATATAATTGGTGAAACGAACCTTTGATAGGTTTGTTGAAAGGTTCGTTTGAAAGGTTTGCTTAGAGGTTCGCTTGAAAAGGTTTGCTGAGAGGTTCGCATGAAAAGGTTTGTTGAGAGGTTCATTTGACAGGTTTGTTGAGAGGTTCGTTCAACAGGTTTGTTTGAGGGTTCGTTCAAAAAGGTTTGCTCATAGGTTCGTGTGAAAGTAATAAAGGTATAAATGTGGAGCTTCGTGACACAGCTTCGTCACTTTCATCAGATACTTGGAACCGACCCTTCTTGATTTGACTTTGACTTTTCAATTTTGGAACTTTCAGTATCTTTGTCATATATCATTAGACTCAGAATTGTATTGTGATTCTAAATAGGTAAATAGATTGGATTTTGACAGGCTAGATTTGTAGAAATTTTGATTTTTATGTCTAGTTAGTACGTCGAACCTCAATTCATGAGATTAAATCTGTTTAAATCAAAATTTGAGGGTAAATGCTTTCATTAAATTTGTTTATCTGTGAATGATGACCTATGGGTATAATCATATTTGTCTAATTCGTAGATTTGAATTTTGATTCTAGATTTGAAAGGTTCGTTTGAACTCAAATAGGTTCGCTGGTTCGTTTGAATTCATAAGGTTCGGGCCGAACCTTTTCAAATTTAAGAACCGAACCTTAGTTGGTCAAAGGTTTGTTTGATCATAAGGTTAGCATTAAATTCATGGTTCGTTCATTTTTAGGTTCGTGAGTTTAAACATGTTTTTCTTGAATATAGGTTCGTCTAAACTAGGTTCGGCACAGGTGGTTCGCTGGACTTGAACTTAGAAATTTTTTTTTTGAATTTTTTGAATTTTTGAATTTTTATAATTGTTGTTTGTTTCTAATTGTAGGAATGGAAAATCTAACCTTCGGTGATAAACACAATCTATGTGCTTATCTGGATCCAACAACAAAGAATGGCAAGGAGTTTAGACCGATGATCAAGTTTCTGAGAAGATCAAGGATATACTATGCTATCTCCAATTCATGTCCCATTTATAGATCAGATATTTAGAGCTTCTGGCAATCAGCAATAGATGATGTTTATGTGATTGAAGCTAATGTGCTGGGACAAGCCATTAGGATTATTGAAGCTGATATTAGAAGAGTGTTGCATTTCGGTGGAGAACCTGAAGGAATGACATTGATTCCTAAAAGGTGTATCAAAGGATGCTTCATGAAGATCAAATACTTTGGAGTGTATAGTGAGTATTCGATAAAGATAGGAAAGCTGCCTTTACAATACAAGTTTCTAGCTCATGTACTTCTTAATTGTATCATTATGTGGAAAGGCACTTTTGATGAGTTGAGGGATTTGATGAGGTCTGCTATGGTGGCTTTGATTCTGAACAAGCCATTCAACTTTTCTGCAATGATCTTCTGATATTTGTCTGACAACATTACCAAGGCAAAAGATAGATTCTTTATGTATCTCAGATTCATTCAGATGTTGATTGATGAGAGATTTCCGGAACAGAATTTACCAAAGGTTGCATATGATATACTCAAGCTAAAGCACATGACTGATTCAAGTTTAGGACAAGTGATGATTTATCAAAAGAGCAATGATGTGATTCTAAGAAAAGATTTGATTTGTCATTGTGCTACAGCTAATTATGTTGCTCCATTGGATGATGCATGGAGACATGATGATTCAAACTCAGATAGTGAAAAAATGAATGACGATGATCAACAACCACCACCTCCTCCTCAGGATTCACAAGTCAGACAGTCTCAAGCTCAATCTTCTCAATCTCATCAACAAGCACAAGAACCAGAACAAGAAACTCCAAATGTAACTCATACTACTTTTGTTCCTATTCAAGTCATCTATCCTAATCAACTTGAAGTTCAAGTACAAGCAGAAGCTACTATTTTGTAACATCCCAAATTTTTCTAAGATACAAGTTATTTGAATTCTACGTACGTGTAACGGATAAGTAACTTGTGGGAAAATAGACGAAAATAACCAAGATGGGGCTTAGAAATCGTGTACTCGAAATATGGAGATTTCGAGTACACCATATTTCGAGTACTCCCTATTTCGTGTACTCAGGTGTTCGAGTACGGGCACCTTGTCTATAAATAGTCGTGCCTTGGAAAATGTGACAACCTTTGGTTGGAAGCACAGTCCCTCTCGAGTACACGAAGTTTAAGTCCAAGAATTTCAAGAATCAAACTTTGATCGACCAAACGAAGTAGGAAACGCACGGGATTTTACCAGGAGGATCAGCTACCTTCAAGTAAGTGATTCATGTATAGAAAGCTGGATTTTTATGCAAAAGTTAGAATGGTTAAACAAAGGGTGAACTTTTGCATAAAGCTCACACCTTTATGCATAAAGTTCATAACTTTGAGGTTCCAATACGTTGGTAACAACCAAAGGAACCTAGAACTAGCTCCCCAAGGTCTTAGATGAATTTCTGAGATGTTTAATGACGAAATGATGAGTACACGAAATCATGTACAGAGGATACTCGAAATCATGCATGTATTTCGAGTACAATGTTATTTCGAGTACAGGGGCTATTTCGAATACAATGGTTATTTCGTGTACATGGAATTTCGTGTACATAGCATTTCGTGAACTAGAGGTGTTTCGAGTACATGGCAATTCGTGTACATGGGAACTTAACGAATTTCAAGGGTTTCGAACACTTAGCTAAGTTTCGAGAACTTGGATTCAGAAAGGGGGACTAGTAGGCTATTGGGACTTAGAATATTTTCTAAGTCTAAGAACGTAATGTAACGTAATGAGGTGATGTAACAGATGTAGGTTCTTAAGGCTTAGCTAAGGAGTTCGGCTAAGAAGAACAAGAGTCTACTATCAGGTGAGTTCTAGACGCCCTATTTCATGTTAACTGTTTTGGGCTGACATACATGCTTATGGTTATGTTATGATATTATGTGCTTATGATGATGAATGAATGATGGTATGCCCTGACTATGTATGCATGCGTATGTGTTAGTATGATCTATGCATGAAAGTATGTTAAGTATGATGAATGCATGAGAAATGAATTATGATAATGAATAACATGACATGAAAATGATGCTTGCATTTGATATGATGATGGCTTTATGATAACATGCTTCATGATGATAACTATGAGAACCGTTATAGGAGTATGACGAGGTCCTAGGTTGCTAGGATGAAAGTATGATATGTAGGCATGATGACATGATATTATGATATGCTGATGATGCTAGTATGTTATGATGAACTGTGCATGATGACAGTATGCTATGATGGTATGATGAGACAATGCTAGTATAACATGTCTAAGATGCCATGATGACTGCTATGAATGATGTTATGATGTTAGCAGTAAACGTTATGATGATTATGATAAAAGATGATATAATGCTAGTATATCATGTATGACGAACGAACGATGTTCCTATACGTGTTATAGGATAAGTATGAAAGAAGTACCAGCTCTTGTGATGGGTGGGTATGATAGTCAACCACGACTATAACTGGCTATGATAGTCAACCACGACTATAACTGGGTATGATAGTCAACCACGACTATAACTGGGTATGATAGTCAACCACGACTATAACTGGGTATGATAGTCAACCACGACTATAACTGGGTATGATAGTCAACCACGACTATAACTGGGTATGATAGTCAACCACGACTATAACTGGGTATGATAGTCAACCACGACTATAACTGGGTATGGAGCCTTGTGCAGGCATAAGCCCACTGTTCGTATGGTAACAGTGGAACGTATGATGATGATGATGTAAGGATGTTATGTGCTAAGGTTATGGACTATGTGAATGAAATGATGTGTATGTTAAGTATGTTTAATGTTGTTTTATGAAAACTAGAACTCACCAGCGTAAGCTGACTTGATTTAGCATGTATGTCAGGTTGAAGGTATGATAGGAGAAGGCATGGAGCTCGGGCATAGAGTCATACGATCCGGTGGTTTTTGGCAATCCGATATGTTTTTGATACAGACACTTTATTGATTTCTGTTTATCAAACTATGTTTATATTTCCGCTGCATGATTATGAAAGTTTTTAGTTTAAGAGCTATGCGTTATGATGAAAACCAACCTCTGTGAGGTGCCCGGTTTCGGGGTCTCACATATTTCATCTCCACAAGTTGAGGCTGAAAATGTTGATGCTAAAGTTGAAGAAGAATCTACTGAATTTGAGATAGAAACTGTTTAAGTTGGCAATAGAATTGTGACATTCAGTACCACATCGTCCGACACGTCCGTACGGTATGTGTACTTTCACATATTTACTGTGTGTAAATACATGTATATGAACAGTGTTTGTATTAACAGAATTCAAAATACAAGAAACAGTTGTATGTATTTATGTGTAAACTTAAATACTGTAAGTACAACGATCATGATAAACAATAGTTGTTTGTATTTAGGTAAAAAAAACCTAAGTACAGTTAATACAACGAATCAAGAGCAACAACGGTGTTCAAGTAAATAACAAGAACAAGTCGGTTGCGATCTGATATCCATAGATGACAGGAATCATATGGCCGACAAATCAGTATGAAAACAACGTGAAAACAGGATGTTTAGTTGAGTCCGTTAGTGAGGAAATACAATTTAAACATAATTGTAGTGTTATGTCAGAATAACGAACTGACAGTGTGTTTACGTGAGTGACGATTCACACAAACATATCTGTGAGTTTAACGTTCTGAAATGATGACTGGAAAGTAGAAAACAAGAATCAGAAAGCAAAACCATCGTCGTGTTCGTTCGGGTGACGATTCGAACGAATACGCACGAAGGCGACGCGTTGTGACGGAACGAAAACGAAAACGACACGAACGACAAATAAATTAAGAAAATAAAATATTTTATATTTTTACAATTTTGAAACTCATCAAAAATAATTAAAACAACTCTTTTTATTTTAAAATGTGTAAACTACGCGTTACATTCCGGAAACGTAACGAAGGCAAAAACCGAGCAACCAAAACGAACCCGAATACCCTCGGGGTATTTAAACCATAAATGTGGCCTTTTTCCCTCATTTCTACCATTTTATCTCTCTCTCTAACTCTCATTCCCGGATTTCCTCTCCCACCACCATTTCCAACCTTCAAAGCTCCATAACTCCCTCAATTCTCAACAAAATTGGGTGATTCTTGGACCTACACGAAGCTCTTGACATTCCCTACCTAGAAGTACAACTGATCTGGAGTTTTACCCGGCCAAAATCTAGGTATGATCAAGAGAAAACCACGAAAATAGGGTTTTCTAAACCTTTTTGTCGACACACACACTCAACCGGCTAACCACCCTACATTTAGAACCACACGACCGCGAAAACACCCAAGACGCATAACCAGGGTAATGGGAACAGGTTGGGTTCGACGATTTTGATGAAGATGATGATGGAGACTCGGGCTTCGTGGAGGATCTGCATAGCTGCGAATCTGTTTGTGTTCGGGCCACCATGGTCGAACCTCTTACAAGGTCACAAACCCTTGGCTGTCATCATCACTGCATCTACACGAACCCTAGCTGAACCTGGTGTTGCCGAACCCATTGGAGACCTTTGGCCGAACCTTTATATTCACCGAACCCATGACAAGCCGGCAAACCTACAACTACACGAATTCATGGGTACCGAACATTCTATGGGCGAACCTCTCTTCCATGCAGGTCCCATTTCAGCCGAACCTCCCCAATCACTACATCATTTTCATGTTAGCCGAACCTGAGGACTTCGAATTTGAGAACCATGAACCCTTGGGGACCACCGAACCTTAGTTATGGTTGATAGGTTCGCTGGTCATATATGTTAACCGATTGTATGTACCGGAAACATTGACACCACCTGCGACCATCGGTCCATTAGGCCCAAGAGGCTGTTCAGCCCACACATTCATATAGCCCATGTGAATAATCTGGCCTATACCTAAACAGGCCCAATCTTATTTATTTGGCCCACACACACACTTACGGCCCATCCTGCTTATTTAGACTCACATACATAGCATCAGGCCCAAGGCCCACTTATATTCGGCCCAATGGATTTTCGGCTCACATGAACTAAATTGGGACAAACACTTGAATTAATTGGTCTTAGTACAAATGGCATGGGGTAATTAATCAAGGTTACTACAAAGGTAGTGAGCATTCGTTGAATGAAATTCATAAACCTAAAACATTAAGTTAAGGATAATTGCATGGTTATTAGTTAACTATGTAATAAATTATTTTGGGTCTAACAAGAACAAAATATGGAATATTAAAATATAAACCTAAGATAACACTTACGTTGGTTTGCAAAATTTTACAATTACAAAGAGTGAACGTATTATGACAAGGTTTTGAAACTCCAAGAATAACTCAGGGCCGAATGATGACCGCGACTCACGAGTGTTAGCCAACTTAGGGCTAACACACACATGCACACAAGTCACTACAACATATACTTATATGTTACATACAATGTGAAATCAATACAGGATCGCGAAAACAACCTCAAACACAATCAAGAGCACGTGCGTTTCTTGTTTTAAGCTAAGTCAACCACTTCAAACACAAGGTGAGTTCATATGCCCCTTTTCTTTAATCTTAACTGATTTTAAACTCTCGGGGCTGAGAAACATGCTTAAATTTTGTTTATTTAAAAGTTTTATGTTTAACACACTCCTTATACTTTGATTAGATAATATTGCTTGACTTATTATCATTTACCATTGTATGCATGCTTGTTTGATCATGATATGACAGGAACTACCAGGATGAATATGATAATATAATTTCATCAACATATTAGAATAACATAGTTGCAAGAGTATATCTTACAACACTTAGTTATTCTTACAAGAACGAACATTGAAATAATCACAGGTGAACATGATGACAAGAACAAAACACATGAATGATATGAAGATAAAACATCTTTATAACATCATTCACACAAGAGTTAATTAAGTGTAATAAGTCAAGTGCTTATAACACTTAGCTTACAACTTGAAACATAGTACAAGACAACATGGAATAACTATCATCCACCACCTGAGTCGACTAAGTGTAGTAGGACTAGCTCTTACCACATCTTAGTTACAACATGGTGACTTTATGGAATAACAAAGAATGATAATCATGATAATGTAACTTCATGATAACAACATTATTCAAACAACAATTAACATAATTTAATAAGACAAGATCTTATTTAACTTTGTTAACAACGAGAACATACAACATGGAGAACCAACAACATCGATGAACACAATACAATTGATTACTATTGAACTGTTGCATTATATCATTTCAATCATGTGCCATGTACTCAAGTTTGATCATTGTAAGTCCCTTTCATGACCAGTTAGTTTGACGTGACTAAACCGACGATAGCATAGTGGTACCATAGGTTTGACAAACCTCTAGCTTGTAGGGCTAGTATGTTGATCGTACTCATTCATTGGCTGGTAACGTATGATCGGTGATAGGGTGACTCAAGTCAGGGTCTAGTAAGCGACACATGGCTATATAAATCTACAGTTATAATTGTAATTAATCCATCGTTACTTGTTGACTAGTAGACTGAGGAATTTATTCTCTCAAGTCATAACACTAGTAACCGTTTCGATGAGGACTATGGTAATACAAAGTGGTAGAGGTAAATCAGATGCATTGTAATCTGATTATGTGAGGATTGCAATGGATTCCTTTTAGGCTCTATGCACTTCAGGTTGAGAACAAATAACAATTGGTTAACTAACACTCTTAATATTTAAAAGTGATTAAAAGTTAACCTCACAAGTACTAGAATAATACAATGATCAGATTAAATAAATATAATATCCTTAACACATATAAGGGCTTATCAATACTTAGTTTTGATAACTAAACCCCTATTATTATATTATTCTACACATGATACAACAGGTGATCAACATACGGTATGAACAGGCGAAATGGTAATGGACATCTATAGTTGTATAGCAAGTAGTGTGGAATTCTATTAGTTATGTGGTGGGATGTTGGCTGGGTCTTGGTTCCCCTACATATGCCCTATATATAAGCATAACTAGTAGGATGAGATATAAGTTATAAATAGAACTATGGAGAAGCCATTGGGAGAACGGGTGATTCAAACAACATACAAGTAACATGACTGCTATTGTGATTGTGCATATGAACAAATCAAGGTTTTCAATTATTATACTTATGAACTCACCAACCTAGTGTTAACTTTGTTTAAATGCATGTTTTCTCAGGTCACGAGCAGGTTTAGTCACCAGGATTACAGGGACATAGCTAGTGGACTTTGAGAAGGCCTAGCTACTTTTTTGTTGCATACTTTAGGATGACAAAACTATGAATCATCTTTTGTATATCTTGTACAGATACAAGATATTAACTCATTGATTCTTTTGATTACATTTACTTAGTTAAATTATAAGGAAACAATGTAATTTAACTTTGTAATTCTATTTCATTGTCATGTAGCATTTCTCATTTATTTATCATGTGATATGTAAATAATCTGATCATTTCAATTATCACAACGATATCACGCCCTGGGAACCTTCCACCCGACGGGAAAGTCGATCCGTTCCCGTCGGCTCGGGGTGTGACAAGAATGGTGAGAAGATTGAAGATAAGGCCAACACAACAACAACATAACTTAGAAGAAAGAGAAGAGGGAAATGATCATAATTTTATAGTTGATGAATCAGAGACATCAAGGCCAAAGAAGAAGAAGAAGACGGCTAAAGTGCCTAAAAGGAAGAAGTCAAGGACTCCAAGAATTATTGTTTCTTTTCCTGTGACTACATCTTCAGCATCTGCTTCCATTTTTGTATCTGTACCTGTTTCTTTTGCTGTATCTGTTCAGGAAGCTATTGTTTCTACATCTCAAGATCCTGTGCATACAGAAACTTCTATGCCTTGTTTTGATTATGTAAATGTTGCATCATTCATGCCTTTATTTGTGAATGCTACAACAGTTACAACATCATTTCAAGAAGCTTCTACATCCAAACGCTCTGATACCACTGTTGATCTTTGTCAATTGATCTTGATTGTACAACGGAATTCTGCGAACAATCAAATATATGCGGAATCTATATTTGATCTATATGAATCAAAGAAGAAACAAACATTTCTGTAATCTCCATTTCATTATCATCAATTTGCTCATAATCTTCAAATGTAAGATTTGAATTTCCAATCTTTCCTGCTATCTGTTCATCATAAGCACTGACTACACATGACAAAATTGACATATGATCCCGAACAGCCTCCACAGTTACTTTTCCCATATTTGTTGTATTCAGCTGAACAGGAGTTGTTGTTGAGTCAGACTTCTTCTCGTTCATAGAATAAGATGAACTAGAACTAGCAGATACAGAAGGTGCAGAATTACTCTCTGAAGTACTAGATACAAAAGCTGTTTGGATCTTTGCAGAAGAAACTGGTGGTGTAACCATAGATGCACCATATAAAGAAGGATCTTGAGTAACATTCACTCTTCTTGCTTTTCTCTTATCCTTCATCTCCTGCTCTTCTAGTTTTTGAATAAATTCCACTAATGTCATTCCTGGTAGATTTTCTCTCAAAATCAGCACCAATGAGTTCCACCTTTCAGGCAGCGCATCTGCAAAAAAATCTATCTTCTCCTCCTCAGAGTATACAATTCCACACTTCCTGACTTCAGTCAACAAATGCCTATAGCTGGTTATTAAGGCTACAAGACTTTCATTGCTAATAAAGTTGAAGTTCTCAAACTCTTTACGTATATCAGTGGCCTTCATCTTCTTCAGTTTAGTATTTCCCTCAATTCTGGCCTTCAAAGCATTCCACAAACGATATGAGGTTTTGTGTTCATCAAATTGATGAAGTATTTGATTAGGAATTGCTTGGCTCAGCATCCAGTAAGCTTTCTTCTCAGAGTCATATTTCTTTCTCTGATCAACATCCAGTCTTTCTAAGGTTTGATCTAAATCTGTCCCCACCACCTTAGGTCTTTCATAAGGTGATAAAATCATTTCCCACAAATTAGTGTCAGTTCCATTAAGATGTGTCTCAAATCTTCCTTTCCAGTTCTCACAGTCAGTCACATCGAGTAGTTTTGGAACTTTGTTCGTACTTCCAACTTCAGTTTCACAAATCAAAATGCTATGTATCTTAAAATTTTGACTAGCTACAGCCGCAAACATCTCAGCCATGATTCTTGAGTTTTAATCTCACGAACCTGATGCAACGAACCTGGAGACAAACCTGATGTCACGAACCTCTTCAACTGAACCTAGAACAAACCTCTATCTTACGAACCTTGATACCAACAAACCATGATCATACGAACCTCTGTAGAAAACCTTAAATGAACCTCAGAAAATTCTCTTAAACAGCTAAACACAGGTTCGGCTCACGAACCTGTTCTTAAAAATTCAAAATTTTGGAGGGAAAACCTTCCAAATTTAAAGAAAACTCTTCAAAAATCACCAATGTACACCACAAATCATTGAATTGTAATGTTCCACAGTAGTAGATGATGAGATTAAACTCAAAACAACAATCAAACACAAATAAAACTTGAATTTTGGTCCATTTCATGATTTTTTTAATCCAAATGCTTGTAGATCTTTGAAAATCTGGTATAGAACTCCACCAAACGCTCTGATACCACTGTTGATCTTCTGCAATTGATCTTGATCGTACAACGGAATTCTACGAACAATCAAATATATGCGGAATCTATATTTGATCTATATGAATCAAAGAAGAAACAAACATTTCTAAAATCTCCATTTCATTAATCACAATCAACTGATAACAAGAAATAGAATAACACACAGATCTTTCTCACACAGAGAAAATCACTCAGAGGTTTTCCAGAAGTTATGACAAAATTAGACAAACCTCCAATATATACTATCCTATTAGCCGAACCAAGCCGAACACATAGGTTCGCCAGCCAAACCTACTTGGTTCGCGGAACCTGCTAAGGTTCGTGGGCCAGACAAACCTCAGCCAAACCTCAATTAACTTTCTAAAATTTACATATATTGATAAGCAACCTATTACAACCATGTACTAACATGTTTGAGGGTTTGGATGATCTGGACTTAAAATTTTCTTTGGATTATGATGATTCTGAATTGAGAAGGAGGATTTCTATTCTGTCATAGGAATTTGATAGGTATAAGAAGCAGAAGGAGAAAACTTAGACTGAAAAACAATATTCTTCAATTCAAACTTATTTGGAAATGATGAAAAATCATATTGATCAATTACAGAAGTGGAGATAAGAGGATTTACAGGATAAGAAGTTGATGAATGATAGAATTGCATCACTGGAGAGATTGACAGAAGAACAGAATGTTAAAATTGCTGATTTAAAGAAAGAGAATCAAATGTTGCAGCAAAGAATTAATGAGATTCAAGATAAAGTTGTTCATTCTGAGAATCAAGATGTAGATACTGAAAGAGGACATGTTTCTGAAGGTGCTAATGTTGATCTTGTTTATGTAAACATTGATGATGAAGAAGAGGAAGAAAAGGTTGATTATGAAGATTCTGACTTTGATGATGAACATCCATGATTTAATGCTTTTAATGATGATGATAAAGATGATGATGGTGATGTAACTGGTGTCGGAGGTTCAAATGGATTGAATTCCATAACTAGAGCAATTGTGATTTACAAACCATTAGGAATTTCACTTGATGCAAATCCTATTTCATCTGTTTCTCCTGATAAAGCTAAAGATAGTGAAGATATGGAGATAGAAGATATCACATAATATGAGTATCCAAATCCAGTTGTTGATTATTCATTACCAACATTTGTGGAGTTATTCAAACAAGCTATTGATGATGATATACAAAGAATGATTGGTGAAGTGAGTAAAGTTAGAGAATTAGAAGAAGGAGAGATTGGAGATGGATACATTAAAGAAGATCTTGCCGTGTTGTTTGGAATAAAAGTAAATGAGTTAGAAAATGCAAATACTTCTGGAAAGATGATAATTGGAGAATCAGATCAGTCATTTGAAGTTGAGCATGATGAATATGTTGATGAAAATTTGTATAATCTGCAGACATTGAAGAAAATTTTTGATATTGAAGTTAATAGAAGAGTTCCAAGTTCTACAAGTGATACTTTGAAGATCAATACACATATGGATGTTTGGAGAGAAAGTCAAGAAGAACAAAAGTATATCATTGATCATTTGATGATTTTTAAGCAGATGATTGAAGTATTTGATGAATCAGCTCAAGATAATCAATCAAGACAATTCTTAAGGTTCAAGATTGGATCTAAATCCAAGATGCGGGGAAGAATTGTGAGTTATGGATATTTTCATAACATTCCAGGAGTTTTGAAGAACATAGGATGTTATGTAGTGAAGTAAACAGATGGATGTCAATATTTTGGAAAAGCTTATGATCTTATGTCTTTACCTTCTTTTGAGTGCATGCAGTTGTCTAGACTAAGAATGATAAAGCCTATTCAGACTGAACACAATGAAAGATTTGAAAAGCTGTTGAAGAAGGATGCCAAGACAGGATAAAATTGGTTGGTTCCATAATTTTAGTGTTGAAGCATAATTCTTATGTGTATCTAAAGCCAAAGGTTTATGTCACACCCCAAGCCGGCGGGGTTGGATCGAAGTCCCCGTCGGGCGGAAGGTTCTCGGGGCGCGATATCGTGAATGATAATCGTGATGATCAGATTGTTTACATAGCATCAATGTTAAGAATAATTAAGCACAATAAAACATTAACTAGGATTACAAAGTTAAATTACATATGTCAATGTTTGGTAATTTAACTAAGTAAACCTATCCGAAAGAATCAAATATATCTATCTTGTATTTATACAAGATATCAAAAGAGATTCGTATTGATCTCAAAAGATGTGCTTCTTCAAAAGTCAACTAGGATCTATATCTGGGCATCCTAGCATGCAATCCTGAATCTTAGCTTAATCCTGTGCGTCACCTGAGAAAGCATGTAAGAAAACAAAGTCAACACAATGGTTGGTGAGTTCATGTAGTTTTTATGTAAAAATAGTTTGAAAAATCCTTTGAATGACAACCTTAACCTCACCATTAACCACCTATACCATCTATTTCAGTATGCTTATATATAGGGCATATGTAGGGTCGAACTTACCGTCTGCCCAGCCACCGTCCCACCACATACCAAACCACATGATATATTGTTCCTGATGATAATTAAGCATTTCATCCTACATCTTTGATTCCATGACATTCGATTCTTTGAATTCGATTACCCTGTAATTGTTTACCTTGATTCCCTGAATGACAACCTTAACCTCACTAACAACCACCTATGTTATCCAACCAAGTATGCTTATATATAGGGCATATGTAGGGGACAAGCCCCAGCCACCGTCCCACCACATACCGGGCTGCTTAACATATTGTTGTTAATGATAATTAAGCATTTCATCCCAATATTTTGATTCCATGACATATGATTCTTAGCATTTGTTTTCCCTGCCAATGTTCACTTTGTTTCCCTCGAAATGAAAACCTTAACCTCACTAACAACCACCTATGCTATCCAACCAAGTATGCTTATATATAGGGCATATGTAGGGGACAAGCCCCAGCCTCCGTCCCACCACATACCGAGCTGCTTAACATATTGTTGTTAATGATAATTAAGCGTTTCACTCCACTACTTTGATTCCACAACATATAAGTATTGAGTTTAAAAGGAACCATTATGGACAGCTGAACACCCTAGGGAATTCAGCATCCATCCATAATGGTCCTAAATATGACTCGTGACATGTTATGAGAGAGAAACCTTCAAGTTGACACAAAGTCAACTCGAAGAACTCAAATCATTCTAGTCGCTTGTCATAACCATGGATGAATCAAGAAGAACACTGAATGACTAGTAGGGGTTGACACCTAGGTCAACACGCGGCGGCCAATCAGTCTGTCTTACATGATTCTGACAAAGAAGAACACTGATGACTAGTAGGGGTTGACACACAGGTCAACACGCGGCGGCCAACTGTCTGTCTTACAATGTCCTATAGCTTAAGCATACAAGTTTAACGCATTCACATAGTTTCACTGATGACTAGTAGGGGTTGACACACAGGTCAACACGCGTCGGTCAATCAGTCTGTAGTCTGAGCATTCCAAGTGTATCAAGCATTCATGTGTTCATGTATCCCAAGTATATCATGCATTCAAGTATTCAAGTATCCCAAGTGTATCAAGCATTCACGTGTTTCAAGTATTCTAAGTATAACCAGTATTCATGTGTTCAAGTATTCCACGTATATCAAGCATTCAAGTGTTTTCAAGCATTTCAAGTATATCAAGCATTCAAGTATTCAAGTATCTCACGCATATAAGTATTTCTAAGCATATAAGTTTTCAAGTTAAGTTTAAGCAAATAATTGTAAGTGTAAAACAATTTAACACTTTACTAAGAGTGTAGAACATTAACTTTCTGAAATATTTATATAGAGTATTAGTGTTTAGTTTAAGTATTTTCAAAGCCTTAACATTGAGTATGTAGTTTAAACATAGAGTTTATAATTTAAACATCAAATGTATAGTTTAAGCACATAGCTTATAGCGTAAGTATTTAGGTCAAAGTTTAAGTATTAAGTTTATATCATAAGCGTCTAGCATAAAGTTTAGACTTCAAGTCTATAGCGTAAGCCTCAAGTATATAGTTTAAGCTTCTAGTTTGTAGTATAAGTATCAAGTTTATAGCTTCTCAAAGTATACTAGTTTCCAGTTTAAGCACAAAGTGTAAGTATAATGTAAATAAGTATGGGGTAAATAGCATTAGCTATTTACACTATAGCCTTAGTCTTTATTTCCCAAATAAGCGTTACAAGTTCAAGCATTAGTAAAAGCATTATCAATAGTGTAAAAGCATTTAATAAACATTTCAATAATTGTTTAAAATGAATAACATGCTTCTCAGTCCTGAGTTAAAACAAATGGTTTGAAAAGGGACAAATGAACTCACCTGTGTTTGAAGCGGTTGACTAAGTTCTAAAACAAAAATGCACGCGCTCGTTGTTGTCTTTGTAGTTGTATTCACAATCCTGTATTGATTTCACGTTGTTTTTGGCTTATAAGTATAAGTTATACCCAATGTGTATGTGCGTAGGTGTTAGCCCTAAGGTTGGCTAACACTGGTGGGTCTCGGTCTTCATTCGGCCCCGTTAACTTGTTAGTGATTTTAACCCCTTAATCCAATTAGATTAAACACTTCGTTATTGATATAAGGTTAAATTTTGATTTAATTTCATAACAAAGAGATTCTAAGTACAAAGGCTTAGATCTCTTTGTTTAGTTGCCATAAATCCATAGTTTCTTGTAAGAACCTATCAGTAAATAATCATAACCTTATTTTTGTAAACTTAATGTTGTAGATGTTATGAATGTATTAGGTTGTATCCTTAACCAAATGAGCTAAATGTACATGGCCATAAACAAGTTCATGGGCCGAAAAGTCCAATGGGCTAGAGCAACGGGCTCTAGTTACTCAATCGGGTCAAATGATTTAGGTTTGAGCCCAACTAAGGCCTTGGGCCAAAGGCTAGGTGTGTGGGCCTAATGGGGTTTATTGGGCTAGCCCTAAGTGTCGTGGACTATGATAATCGCATGGGCCAATCCATTGGGCCATCCTAATTACTTGGCCGAATTTATCCCTATGGGCCGAATACAAAGAGTATGGGCCGATTATATTTCTGTTTGGGCCTAAAGAGTGGGTTGCGAAAGAAATAGCATGGGCTCCATGTTGGGCCGAAGGTGTGTATTGGGCATGTTGACTAGCGTTGATCGAAGAGGTTGTATGGACCGAGGGTTTATTTCTGGGCCCATCCGAATTAAGTGGTGGCCGACTAGAACTCGGCTGAATCATAGAGGGTTTAGGTTCGCTGGATAACTCAACTCCTCAGGCTAATTCCTAGCCAAGGCTCGGCTGCAAAATGGAAGGTTCGGCAAGTATTAGCAAAGAAAGGTTCGGTCCTGTTTGACGAAGGGTTCGGTTGAGGTATGCTGAAAGGTTCGGGATCCCTAGGTTCACCACTTAGGGTTCGTGGGTGTGCAGCAAGGGTTCGCCGGTTTGCATGGTTCGCCTGTGGATGGTTCGTGGCATCCTTCGCAGCTCACAGGTTCGTCTAGAACCCAGAGGTTCGGTGCATGAGCTGGTGCAGAGGGTTCGGCCGTAGCTGCTTTCTTGCGAACCTGCATCTCACCATCGCCATCTTCATCGAATCAGTAGCTCCCGATCATCATCAAGGTTAAACTCATACTGTGAAAGGTTGCTAGTGGTGCGGGACACAAAGTGGTGGTGCAAGGAACTAGCTAAAGTTAGTTTAACCATAATGAATGTAGAAAACCCCATAGATCCGAACCTTTAAGCATCTATACCTCAAAATCGGCTGGACAAATCCCCAGATCGGTTGTACTTTCGTGTAGAGGGAGTCGAGAGCTTCTCGTGGACACTAAGAACACGCGATTTCGTTGAGATTTGAGCACGTTATGAAGCTTGGAAGTCTTGAATTGTATGAGAGAGAGTGAACGGGAAATGAGCTAGAGAGAGAGATAGATGAGAGAAAAATGAGATTGAAGTCTCATTTTAGGGTTTTTATATCCCGAGGGTGTTCGGTTTCGTTTCGGTTGATCGGTTCGTGTTTTCGTCGCGTTTCCGGATCGTTACGCGCGTTTTTATTAATTTAAATAAAAGGTTTTATTTTAACGTTTGGAAAGTGGTTATTTCTAGTAAACAGTTTAAATATTATTTTCTTGAATTATCTTTCGCAATTTATTATTTTTACGCGTTTCATTAATCGTTCGCGTTTTCTACGTATTTTAAATTGAATAGTTTCTTTTAAATTTACTTCTGATGAGTTTCAAAATTGTAAAACAGGAAATATTTTATTTCCTTAAATTTATTATCGTTCGAAGCGTCTTCGTTTTCGTTTCGTCAGAAAACGTCACTTAGGCGCTTTTTCGTACAGAGCGCTAACTGTACGAACACGATCGTACGTTTCACTTTCTGATTTTGTTTTCTACTTTTCAGTATCATTTCAGATCGTTTTAAATTTCAGATCTATTCGTACATATCGTCACCTATACGAATAGTTCGTCGATTTAGCATTCCGTAACAACAATTGTTATGGTTTTGTTCTGTTTATCCTCACATACGTTAAACCTAATAATATAAAATCAAACATGTGTGTATCTGTTCATCGTTGTCTGATGTGTTTCTGACTGTTCAAACCATAAGGTTTAAATCAGAATTTCAGAAACATAGTATTATAGTTTATGTTTAGCATCGAATGTTAATAGCTTCTAAGTATTTCTCCTAGTTTGTACCTGAGTTACTGTACAGATTACTGTTCCGGTAACGCTTCCGGCACAGATGTTACAGTTTAATCTAGACCAAGATTGAGAAAGATAGAACAAAATTGGAATTCTTATTTCAAGTTTTGGTTCTATGATGAAATATCTTCTAAAGCAGTTATCTTATTGAAAGAAGACGAGAAGTGGAGAGTTATAAGATTACTTGATCCTGTTTGGTTGGTTAACTGTTCAAAACAAGACATTGATCTTCTAAATGAAGTTGAAATTTATGCAAGTGAAGGATTTCATGATGTTGGTGTGAGTTACAAAGATATGGCTTTACAATTTCAAACTATAGCAAGGATGTGCTACACATTGGGAATTCATTCTGGATGCAAATGGGAAGATGTGAATTATCTGTATGTTGAGTTAAAGGCATTGCAGAAAGAGATTGATGATCTAGATGCAAAGATTGAAGCTGAACGTTTGTCAAAGATTCCAAAGTCAGTGATTATTCGTGCTGAAGACAATGTTTGTGAAGATCAATCATCAAGTGGGACTCGGATTGCAGGTTGAAGACAAAGGCTTTGAAGATTTTGAAGCAACTATTAAGGGGGAGTTTGTTAGGTCATTTTGTAATAGATTGCTTTCAAAAGTTTGTAATTTAAGTTAGGTTTTTGCTAGGTCCGTCTGGCCCACGAACCTAGGCATATGTTGTAAAGGTTCGGTGAACCTATTGTTGTGAAATCTAGAGGTTCTTCTGGCGAACCTAATGGTTTGGCTAGGTTCGTTTGAATCTTGTATATATAGTAGGTTTTTCTGTATTTGCTACAGCTTCATTCCAGAACTAAACTGGAAGTGATGAATCAGCAAGCATCGTCCTAGCAGCCTCAATAAATGTTTTGTTCTTCCACTCAGCAACACCATTCATTTGTGGGACATATGGAGCACTAAATTGTTGGACAATACCACGTGCTTTACATAAGTTTTCCATGTTGTGATTCTTGAACTCTGTCCCGTTGTCTGTTCTGAGCATACGAATGTTGAGCTTATAAAGAGATTCAAGTTTGGTCACCAACACTTGAATGCACTCAAATGTTTCGGATTTATCCTTTAGAAAGAAAACCTAAGAATATCTGGAATACTCATCAGTGATGACTAGACAGTATTGATCTCCAGCTATACTCTTGTGGTTTACTGGACCAAATAAATCCATATGGAGAAGCTCAAGAGGAACAGTGATTGAATGAAACTTTTTCAGCTTGTGAGACTGCTTGGTCTGCTTTCCTTTTTTGCATGAAACACAAATATTAGATAGCTTAAAATTCTTCAGACTGACCCCTTCAACCAAGTCATTGTGTACCAAATGGTTCTTCTTGTTTAGACTCAAATGGCCCATCCTCTTATGCCAAATAATAGAATCTTTCTCAGTTGCTTTTGACATAAAACATGAAGTTGTGGAGGATGTTGTTGAAGTTGTGGCCATGTTGAGTACATACAAGTCCTGCTGATCATGTACTCAATGATATATGAGGAGATTTCATAGCTCTTGAGATTTTGACCTAAGGTCTCATAGTCACACTCAACTATGGCTAGCTTCTTCTTTATCTCATTGATGGTGTTGAGATAAGAAGTGATAGCATCTTGCTTATTCAGCACAGCAATCCCAGCCTCATGCAGTTGTCTGTTTAAAAGTTCAATTTTAGCCTGAAAATATTTGTTTGCCTCAATACACTGGTTCAGATCGTTGATCAAGTCAGCATTGTGCTTCTGATAAGCGATGACCTTGCTGTCAAGGTCAACACAGTTAAAACATCTAGAATGAGAAGAGGAACACTCATTATTTACCTGATCTGTCTGTGAAGATGCAACAGGAGTAGCAGATGAGTTCACCATCAAAGCAAACTGGGTAACCGGTTCTTCAAGATCAGCATCATAATCTGCTTGAGTGTCTGAGTCTGAAATGCTTTCTGACTCTGAACCAGATGCTTCTTCTAGACTAATCTGTGCTTTTCCAGAAGTGCTCTCTTCACTTCAATCATCTGTCTTCTGAATCTCAGCAACACAAGCTTTATCCAGTCCACTCTGATCAGAATTAAATCTGAAGTCCCAATTCTCACCTTCATCTTGTTGCACCATCAATGCTTTGCTTGCATTTGAAGAACTAGCCTGAGCAAGAGAATAAATGGGTACAAGTCTTCTCTCTGGATTTGATGTAGAAGATCTCTGATGCTGAAAATGATTCTTGTTTCCTGACTTATTTGGTTGTTTACACTGTCTTGCAAAGTGCCCCTTCTCCCCACAATTGTAGCAAGTGACAGATGTCGTGTCAAAACCAAATTTAGAATCCTTATTCAGGTTGATGTCTTTGCCAGTCCTTTTCACAAAATCCTTTGCTCTTCTCACAGCACTAGCCAGAGCCCACATGATATCAATCCTTTCCATGTCATCCGGGTCAATCTTAGAATAATCATCATTAGTCAAGTAAGGATTGCCAATCTGTCCTGCCACTAATCCATCATAGGAGCTAACAAGTGTAGACAGAAGACCTATGTGCTCCTTTGCAACCTTTACAGTCACTTTATCAAAGTTGTCTGTCTTTAGACTTGTGACTGGTTGACTACTTTCTTTTTGAGAGTTGGATGATGAAGAAGATTGACTAAAATGAATCTGATTGGAAGATGGAGCTTCAGTAGTCTGAGAGACAAAAGCAGTCTTCAGTGGAGCATGAGAATAGGCTGTCTCTCTACAATCGGTGTAGAATAATACTGTGAAGGGTCCTGAACTTGAGCAACTCTCTTAGCCTTCCACTTGTTCTCAATTTACTGCTCTTTCAACTTCTGGATGAAATCATTGATGTCCATACTTGCCACCATCTCATTCTGCTTTAGAACCATAAGAAAAGATCCCCCCTTTGGAGGTTGGGCATCTGCCAAGCACTAATCTTCTCCTGATTTGTAGTCTTGACTTGATGATTAAACAGCTCACTTAGAAGATGGTAGAATCTTGCAATTAGATCATCCAGTGACTCTTTTCCCACATACATTAAGCTGTTGATTTCCTTCCTTAAAGCTTTTGATTTGATGTTCTTCAAAGCATCATTTCCCTCGTATCTCTGCTGTAAAGCATCCCACAGAAGCTTGGAAGATGTAAACTGTCTGAACTGATGAAAGATATCAGTTGCAATGGACTGTGACAGAATAGCATAAGCTTTCTTCTCATAATCATAAAGCTTCCTCTGTGGTTCAGTCATCTGTATGACTAACATTGGAGTCCTATCTCCATTTAGTGGTCTCAGATAACCACCCTCTATCATCATCCACAAGTTAGTATCAACTCCATTGATGTGGATTTCAAACCTGTACTTCCAATAGAGATAATCATATAATAAAAGCAGCTTGGGAGCTTTATTAGAGTTCCCTGTCTCTGTCTCAGTGAGCAATAGGGTCTGAATACGATGATTCTGGTTCGCCATCAAGGCTAAGTCCTCCATAGAGTCAAGATCAAAAGTTTTCAAAACTTAGAAAAATTTTCAAATATGATGGCCGAATGTCAACAATTAGGCCGAATGTCGGGGACCGAATGTATTTGATATTGGCGAATGAACTATGTCTGGCGAATGACTAAGCAGAATTGACTTAAGGCCGAATGAGCAACTCAGAATGAAAAATAGACCGAACGATAGGGTCTAAAGAATGAGGGAATGGCAGACTATAGTTATTCGGCGAATGAGCAAGCGAAAGAGATCTATTAAGCGAATGAGACTAATTTGGCCGAATGATGGTGATTCGGGCAACCTATTCGGTCAGGTAGCTCATTCGGGCTATGTGGGGTTTTTAGCTGCAAAAATCGCGATAATTTTTGATTTAGACCGAATCTAAGCACCAAATTTGGTACACAAGATCACGACATGATTACCAACAAATTAGGATAAACTATTTGACAAACCAACCCCAAAACCCACGGATTTTCAATGAAACAGTGACTTGGAGGGCAAGAAACTTAGGGTTTTTGCAGATCTCGAATAAGCAATCAAAGATATGATGATTTGGAGGGGAAATCAAGCAGAATCAAGAGCCAAAGCTCTGATACCACTTTGTAGGACCAACTATGAGCTCGAAAACAATCCGGTTCCAATGGAGATCTGCTCGATAGTCTTTGGAATAGTGTGGAATCCTATTCCAGGGTTTTCCAATCGAAACCAATAGCACCCGTGGTGATGCGAAGGGAAAGGATGAACGTTTGATGCAAGATAGAAAACCAAGAGATTAGAATCAAACTTGGACAGCAAGAACCGCTCAAAACTTCTAGGGTTTGACACTGGAGTGCTGTGGGAAGAAGGTGGGCTCGGAAAAGTTAGGTTTGAATTTGTTTGGGTTGGTATTTATAGACTGTACTTATTCGGCCGAATGAGTGGCCGAAAAAACTCATTCGGTGAATGACTCATTTGAATTAGCTCGAACCAGTGAATGAGTCATGCAGGTGACTTATTCGATCGCCCAAGACATTCTGTAGGCGTTCATTCGGCCGAATGACTTCATTCTTAGAGTCATTCGCCCGAGTGGGTCTATAAGACATATCATATTAAAGTTAAACATAATCAAACACATATAAACTAAAATAAACATTAAGAACAAGATAGAAATATTGATTTCAATAATGATATAAACTTTATACATCAAAAGATTATACAAAACTAAACTAGGGACATTTCGAGCACCAACAAAAACTCCCTTGGAGAAAGCGAGAGAAAAACTGAATGCTGAAAGATTGAAAGCCGAACATGGTTCCTCATCTAAAGGGAACCACCCCAATGAGATGAAGAAATCAAAGAAGGCTAATAGATCTTCAGCAAACAGTTCAATAAGATCTAACTCCCATCTATCTCTTCGCTTTTCTTCTCCTCCATCTGCTTCACCCGGGCCATCCATCCTTGGAACACCACCTTCTTATCCTATGGTGATTCCTGCTGCCCATTCTCATGCTGATGTGAACCCCCCTTCCGTGGATTCACAAATCAATATCTTGCATCAAAATCAACAACAACTGATACTGATGATGCAGAAATTGGTGAATAACACTCAGCAAAACAAATAAACATCTTCTCTTTCTTCAAAAAATAAAATAAGACCCATATCTAACCTATTGAAATTAATTCTCATGTGTAGAGACTTTCTTCAAACCAAAATCATCTATGGTATGTGGACAGTGGACTCTAGGCACATGACAGTATGCAGATCCATTTTAAATACTTCATTCCAAAAAATTGAGGATCTGTTTCCTTTGGAAATAATGCAAAAGGTTGGATAGTAGGGTCTGGTTCTGTTCTGAGTGGAAAACTGCACTTCAAAGATGTAAGCTTAATTGAAAATCTCAAGTTCAACCTCTTGAGCGTTTCTCAACTAGCTGACAAAAACTTTAGTTCATTTTTCACTAAGGACAGTTGCAAAATTCTTTCTCCTGAAATAAATTCAAAATTAAAGATCTTAATTGATCAACACACCTTGCTAACGGCTAAAAGAAGTGGAAATGTCTATGTTGTAGATATGACCACTGACTCTCAAACATTCTCTCCTACTTGTTTGATAGCCAAAGCATCATCTTTTGAAACTGTCCTCTGGCACAGAAGATTCAGTCACCTTAGCCACCAATTTCTTCATAAGCTTTCTACCCTTTATTTAGTAAGAGGATTTCCTTCCAAAGAATTTCATTTTGAATGTCAATGTGAATCTTGCTTAAAGGTAAAGCAACATAAAACATCACATAAGTCTATTGAGGAGTCCAAAACAACTAACTGTCTCAATCTACTTCATATGGATCTTTTTGGTCTAGTGAAGGTAGCCAGTTTGGCAAGAAAGAGATATTGTTTAGTTGTTGTGGATGACTACTCAAGATTTTGCTGGACCTTCTTTCTCTTCAGCAAAGATGAGACTTCTGATAAAATAATTGCTCTTATCACCCAACTTGAAAGACAATTTGGTCTTCCTGTCAAAACAATAAGGAGTGATAATGGGACTGAATTCAAGAACCAGGTTCTTGATAAGTTCTACATCTCTAAAGGAATCCTCAAACAATACAGTGTGCCTAGAACTCCCCCTTAAAATGGAGTTGTGGAAAGAAAGAATAGGACACTTAGTGAAGATGCAAGAACTATGCTTCCAGATTCAGGATTACCTTTATCCTTCTGGGCTGAGGCATTGAACACTTCTTGCTATGTCTTAAACAGAGTTCACATTATGAAAAGACATACCAAGACTGCCTATGAAGTCCTTCATAACATAAAGCCTCTCATGTCCTTCTTTAAAGTCTTTGGGTGTCCATGTTTCATTTTGAACACAAAAGACTCTTTATCCAAGTTTGCTGCTAAAGTTTACTCTAGATATTTTGTTGGATATTCTCAAACCTCTAAGGCTTACCGATCTTTCAATCTCGGGACCAAAATTGTTGAGGAAACTATTGATGTCAAATTCAATGAATCTGCATCAACTTCATCTTCCCTTCTGCTCCTGATGACCTCTTTGATCTTGAAAGCTTCACATACATCTCTTCTATCCCTTCTTCTTCTCCTTCTTCAGAATCTTGTCAAACTTCTGAAGATCTATCCTCTCTTGAGGAGTGTTCTGTCTCTAAATTCTTTACCTCCATTCCTTCTTATCAAATAAATTCTCAAGACCAAGATGAACAAATACCTACTCCTTTATCCCCAGCCTTGGATAATGTACCTGTAGATGTTCCTGAACATGTTCATGCTTCCCCTTCTGAAAACTCTCCTGGCCCCACTGAAAACTCACCTTCTTCCGATGTTGCCTCCTCAAATAACTGTTTGGACATCATTCCCTTCAGCAGAAATCATCCTCTAGCACAAATCCTAGGTGATTTAAATAAAGGTGTTCAAACTAGGAGCCAGATTTCTAACTTCTACCTTCATGCAGCCTTCTTGTCCCAAGTTGAGCCTTCCAAATATCAGGAAGCTCTTAAAGATAATAATTGGGTAGAGGCTTTGCAAGATGAACTATTATAGTTCAAAAGGCAAAACGTTTGGACTCTCTGCCCCTTGCCAGCACGAAAATACCCTATCAGAACTAGATGAGTATTCAGAAATAAAACAGATGACAAAGGTATCGTGATAAAAAATAAAGCCCGATTGGTAGTGCATGGTTACTGCCAGGAGGAAGGCATTGATTATGATGAAACCTTTGCCCGGTGGCCAGACTAGAAGCCACTAGACTCTTCCTAGCATTTCCCATATGTCACAATGTAAAGCTATATTAAATGGATATAAAAACTGCATTCCTGTATGGGGCAATAAAGGAGAAAGTCTATGTGTGTCAACCTGCAAGATTTGATGATGTTCATCATCCTGATTGGGTGTACAAACTAGAGACAGCACTTTATGGTCTGAAACAGGCACCTAGAGCATGGTATGATACTCTCTCTCAATTTTTTCTTTCTAATAAATTTTCTAGGGGAACCATTGATAAGACTTTGTTCATCAAGAGGGTAGACAAGGAACTTTTGCTGGTCCAAATTTATGTCGATGACATCATTTTTGGATCAACAAAACCTTCCTTGTGTGAACAATTATCTATTTTAATGTCTTCTAAGTTTTAAATGAGTGCTTTAAGTGAACTAAAAACATTTTTAGGACTCCAAGTAAAACAAACCCCCAATGGGACTTTCATTCATCAATCAAAATGTGTAAAGGATCTTTTAAATAAATTTGATATGAATAATTGCAAAATAATTTCTACCCCCATGGCTACAAGTCCAGGAATAAGTACAGATGAAAATGGTGAGCCTGTAGATCAAACCCTCTAAAGGTACATGATTGGATCTTTGATGTATCTTATTGCATCTAGGCCAGACATCATGCATGCAACATGTGTCTGTGCAAGATACCAGTCAGCCCCCAAACAATCCCATTTGTCATTTGTGAAGAGGATCTTCAGATATCTTAAAGGCACTCCTGTGCTAGGTATCTGATATCCTACTAACCAAACTTGTAAGCTTGTTGGTTTTTCAGACAGTGATTATGCCGGATGCTCACTCACAAGAAAGACTATTTCAGGAGGATTTCAGTTCTTTGCAAATTGCTTAGTGTCATGGCAAAGCAAAAGGCAAACTTCGGTGTCAAATTCAACTGCTGAAACTGAGTACATTGCGGCAGCCCATTGCACTGCCCAAATCCTTTGGTTACAATACCAACTGCTGGATTTTGGAATAACTGAACTAAAAACACCTCTCCTAATAGACAGCGAAGCTGCCAAAAATATAATAAAGAATCTTGTCTACCATTCAAAAACCAAACTCATAGAAATAAGGCATCACTTCATTAGAGACTGTTTTGCAAAGGGACTAATTGTCCCAGAACATGTCTCTACAAGTGACCAAATAGCAGATATATTTACCAAACCCTTGGACTCTTCAATTTTTTCTAAGTTTGTGGCCAAATTGGGAATGATAAATATGAGATAATAAACATGGTTAAGAATGTGTTTCTTAAACCTTTAAATAAATACATAAAACGATAATCTTCAATGATTATCCTTACAACGGATATTTGATAAACCACTGATGAAGAAACCTTGGTCTCTCTCAGTGGTTATCCCATAACACGGATAGGATCAGTGGTTATTATAACCACTGTTTCACATCTATCCGCGGTTACAACTTCCGTTGTTACACTTTAAACCTTCCGTGGTTTACTTCCCTTCTGACGTCTCTTCTTCTTCCGAGACTTTTAACCTCTTTACTTAACTATGGTTAATTTCCTTCCGAGGATAAGCTTCTTCCGATGTTAAATATCTCCTCCGTGGTTAATTTTTCTTCTCTATAGTTAACTAATTCTTGAGACTTACGTCTGATTTGACGGTCACTAATCGCTCTGCAAGATTAGACCCCCTACAATTAATTGAATTTTCCCTCATTAATTGCACTCATGGCTTAATAATATCCTTGCATTTTAACTTTTTACCCCTTTCTTCTCTAATAACCACTGATATTATATATATAAGTGGTTACCCTCTTAAATCCTTCAGTTCTTTCATAATTACTCAACAAAGTTACTTGATCTTCCCTTGATCAAGAACACTTTCTATTCAAACTTGAATCTTCCGAATGCTACTCATGGCAAAGGAAAACTGCTTGTCAGGCATGTCGCCTGGAACAAAGCAATTACACTGATTCCGTCTGAGCTTTATGCTCATGATGATGGTGTAACGGCATCAGACCAGGCTTGATTCCTAACAAAGCTTTGTCTGTACTTCAGGGTGTGCATGAACGTACATCTTTGTCGTTTTTTCTTGTCTCTCATGATCACTGGTTTGTCCAATGGTTAAAAACCCTAAGGTAAAGCTTTTGATATGTTATAAGTAGCGGCAGTTTTTATTTTTTGAAACCGCCTTTGTGTGTGAACGGTTAAACTTCCCCATCTCTTTTTCTCTAAAAGCAAAGTTTGTACTCACACTTTGCGTTCATAACTGCTCAGTGTTCATCCTCACAAAAGAAAAAATGGCCTTGAAAATCAAGCCAATCCATAACCTCGAAGCTTACCTTTGTCAGATCTTCTGAGTACCCTCACTACAACGAAGCAATCGACACTCTTGTAAACTCCTTCGTTCATACTGCTCTCATTCTAAACCCTTCTATTTCAGAAGTTGCTCTGAACCAGTTTTGGGCAAACTCATCCTTGGTGATAAAGGATAACTCTATTGAAAGCATCACTTCGGTGGTCGCTGGTCAACAAGTCAGCGTCACCCCCACAAAAATAAGTGTTGCCCTAAATCTGAATGATACTGAGGCTCCTACCACTGTTTCTTTAAAACTTCTACATAATGCTTTTGTTCAGTGTGATTATCAGGGTGACCTGAAAAACAGGATCTTGTACAAAGCTTTCTTTTACCCTAAGTACAAGTTCCTGTATCACACCATTCTACAGTGTCTATCTCAAAAGTCAACGAGTTGGGGAGAAATGCCTCATGACACGCAATATGTCATGTATGTAGTTCTATCCAACGAAAAGGTCAACTTGTCTCAAATAGTTTTTGACCATCTAGTACATCACCAGAAAAGTCCCAAGTTTCTGTCGTATCCTATGTTTGTAATGGCTTGTCTCTTTGCTGACCTTAATAAGGTTTGTCACATTGCTCCTCTTACCGCTATCAAGGGCATTGACAAACAGGTGTTCACTAGATTGAACACTGATGCTAGACAAATGGATGACACTAAGGAAACACCCGTCCTCGGTGAACCCACATCCACCTCCTCTTCCACACCTGTACAGGTATTGACCTAAAGAAAAGCTTCTACCAAAGCCTCTAAACCTATGAAGCTCATAAAGATTGTTCAGGAAGATGAGATTCTTGAACATGTTTGTGCCCCCTCTGGGCAATTGGATACATCTGTTCCATCCTCACAGATGAATCAAGCATCTCCACCCCACCTAGCTCCTCATCAATCCTCTCAACAGGATGATGTTGTACTTCAAAGGGAACCTTCTCTAACCACTGATATGTCACTTGACATTCAGATGGCAGTCCACTCTCCCAAGGACATCTCAATTTCTTCCCCACATATAGCCCTTAACTCTCCTACCCATGTTCTCCATGAGATTGATTCTGTGTTTGTAACATCAGTGCCGGAACCGGCACCGGAACAGTGATCGCTACAATAAAACGAACAGTAATCAGGTACGAACTATATGTGTTTTCATTATTCATCATATCCATATCATGTTTCATTGTTATTTCATGTCATCAACGAACAAAATCGGAATCAGTTCTGAAAACAAAGTTCAGAACAATGGTTCGTAAGTCAGATAATTATCTGACAACACAGAACCATCATGTGATTATGTGTTAGGATTTTATTATGTATAAACGTATGTGAGGCTTTACAGAACAAAACAGCAACGGAGGTCGTTAAGTGAATGCTAAATTGACAGATTATTCGTATAGGTGACGATTTGTACGAATACATCTGAAATTTTAACGTTCTGAATGATGTCTAATAACTAGAAAACCATATTGAAAAGCATAGTTATTGTCGTGTTCGTACGGGTGACGATCTGAACGAACGCGCGCAATAACTACGCGATTCAATTTAAACGGTAAGTAAATTATTTCTGAAAATTTTTAAAATAAATGAAAGATATTAGTAATTTATTAGGAATCACAACCTAAAATAATTTTATGAATTCTAGTTTAAAAATGGATCGTTTCGTTACGAAAACGATATTTTACGCGCTACCACGCGAAACCGAACGAACCCGAACGAAACCATGTATTTCCCTGCCTTTTATTGTGGCATTTACAGCCTCAACACCTCCAACCCGTTCACTCTCTCTCTTCTTTCTCTCACTAGAAAACCCTAACTCTAAATCCTTCAAATCATCACCAAATTTAGTGTTTTTGGTGACAAAACGACCACTACACCTTGTAGATTGAAGAAGTACAACTGATCTAAAGTTCTATCCAGTGGATTTGAGGTAGATGTGGATTCTTTGTTCGTTTTTAGGGTTCTTAAAACCCTCTTGGTCGAACCATCATCTAACCGGTTTTAGACCACTTCAAGCCTTAGGAAACACATCAAGATCATCTAGAATAGTGTAGGAATGAGTGCTAGGAGGAAACATGGTCGAATAGCTTGAACATCGTGGATGTGCGACCTGGGCCACGACTGGTCGAATGAGGCTCATACAGATAGGCCGAATGGCCCTTGGCCGCATGAGACTCCCATTCGCCGAATGGTCACAAGGTCGTATGAAACCCATTCGATCGGTGGTCTTTCGGCAGACCAACCACTTTCGCCCATAGGTCTCATTCGATTGGGGCAAGTCCATTCGACCACCCTGCTCTTTCGCTACTATGCTCCTTCGGCCTAACCCCTTTCGGCTCAAGACTCATTCGCTGGTTCAGTGGCTCATTCGCTCGGCCATCTACTTTCGGTCGCCCAGCATTCTTTCGGTCTGGTCTTCACTGATTCGGCCAACAGTCATTCAACCAGCCAAGCTTGTCGCCTCAACTCCATTCGGTCCAATCTGGTTCGGCCCTAACCTTCATTCGATTACAACCCATTCGGGTCAGCCATCATTCGATGGTCAAGATGACTAGAATTGGTTAGGGTTTGGATCACATGGTTTCATATATGGGAGTTGATTTTGTGTGTGTGAGTGCATGAGTTGGGTGACAAGATACATGCATGGGTTATACTTTGTGTGTGCATGCACCTTATAGCGCTTTGTGTGTGTGTGCATGAGAACCACATTGGGGTTTTCTATCTCATACAACCAACTTTGAATGAGTATTGGGTTAAACATGGAATTTATCTATCAAATGTCATTAAAGTTAACAAAGAAACTAGTAGGGTTTTTCAATAACAAGAGATTCTCTAAAATCATATTGAAGTCCAAACATAAGATGTGAACATTCTTTGAGTTAAACACACTTGGGGAATTATTGAGAATCAAAGCTTTTAGTCTAAAGTCATGGTGTTGTTAGTATCATAAACATCTAACACTTAGACATATTATATAAACATACAACTACATTAGGTTGTTCTTTTGAACTACCTAGGATGGGTTGCACACGTAATGATCGAAAATCATGGAACGATCAAGAACTAAAGTGGGTCCAAGGTTAATCCAATAAGACTAACCTAAGCATATCACGTTTGATTGCACACTTTTATTAAATAAATTATGTTTTTAATAAAAAGGAAGTGATTTATAAACTTAATTAAATTACAATAAATGATGCTTTCTAAACCTTTAATCTAAAATGGGATAACTTAGAGATGTTTAATTAAAGACTTGTTATGAATAATTGTGGGGTACGGGTTATTAACGGGTAAAATGTTAGACTAGTTAAACGAAATATTAGAAACACATTAGTATCTAGGACACTTAGTTGCACACCGAGACCAAACCCTAGATACGACAATGGTTATAAATACTTAGCGTATTCGGATCTTTTAAAACAACTCAGGTGCTAAAGATACATAAGCAACCATCAAAAAGAGCGCATTATCTTTTGTGATTCAGTTACACATCGACACAGGTGAGTTCATTGCCCCTTTTCTAAACATTTATGTTTTAAAACGCGGGGCTGAGAAGCATGCGTAAACTGTTTTAATTAAATTGTTTACTTAAATGCTTTTAATTTGTATATGTTTATCATGTATAACTGTTTATTTAGACTTGTTCTAGGTAAAGTGTTTATTGAATTCAAAACAAGTTATCTATTCATCATGAGTAAATAACTTTGTGAATCAAAGAACTAATTTCAAAGAACTAAAGATATAAAAGAAAGTACTATTTTCAACGATCTATTTCAAAGAACTAACGATCTATTTCAAAGAACTATTTCAAGAGGGTGTTGTCAAAGAACTAACGATTTAACGAACTACTTGCAACGAACTATTTTGAGGAAAATCTAGGAAATATTCAGAGATAGCATGTGAACGGTCAAGAACGGTCAATAAAAATCCTATTACTCAAAAGATTTCCTAGCTAGACTGATTGAGTATAGGTCGCATGCTTGATGATATTTACAGATCTCCCTTACTACTAAGTACCTGATTGCTATACTAGTCTACTCGAGTATGACCAAGGCCCAATCATTAGGACTTAGATTTTGTTAAATGTTTGTTTATTTATTTAATTAAGCATTTAATTCACTGTTTGTACAATTGTTGTGGTTGATCATATTTGCGTGATGAACTCAAGGAATCAATAGAGTTTTCAAAGTGTTGTATTTACAGGAACAAAGAACTGAAGAACAATGGGTTATTGGTAGGGGTAAAACGCTTAATCATCACTAACAACAATGTCCTATGTGGATTAGAATGTGGTGGGACGACGTTTGGGCGGGTTGTAGGCTCGACTCAGGGGTATGCCCTATATATAAGCATACCGATCTGGATGATACATGTGATGTTACTGGTGGCCGGGAATGAAGAAAGACATAGCACTGTACGTGGGAAAATGTCTAACATGTTCAAAAGTCAAAGCAGAACATCAAAAACCTTCGGGACTTCTACAGCAACCTGAAATTCCTCAATGGAAATGGGAGCAAATTTCCATGGATTTCATAACAAAGTTGCCGAGAACTCTGCGAAGTTTCGATTCGATTTGGGTGATCGTTGATCGACTCACCAAATCTGCTCATTTTCTCCCGATCCGAGAGGATTACAAGATGGAGAAGTTATCTACATTGTACATCAACGAAATCATTGCACGTCATGGTACACCAACATCAATCATTTCTGATCGGGATAGTCGTTTTACTTCTCGCTTTTGGCAATCATTGCAAAAGGCTTTGGGAACGCGTGTTAATCTTAGCACGGCGTATCATCCCCAAACCGATGGTCAAAGCGAAAGGACTATCCAAACACTCGAGGACATGCTTCGTTCTTGTGTCATTGACTTCGGTGGAAGTTGGGACACTCATCTCCCACTCATTGAGTTTTCATATAACAATAGCTATCATACGAGCATTCAATGTGCACCATTCGAAGCTCTATATTGTAGAAAGTGCCGATCACCGGTCTGTTGGACCGAGATTGGTGACTCACAGGTCGTAGGACCAGAACTCATTCAGGAAACATCAGACAAAATCACAATCATTCAGTCACGGCTTAAGGCCGCACGAGATCGGCAAAAGAGTTATGCTGATCGACGTCGGAAACCGCTTGAGTTTCAAGTCGGTGACCGAGTCTTACTCAAGGTTTCTCCCTGGAAAGGCGTTGTCCGATTCGGGAAGAAAGGGAAACTTGCACCAAGGTACGTTGGACCTTTTGAGATCCTGGAACGGATTGGTCCCGTAGCCTACAAACTCAAACTTCCAGTGGAGCTAAGCAATGTCCATGATACTTTTCATGTGTCTAATCTTAAGAAATGCTTAGCAGATCATGATGTTCAGATTCCACTGGAAGACATTCAGATTCAAAACAACATGCAATTCATAGAACGTCCAGTTGAAATCATGGATCATGGGGTCAAGAAACTTAAATGCAGCCGTATCCCGATCGTGAAAGTACGATGGGAGGGCAAACGCGGTGCTGAGTTCACTTGGGAACGTGAAGACCAGATGAAGCTTAAGTACCCTCATCTTTTTACAGTACCTTCGGCTAGTTAATTTCGGGACGAAATTCCCTTAACTAGGGGAGATGTAACATTTGTACATTTAATCATGGTAGTTGTAAATAGTGTTAGAACAGTGTTCGTCCATGTTTAGTTAATCAATGTGATTCAGTATGTTCATAATGTGTTTGTGTGTTACAGGATCTTAGTGTTCATAAACAAGTATGTATTATTTATTTACAGTCGATTTCACTAGGCAAGAACAGTAACTGGTTATATCGAAACAGTGGTGGGCAGCGAGAGTGAGCCCTATATATATACTGCGTTCGGTGTAACAGGTTAGTGTTAGTGTGTAGTGTTGAGACGAATATTATAATAATTAATAAATTCAACAAGAATCGTAATACGTAAGTGAGACTGAGTATAGTTATGGGTGACGATCCATAATAATACGAATGTTGCACTTATAATTATGATTAAACGACTTTAAATAATTAATACGATCAAAAAACGTACGCGATTGCGGGTATACACGTAATTGTGAGTGTTTAACGATCTGTCAACACACGAAGAGTAAAAATAATTAAATTAATTATTTTATATTTTTACAATTTTGAAACTCATCATTTTAATGAGTTTAACAACTCATTTTATTTAAAACCGCGTAAAATACGCGTTATGTGCCGGAAACGCGAACCGAGCGACCGAAACGGACCCGAATATCACTCGGGCTATAAAAGCCTTGAACAAGGCTTCTTTCTTCATTTATTACCTCACCAACCACTTCTCTCTCTACAATTCCCGTCCAACCCTTCCTCTCTCTAAAAACCGAACTTTAAACGCGCATAACTCGCTTATTTCTCATCGGATTTCGGCGTTCTTGGTGTCCACGCGAAGCCCTCAACATTCTCTATCAGAAAGTACAAGATTTTCGCAGATTCAACCAGCAAATCGTGAGGTAATGAGGCTTGAAAAATCTGGAAGTTAGGGTTTTCTATGTGTGTATGTTCAAACCCGACAACTAACCTCTTTCTAGCACGAAAATCCTATTCTCGCACCTATAGTAACACTTCTGGAAGTCATAATAGCTGAGATCGTGGTCTGGATCAAGAGTTTTGATGATGGTGAGTGTGCAGCTCGACAGGTTCGTCGGGTAAATGGCTGCCGAACCCTAATCTGCTGTGTACCGAACCATTTGGTGGTTGCCGAACCAACCAGGTCACGAACCATCATCAGCTTTTCCAGACGAACCTTCCTTTGATCAGGCAACCTAGGTGAACCCTGGTTTGATTGGCGAACCTTTCTCATGCAGGCTACGAACCCTAAACCCTGGGTGATGTAGCCGAACCATGTACAGACCAACGAACCTGCATGAGACCTTCGTTCAAGCCACGAACCTTAGATGCCACGAACTCACTGGAACCGAACCCTCTATGCAAGCAAATGAACCAAGGTATAAGGAGCGAACCCTCGCATGCACACCAGAGGACCGAACCTTACTATGCTCTTTGGCCGAACCATGAAAGTACCGAACCTATAACCATGGCAGCCATGGGTTCGCTGCCATGGTGAGGAAATTTTGGTCATTTCGATTAAATCCCTTTCCTTTGGTCGTGATAGTTAGGCCAATCACATCCTTGGATCATATGTCTTGCGTTATCCCAATCCTCGGCCCAGTTTCATCCTAGTCGGCCCATTTTGATCATAATCGGCCCAATATCACTTAGGGACCTTACATGGTCTACATTTACATTGTTATTCTAACTAAAATTCTTTAGGCCCAATTAAATTCTATTTGGCCCATTAAGATTCTAATTGGGTTGATATTGTCTTTGACATGTTATAAGGATTACATACACGATGATGGGCCAACATACCATTCAATGGGCCCAACACCCCATCCAATTGGGCCATTATTAACTTAAATGGCCCATGGTGTGGCCTACGATTCAAAATGTCTATGAATTGACTTAGTTGGGTTAAGATTAACCTAAAATAATAATGAGATCAATTCATAATCACAAGAGTCTAAAACACTTAAACATATTCATACATTTCATGTTGATCAAAGGTTAACCAAATTCTCAAACACATGTGATGTGTACAAACAAGTTTGAACACAAAAGAACATTTCACATCTTTCATGGACCCATGATCATTCATTTGATTCAAATCATAACAATCAAGTTTTCACAACAATCAAAACCATGTGATCAAATAGTCAAGTGTTAATCAATTTCAAGAGAACATAAGTCAACCAATGAATCAAAGTTTATACAATTATAAATCCTATATCTTATGTATGATTACAATGTTATAGGAAACAATTAGAAGTCCTGTTTGCTACTTGCTATCTGTTTTAGTTCAGAGTCTACTACAGACAGGTGAGAACTTTAGCCCCTCTTTTACTGTTTTATAACTGTTTTGGGGTGGAACACGTGATCAAAATCGCTATTTACAATCAGATTTCATTACACAGGTTGTGTGTAATAATATAAACATTTCAGAATCATCTTACGAATCCAAGAGATTCATCAATTGTTTAAAGAATTGGTCAACCCTTTTAAAGGAATTATCAATTATTAAACTCTTATTACTGAAAAGGATTTATAAAGACTCTTTGAAATTGTTTTACAACAAATTCATTCAAATGTTCTTATAAGGATAAACACTTTTAAATAAATGATTTTTATAAACTTTTTGTTACAAACCTTGCTATTATACAAGGTCACTATATCGTGGTAATCAAATCAAGATGTTCAATTCATGGTATTCAAATCAAGTGGTTCACATCATGGTATACAATTCAAGTGGTTCACATCATGGTATTCAAATCAAGTGGTTTATTTCATGGTATTCAAAACAAAGGATTTAATTCGTGGAATTAAATCTAGGTTTTCAATTCATGTTATCAAATAAGGCATTAACACTTTTGGTTAAAGTAAGGTTCAGAAACATGGTGTCTATTGTTGTAAACAAACTTGTAAAAGCATCAAGTATCATATTCATTAGCGTTAGTACTGGGTGATCACAACAAGGGAAAGCGGACACATTGTTTCTTATCCAGGATGGAGTTAGCTTTTAAATTTGTTTAAAAGCTAACTGCAGGTCTGGTGTCATATGGTTATCAAAACTGCTGATGTATTATCTAACTCCAAACGTGTTTTGGGACTTGATATTATATGTTGGCTTTCGTGCGAACAGTGATTGGACTGTTCACACTCATTTTCTTACTTGATGTTAGTTTGGGTTGCAACTCATCCGTGTGAATCTTATGTTGCTTTAACCTACCTATGCCTTATATCATATACTCATGTTTACAAATGTTAAACCTATTGTTCTCACCAACTACGTCTGTAGTTGACAGTTACTTTTCACGGGTTTCAGGTAATCAGGTTTAAGACATTCTCAGGGACAACTAAGGAGACCATTCTAAGATAGAACAAGATGAAGAAACATGCTAGGATGGATTAGAAACACACTAAATCCTGATTGTTTAATTGTCTTGTTTGAAGTCTTATTTTGTAACTATATTTTGGGTCTGTAGTTGTCTTTCTTTTGGTAGATAGCTGTCTGTAACTAAACAATTGTCTTAACATTATGAAACATAGTAATCCGTTGTGGTTGTTCTTATTCAATACTTGTGCATGATTCAACTGTTCATACGTCACCGCGCCGTGGATTCCGCACGCGGCGCAGGGGTGTGACAGACGGCATCTGGCCGGGTTGTAGGATCGACTCAGGGGTATGCCCTATATATTAGCATACCGATGTGGATATTACATGTGGTGTTAATGAGATTAGGGTCTTTACCGAAGAAGGTTTTCAAATCATTTTCAAATACTAAACTATATGAACTCACCAACCATGTGTTGACTTGGTCTTTTTGGCATGACTTCTCAGGTGATGAACAGGTCAATTAAGAAGCTTATGCTTTTGGACTAGGACTTCAGATAGAAGACTTAGCATTTTTGGACTTGTATACTTTTGGAACATCATTATACAATTATTTTGTATATCTTGTATAGTTACAAGATAGAAACTTTATGATGTTTATGGTAGATTTACATTGTTAAATTATAAACGATACTGATGTAATTTAACTTTGTAATTCTATTTTATTTAGCATTTTCTTATTTATATCATGTGCTATGTAAACAATCTGATCATCACGATTATCACTCACGATATCGCACCCCGGGAACCTTCCGCCCGACGGGGAATCCGATCCAACCCCGTCGGCTCGAGGTGAGACATATTGGTATCAGAGCCATGGTTATAGAGAAATATAGGTCACTTGATTAAACGGTTTGGCCTAGACTATAACCTAGGGACCCTGCATGTAGAGAACACAGGATTTAAGACTTATTGCATTGTGTCTTCTGCATTCGATCATTGCACTAACCATTATCCTTTTGGTTATGATCAGAATGCCACCACGAAGACAACCTCCCCTCTTGACATCAACACAAGACCAAGCTCCACACTCCTCAACGCCATCACCCAACGATTCACCACCGCCACCTCCTCCACCGCCTCCTCCTCCTCCACTGATAACCCAATCATCTGGCCCGAGCACAACACCAATGTTGGTGACTTTTCTGAGCAGTCAGATGACCAGTCAGATGAAGGAAGCACTACTGGAAATGTTCAGCCGTTTCCGTAACGATATCAACAATACTGGCAACTGATCAGGAGAAGCCAGTGGGAACACTGGTGGTACTTCAAATCACTCCTACAAGTCCTTTATGGGATGTAAACCACCCAGTTTTAGTGGGTCTGAAGGAGCCGTTGGATTAATCCAATGGATAGAAAAGATTGAAGCCACTCTGGACCTCTACAGTTGTCCAGAGCATCACAAGGTTCGCTACTCTGCTGGAACATTCAACAAGCGAGCCTTGACTTGGTGGAATGGTCAAGTTAATGCAAGAGGAAGAGATGAAGCTATGGCGATGCCATGGGAGGATTTCAAGACTCTACTGAGGACAGAGTTTTGCCCTAAGAACGAGATACAAAGATTGGAAGTGGAACTGTCTAACCATGTGATAAAAGGGGCAGACCACATGGGATATACTACTCGCTATCACGAGTTGGTTGCTTTGGTGCCGGATATGGTACCGACTTTGGAGAAACGGATTGACAGGTATGTATGTGGGTTACCCATCTGCATACAAGGATTAGTGGTTTCTGCAAACCCTGTCACATTGGAGTCTGCGGTGAGTTTATCTGGGAAACTCACGGATATGATGGTAGCCTCAGGAGTTTTAAAGAAAGACGCTGACTTCGGCAAGAATACAGCAGAGCCATCAAAGAAACCTCACCACCATCAGAAGAAGAAACAAAAGGTCATCAAGAACTACACGATGGCCACACCTCTCCAACAAATAGCAGCTGCACCACAGAACCCTAACAAAAGACCCTACACAGGTACATATCCTTTATGTGCCAAGTGTCAATACCATCATGCTGTTAACACCCCTTGCAAGCAATGCACTAGGTGTGGAAGAATGGGCCATTGGGTTCAATATTGCCGGATGACACCAAATCAAGCAGTCAACAATGTTGTTTTAGCTCTCCCTCACCAGTTAACCAGAACAAAGGTGGATGCTATAACTGTGGCGAACAGGGCCACTTTGCGAAGAACTGCCCGAAGAAGACACAACAAGCAGTTCAAGCACCCCGTGGAAGAGCTTTCGTTATAGGAGCTCCAGCTGCACGCCAAGACCCGAACGTGGTCACTGGTACATTTCTCTTACATGACTTTTATGCATCTGTTCTATTTGACACTGGTGCAGATCAGAGTTTTATCTCTGCCGATTTTGCATGCAAACTAGATTCTATAGAGGAACAGTTAGATTCCCCTTATATCATAGAAATAGCTAACGGAAAACAGATCACAGTCAGTACAGTATACAGGAATTGCCCGTTGACACTTAATGGTCATACATTTGCCATCGATTTGATACCGATGGATTTGGGTAGTTTCGACATCATTGTCGGAATGGATTGGCTTTCTTCTAACCGAGTGGAAGTCATCTGTTATGAGAAGCTGCTTCGAGTTCCATTGTCGGATGATCGTGTATTGGAAGTCAGAGGGGACCAAGAAAAACGAAGTCTCAAAATCATTTCTTGCATAAAGGCGCGTAAGTGCTTACAGAAGCAATGTGTAGCTTTCCTAGCTCACGTAGTGGAAAAGGAGAAGGACAAGAAAAAGATACAAGACGTACCGGTAGCGAAAGAATATCCGGAAGTATTCCCTGAAGACCTACCAGGGTTGCCACCTGTGCGATCGGAAGAGTTCCGAATTGACTTAGTTCTTGGAGCAACTCCTGTTGCTAGATCTCCTTACAGGCTAGCACCTTCGGAGACGCAGGAATTGCCAAACCAGTTGCAGGAGTTACTGGATAAAGAATTCATCAGACCGAGCTACTCACCTTGGGGAGCTCCAGTTTTGTTCGTGAAGAAGAAAGATGGATCATTTCGAATGTGCATCGATTATCGGGAGCTGAACAAGTTGACTATCAAGAATCGGTATCTATTGTCGAGGATTGATGACTTGTTTGATCAGTTACAAGGAGCACAGTATTTCTCAAAGATCGATCTACGGTCCGGGTATCATCAGCTTAGAGTTCAAGACGAAGACATACCGAAGACGGCATTCCGAACCAGATATGGGCATTAAGAATTCCTGGTGATGCCTTTCGGATTGACAAATGCACCAGCGGTTTTCATGGACCTCATGAACCGAGTGTGCAAGCCGTATTCGGATCAGTTTGTCATTGTCTTTATCGATGACATCCTGATTTATTCAAAGAGTAAGGCTGAACACGAGGAACACCTCAGGAAAATCTTGGAGCTGTTGAAGGAGCAAAAACTTTATGCCAAATTCTCTAAGTGTGAATTCTGGCTAAGAGAAGTTCAATTTCTGGGTCACGTAGTCAACAGCGAGGGAATACACGTAGATCCCGCCAAGATTGAGGCAATAAAGAACTGGGACACTCCGAAGACACCGACGGAGATAGGGTCTTTTCTTGGTTTAGCAGGTTATTATAGAAGGTTTATCTCAAACTTTTCTAAGATAGCTTTGGCTCTCACTAAATTAACTCAGAAGAGTGAACCGTTTGTCTGGGAGCAACAGCAAGAAAATGCCCTTCAGACTTTGAAACAGAAGTTGTGTGATGCCCCAATTCTATCTCTCCCAGAGGGATGTGATGATTTTGTTGTTTACTGTGATGCCTCGCATCAGGGACTCGGTTGTGTATTGATGCAACGGGATAAAGTCATTGCTTATGCATCAAGACAGTTAAAAGTTCATGAGAAAAACTACACTACTCATGATCTTGAACTGGGAGCTGTAATCTTCGCATTGAAGATTTGGAGACATTATTTATATGGTACCAAGTGTATCATATTTACCGATCACAAGAGTCTGTAACATATCTTTGATCAGAAGGAACTCAACATGCGACAACGCCGTTGGGTTGAACTTCCGAATGATTACGATTGTGTGATCAAGTATCATCCGGGAAAGGCTAATGTTGTAGCTGATGCCTTGAGCCGGAAGGAACATGTCAAACCCTTGCGAGTTAGAGCAATGGGAATGACTGTGCAGACCAGTTTACAAGACGAGATAATTCTAGCACAACAAGAATCAGTGGATAGAGGAAATTTGAAGAAAGAGCTTGACTGCGGAGCGGAGAAACAATTTGAGACTAAACCCGATGGAATGATCTACTATCAGAATCGTATACGGATTCCGGCGGGAGACGAATTGAGAAAACTTATCTTCAATGAAGCGCACAAGAGTAAATACTCTGTTCATCCAGGCGCTGATAAAATGTACCAAGACTTGCGTGGATTTTATTGGTGTCCTGGAATGAAGAAAGACATAGCCGAGTATGTTGGTAAATGTCTTACGTGTGCAAAGGTAAAGGCGGAACACCAGAAACCATCAGGTTTACTGGAACAGCCTGAGATTTCGCTCTGGAAGTGGGACCAAATAGCTATGGACTTCATTACCAAGCTACCCCGTACTTCCAGTGGTCATGATACAATTTGGGTGATCATTGATCTTTTGACAAAATCTGCTCATTTCTTGCCGATGCGTGAGACTTTCACGATGGATAAACTGGCGAGATTGTACATCAATGAGATAGTGGTATGCCATGGTGTGCCATTGTCTATTATTTCTAATAGAGACATCAGATTTACATCAAGGTTTTGGAAATCATTACAGAAATCTTTAGGGACACAATTAAACCTGAGTACAGCTTAACATCCACAAACGGACGGTCAAAGCGAACGCACTATTCAGACCCTAGAGGATATGCAAAGAACCTGCATTTTGGATTTCGGTGGAAATTGGGATTCTCATTTACCACTGATCGAATTCTCCTACAACAATAGTTACCACAGCAGTATTAGATGTGCCCCATTTGAGGCTCTTTATGGTCGAAAATGTCGGTCACCGATCTGTTGGACTGAAGTGGGAGACAATCGAATAACTGGGCCAGAACTTATTCAGGAAACCTCTGACAAGATTGTCTAGATTCAACGAAGACTACATGCTACAAGAAGCAGACAGAAAAGCTATGCCGACAAACGGCGCAAGCCGTTGGAATTCCAAGTGGGAGATCGTGTTATGTTAAAGGTTTCCCCATGGAAAAGTGTAGTACGCTTTGTTAAGAAAGGCAAATTAGCACCACGATACGTGGGACCGTTCGAAATCATTGAACGTATTGGTCCTGTGGCGTATCGACTGAGATTACCAGATGAACTCAGTGGTGTGCATGATGTGTTTCACGTCTCAAATTTAAAGAAATGCCTTGCTGACGAATCGCTCGTCATTCCAATCGAAGAAATTCAAGTAGACGAACAGTTACACTTCATTGAAGAACCTTTAGAGATTATGGATCGCAAAGTTAAACAACTGAGGCGAAGCCGTATTCCGATTGTGAAGGTTCGATGGAATTCAAGACGCGGACCCGAGTTCACTTGGGAACGTGAAGATCACATGAAGTTAAAGTATCCCCAACTGTTTGAAGAGGAAGCTGTGCCCGATAACAACTCTTAAATTTCGGGACGAAATTTCTCTAACAAGGGGAGACTGTAACATCAGTGCCAGAACCGGCACCGAAACAGTGATCGCTACAGTAAAACGAATAGTAATCAGGTACGAACTATATGTGTTTTCATTATTCATCATATCCATATCATGTTTCATTGTTATTTCATGTCATCAACGAACAAATTCGGAATCAGTTCTGAAAAAAAAGTTCAGAACAATGGTTCTTAAGTCAGATAATTATCTGACAACACAGAACCATCATGTGATTATGTGTTAGGATTTTATTATGTATAAACGTATGTGAGGCTTTACAGAACAAAACAGCAACGGATGTCGTTAAGTGAATGCTAAATTGACAGATTATTCGTATAGGTGACGATCTGTACGAATACATCTGAAAGTTTAACGTTCTGAATGATGTCTAATAACTAGAAAACCATATTGAAAAGCATAGTTATTGTCGTGTTCGTACGGGTGACGATCTGAACGAACGCGCGCAATAACTACGCGATTCAATTTAAACGGTAAGTAAATTATTTCTGAAAATTTTTAAAATAAATGAAAGATATTAGTAATTTATTAGGAATCACAACCTAAAATAATTTTATGAATTCTATTTTAAAACTGGATCGTTTCGTTACGAAAACGATATTTTACGCGCTACCACGTGAAACCGAACGAACCCGAACGAAACCGAGTATTTCCCTGCATTTATTGTGGCATTTATAGCCACAACCACCACCACCAACCAGCCTCAACACCTCCAACCCGTTCACTCTCTCTCTTCTTTCTCTCACTAGAAACCCTAACTCTAAATCCTTCAAATCATCACCAAATTTAGTGTTTTTGGTGTCAAAACGACCACTACACCTTGTAGATTGAAGAAGTACAACTGATCTAAAGTTCTATCCAGTGGATTTGAGGTAGATGTGGATTCTTTGTTCGTTTTTAGGGTTTTTAAAACCCTCTTGGTCTAACCATCATCTAACCGGTTTTAGACCACTTCAAGCCTTAGGAAACACATCAAGATCATCTAGAATAGTGTAGGAATGAGTGCTAGGAGGAAACATGGTCGAATAGCTTGAACATCGTGGATGTGCGACCTGGGCCACGACTGGTCGAATGAGGCTCATACAGATAGGCCGAATGGCCCTTTGGCCGCATGAGACTCCCATTCGCCGAATGGTCACAAGGCCGTATGAAACCCATTCGATCGATGGTCTTTTGGCAGGCCAACCACTTTCGCCCATAGGTCTCATTCGATCGAGGCAAGTCCATTCGACCACCCTGCTCTTTCGCTACTATGCTCCTTCGACCTAACCCCTTTCGGCTCAAGACTCATTCGCCGGTTCAGTGGCTCATTCGCTCGGCCATCTACTTTTAGTCGCCCAGCATTCATTCGGTCGGGTCTTCACTGATTCGGCCAACAGTCATTCAACCGGCCAAGCTTGTCGCCTCAACTCCATTCGGTCCAATCTGGTTCGGCCCTAACCTTCATTCGATTACAACCCATTCGGGTCAGCCATCATTCGATGGTCAAGATGACTAGAATTGGTTAGGGTTTGGATCACATGGTTTCATATATGGGAGTTGATTTTGTGTGTGTGAGTGCATGAGTTGGGTGACAAGATACATGCATGGGTTATACTTTGTGTGTGCATGCACCTTATAGCGCTTTGTGTGTGTGTGTGCATGAGAACCACATTGGGGTTTTCTATCTCATGCAACCAACTTTGAATGAGTATTGGGTTAAACATGGAATTTATCTATCAAATGTCATTAAATTTAACAAAGAAACTAGTAGGGTTTTTCAATAAAAAGAGATTCTCTAAAATCATATTGAAGTCCAAACATAAGTTGTGAACATTCTTTGAGTTAAACACACTTGGGGAATTATTGAGAATCAAAGGTTTTAGTCTAAAGTCATGGTGTTGTTAGTATCATAAACATCTAACACTTAGACATATTATATAAACATACAACTACATTAGGTTGTTCTTTTGAACTACCTAGGATGGGTTGCACACGTAACGATCGAAAATCATGGAACGATCAAGAACTAAAGTGGGTCCAAGGTTAATCCAATAAGACTAACCTAAGCAAATCACGTTTGATTACACACTTTTATTAAATAAATTATGTTTTTAATAAAAAGGAAGTGATTTATAAACTTTATTAAATTACAATAAATGATGCTTTCTAAACCTTTAATCTAAAATGGGATAACTTAAAGATGTTTAATTAAAGACTTGTTATGAATAATTGTGGGGTACGGGTTATTAACGGGTAAAATGTTAGACTAGTTAGACGAAATATTAGAAACACATTAGTATCTAGGACACTTAGTTGCACACCGAGACCAAACCCTAGATACGACATATCGTATTCAGATCTTTTAAAACAACTCAGGTGCTAAAGATACATAAGCAACCATCAAAGAGAGCGCATTATCTTTTGTGATTCAGTTACACATCGACACAGGTGAGTTCATTGCCCCTTTTCTAAACATTTTTGTTTTAAAACGCGGGGCTGAGAAGCATGCGAAAACTGTTTTAATTAAATTGTTTACTTAAATGCTTTTAATTTGTATATGTTTATCATGTATAATTGTTTATTTAGACTTGTTCTAGGTAAACTGTTTATTGAATTCAAAACAAGTTATCTATTCATCATGAGTAAATAACTTTGTGAATCAAAGAACTAATTTCAAAGAACTAACGATCTAAAAGAAAGTACTATTTTCAACGATCTATTTCAAAGAACTAACGATCTATTTCAAAGAACTATTTCAAGAGGGTGTTGTCAAAGAACTAACGATTTAACGAACTACTTGCAACGAACTATTTTGAGGAAAATCTGGGAAATATTCAGAGATAGCATGTGAACGGTCAATAACGGTCAAGAACGGTCAATAACGGTCAATAACGGTCAAGAACGGTCAAGAACGGTCAATAAAAATCCTATTACTCAAAAGATGTCCTAGCTAGACTGATTGAGTATAGGTCGCATGCTTGATGATATTTACAGATCTCCCTTACTACTAAGTACCTGATTGCTATACTAGTCTACTCGAGTATGACCAAGGCCCAATCATTAGGACTTAGATTTTGTTAAATGTTTGTTTATTTATTTAATTAAGCATTTAATTCACTGTTTGTACAATTGTTGTGGTTGATCATATTTGCGTGATGAACTCAAGGAATCAATAGAGTTTTCAAAGTGTTGTATTTACAGGAACAAAGAACTGAAGAACAATGGGTTATTGGTAGGGGTAAAACGCTTAATCATCACTAACAACAATGTCCTATGTGGATTAGTATGTGGTGGACGGCGTCTGGCGGGTTGTAGGCTCGACTCAGGGGTATGCCCTATATATAAGCATACCGATCTGGATGATACATGTGATGTTAATGAGGTTAAGGTTGTTACCCGAGGGTTTAACAAATGTTTTGAGAGTACATTAGAACTATAATGGAATGGAAGTGTATGGTAGGTAAAAATGCTTAATTATCATTAACAACAGTGTCATATGCGTATTAGTATGTGGTGGGACGGCGTCTGGACGGGTTGTAGGCTCGACTCAGGGGTATGCCCTATATATAAGCATACCGATGTGGATATTACATGTGGTGTTAATGAGATTAGGGTCTTTACCGAAGAAGGTTTTCAAATCATTTTCAATTTCTAAACTATATGAACTCCCCAACCATGTGTTGACTTGGTCTTTTTGGCATGACTTCTCAGGTGATGAACATGTCAATTAAGAAGCTTATGCTTTTGGACTAGGACTTCAGATAGAAGACTTAGCATTTTTGGACCTGTATACTTTTGGAACATCATTATACAATTATTTTGTATATCTTGTATAGTTACAAGATAGAAACTTTATGATGTTTATGGTAGATTTACATTTTTAAATTATAAACGATACTGATGTAATTTAACTTTGTAATTCTATTTTATTTAGCATTTTCTTATTTATATCATGTGCTATGTAAACAATCTGATCATCACGATTATCACTCACGATATCGCGCCCCGGGAACCTTCCGCCCGACGGGGAATCCGATCCAACCCCGCCGGCTCGGGGTGTGACAGTGTTTGAGCAACTTGGTTCTCCTCCCTCATCTCTAATAGAGGAACAGCCACATCAAACCTTTGCTCAAACTCATCAATCTCCTTCCCATGGATTAGAGGATGAGATCAGGATGTCCAGTCCATCTAGACCTCTTGGTCATATATCTGGAGCATCCATTTCACATGAGAATCCAATGGGCTCTCATTTGAATGGATCAGGCAATAAAACTCCAAGTAAAGGAAAAGCCCATGAAGTTCTTGAAACTGAGGCTGGAAATCCCCGGAACCAAGAAAAAGGGGTCCATGACATTCCTGAGATGGACTCATGTCATTATAAAACTGACTCATTAGTCAGGGAATCAGATGATATTTGTATAAGGATGGACGAATCAGCTCTTAAAATAAATAAATTGACGGATTCTGTTGCTCACATTCAGGCTGATGTGACTAAGATCACTGAGCTTGTCTCCACAGTCTTGAGTAACCAAGCCCTGCAACCCAAATCCATCCCCATGCAGGCACCTTCACTTGAAGGTACTTCCAACACTCCACCTACCTCCACTACCCCCACCTTCTCACCTTAGATTGTTCAAGATGTGTTAAACCCACTTCTTACTGCCCAACTTACTACCCTGCTTCAATCCTTTACCAACAAATTCCTCACCACTGAAAAGATCCAACTGGATCTGCTAAAAATTCCAGTAGATACCAAAGTCTCCTCCTTACAACATGAAGTCTCTAACCATACCAGATTTCTTGAGTCTCTTACTGGGATTGCACCTCCTTCTCCCTGGTTCAAAGAACAGGTTGATGAAGCCAAAAAGAGAGAGAATGAACAACTCCTGTCTGCTACCTAAGCTGCCAAAAGGGCAGAAGACAAGACTGAGCAAAGGAGGATGAAGCAAATAAAGCTGCAAAATGAAGAGGCACTCATCAAAGCAGCATTGGATCAACAGTTCCAAACTGAAGCTGCTAAGGCTAGCTCAAAGCAAAAGCAAAGGGAAGCCGAAGCTCAAATAAACATTGGAACATCTGGAGTATTCAAAAAACCCAGACCTTCTAAATCAGCTCCCACTGAGAAAATAAAGCCCACAACCACTGCCCCATCTTCTTTTGCCTCAACCACTTAGGACATACCAATTCTAACTGGTTCTGTCCAATCTGAGCACAACCCCATCCTTTCTAAACATGTTTCTCCCACCATATCTATCTCCTCTTCATCCTGTTAGTTGCCTTTTTTAGTCATATTTTATTAAGGTTATTGCATCTACTTTTATACATATTCTGCATTTATCATGGGCATATTTGTTTAATTTTGAGAAATACTTGTTTTGGTGGAATGGAGTCTACTTTGGATTGTTTTTATTATATTTGTAGTGGGAAGCGAGTGCTAGAGTCAAAACAACATAGGAGGAAGATTTGGGAGATGAGCTGAAAGAACAAAAGCTGGAATTTTAAGAGTGAAGGAAGTTTTTAACATAAAGCAGATCGGCCGTGCCAAAGTTAAGCATACAATTTCACTTGACCGTGTTGAGTTTATGTAAAGAGTTGAGGAAGGACTCCTAAAATCTAGGAATTTTATTCTATTTTATTTTGGTTCTTATAATCCTATTATAATAGGATAGACTTGAGAAAAAAAAATAATAAAATAAAATAAATAAAAGGAGAACCAAAAAGAAAGGACATTAGTTTGGAAAAGGTTTGAAAAAATCAATTTTGGGGGCTACAAGGTTTGACGGCAGCAACTTTGGGGAAAGGGGAGAAGTCTTTGAGATTTATTTTAAGGGGGAGAAAGCTTCGAAGGGGCATAGAGGTTTTGGAAGGAAGAAGCATCAATTTTTGTGGTTGGATTTTCAGATTTTAGTTTTATTTTCAATCGTTTAGTTTGATTTGATCATCATGTCTGGCTAAACAACTTTAAATTCTGACAGTAGGGTTTTATTGGTTTGATCTGAATCTTATGTGAAACGTTTATGTGATTTAATATTTGAATGATTTGGTTATGTTATTCTTGATCTCAAATCTGGAATTTGTTTCCGGATGATTTTAGTTTATTAATAAAAATTGGCCACTTTACTAATGTAACTAATAAAGTTCATCAAGTTTTAAACCCTACAAAGTTTTGATTTGATAAAAAGGAACAAGTAACGTTTTGTGTTTGTCTATGAACTCAATTTCGTTATAGAATCACATGATATATTTAGGCATTCCGAACGGCGTGAGTGTTTAAATATAATCGGTACTTCTATCATTGCAACCCGCACGCTAAAATCCGAACGGCGTGAGTTTAGAGTAGCGGGTTGGCTCTAATCAACGAACGGCGATTGGTTAGACTTAGATAGAGTGGAAGTCCGAACGGCGTGACGTCTAGTACCGATACAAATCCTTCAATTAAAGAATCATTGCACCATATTTTTAATGATCATAAGCCGAATCAAATCGATAAAATAGCCTTAGTGTCGGAATTGCTTTTTAATTTCTGAATTCTCTCAAATCAATTTTTCTGTTAAAGTTTTAAAACCATAAATTCTAATCTTTTAATTAGTTCTTGTTTCATTTTACTTCAAGTCTTTTGTGTCGACAACCCCCAATTTAACCGTTTTGTTAAAATCAATCCTGTGAGTGAAAAACTTTTGGTGTAATAAATTAATCCATATCCCTGAGGACACGAACCCTACTTCCATTCATACTAATTTTTGTGTGTCAAAGTAAGGTTTACCTTTATTATCATTTATTTGCTGGATTCGACACCCAACAAATTGGCGCCGTTGCCGGGGATACGGGAATTCTAATCTTTTTATGCCAAGATCTTCTCGTATAGGTACACCACTTGAGATTGACCCGGAAATTGAGAAAACAACAAGAAAGCTAAGGAAGCAAGCAAAACTCCAAACGAAGTTAGCAAGCTCCTCAACATCCACTTTTTCACCTCCGGTCACCAATATTTGGCGAGACGTTCTCTTGTCAAGTGAATCTGAAAACGAGTCTGACACCGAATCATCCATACAAGAACCAACTTCACCTACTCAAACCATCACAATGGCAGCATAACAAACCCTTTGATAGTGGGCAACACGAGATGTCCCACAACATCCACTTTGCATCAATTACCCTGCTGTAGAGAACTTTGAGCTAAAATCTGGACTCATTCACCTTTTACCCATCTTTAGAGGCTTAGAAAATGAGGATCCTCACAATTTCCTTAAATAATTTCATGTTGTGTGCACCGGTATGAAGCCACATAATGTCACCGAGGACCAAATCAAGCTAAGGGCATTCCCCTTTGCACTTCAAGATTCAGCAAAAGAATGGCTTTATTACCTACCACCGGGGTCGGTAACTACTTGGAATGAACTCGCAAAGATGTTCCTTGACAAATATTTCCCAGAAGTCAAAGCCTCAATCCTTCGTAAGGAATTCATCGGAATCAAGCAAGCAAAAAGAGAAGCCTTACACGTTTATTGGGAAAGATTCAAGAAGCTATGTGCTCGATGTCCACAACATGGCATAACTTAACATCAACTCCTTCAATACTTCTGTGAAGGATTAGCTCCAATGGAGAGGCGACTGATAAATGCCTCTAGTGGAGGAGCTCTACTTGATAAAACTCCAACTCAGATTAGAGCCTTGATCACTTCCATAGCAGAGGACTCAAAGCACTCAAATCAAGAAGAAGATTGGTATCCTGATGTACCAAGAGCAGTCAAGGAGGTGAGCATTCCTCACCTAGAAACTGAAATTGCTGAATTAAAGAAAATGGTCATGCAACTTACAATAAATAAGGGTGTTGAACCACAAGGCCGAGCTTGTGGAATTTGTCTACAATTTGGACATACCACAGATATGTGTCCTATGTTGCAAGAAAATATGGAACAAGCACAAGCAATGGGAGGATTTCAAGGACAAAATTCAAGGCAGTTTGAACAACCTCGAGGTAATCAGAATTGGGGACCTTCTAACATGAATTATCAACAAAGACCCCAACAAAACCAGCAACGTCCTCCTTTCCAAGGTAATCAACAACAACAAAATTTTCAGCCACGACAACAACCACCCGCCCAACAACAAGCGGGAAGCTCAGGAATGTCTTTAGAAGATATTGTGAAAAGTTTAGCTACCAATTTACAAACATTTCAGCAAGAGACTAGATCTAGCATCAAGAACTTGGAACAACAAATGGCTCAAATTGCAACTTCAGTGAATAAGATGCAATCTCAAGATAAACTACCACCACAAACTGAGACAAATCCTAAGCACAATGCTTGTGGTATCACCTTGAGAAGTGGAAAAAGCTACGATGGTCCTAAGATGCAAGAAGAAGAAGAGGAGGTTGTTGTTGAAAAGAAAGTGCTGAAAAGAATACGATGGCAAAGCCGGATGAAGTTAAGGTAAAGTTCACTCCTCCTCCACCATTCCCTTCGAGACTAAGAAGCACACAAAAGCAAAGAGAGGAATAAGAAATCATGGAGACATTCCGCAAGGTAGAGGTAAACATTCCTCTTCATGATGCTATAAAACAGGTTCCAAGATATGCAAAATTTTTGAAGGAACTTTGCACATCCAAGAAGAAGTTAAAGGGTAATGAGACAGTCAAGGTAAGTGAAAACATTTCAGCAGTTTTACAAAAGAGATTACCTCTAAAGTGCAAAGATCCGGGTGTTTTCACGGTTCCTTGCAAATTAGGGAATCTCAACATACCACGAGCCAAGCTCAACCTTGGAGCTTCTATTAATGTCTTACCACACTCTATTTTCAAAAAACTTACTGTGGGGCCATTAAAGAAGACTGGGGTAATCATTCAATTGGCCGATCGATCTGTAGTATACCCAAAAGGTGTACTAGAGGATGTTTTGGTCCAAGTGAATGAATTAGTATTTCCGGCTGACTTTTATGTGTTATATATGGAGGATGATGACGCCCCAAATTCAAGTTCTATTTTGTTAGGCCGGCCATTTTTGAAAACTGCAAAAACAAAATTTGATGTTTATAATGGCACCTTATCAATGGAATTTGATGGGGAAGTTATCAATTTCAATATCTATGATGCCATGCGTCACCCAAGTGATGTTTCATCTTTGAATTGGTTAGAGGTTATTGAACCATTGTCTGATGATTGTTTTGAGTTGACTAACCATGATGTTTTAGCACTAGTGTTAAACAGAAGCATTGATGAAGTTGCAGCAAAAGAACTCACTCAAAGGTTTAAGCTTGGGGAAGATTTGATGAAAGTTGTAACTTTCATGGATGCACAAAAGAAAACCATGCATGAGTTTTATGAGACATTCCGTCACGAACCCGATAGTGTGATGGAGCCGGAATGTGTGCATTACAAAAATTGAGCACAGACTGTGTCTAGCCAAAGACGTTAAAGAAAGGCGCTAAGCGGGAGGCAACCCATGCATTTTGTTTGATTTTAATTTCTTAGAAAAAAATTTTGAAAAAAAAAATGAAGTTTAAGACCATAACCTTAAAATGGCCGCGTGAAATTTTCTTTGTTTTTACGAAACGGTCGTTTCATTCTTCTTGACTCAGAAAAAAAAACGATGACAAAATTTTTTTTTACCATAACCTTGAAACGGCCGCGTGGACTCTTACCTTGTTGCTTTGACACGGCCGTTTCATCCTTCTTGACCCAACAAGCAAAAATGAGCGGACAAAAATTTTGTTTCCATAATCTTTAAACGGCCGCGTAGAGTTTTACTTTGTTATTATGACACGGCCGTTTGTACTTTCAGATCAAGATTCAACTATTCAACAAATGACGATGACACACGTTTCAACGTCAATGATGCTCGGCTCATTGCTCTACAAGCTGATGTGTACCTAATGCGAATCGAGCTCTTAGATTAGCGGTCCATGCAACGTCTCATGTATGCCCATCAACGTGAAATGGGGCAGTTCATAGCTTCTCTCCGTAATCTTTTTCTGAAACAACCTGAGTTCCCACCATATCCACCAGAATAGTGTTAATTGCATATCTTTCCTCAAGGCCTCGAGGACGATGCTGAATTTTAAGCTTGGGGAGATAGGTAATTTATTATACTTTAATTCATCTTGTTTACTTTATTAATTTTTCTTTCTTTCTTTTTCTTCGTTTACACATCATGCATTATCTACTTTATGTATATGTATATGTATTGTATACAAGGGAATGATCCGTTATTAACCCACTTTAATTGCGGAAACCCAAATAACTTCGAAAAGATCAATACAAAATCTTTGGATTTTTTTAGGACCTTTATTATACATGTACGAAAGTATGTTCTATTAAGTGTGTGTGTGTGTGTGTGTGTGTTGATTCATCACTTTTTAGGATATAAAGCAATTGTAAGTTTGCATTACACTATAATATATTTTTCTATAACAAAAACCTACAATGACGTAAAATTTTAAATGGTGATGAATTTGCACAAACATATAAAAAAACATAGTTTTGTATATGTATGAAAAAGATAATGAAAAAAAACCAAAGATTTGGTTTATCTTAGCGGAGTTAATTGAATTTTTGCTATAGATATATATATGCACACACATCTTACTACTATATATAATACATATTAGATGAGTTGTACAATGAACAAAGCATGATGTATAAGTGTTTTACGCATGAAATAATTAACTAAAAGATTTGTGGATCTTGGTTAGATGGGTCGGGTCTCTAATAAACCCAAAAGAAATGTTTGAGCGTTTGCTTTTCATTTTGTAGATAAAGAGGAAAACATCAAAGAAGAAATAGGGTGAAATGATGATGAAATCATACTTCAATTTCAAAATTCAAATCCACCCTTCTCACAAATCTCCGGTGAATGTTGCTCTAGTCTAGAAACTCAGATCAAATCCTAAAGCGCTCATTCGGTCTCTTCTCTCTAGCTCAATCGCAGTTGCCCCCACCAAATTCCAACAGGTTCCCGCTTTAGCCCTAAGTAATTTTGATTTCATAATGTACATACATTCATCGTTATTCCATATTTGCATTAAAAATGAAAATGCAAGACACAAAAGGAATATGATTCAAAGAGATAATAATCACAAAACTTAAATGGGTTGGTTAAAATTCGGGTCCATTGGGAAGGTTAAGGGTTTGAGGCTATTCTTAACAAAGGTTAAGTTTTTTAAATAATCACTATCAACTTTGTTCGTAGGTTAGGACTTAGCCACACAATTTAGGATGTTACGAATTTCAATAGTTTCCAAAACGTATTTTTATTTATTTTACCAAATGCGCGGGAACTTCCTGGAATGGGTAAACCCTCGCCCCCCATTGATCCAGAATCTGAGATTAAGCTCAAGATTCCTTCTCTCACCTGGATGTCCTTTAAATGCCTCTGGCAGGGCTTGAACCCATGACCTCTTGGTCACAAGGTGAAACACTAACCAGTAGGATGAATTCGCAAGATAATAGTCAAACATTTAACTCTTCGATTTACATACAAATATTAATAAACCTCATAAAATGACTTTAAAAAACAAACCATTTGGAAAGATTGCATGTTAAGATGTTTAAATCACCAAAAATTAACCGATTACGTATACGAATTAAAATTTGTTTAAACTAACATGCAATTAAACAATAACACAGATTTCTAAATCGTCGAGGATTTGGACTATTCGCTTATTTTTTGATTACTTGCCGTTTAATTTCTAAGGCTAAAGTACAGATTATGTTTATTTAAATCATAATATTTTAAGTTTTGTAATCTATTCCTGTAATTGTTAAATTTCATTTTCGTATTGCATTCAGAACTGTTATCACGATATGATTTAACATGTAATACATTTATATTATATTGTACTTATTGCTACTTGATCTGCTATAACATTACTTTGTAATTTAAGTACTCATATGAACCTACTGAACTTTCTGAACTCATATTCTACAATCAAAGCATGCCCCTACCTGTAGAGATGATTACAAACTTTTCATGGTGACAACCATGGTGTGGAACCATTTATGACGGTTAGTTGAGTTCACGACGTCTCTATTCAGTACTATGATAGTACACCTATACACCTATCGAGTTATAGAGAGACGTATGGACTGATCCTAAGATAATTTTAAACTTTATTTTTCTAATTTCTTGGGGATAGTGACCTGTATGCCAACATGCACTATCTCATGTGTCTGGTAAGCGGGAGTAGCTACCCTTGAACCTTACACTTGTTATATGTACAGTCGGCTCGTGGTATACTATGAGATTTCCTACTATTTATGATATACATTATAACTTATATTATCGATTCTGAATAGTTATATTCTATTCAAGTCAGACACTCTATATTGTTCTATTTTCGTTACTATTCTGAACTGCTATGTTTATGAAAAAAAATTCTGACCATTGTTCTCATCATCTTCAGCACATTCACTACAACAAAATGGAGCTAATGCAACCCCACTAAAATGTTGAATTAGACCTTTAAAAAGTTGCATTGCCCCGAAAGCAACCTTTTACAAAGAGCTGCGTTAGGTGAAGTTGTATTAGACCTAATGCAACTTTTTTATTAGATAATGCAACTTTTTTCATGAAAGTTGTATGTTGTAATCAAATGAAACCTTTTTAAGATGCAACCTTTTTAAAGTTATTGCAACTTTTTTTGCTTTCATATGCAACTTTTTAAATTTTTTAAATGCAACCTTTTTTACCTTCATATGCAACTTTTTTTTTATGATTATGCTTATGATAATGCAACCTTTTCTATACTAAAATGCAACCATTATTATGTTTTAGTAGAGAAATATGCAACCTTTTTTCACTATAAATGCAACTTTTTTTAGAGTTTTAGTTACAAGTAATGCAACCTAGTTCAACCCCAAATGCAACTTTGTAACATGCATTATTATTCCAATTACATAAAAACAAGAATAACATAGATAATCTTAGGATGTAATTTAACATATGGTAAATTAAAAAAGAAATAAACTAACAAAACAAATTGTCAATTACATTCATAAAGAGTAATAAAAACATGCTACTTATATTCAATAGACTAATCTTTAAGAGGTAGTAGTTCCATTAGTTTTCACATCGTAGCTTCCAAGTTTACTTGTTGGTTTTTGATATCCAGTTGAATAGCCTCCAACTCTGTCCTTTTTCTTTCATGTTCTTCATCAAGCTCTTTTCTCATTTCAAGCAACTCGTTTTTTGACCTTCAAAGCTTGCATTGAATGATTCCATAATTCCTTCTGGAAACATATTTGTTGTATCACCACCATTTATTTTTTTATTAATCTATTAGTAATCCCTCTTCCTTGGTTTAAAAAAGCGCGCCTCAGGCGCGCCTCAGGCGTGAGGCGCTAGAGGCGGCAGCTGGATCGCTTCAAGAAGTCGAGGCGTAGCGTTTTCAGTAAGCGAGAAGAAGCGGCGCTCCACCGTCGTAAGCGCAAGGCGTATGAGGTGGCGCTCCACCGGTTTTGTTTTGTTTTGTTTTTTATTTAATAGCTGTTTTGTATTTAAGGGTCTTTTTAAACCCTAATATTCGGCCGCTCTACTCGACAATCAGATTCGCGATCGACCAGACCTGGCTGCCTACGCTCCACCACCAAACTCACCTCCGCCTCCCTCCTCCGCCGACCGCCACCCTCCTCCACCCGTCCGCCGACCACCACCCTCCTTCGCCTCCCTCCTCCGCGACCTGCTGCCCGATTATTGCTTTCGGCTGCTCCCTGTTGCACGATTGCTGCCACCGACCTGTATCAACCAAATTGGGTTTTAATCTGTATGTTACTATGTTATTTGTTTATTTTTTTTGTTTTTTCATCTTGTATTCTCTATAATTTGTCTTTAATCCTAATATGAAACCACCGTTGTTTTCATTTTTTGTGTTTTTTGGGTTGACCGATGTTGAGGAAGATGATCGCGTGCCCGGTTATGATGATTGATTAGACTTTGCTTTGTTTTTTGTATTTATGAAGACTTATTAAGCATGTTTTTATGTTTGGACTTTATTTTTAGTGTTAAAAGGATGTTATTGTGTTTGCTTTTATTTTTAATTCTTTTTTTAAAAAAGTTAGTGCCTCGCATACGTAAAGCTCTCGCCTCGCGCCTAGCGCCTCGCGCCTAGCGCCTCACGCCTCGGTATTTTCGGCCTCATCGCTTTTTAGCGCATCAAGCTTTTTAAAACCAAGCCCTCTTCCATAAAGTCGACAGTATCCATTATTCTCTTTGTTCATTACAATCATAAAAGGATCTACTGAAGCACTTTCATTTTCTGAAGATTTGTAGTTCTTCATTTGTTCCTTCAATATTATTCAAAAATTAATAGGAAAATATTAAAACGAACAATGCCTGTACAAAACTAATCTGATGCAAAAAAAATTACAAAACATATTGTATCATTATATACGAACTTACAATTTTTCTTTTTGTGTCATCATAAGTATCAACATATGCACGTCCTTCTGTCCTTTTACGTGTATGTTCAAACATTTTGGTTAAAGTAGGTAATTCTTTGTTTGCGTGATCATTTATCTGTATTCATGATAACATTAACACACAAAAAAAACCATATGAAACAAATAATTCAATAGTATAAGAAAGATATATTACCATCTCATTACGAATCCTTGCAAAACTTTTTGGACCAGCCGTGTGCATATTTTTTTTGAGACCTGCGCATTTCCTTAGCCCGCATACAACGCTTCTGGATACACATTTGTATATATAACTCAACAAACCAAGTACATCAAGTTATATTAAAACACAAATATAATAGAGATATTGTGTAGAATATTACCTTAACATTTGTATTGTTCCATAATCTTAACAACTGTTCAAAATCACCTTCTAGAATGCTTTTAGGACGATTCTTCCATCTTGTCTTGTCATCTCTAAACTGATAGAAATGTTTTTCTTAAATCTGCATTTATGTACCTTGTAAGAATGTTCTATGGTCATAAGAACCCATTTTTTTAGCAGCATCAGACACATCATATTTTTCCTTTAAAAGAAATTTGGTGTTATGTAAGAATTAAAAAAAATCTAACAAATAGAGAAGACATAAAATCACTTAAAATCTTACCAAGACATACTCCCATATCTTATCTTTAAGTGGCACCTTGTGCCATGAACTATGGATCAATGGTGCATAACTGTGATTACGAGCTATTGTACCTAAAAATCGAGAGAATCGTCCTACTAAATCATTCTCATTGTCACTGGTCCAAAAGGTTGTCCAGATTCATTGCATATAAGAATCTCATGATCATCGAATTTCCTCGTATGCACAACATGCAACCTTGTTGGTCCTCTTTTCTTGGATTCAGGAATTTCTGAAGTTCAATATAAATTAAAAATATACATGTATATATATATATATATATATGATGAAGAAACAAGTTAAGTATCTAAATCTAGCATATTTCATTTTCTAATTTGGAACCTTGTAATCGTTCTTGAATTAGTATATTGTCCTCATTTCCCAATTCGTCATCACTATCGTCCGTTTGAACCTCATTTTTATTTTCTACAAATGTCATATCATCCATGTCTTGATTTACATCATCTTGTCATTGATTTATACAATACCATTAATATAGTGATAACAAAAAGATAGTAAATATAAATAATGATCAAGCTAAATAACTAAACATAAGTACCTTGAGATTTAACAAAATCACCTTCATTATCGTCATCTTTCAAACAATCAAGTTCCATATCTACTTCGTTAACATCTAAAAACACGCAAGAGTAAATTAACCTAAAAGGTTATCTTATGATATAAATTTCACCGTTTATAAAAATAATACCTAGAAATGTCTCTTCATACTCGTCGTCATCTTCATCAACAAGAACCAATCGTCTTTTTGCCCCCCCTTTAATATAACTAGGTTTTGTCAAATTATGTTTAAACACCTCTATTTGCCTTTGTGACCCTTTATTACTTGAGATTAGTTCAGCCATGGTAATTTTTGCTTTCGTTTGATTATCTTTTGTTGCATTTGAATCCAATGGAAGCTTTTAGGAGACCTTTGAAGCAATTACTCGATGTTTTTTCGCTAAATTAGAAAATTTATTCATGGACAATGGTGCAATATAATGCGAACGAAGTTGCTATAAAAAAATTCAATTTTCATTAGAACACATGTGCATAAAAAAATACAATAAATAAAATTTTGATGATATAAATACCTTTTTGGATCTCGTGGCAAGTTGTTTGTGATCGCTATCACAATCCTCACCCATAGCAGGAATGTAGTCTGCATCATTTGCATTGATGTTGCTTGATTTCATTATCTGTTTCTTTAATTTTTGACTTTCTACCAAACTTGTCAAAGAATCTGAAATGCTTTTCACTCCCAAATCTCGTAATTTTTTTTATTTTCTTCAACCCTTAAAAGTCTACTTTTCTCATAATCGTTCACTTGTGTTTGTATAGTTTGATTTTGCTTGCTTTTGCTTGCCATTAAACCTAATCAAAGTTAAATTAAAGTATTTTGTTAAACTATTGAAGTAATCAAGACAACAAAAGTCAATTGATATCACATATAATATAATAAATGAAATTTTAGAACCTTCATAATGTTTGATATATGAAACAAAAACATCCAGATATGTAACAAAATAAAAGAATTTAGAGTAAAAGAACAATATTTTCTATTTGGATTTGTCAACTGCTAAAATCACTAAAAAATATTGCTTTTTGACCAATTTATAGAATGTTATACAATGACTTGGCAATTTTAAACAATACTTGGGTTTGAGCAATTTTTATTTATTTATACATTGGCTGATGGTTTAAAAATAACTCATACACATATATAATACACAATTTCTAATCCTAACGTCTGAAGTTGCATCCTAATTAAGAGAAATAGCCTAGTTTTGTTTATATAAAAGTGATAATCATTTATTGATGTTTAAAATTGCTACGTAGTCTCATTCTAATTATCAAGTGTGAAAAATGGCCATTGGCATACATATCCCAATCTCAATCAGAAGACACCTGATTATCAAACTTTTAATCAATTTCAATCACTTATTGTTTGAATTAATTGTAAAATCAGTCCAATCCCTTTCTTCAGACGAAACCAAATTGGACGATTATAATCAATGAAACCAAATGGAACGATTACCTGATATTGATGCTAGAATATAATCGATTCCTGGATCAGATTGAGATGTAAATTTGTGGAGCGAACAATCAGCACGTCATCGTCTTCAATTCGTACGGTCAACAAAGATTTATCCAAATGAAAAACAGAGACGTAAATGAAAACCTAATTGATAAGCAGACCTGAATAATCAAAAATTCAATAGCAGGCTTCCAAATTTTTTTGCCAAATATTAGGACTTCCCAATTATTTAACAAAAATTAGGAGGGAACAATTAGGAGGGAACATGTAAATAAACAACTGATTAAATTAAATAAAACTTTGAGTGATATGGCATTGTAACAAAATTAATTTTCTTAACGTTAAATGTATTATAATAATTAGCCAAATATATATCTTGAGTTATAGTTAGAGAGGTAAGTCAGCCGTGTGTTGCAATGAGTCAATATAAATAATTTATGAGGTCATGTTAGAACAATTGTAAAAATTAAAAAAAAAAAACTAATGTTGTCGACTCATTAGCAAGTTTTAAGAGTAAAATTAAACTAAATAGTTGACCCATTATGAAAAATGCCATTATTAATTTTATGCTTCAAAAGTACCAGGATGGACAGGTTTTATGTGCAAATGTTTATTGACCGGTTGATCCATCACTATCATCACCCATATCGCACTAACTTTGACGTTTTGACCCATTATAAAGTTTTATGCCTAAAAGTCTAGTTTTATGTAGCACAAGTACCATGACTCGCTTACTCGTTTTGTGAACTGACCGATTGTGCGAGCTGCCATTTTGTATGCATTATTTGACATGTTGAGTAATTAACATTAATTTGACTTGTCGACCCATTAGCTAGTTTGATGTGCAAAAGTGTAGCTACATATTGACCGATTATATGTACTCTAATTTTATTGCATTACTTTGATTGTGGACCCGTTAGTAATTTTATGCATCAAAAATCCCGTGATCGGTAGGTTTTATGTGTAAAAGTATATTAACTGGTTGATCCATCACTATCATCACCCATATCACACTAACTTTGACTTTTTAACCCATTATAAAGTTTTATGCGTAAAAGTCTAGTTTTATGTAGCACAAGTACCATAGCTCGCTTACTCATTTTGTGAACTGACCGATTGTGCGAGCTGCCATTTTGTATGCATTATTTGACATGTTGACTAATTAGCGTTAATTTGACTTGTCAACCCATTAGCTAGTTTTATGTGCAAAAGTATATCTACATGTTGACCGATTATGTGTACTGCTAATTTTATTGCATTACTTTGATTGTGGACCCGTTAGTAAATTTATGCATCAAAAATCCCGTGATCAATAGGTTTTATGTGTAAAAGTATATTAACCAGTTGATCCATCACTATCAGCACCCATATCGCACTAACTTTGACGTTTTGACCCATTATAAAGTTTTATGCGTAAAAGTATGGTTCCATGTTGACCGATAATGTGTATTGCCAATTTTATCATATTAAATTGACTCGTTGACAAATTAGCAAATTTTACGCGGCACAAGTACAATGATCAGCTCACTCATTATGTGAATTGACATTATTTATTTCATAAATTTGGCATGCTGACCCGGTAGAAACTTTTATGCAGCAAGAGTACACTTACTAAGTGATCGATAATGTGAGTTGACCGGTTATTTAAACTGCTCTTGTGAATCACATTAACTTTGACATGTTGACCCAATATCAAATTCTACGCGTAAAAGTATGGTTACAGGTTGACTGATAATGTGAACTGCCAATTTTATTGCATTAAATTGACTCGTCGAAAATTAGCAAATTTTAAGCGGCACAAGTACAATGACCAGCTCACTCGTAATGTGAATTGACATTATTTATGGCATAAATTTGACGTCCTGACCCGCTATGTCTTTATATGCGTAGAACTATACTTATCGGTTGACGGGTTACACGTACTGCCATTTTTATAGCATAAATTTGACGTGTTGACCCCCTATAAATTTATATGCGTGAAACTATACTTATCGGTTGACCGGTTACACGTACTGCCATTTTTATAGCATAAATTTGACGTGTTGAACCCCTATGTGTTTATATGCGTGAAACTATGCTTATCGGTTGACCAGTTACACGCACTGCCATTTTATAGCATAAATTTGACGTGTTGACCCCCTATGTGTTTACACTCGTGAAACTATAAAAAAAGGTTGATCCATTTTGTGAAATTTAATTGTTGTTGCATAAATTTGACGTGTTGACCCATTATCTCTTTATATGTGTAGAACTATACTTATCGGTTGACTGGTTACACGTACTGCCATTTTTATAACATAAATTTGACGTGTTGACCCCCTATGTTTTTATATGCGTGAAACTATGCTTATCGGTTGACCTATTATGTGAAATTTAATTTTTGTTGCATAAATTTGATGTGTTGACCCGCTATGTCTTTATATGCGTAGAACTATACTTATCGGTTGACCTGTTACATGTACTGCCATTTTTATGGCATAAATTTGACGTGCTAACCCCCTATGTGTTTGTATGCATGAAAATATTCTTATCGGTTGACCTATTATGTGAAATTCATTTTTACAGCATTATTTTCACGTATCGACCTAGTTACACATTTTATGCATCACAGTTAACCGTTGACCCTATATTTTGGATGGCATTATGTGGGTTGTTCATTATAACCCCATATCTGGGTTGGTTTTTAATGCTGGGAGCACGTGTGCCTGGTTCGGGCCTAGGAGCAATACGACCAGGATGGTGCAACAACCATGGTTTGGATGGACCCGCTATTATTGGCTATGGTGGACATTAAACTGGGTCAATTGATGTTTTATTTTTAGGACAAGACAAGCCATTATGTTGTTATAATGTTATGGGTAGGCCGTATTTATGTTGATCTTTGACTTGTCGACCCATTAGCTATTTTTATGTGCAAAAGTATACTTACATGTTGACTGATTACATGCATTACTAATTTTATTGCATTAATTTGACTAGTCGACCCGTTGGTAGTTTTTTTCATCAAAAATCCCATGACCGATAGTTTGCATGTGAAATTATATTGACCTGTCAATTCGTCACTATCAACACAAATATCCCACTAACTTTGACTTTTTGACCCATTATCAAGTTTTATGCCTAAAAGTCTAGTTAAAGGTTGACCAATTATGTGAAATGCCATTCTTTATTGCATTACTTTGACTTGTCGACCCATTAGCTAGTTTTATGTGCAAAAGTATACTTACATGTTGACCAATTACGTGAAATGCAAATTTTATTGCGTTAAGCTGACTCGTCGACCTGTTGGTAGTTTTTTGCATCAAAAATCCCATGATCGCTATGTTGCATGTGTAAAATTATATTGACCTATAGATCTGTTACTATCAACACAAATATCACACTAACTTTGACTTTTTGACCCATTATCAAGTGTTATGCCTAAAAGTCTAGTTAAAGGTTGACCAATTGTGTGAAATTCTTTATTGCATTACTTTTACTTGTCGACCCATTAGCTAGTTTTATGTGCAAAAGTATACTTACATGTTGACCAATTATGTGAAATGCAAATTTTATTGCGGTAAGTTGACTCGTCGACCCGTTGGAAGTTTTTTGCATCAAAATCCCATGATCGCTAGGTTACATGCGTAAAATTATATTGACTTGTCGATCCGTCACTATCAACACACATATCACACTAACTTTGACTTTTTGACCCATTATTAAGTTTTATGCCTAAAAGTCTAGTTAAAGGTTGACCAATTATGTGAAATGCCATTCTTTATTGTATTACTTTGACTTGTCGACCCATTAGCTAGTTTTATGAGCAAAAGTATACTTACATGTTGACCAATTATGTGAAATGAAAATTTTATTGCGTTAAGTTGACTCGTCGACCCGTTGGAAGCTTTTTGCATCAAAAATCCCATGATCGTTAGGTTACATGTGTAAAATTATATTGACTCAACACACATATCACACTAACTTTGACTTTTTGACCCATTATCAAGTTTTATGCCTAAAAGTCTAGTTAAAGGTTGACCAATTATGTGTAATGCTATTCTTTAGTCTGCACACATCCAAAAACTACACACATATACACACATTTTCTGCACACATACACACACTGCACATGTTCTGCACGCTTTCATAACCGCACATATTCTGCTGACACACACAGTTCACATATTCTGCAATACACACCTGGTAACTCATTCTTAAAAACAAAATTGAGGTGGATGTAAAGCACGTTATTTTCATAACAATACATGTGATCAGATAGCTGTACACATATACACCACAGACATAGACTCACTGAATGTGAATTGCCATTTTTATTACATTAAATTCGAATTGTTGACCCATTAACAATTTAATGCATCAAAAGTACACCAAATAGTATGTGAGTACCCTTTTACTTTGACCCATTTTGTGAGTTGACCCATTAGCAAATCTACATAAGAACTCTGGAACAATTGTAGAACAAAAATTGATATCAAAATGCACACCAAATAAATTACTTGACTTTCATTCCAACAATTAATAAACATGAACAAAATTGCAAGATGTTTGATATTTAACATTTTTATTTTTCAACTATCTTGTTTTTTATCTCTCTTTTCCCATCTTGCATATTTCTTGGAAGCAAATCAGCTCAATCCTTCATGGAGTAGTAGAAAAAAATTGGAAAAGCCCCAGCCAACCACAATTTATAAATTTTGCATACACACAAAACATATATACACCCAGAATGCACACAGGTTCTGCACGCATACAATCGCTCCAAATACACACACTGGACACACAAACGCATATTGGAATACATAAACATACTGCACACATCATAAAATACACATACCTGGTAATATAAACAAGTTGGTTCTACTCAAAACATGTCAACATAGTCCTCCATAGAAAAATATATAAAAATTACAAATTAAAGCCAAAAACATCAGAAAAATGAAAATTCAAAAACCCAAAAATTATAAAATTTTCATGTGTTAATTAAGATTAAAAAATTTTCTTTTTTTATATCAAATTCTGCATAAATACACACACTACACACTGCAGAAACACATAATACATATTCTGTGCACATACATAACACACTACATATGTACAGCACACTACATATGCACAACACAATTCTGCACCCATTATATGTTAGATGTCTGCAAGTTATATTCAAGTGCAATTTACTACATTAAATTTGACTTCTTGACCCGTTAGCAATTTTAATGCAACAAAAGTTGAACAACCAGCTGACTTTTTGTATGAATTCTTACTTTTGATAACATTTATTTCAACCGTCGACCCATAACATGATCCATTGATCCATTATGTTAGTTGTTCTTTTTTTACATTAAATTTGACTTTTTGACCCATTAGCAATTTTAAAGCATCAAACGTACATCCAGTTGACTTTTTATGTGAACTCTTACTTTTGATTGCATTTATTTGAATTTTCGACCATTAGCATGTTTTGTGCATTAAAGCAGTATGGCCCATTATGTATTATGTGAATAGGCATTTTCGTTACACTAATTTGACTCGTCGACCCATTAGCAATATTTATACATCAAAATTATGTTGACCAGCTCACCTATTAAGTAAACAGGTACTTTTGATTCCATTCATTTGAACCATTGACCACTTAGCTAGTTCAATACATTAAAAGTAGCGTCACCCGTTTTGTGAATTGCCATTTTGTCAACTAAATTTGACTCATCATTCGATCAATAATTTTTTATCATTAAAAGTAGCATTACTCATTACCCATTATGTGAATTGCTCATTTCCATCCAGTAAACAAACCAGGGAAAATGACTATACAAATCACAATTACCCAATAAAAACTCTTGACAGTCAACTGCAACCAAAAACCATATGTTAGCTCTGATGTATACACATCCAGCAGCAAAAACACAGCCAACAGCAAAAGCACAGCCAAGAAAGTACCATCCAGTACCATAACCACCACAACCCAACACCAACTGATTACCGGCGTTAAGACACCCAAAAAAATGGCGTGGCACCACGACAAGGAACCGGACACCCAATCAGCATCTAAACAGCCCCTGAGCACCACCTACAATAGGCCCAAGGCCTCCCCAACACACACCCAAAACAACAATCATGTATAGGACCAAAACCAACCACCAAACTAGGGGCTATATAGTCACACAACTTGCACACACTTTCTGCACAAACTTTCATCTTACATAAACACACACTGCATATACACACATACTACACACATACTGCACATATATTCTGCACACAAGTACACTCAATTGACCCAATTTATGAAAAAATACACAAACATCACGCAACATACACACACATACCTAGTTGTAAAAAGTGGTTCAGTTCAACACATTGCAACTAATTTTTGCATATAAATATATAAAAAAATTAGAAAAATTCCCAAAAACAATATCTAAATTTACACGTGTAACACACACATACCTTACAAACAATAAAAAAATCTTTTAGGTCAAAACATGCAATCAAACCTGTTAACTCAATCCGCATCATCTTCATCGGCATTCATCCAATCCCATAATGTATCATCATGATCAGAATCGTCACAACTCTCACTATCATGTGCATTCGTGGTTGGTAAATTTGTATTTGCATCAACTATAAGAGGAGGGATATCTTTTCTTGATAATTGAATCTCTTACACACTATCTTGTGCAAGTTGACCTAACCCATCTTCATTAGGCTCACACCAATAGGAGTCACCATCAATTTCATTATTTTCTTCTTCAAAGTCATAGATATCTCTTGGAACCATATTGATAACATAATGCAAACCATCTTCAATAGGGTCTGGTACATAGAAAACCTGTTTCACTTGGGAAGGCATGACAAAAGGATCATCTGAATAACAAGACTTATTCAAATTAACGCATGATAAGCCATAATCATCTTTCTCAACTTGGTACCACTCACAATGAAATAATACAACTTTAAACTTTGACCAATATTCAAGTTCAATTATATCCAAAATTCTACCATAGTAATCAATATTACCAACTGCCGGATTTTTGTCCCGTGAACTTGCAAAACTAGGAGTTAAAGATGTAATGGAAACTCCGTTGTTTTGAGTAAGACATTTCGCATCTCATGATTTGGAATGAAACCTATACCCATTGGCATAATACCCGCTAGAGCTGGCATAACAGGCACCTGTGACACGATAAGACATGAATACGATAAGACACGAACACGAACAGGGTTGACACGAACACGACACGATAAGTAATCGTGTCATTTTTTTTCAAACACGAACACGAACCTATTTAGAAACATGTTACACGATAAGACCTGTTAAGGGACACGATAAGAAATACATATTTTTGAAGAAAAAAATTCCAAAATCACATAAAAGTATAACATTAAAACATAATCCAAGACATGATAATCCATTAATCCTAAATCAATTTGAAACAATCCATAAACATCATAACACATAACATATAATGATAAAATTCAAGCATAACACATTCATCAAAAACAAATCCACTGGCTCTTCTCTTCATGCTCATCTCTTCAACTTTAAAATGATATATCAAACGACTTCCTTATATCCAACGATTTCCATATTTGTTTAAAACTAAAACACATTCAAGTTGAGAATCTCAAGGTGATTCACTGATTCAACACATTGAAATAGATGATTAGAGGGGTAGGGACAGGGGTGAGGGCAGATTAATCGAACTTATAGTGATGAGGAAGGCGGATTCTCGATCGACGGCGGAGGAGACGTGACAGCAAAGGAAACGACATATTCTGGAACGTCGGAAAATGATGACGGATGAGACGCGGGAGAAGGATTCGATCGTCGGAGCCACGGAGGAGACGGCGGAAAAAGTCGATCGGAGGAAACGGCGGAGAAGGTCGATTGGTTGGCTTTAGGAGTTTAGGGTTCCCAAATGAAATGGGGGCTGTTGGCGACGGGTGGATACTGGACTGTAGAGTGCGTGAACATATCTTCATCAAACTTTTAGTTTTATGTAAATAATATATTAAATAATTAAAAAAATATTAACAGGTTTTTAAACAGATCTTAACAGGTTAAAAGGTTTTTTAACCTGTTAAGACATGATTTATATCGTGTCCAAACGTGTCTACCTATTAAAGACACGAAACATGTTAAGGCTAAACATGAAACCTGTTAATTTCGTGTCGTGTTAACAGGTCCATGTTTGAAATTGCCAGCCCTAATACCCACTGTATCTCCTTGATGTTGGACTACGTCCCTTAGAAAGCCAAAAAATATGATCTAAAACATTAATACGTATTACCTTTTCTTTTAACCAGCTAGCAAACTCATGACTATGGACTTGTGCACGTTCCCACCGACTTTTTCGTGGTTGATTGTCAATATAAGCTTTGTGCTCACTGCAACATCATTTAAAAAAGATTACATAAATATAAAAAATTTATATTGACGTATATTATAAAAGAAAGAAAGGTCAAGAATTGAACACCGACTTGATATACTCATCAATGTAACATTTGTGCATTTAGTCATGGTAGTAGTAAACAGTGTTAGAACAGTGTGGGTTCATGTTCAGTCTATCAATGTGATTCATATGTTCATAATGTGCTTGTGTGCTACAGGATCTTATTATTCAGGAACAAGTATGTATTACTTATTTACAGTCGAGTTCACTAGTCAAGAACAGTATCTTGTTATATCGAAACAGTGGTGGGCAGCGGGAGTGAGCCCTATATATATACTGCGTTCGGTATAACAGGATAGTGTTAGTGTGTAGTGTTAAGACGAATATTATGACAATTAATTCAACAAGAATCGTAATACGTAAGCGAGACTGAGTATAGTTATGGGTGACGATCCATAATGATACGAATGTTGAACTTATAATTATGATTAAACGACTTTAAATATTTTATACGATCGAAAAACGTACGCGATTGCGGGTATACACGTAATTGTGAATGTTTAATGAATCGGCAACACACGAAGAGTAAAAATAATTATATTAATTATTTTATATTTTTACAATTTTGAAACTCATCATTTATTTGAGTTTAACAAATCTTTTTATTTAAAAACCGCGTAAAATACGCGTTACGTTCCGGAAACGCGAATCGAGCGACTGAAACGAACCCGAATACCACTCGGGCTATAAAAGCCTTGAACAAGGCTTAAATGTTCATTTATGTCACCAACAACCCACTCTCTCTCTACAATTCGTCTCCCACCTCTCTCTAAAAACCCACAACTTTAAACGTTCGTAACTCGCTTATTTCTCAACGGATTTCGTCATTCTTGGTGTCCACGTGTAGCTCTCAACATTATCTACACGAAAGTACAAGAAATCAGTGGGATTAACCGGCCAAAATCGAGGTAATTGTGCTTGAATGATCACGAAACTAGGGTTTTCTATGTGTGTGTGTTAAAAACCACGACCTAGCTGGTTCCGAGCTTAACCAGTGGTATCTATGACATATCGAGATGAGTTCTGCAAGTGCTCATGGTCTACATGTGGTTAGATCGAAGGAAGCAAACTTGGAAAGATGGTGATGGTAACAGGTTCGACGGCCGAACCATTAGGGTTTCCTGGCCGAACCCTCTTGAGTTGTGGCGAGCCCTTGCCGAACCCACGATCTCCCGAACCATCATCTGCCCTCCCAGCCGAGCCTTCATGCAACAGCTAACCCAGACGAACCCTGAGGTGCTTCACGAACCATCACGAACCCTAATGGATCTCCCTAGCTTGAGCGAACCCTCATCTGCATCATCAGGCGAACCCTGCTGCTCGTGAACCTCACCCGACGAATCTATTAGCTGTCAAGGACATGGCCGAACCCTTGCATAGAACCGAACCATTTTAGGTTTCCTCGGCCGAACCCTAACCCTAAACGAACCTTGCATGGTTCGCTGCATGCACATCTGAACCCTAGGAAGTCCCTCACGAGCCTTCACCGAACCTTGGACCAGGAGATACTACCGAACCCTTTCATGTGTGCACGAACCTTCACATGCCACGAAGCTAGGACCAGACGAACCTACATTTGACTAACTGTCACGAACCATTTCCTCTTGCCGAACCCTTGGCTAGATAAGGACCTAGGTTCGCTGATAACCAAAGGAATTCGGTTGGCAACTTGCGGCCCAACACTTAACACTCGGCCCAACACTTAACAATTAGCCCAACTTGATTCCATTTGACCCAAACAAACTTCTATAGGCCCAATTAAGTTCTATTCGGCCCAGTATGATCTTTAATTGGTTTGATATCACCTTTAGCGTGTTACAAGGCCTATATACGTATGGTGGGACCAATACTATAGTCAATTGGCCCAATAGCACAACCAATTGGCCCTTGTTAACATAGGAGGCCCATGAACCTCTATTTGAGCCTATAATAATTATGGGCTTAAGACCCATAATGTGGCCACAACTCAAAGTGATTGTAATTTGATCTTAGTTGGTTTAAGTTACAACTTAAACTAATAATGGGATCAAGTCATAATCTCAAGAACTTAAATAATTGGAACATCTTATCACAATACATGTTAATCAATGGTTATCACATTCTAGAACATTTATCATTTTATGCATAAGGTTTATGCACAATGGAACATTTCATATTCGTTTCTTGGACCCATGATCAATCAAGTGATTCAAAGCATAACTCTCAAATTTTCACAACAATCATAATCATGATCAAATAATCAAGGGTTAATCAAGATCAAGAGAACACAAGTCAATCAATGAATCAAAGTTTATACAATTATAAATCCTATATCTTATGTATGATTACAATGTTATAGGAAACAATTAGAAGTCCTGTTTGCTACTTGCTATCTGTTTTAGTTCAGAGTCTACTGCAGACAGGTGAGAACTTTAGCCCCTCTTTTACTGTTTTATAACTGTTTTGGGGTGGAACACGTGATCAAACCCGCTACTTACAAACATATTTCATTACACCGGATGTGTGTATTCTTATAAACATTTCAGGTTCATGTTACGAGTCCAAGGGATTCATCAACTGTTTTGAAGGATTTATCAACTATTAAACTCATTTATTAAAGGTTTTATAAAGACCCCTTTGAACTGTTTTTATAACAGATTTACCCAAATGTTTTTATAAAGGATAAACACTTTTAAATAAAGGATTTTACAAACTCTTTTGTTATAAACCTTGTTATTATACAAGGTCACTATTTCATGGTATTCAACTCAAGAGATTCATTTCATGGTATTCAAATCAAGAGGTTCATTTCATGGTATTCAAATCAAGGGATTCATTTCATGGTATTCAAAAAAAAGGATTTAATTCTTGGAATTAAATCTAGGTTTTGAATTCATGTTATCAAATAAGGCATTAACACATTTGGTTAAAGTAAGGTTCAGAAACATGGTGTCTATTGTTGTAAACAAACTTGTAAAAGCATCAAGTATCATATTCATTAGCGTTAGTACTGGGTGATCACAACAAGGGAAGGCGGACACATTGGTTCTTATCCAGGATGGAGTTAGCTTTTAAATTGGTTTTAAAAGCTAACTGCAGGTCTGGTGTCATTATGGTTTTCAAAATTGCTATACATTATCTAACTCCAAACGTGGTTTGGGACTTGATATTATATGTTGGGTTCGTGCGAACAGTGATTGGACTGTTTACACTCATTTTCTTACTTGATGTTAGTTTGAGTTGCAGCTCATCCGTGTGAATCTTAAGTTGCTTTAACTTACCTATGCCTTAAATCATATATTCATGTTTACAAATATTTAAACCTATTGTTCTCACCAACTACGTCTGTAGTTGACAGTTACTTTTCACGTGTTTCAGGTAATCAGGTTTAAGACATTCTCAGGGACAACTAAGGAGACCATTCTAAGATAGAACAAGATGAAGAAACATGCTAGGATGGATTAGAAACACACTAAATCCTGATTGTTTAATTGTCTTGTTTGAAGTCTTATTTTGTAACTATATTTTGGGTCTGTAGTTGTCTTTCTTTTGGTAGATAGTTGTCTGTAACTAAACAAATTGTCTTAACATTATGAAACATAGTAATCCGTTGTGGTTGTTCTTATTCAATACTTGTGCATGATTCAACTGTTCATACGTCACCGCGCCGTGGATTCCGCACGCGGCGCAGGGGTGTGACAGGTTGGTATCAGAGCCAAGGTTGTAGAGAACTAGGAAAAAAAAACCCAATGTTTAATGACCTAGACTATAACCTAAGCTACCCAATAGGACTAAGTGCTATAGGCTTGAGGATACTTAGGAGCTAAGTAACTTAAGTGAGCATTAAGTCTACATTAAGCTTGAAAGATCTTAGGGACATTTTCTAAGATTAGATATCGAGTCAAGGAATTTAAATCGGAATTCTATAATTTTAGAAACCGAATTAAATTCTCACACATATGCATTAAGAATTTCAGAGGCAAGGATCTGTATTCTTAGGATCCTTGATCAGAAATTCTCACACAGAGATCATTATAGAAATTCGGAGGCAAAGATCTGTAGTTTCAGTATCTTTGATATGAATTTCTTGTCATATTCACTATAGGATTTAGAGGCAAAGATTGGTATCTTTGATCTAAAGTCCTTGTCATATTCATTATAGGAATTCAAAGGTCAAGATCTATTAATTTAGAGTCTTGATTTGAAATCCTTGTCATATTCATTATAGGAATTCAAAGGTCAAGATCTATTAATTTAGAGTCTTGATTTGAAATCCTTGTCATATTCATTATAGGAATTCAAAGGTCAAGATCTATTAATTTATAGTCTTGATTTGAAATCCTTGTCATATTCATAATAGGAATTCAAAGGTCAAGAGCTATTAATTTAGGATCTTGATTTGAAATCCTTGTCATGTTATCATTATCAGGTGTTCATTATCATAGGAACTTTATAACTTAGAATCTGTGTAACAGTATTCTTTAGTTGAAGTTCTCACAGGAGATCATTATACTCGATACTGTAGGTATTGAGAACCTAGGTTAAATTAACCTAGGACACACATGCTAAAACCTAAGGTTTTAATTTCTAGTAAATTAAGAACCATGGTTTACATAATCATAATCATATTCTGAGAACAAGAGACAGACATGAGTCAAACATAATCAATCAACAGTTGGAATTTTAGCCTCAAATATAAACGACGGGTTAACGCTGACGTGCTGAGATAAGTGGTGGGTCGGTGAGAGCTTACCCTATATATAAGCTTATTTCGGTATATCAGGGGGAATCCGGCGTCCGTATTTGAAGTGAAGATTCGGGAGCAACTGGAATCATTGAACATTAGTCAAACACATGGGATACAAACATTTGGGAAACAATCATTGGTGAATCAAATCATAGTGCAATTCAAACTTGGATGAACCAAACATTATGGTGAATCAATCAAGTTGTGAACATTTTGTAAATGTAAACCTTAAGTGAAATTCTTAAGTGATTACATCATTAGTACTTACTAACATAGTTTAACAAGAAAAATGTAGAGCACACGTATGATTTAGTTCTACATATTAACAACTGTTAGTAGGTGCACGCAAAACATAATCATAGTTCAATCATGGATTCAATCATAGTTCAAGTTGATCAAAGATCATGGGATTCTTAATCAATGGAACACACTTGCAAATCAGTACAAACGTGTTGCCAAATGCTAGCAAGGGCATGATCGTGGTATATCGAAACGGTGGTGGGCAGCGAGAGTGAGCCCTATATATAAGCTATTTTCGGTATATCGGGAAAGTGTCAGTGTGTAGGTTTGGTGGAGAGATCATGGGACATCGTACATATTCACATGATAAGTATGCAAATAAGTTGATAACTTATACGTGTACTGGATCATATTACAATTGAATGATAATACTAGTAGTATGGATATATTACTGACCTTATCATGAAAATTCAATTGTATCCTTCCTCATTACTGACCTGCTTGTGGCTTCTATTCGTAGAATGCCTCCTCGACGTGACCCTAATGCTGGGGACTCGACAAGTGGTAATGATGATGAGATCAACAAGATTGCCCGAGCTATCGCGTTTCATATGCGGGATGTGATTCCGGGTATGGTCACTGATATCACCCAGAATCTTCGGGGAAGTACCAGTGATTCCGCACACAACTCAAATGCCACTAACGCTGGAACTGCTAACTTTACTTTCAAGCAGTTCAACGATGCTAAGCCTCCTAAGTACTCTGGTACCGAGGGAGCTACCGGCCTACTGCAATGGTTGGAAAGCATTGAAGACATTCTCGACTTCACTGGATGTCCTGAGAATCTGAAGGTCAAGATGGCCTCAAGCGCTTTTCACAAAGGCGCACTCACCTGGTGGAATTCTGAGAAGAACACCAGAGGACGTGAAGTTGCTTTAGCTTTACCGTGGGACGGTTTCAAGAACTTACTCGTGGAGAAGTTTTGTCTACGTCATGAACTGAAGAACTCGAGGTAGAGATGTGGAATCTGGTGCAAGATAGTGGGGAGAACGCAAAGTATACAACTCGATTCCATGAGTTGTGCATTCTGGTACCCCATTTGGTTACTCCTCTATCCCGCAGGATAGAGAAATACATTGAAGGCTTACCTCTGGTTGTTAGAGGGACTGTTATGGGTAATAACCCTACTACTCTGGAGGCGGCGATTCAACTTGGTGCTACTCTTACTGAAGAGTATGTGAAGTCTGGAGTGCTCACCCGAAAGGGATTCAAGAGAGCACAGATTGAAGAAGGCAAGAAGCCTGAACAACACCATCACAAGAAGAAGAAGCAAAGGACAATCAAGAACTTTGCAGCGTTGACTGCAGCTGTACCTACTCATGCCACACCAATTACAGCCATGCCACAATCTGCTACAACCAGAAAGTCTTATACCGGCTCGTTTCCACTTTGCACCAAATGCCAGTATCATCATCTACCCAACACGCCATGCAGAAAGTGTCTCAAATGTGGGCGTATGGGACACTTGGCGGCTATATGTCGATCTGCTCATCTTGCTGCTGCAACAACTGCTACCACAACTCCTATTGCTACAGGTGGAAGGGCCTGTTATAATTGTGGAACAGAGGGACACTTCAGAAACCAGTGTCCAAAACTCATCAACACTACTGCTGCTGCTCGTGCTTTTGTTATTGGAACTGCCGAAGCACGTGAGGATCCGGCAGTCATCACGGGTACATTTCTTATCAATGATCACTATGTTTCTATCATATTCGATACTGGTGCTGATAAAAGCTTTATCTCTGCTCATACTGCTTCTTTGCTTAATATGCAACTGTCTATACTTACTGCTCCCTATACTGTAGAAGTAGCAAATGGTAAGACTATAGTTGTAGATTCCATAATCCATGGTTGTGAATTAAGATTAAACGACCATTCTTTTCTCATCGATCTTATTCCTATGACACTTGGAAGTTTCGAAGTTGTGATAGGAATGGATTGGTTATCCAAAAACAATGCTGAAATCGTATGCTCTGAGAAACTTATTCGAATTCCCCTACCATCCGGCGAAACGATGATAGTCTATGGCGAGAAACCATGCCGCGGATTGAAGATTGTATCGTGCATCAAGGCGAGGAAGTACTTGAAGAAGAAATATTATGCTTTCCTAGCACATGTGGTGGAAAAGAAACCTGAAAAGAAAGCAGTTGGAGATGTACCGGTTATCAGAGATTATCCAGACGTGTTTCCAGAAGACTTGCCTGGATTACCACCAATCCGACAAGTGGAGTTTAGAATCGATCTCGTCCCTGGAGCAAACCCAGTGGCGAAGTCACCGTATCGATTGGCACCGTCTGAGATGCAAGAACTGTCTAGTCAGCTTCAAGAACTTCTAGACAAAGGTTTTATAAGACCGAGTTTCTCTCCTTGGGGAGCCCCGGTTCTTTTTGTCAAGAAGAAAGACGGTTCGTTTCGTATGTGCATCGACTATCGTGAGTTAAACAAGTTGACAATCAAGAATAGATATCCTCTGCCCAGGATCGATGACCTGTTTGATCAATTACAGGGAGCAACTTGCTTCTCTAAGATTGACTTACGATCTGGGTATCATCAGTTAAGAGTAAATGATGAGGATATACCAAAGACTGCGTTTAGGACTCGATATGGACACTATGAGTTTGTGGTTATGCCATTTGGGCTGACCAATGCACCCGCAGTGTTCATGGACTTGATGAACCGAGTCTGCAGGCCATACTTGGATCAGTTTGTTATTGTCTTCATTGACGATATATTGATTTATTCCAAGTCAGAACAAGAGCATGAGGATCATTTGAGGAAAGTCTTAGAGTTACTAAGAACTGAACAACTATATGCTAAATTCTCAAAATGTGAGTTTTGGCTAAAGGAAGTTCACTTCTTAGGACATGTCATAAACAAAGATGGGATACATGTAGATCCGACAAAGATTGAGGCGATTAAGAACTGGACTACCCCATCTACTCCAACAGAGATTCGTTCGTTTCTGGGTCTGGCGGGCTATTTCAGGAGATTCATTGCGAATTTCTCTAAGATTGCTTTGCCACTTACCACTTTGACTCAGAAAAGTCAAGCGTTTATATGGGGACAGAAACAGGAAGATGCATTTCAACTTCTTAAATAGAAGTTATGCAACTCCCCTATCCTTAGTCTTCCAGAAGGCAGTGATGATTTCATTGTCTACTGTGATGCTTCAAATCTTGGTCTCGGTTGTGTACTTATGCAACGAGACAAGGTCATTGCGTATGCTTCAAGACAACTTAAGGTTCATGAGAAGAATTATACTACTCATGACCTTGAGTTAGGGGCTGTGGTATTTGCATTGAAGATTTGGAGACACTACCTGTACGGTACTAAATGTGTCATCTATACGGACCACAAGAGCCTGCAACACATTCTCAATCAGAAAGAACTCAACATGAGACAACGGCGTTGGGTTGAGCTTCTAACTGATTACGACTGCGAGATTCGTTACCATCCGGGTAAAGCCAATGTGGTGGCAGATGCTCTTAGTCGCAAGGAACCAGTCAAGCCAATTCGTGTGAGAGCCATGGAGATCAACACACAGCCAAACTTAAAGGATCTGATTCGCATCGCACAACAACAAGTAGTAACAGACAATCAACTCAAAACAGATTTGGATTGCGGTATTGAGAAGAAACTAGAACCTCGATCAGATGGGGAGTTATATCTCAATGGCCGTATATGGATTCCAAAGTCTGAAGAATTGCGCACACTCATCTGTGATGAGACTCATAAGTCGCGATACTCAGTTCATCCTGGAGCCGACAAGATGTATCAGGACTTGAGGACATCTTACTGGTGGCCGGGAATGAAGAAAGACATAGCACTGTATGTGGGAAAATGTCTTACATGTTCAAAGGTCAAAGCAGAACATCAAAAACCTTCGGGACTTCTGCAGCAACCTGAAATTCCTCAATGGAAATGGGAGCAAATTTCCATGGATTTCATAACAAAGTTGCCGAGAACTCCACGAGGTTTCGATTCAATTTGGGTGATCGTTGATCGACTCACCAAATCTGCTCATTTTCTCCCTATCCGAGAGGATTACAAAATGGAGAAGCTATCCACTCTGTACATCAACGAAATCATTGCACGTCATGGTACACCAACATCAATCATATCTGATCGTGATAGTCGTTTTACTTCTCGCTTTTGGCAATCATTGCAAAAGGCTTTGGGAACGCGTGTTAATCTTAGCACGGCATATCATCCCCAAACCGACGGTCAAAGCGAAAGGACTATCCAAACACTTGAAGACATGCTTCGTTCTTGTGTCATTGACTTCGGTGGAAGTTGGGACACTCATCTCCCACTCATTGAGTTTTCATATAATAATAGCTATCATACGAGCATTCAATGTGCACCATTCGAAGCTTTATATGGTAGAAAGTGCCGATCACCGGTCTGTTGGACCGAGATTGGTGACTCACAGGTCGTAGGACCAGAACTCGTTCAGGAAACATCAGACAAGATCACAATCATTCAGTCACGGCTTAAGGCCGCACGAGATCGGCAGAAGAGTTATGCTGATCGACGTCGGAAACCGCTTGAGTTTCAAGTCGGTGACCGAGTCTTACTCAAAGTTTCTCCCTGGAAAGGCGTTGTCCGATTCGGGAAGAAAGGGAAACTTGCACCAAGGTACGTTGGACCTTTTGAGATCCTGGAACGGATTGGTCCCGTAGCCTACAAACTCAAACTTCCAGTGGAGCTAAGCAATGTCCATGATACTTTTCATGTGTCTAATCTTAAGAAATGCTTAGCGGATCATGATGTTCAGATTCCACTGGAAGACATACAGATTCAGAATAACATGCAATTCATAGAACGTCCAGTTGAGATCATGGATCATGGGGTCAAGAAACTTAAACGCAGCCGTATCCCGATCGTAAAGGTACGATGGGAGGCCAAATGCGGTGCTGAGTTCACCTGGGAACGTGAAGACCAGATGAAGCTTAAGTACCCTCATCTTTTTACAGTATCTTCGGCTAGTTAATTTCGGGACGAAATTCCCTTAACTAGGGGAGACTGTAACATTTGTGCATTTAGTCATGGTAGTAGTAAACAGTGTTAGAACAGTGTGGGTTCATGTTCAGTCTATCAATGTGATTCATATGTTCATAATGTGCTTGTGTGCTACAGGATCTTATTATTCAGGAACAAGTATGTATTACTTATTTACAGTCGAGTTCACTAGTCAAGAACAGTATCTTGTTATATCGAAACAGTGGTGGGCAGCGGGAGTGAGCCCTATATATATACTGCGTTCGGTATAACAGGATAATGTTAGTGTGTAGTGTTAAGACGAATATTATGACAATTAATTCAACAAGAATCGTAATACGTAAGCGAGACTGAGTATAGTTATGGGTGACGATCCATAATGATACGAATGTTGAACTTATAATTATGATTAAACGACTTTAAATATTTTATACGATCGAAAAACGTACGCGATTGCGGGTATACACGTAATTGTGAATGTTTAACGAATCGGCAACACACGAAGAGTAAAAATAATTATATTAATTATTTTATATTTTTACAATTTTGAAACTCATCATTTATTTGAGTTTAACAAATCTTTTTATTTAAAAACCGCGTAAAATACGCGTTACGTTCCGGAAACGCGAATCGAGCGACTGAAACGAACCCGAATACCACTCGGGCTATAAAAGCCTTGAACAAGGCTTAAATGTTCATTTATGTCACCAACAACCCACTCTCTCTCTACAATTCGTCTCCCACCTCTCTCTAAAAACCCACAACTTTAAACGTTCGTAACTCGCTTATTTCTCAACGGATTTCGTCATTCTTGGTGTCCACGTGTAGCTCTCAACATTATCTACACGAAAGTACAAGAAATCAGTGGGATTAACCGGCCAAAATCGAGGTAATTGTGCTTGAATGATCACGAAACTAGGGTTTTCTATGTGTGTGTGTTAAAAACCACGACCTAGCTGGTTCCGAGCTTAACCAGTGGTATCTATGACATATCGAGATGAGTTCTGCAAGTGCTCATGGTCTACATGTGGTTAGATCGAAGGAAGCAAACTTGGAAAGATGGTGATGGTAACAGGTTCGACGGCCGAACCATTAGGGTTTCCTGGCCGAACCCTCTTGAGTCGTGGCGAGCCCTTGCTGAACCCACGATCTCCCGAACCATCATCTGCCCTCCCAGCCGAGCCTTCATGCAACAGCTAACCCAGACGAACCCTGAGGTGCTTCACGAACCATCACGAACCCTAATGGATCTCCCTAGCTTGAGCGAACCCTCATCTGCATCATCAGGCGAACCCTGCTGCTCGTGAACCTCACCCGGCGAATCTATTAGCTGTCAAGGACATGGCCGAACCCTTGCATAGAACCGAACCATTTTAGGTTTCCTCGGCCGAACCCTAACCCTAAACGAACCTTGCATGGTTCGCTGCATGCACATCTGAACCCTAGGAAGTCCCTCACGAGCCTTCACCGAACCTTGGACCAGGAGATACTACCGAACCCTTTCATGTGTGCACGAACCTTCACATGCCACGAAGCTAGGACCAGACGAACCTACATTTGACTAACTGTCACGAACCATTTCCTCTTGCCGAACCCTTGGCTAGATAAGGACCTAGGTTCGCTGATAACCAAAGGAATTCGGTTGGCACCTTGCGGCCCAACACTTAACACTCGGCCCAACACTTAACAATTAGCCCAACTTGATTCCATTTGACCCAAACAAACTTCTATAGGCCCAATTAAGTTCTATTCGGCCCAGTATGATCTTTAATTGGTTTGATATCACCTTTAGCGTGTTACAAGGCCTATATACGTATGGTGGGACCAATACTATAGTCAATTGGCCCAATAGCACAACCAATTGGCCCTTGTTAACATAGGAGGCCCATGAACCTCTATTTGAGCCTATAATAATTATGGGCTTAAGACCCATAATGTGGCCACAACTCAAAGTGATTGTAATTTGATCTTAGTTGGTTTAAGTTACAACTTAAACTAATAATGGGATCAAGTCATAATCTCAAGAACTTAAATAATTGGAACATCTTATCACAATACATGTTAATCAATGGTTATCACATTCTAGAACATTTATCATTTTATGCATAAGGTTTATGCACAATGGAACATTTCATATTCGTTTCTGACCCATGATCAATCAAGTGATTCAAAGCATAACTCTCAAGTTTTCACAACAATCATAATCATGATCAAATAATCAAGGGTTAATCAAGATCAAGAGAACACAAGTCAATCAATGAATCAAAGTTTATACAATTATAAATCCTATATCTTATGTATGATTACAATGTTATAGGAAACAATTAGAAGTCCTGTTTGCTACTTGCTATCTGTTTTAGTTCAGAGTCTACTGCAGACAGGTGAGAACTTTAGCCCCTCTTTTACTGTTTTATAACTGTTTTGGGGTGGAACACGTGATCAAACCCGCTACTTACAAACATATTTCATTACACCGGATGTGTGTATTCTTATAAACATTTCAGGTTCATGTTACGAGTCCAAGGGATTCATCAACTGTTTTGAAGGATTTATCAACTATTAAACTCATTTATTAAAAAGGTTTTATAAAGACCCCTTTGAACTGTTTTTATAACAGATTTACCCAAATGTTTTTATAAAGGATAAACACTTTTAAATAAAGGATTTTACAAACTCTTTAGTTATAAACCTTGTTATTATACAAGGTCACTATTTCATGGTATTCAACTCAAGAGATTCATTTCATGGTATTCAAATCAAGAGGTTCATTTCATGGTATTCAAATCAAGGGATTCATTTCATGGTATTCAAAACAAAGGATTTAATTCGTGGAATTAAATCTAGGTTTTCAATTCATGTTATCAAATAAGGCATTAACACATTTGGTTAAAGTAAGGTTCAGAAACATGGTGTCTATTGTTGTAAACAAACTTGTAAAAGCATCAAGTATCATATTCATTAGCGTTAGTACTGGGTGATCACAACAAGGGAAAGCGGACACATTGGTTCTTATCCAGGATGGAGTTAGCTTTTAAATTGGTTTTAAAAGCTAACTGCAGGTCTGGTGTCATTATGGTTTTCAAAATTGCTATACATTATCTAACTCCAAACGTGGTTTGGGACTTGATATTATATGTTGGCTTCGTGCGAACAGTGATTGGACTGTTTACACTCATTTTCTTACTTGATGTTAGTTTGGGTTGCAGCTCATCCGTGTGAATCTTAAGTTGCTTTAACTTACCTATGCCTTAAATCATATATTCATGTTTACAAATATTTAAACCTATTGTTCTCACCAACTACGTCTGTAGTTGACAGTTACTTTTCACGTGTTTCAGGTAATCAGGTTTAAGACATTCTCAGGGACAACTAAGGAGACCATTCTAAGATAGAACAAGATGAAGAAACATGCTAGGATGGATTAGAAACACACTAAATCCTGATTGTTTAATTGTCTTGTTTGAAGTCTTATTTTGTAACTATATTTTGGGTCTGTAGTTGTCTTTCTTTTGGTAGATAGTTGTCTATAACTAAACAAATTGTCTTAACATTATGAAACATAGTAATCCGTTGTGGTTGTTCTTATTCAATACTTGTGCATGATTCAACTGTTCATACGTCACCGCGCCGTGGATTCCGCACGCGGCGCAGGGGTGTGACAATCAACTTCTGCACAATCTGAATTGAACAAAGCATAACGATGAGCTTGTTCATTTAAATTATCATTTAAAGTGAAAATATTGCCTTGTCTTCGTTTTCTACCTCCCAAAGGATGACCGACATTAACAAATATTGGTCCACTTGATTCATTTTCTCCATCCAAATCATCAACATCTTCCGCCCCCTTATTAACTCTTGGATTTACTCCATGAATATAACGTGAGCAAAAAGTCAAACATTCTTCAATTAAATAACCTTCTGTTATGGATCCCTTTGGTCGGCTCTTGTTTCGCACATATGACTTCAACTTGCATAAGTATCTCTCCATAAAAACATCCACCTATATTGAACTGGCCCTCCAAGCCTAACTTCATTTACTAAGTGGATAGGTAAATGCACCATTATGTCAAAAAAGGTCGGTAAGAATATTTTCTCCAGTTAACACAATGTTTCGGTAATTTCTAATTGTAATCGATTGAGGTCCTCAGGCTTAATTACCTTACTGCATAAACTTCGAAAAAATGAACCCAACCTAATAAAAGGGATTGCGACATGCTTTGGTAATGATTTTCTGACAGCAATTTGAAGCAAATAATGCAAAAATATATGAGCATCATGACTCTTGTTGCCTGAAAGTTTCTTTTCTGAAGAATGAACACATCGCGCAATATTAGAGGCACACCCATAAGGTAATTTTGTTTCCTTCAAAACACGACAAAAAAGGCCTTTCTCTTCTGAAGACATTGAAAAACATGTGTTGTGAATGATAACATGCTTACCATTATCAGAAGTACTGGTTGAAGCCTTTCTTTGATGCCAAGTTCTAAAATGTCAAATCGAGCTTTTACGTTATCTTTTGACTGCCCACTTATATCCAACAAAGTCCCAATCACGTTATCACATATATTTTTTTCAATATACATCACGTCAAGATTATGTCGACATGTATTGAATTTCCAATACGCAAGTCAAAAAATATTGACCTTTTTCTTCCATGGGCAAGTGCTATCATTTTTTTTCTTTTGTTCCTTTCCAAAACGATTATTAAAACTAGACAACTCACTCAAAGCTTTAATGCCTGATAAGGGTTTTGGAGGAAGCCTCTTCTCAATCTTGCCATTGAAAGCACTCTTATTACGTCGCCATGGGTGTTGAGCATCTAAAAATCTGCGGTTATCCATATAACATGTTTTCTTACTATGTTTTAAGTACAATGAACTAGTTTCATGATTACAACTTGGACAAGCAAATTTTCCCTTTTTTTTTCACCCTGACAACATTGAATACCCAGGAAAATCACTAATTGTCCACGTGAAGGCATCATACATTTTAAAGGTCTCATCTTTAGATTTATCATATGTTTCTAACCCAATAACCCACAATTCTTTAAGCTCCTCAATTGAAGGTTGTAAATAAACATCTATGTTATTACCTAGTGATTCAGGTCCAAAAATTAATAAATACAACATAAAATATTCTGCTTTTAGTGACATCCATGAAGGCAAATTGTAGTTAACCAACACAATGGGCCAAGTGTTGTGTGATATGTTCATTGTTCTAAACGGATTAAATCCATTACTTGACAAGCCTAACCTTACATTTCTAGTTTCCTTTGCAAAATGAGGATAAAGGGAATCAAATTCCTTCCAGCTTTGCCCGTCAGCGGGATGTCATAAATTTCCATCTTTAGGAAGCCCTTCATCATGCCATGTCATATATTTAGCTGTCACACCCCGAGCCGGCGGGGTTGGATCGGAGTCCCCGTCGGGCGGAAGGTTCCCGGGCACGATATCGTGAGTGATAATGATCAGATTGTTTACATTGCACATGATATAAATGAGAAATGCTAAATAGAATAGAATTACAAAGTTAAATTACATCCGTATCGTTCATAATTTAACAATGTAAATCTATCATAAACATCATAAGATATCTATCTTGTAACTGCTCAAGATATACAAAATAATCGTATAATGATGTGCCAAAAGTATGCAGGTCCAAAAATACTAAGTCTTCTATCTGAAGTCCTAGTCCAAAAGCATAAGCTTCTTAATTGACCTGTTCGTCACCTGAGAAGTCATGCAAAAATAAAGTCAACACATGGTTGGTGAGTTCATATAGTTTAGTAATTGAAAACGATTTGTAAATCTTTTTCCGGTAAAGACCCTAAGCTCATTAACGTCACATGTAATATCCAAATTGGTATGCTTATATATAGGGCATACCCCTGAGTCGAGCCTACAACCCACCCAGACGCCGTCCCACCACATACTAATATGCATATGACACTGTTGTTAATGATAATTAAGCATTTTTACCTAACACACACTTCCATTCACATTAGTTCAAATGTATACTCAAATTTTTGTAAACCCTCGGGTAACAACCTTAATCTCATTAACATCACCTGTATCATCCAGATCGGTATGCTTATATATAGGGCATACCCCTGAGTCGAGCCTACAACCCGCCCAGACGCCGTCCCACCACATACTAATCCACATGGGACAGTGGATTTAATGAAAATTAAGCATTTTACCCCTACCATTAACCCAATGTTTCTTCAGTTCTTTATTCCTGTAAATACAACAATTTGGAATCTATGTTGATTCCTTAAGTTCATCACAATAATGATCAACCACGGTAATTGTAGAAACAGTTATAAATGCTTAATTAAATAAATAAATAAACATTTAATAAAATCTAAGTCCTAATGATTGGGCCTTGGTCAACTCGAGTAGACTAGTCTAGCAATCAAGGTTCTAAGTAGTTAGGAGATTCTGTAAATATCATCAAACATCTGACCTACAAATCAAACGGTCTAGCCAGGACTTCTTGAAATGTAGGATTTTTATTTCGTACTTGATTCGTTTCGTTTTGTCCCTTGTTTCGTATAGTTTCGTTGGCATATGTTATCTCTGATATTTCCCAGACTTTCCCCTGAAAATGATTTGTTGATTCGTTTGATTCATTGAACTCACACACTTGTTTCGTCAAAATAGTTTCGTTTGATTCGTTGAACTCCCACACTTGTTTCGTCAAAATAGTTTCGTTTGATTCATTGAAATGATTAGTTTAACTCAATTACCCACTTAAATCATAAATAAATAAACTTAGTAAAACCTTCATAAATTTTACCTAGACATAATCTAGGATATCATTCATACATGTAAAACATATAGAATTTAAAAGCATTTAAGTAAACAATTTATATAAAATAGTTTACGCATGCTTCTCAGCCCCGCGTTTTAAAACAAAAATGTTTAGAAAAGGGGCAATGAACTCACCTGTGTTGCTACGTAAATGATCTATCACAAAATGTGCGCTCTTGTTGTAGCTTAAGTTTCTTCAGTTCTTGAGTTGTTTTAAAAGAATTTGAGTATGATAAGTATACGTATTAGTCGTCTCATCTAAGTTTGGTCTCGGTGTGTGTAACTAAGTGTCCTAATTTACTAAGTGCTTCTATGATCTAATCTAACTAATCTAACTTAATTACCCGTTTATGACCCATAGCCCATAATTAGTTACAATAAGTCTTCATTAATACGCTTTAATCAAATTCATTCTATGTTAAACCATTAGCTTAGAAAAATTTCTTAATTTAATTTAATAAGTTCACAAAACCCCTTTTTCTTTTATTAAAATATCATTACTTGAATTTAAATAAACATTTAGTATGTGATGGGCTTTATTAAGCCTGTTGGGCCCACGGAGGCCCATTGATGTCCTTGATTTTCAATTGATCATAAATCAATTCCTTTGAATAATTCCTTCATAGATAATCAACCAACTAAGTTAGTTATTCATATTAAACTTTCACTAAGGTTAGTGTTAGAAATTTATTTAACACTCCCTTAACCATTTGTGTTGATCCAAATGAACTCATAGCATCCCCCCCCAGTGTGAAATTAATTCCATAAATATTAACCTCTCTAATCAATTTGTTAAAGCGATTTCAAAGAACCTTGTTATAGATATCCTAATCCGTGATTATATTAGTTACCCTTATTATTGATGTGAGCCTTAGATGTTTCCCATTCACACACACATAGGTTCGATTCCCATTCATCCCTATATGATTTATCGCTAGCATGTACCTATACATAACCCCATGCACGGTGAAAACCCAAAGATTTTACTAATCCTAGGTTCGGTTTTCTCCTAAGGCAGCGAACCTTCTTGAGGTACCCACCATGGGTTCGGCTGGTCCTTAGCTCTCACGAACCTTTAAGACTTGCCCATGGGTTCGTCCCAAAAGAAAGGTTCGGCCCTATTGGTTCGCCTTTCATTGGTTCGGCCACCCGAAATGGTTTGTGGTCCCTAGGGTTTTGCATGGGAATGGTTCGGGCAGCATAAAGGTTTGGCCGAGATGAGGGTTCGGCCAACATAATGGTTCGCTACCCACCTAGGTTCGACAACGAGAAGGTTTGGCGCCCAAAGGTTCGTGGCAGGGAACCAACTGGTTCGGTGCAGGGCTCGGTCAGGTTGACATGTTCGTTGTAGGGGAAAAAGGCTCATGGCTCGTAGGGTTCGCCAACCTCTTCTTCAACCCAAGAAGGTTCGGCCATGAAGCTTGGCCACGAACCTGTACCCCATCTTCCTCCCCATGATCCTAACCTGTTACAGGTTAGTTCCCATAGCCTACTAGTTGCGTACAAGTGATTATACTAGGGTTTTCTAAGTTCGTAGGTCGGTTATACATCCAACAACAACGAAAATCGCGACACCCATCCTTAAACCGAATTAAAACCAAGATTTACCTCGAATCTTCTGGATGAATGCTCAAATAACTCGTACTTCCTTGATCTACGTTGCGTGGGGATCGTTTTGACACCGAGAATGCTTAAATCCAATGAGAAATCACCACTAGATGGTAGAGAGAAGGAGGAGGATCATTTTCTAGAGAGAGAGAGTTGTAAAAACGAAAATGAAGAGAAAATGGAGTTTGGTGGCGGTTGGCGGTGGAGTAAATGTCTTCATTTAAGACTTAGAAAATACCCGGTTGTTCCGTCTCGATCGGTTTTGCGTAAAACTTCGGTTTCTCGTGATTTTCGTCACGAAACGGTTCGTTTTAAACGTAGGATTTATAAGATAATTTAAGTGGTTATTCCTAATAAATTAACTAATATCTTTTATTTATTTTTAAAATTTTCTTAATTTTCTTGTTTAAATCGAATCGTACGGTCGTCGCGCGTATTCGTTCGAATCGTCACTCGTACGAACACGACGATAACTATACTTTTCAATATTGTTTTCTAATTAGCGGATATTATTCAGAACATTAAACTTTCAGATATATTCGTACAGATCGTCACCTATACGAATAACCCGTCAATTTAGCATTCACATAACAACATCCGTGTGTTTTGTTCCATTAAAGCCTCACATACGTTTATACATAATAAATCCTAACAAATAATCCCATGATGGTTATGTGTTGCCAGATAATTATCTGACTGATAAACCATGTTTTCTGAGTTTTGTTACTCTGAAATGATTATGAATTCACTATTTGATTCATGAAATGATAGCAGTATATGTTATGAATATGAATATACACTGAAATGCATAACAATTGTACCTGATTACTGTTCATGTTACTGTTGCGATCACTGTTCCGGCACCGGTTCCGGTACTGCTGTTACATTAGCTGTTTCTGAACACATAAACAATCTTTGTAGCCTTGGTTTTAAAGGAAAATGCCACAATACTTTAGCTGGAATCTTTGAAGATTGTTGATGATTATGCTTGCTTCCTTGTATCTCATTTAGTTATTTCCACTTAGAAGTGTGGCAAACGTGGCAAACATCAACATGTTCATGCTCTTTTCAATATAGCATACAATCATTTGGACATGCAGGATTCTTGTCATAACTAAGCCCTAAATCCTTCACAATTTTTTTAGCTTGAGAAAAACTAGCTGGAAGTTTTGCCTCGGGAATCATCTCTTGTAAAAGTTGCAAGAGATCATTAAATTCAACGTTACTAAGCCCGTGTAACGTCTTGTAGAGAAGAATTCTGATGATGAATGATAGTTTCGAAAAATTTTTACACCCAGGGAACAACTCTTGTTTTCCATCTTCTACCAAATTATAGAACTTTTTAGCCTCCTCGTTTAAACCTTCTTGTATCGTAGTTGTTTCCTCTACAGTATTCCTAAACCTATCATGCAATAACTCATCAAAATTTTCATGCATACTAGCTTTTTCATTGTCTTCAATGATTGTTTCTTTTCTAGTTTGCGAGGAGGTTTCTCCATGAAAGACCCTCACATAGTAGTCATCTACAAATCCGTATCCTTTTATACGGTCAAATACTTCATCTCTTCGATGCCAAAAACGGTTCTTACACCGTTTGCAAGGACAACATATTTGAGATCTTTTCGCCACCTTACCAAACGAAGCATTAAGGAATTCAATTACTCCGGCTTCAAATTCAGGTAACCATCTACGTAAATACATCCACTCTCTAGCATTCTCCATGTCTATCATATTCTGAAAATAATATTAAATAATGTCATAATAATACATATTTATCACTTTCTAAAAAAGTTTCAATTTCGTGCAACAAAATTATGAGTTGCTGCTATAATTGTCCAATTTGATCACTTTAAAATTTTATTCAACCTTTGATGTTCAAATATGGATTGTAGTAGACTCAAAGAGCTTTCCAACCATATAAGGCATTTTTTCTCCAGATTTTTATATGATTTTTCAAAAAGCATGACATATTCATCATTTTATTAAAAATTCAACTTTTACACAAAATGAGAAGCTGTATTGAAATGTAATTTTTGTGTACCTATCATATTTATCTTTTCTATTTCTAAAAATATGTATAAAGTATACTCAATAAGCTTTCCAACAACATATTACACATCTCAAACCGATTATCGATTGATTTTATATGATTTTTTAAAAACAGTGCCATAATTAAAATAATTTCAATCAGCACTAAGTTTAACTTTTTATTCAAGCTTTTTAACAAACACTTGGTATGCATATGACTTCTAACACATAATGTAAACACCTAAAATCTACTAGTTAACCATCATTCATTATCATACAATTTCAAAGTGAGTAATTTCAAGTTAGTGCACAACATTTAATACCATCAAGAAACAATTTTCTGGTTTTTACCCAACCCATCCATAACCCACGAAATTCTACACCAAAATACAATAAATCACTCACCTAGATGTAGAGGAGCACAAGAAGGACTACAATTTATTGTTGTATTCAAGATGTTAAATGGTTGGCTGCAATCATTCGAGGAAAATTGCTGAATTAGGTCGGAATTGAAAGCCAAAAATTCTAGATCACGTAAAGCTGGTGCTAGCAGCAACTTGTTTCACTCACAGATCGATCCAATTGCTTGTGGCTTCCAGATTGAGACGTGACTTTCAATGACTAGTACGTGAGTTTTGGTTTGACTCCCATCTCCATATGACTTTAAATTTGACTTAATTTTTATATGGGTTAATTTAAAGTAGGTTATGTAGATATGGCTAATTAGATAAAATTATTATTTTAGCTTAATTATATTGTTTCAAGCATAATTAGATAACTTAAACAAATATAAACTGAGCTTATTATTTTTTTTAAATACGTAAATGATTATGCACGATATCTATGTCTGTAAGTTTGTTTCTTTAACCGTTATTGATCACTGAAAAATTTTTTTAATAAAAGTTGTCTTTGGCTTTTAACAATACATGTAACACTTCTAAAGAAGTTGCACTTTTTTTAGTAAAATTTTGTGACTTTTCGATATAAAAGTTGCAATTTTCAACAAATTTTGCACCTTTTAAAAAAAGCTACAATTATCAATAAATTTTGCAACTTTTTATAAAAAGGGTTCCAATAAATCTTCAAATGCAACCTTTATATTGAGCAAAGTTGCGTTAGCATCTAAGGCAACTCATGACAAAACATTGCTCATAAAAGGTTGCATTAGGGTTGTTTTCTAGTAGTGATTTTCCACCTATATTATTGTTGTTATCTGATACTGAGCATTTTTGGTTCACCCATATTTGTTTTTGTGGTGTTTATTTGAATTATATATGTAATTTAGGAAATCTGGCTAGCAATTGAGAAGTGCGATAAAGAGATTATCAAAAATTTATTATTGCAATAATGTAATAGATTTTAAGACTTTTATGTATATGTCTTTGGTTGAGTTATATCTTGCAATTATATTTTAATATATTCTGGATTGTTGTGTTAGTTCTAGTCTTCGTAAAAGTGACACGCTAGTACTAGTTGGGTTGGGGTATTACAGGAAACAAATAATAACCCTCCTTAATTTTATTAACCCAACTAGCTCCATCAATATCAACCAAAATCTTTATTTTTTATAATCTTTATTATATATCTACAAGACTCTCTTCTTTTATTTGTTTGTGTAGATTTGTTTTATTTAAAATCTTACACCAGCGTAAGTTGTTCACATTAAATAAAAATTGCTACTGTGACGCAAACCTACACTTCTTGTAAATCGTGAACACTTGTGAATTAACATATATACATAAAAAATATAGTATTGTTCATTTACAATAATTGTCGATCATTAAAAAATAAAAAAAAATGTTGAGTTGATCTTAGGAATTATTTGAATTAACAAAATTAAAATCAATTAAAATGGGTTAACAACGGATTTTTCTTATATATATCACACACCATGTCTATATATATATAAATTTACAATAAAGACTCACATTATGTAAAACAGTAATTTGATGAATGAGCCTAGTTGCCTATAAGGAAACCCACATCTGAATAAATGTTATGTCTAAACTTAAAGCAAATTCTTCAACTCATGAGTGTTTATAAAAAAAAATAATATGGTTGATGCTGGACGATTGGTGTTGAGACATATGCTAAACACTATGTAACACACTTTTGTCTCTTCTTTAATTTCCGTCTCACACACACACATGCACCCCTCCAAAATCGGTGTTATTTACACCCTACAACCAAAGAATGTCCAAATTTTCCTCTAAAGCTTGCACATCCCTCTCCATCCATCTCAATTAATCACCAATAAACCGAAGCAACACAATTCATTGATTCATTCTTTCAATGAAACGTCCGGTTCCACCACTGTCTACGGTTCGTGCAGATCCACCATCCTCCCCACGCTACCCACCGCCTGTCACCACCCCCACCACAGGCGCTCAACGCCGTATCGCGATCGCGGTCGACCTTAGTGACGAGAGCGCGTTTGCAGTCCAATGGGCGGTCCAGAACTACCTCCGTCCCGGAGACGCAGTCATCCTCCTCCATATCCAGATCACGTCCATCCTATACGGTGCGGATTGGGGCCATGCAATGGACGCAGAACCCCCTTCAAAGGAAACACAGCAGAAACTCGAGGATGATTTTGATAACTTGACCACGGCTAAAGCCAACATGCTGTCACAACCGTTGGTTGAAACCAACATCCCGTTCAAGATTCACATTGTGAAGGATCATGATCTCAAGGAAAGGCTTTGTTTGGAGGTTGAGAGGCTTGGGTTATGTGTTATGATCATGGGCAGTAGAGGGTTTGGTGCCTCAAAGAGAAAGGGTAAGGGGAGGCTTGGCAGTGTTAGTGATTATTGCGTACGTCATTGTGTTTGTCCGGTGGTTGTGGTTCGATATTCCGACCAAGACGACGGGGATGATAGCGCCACGAAGGCTTCTGAGGGTGACCCAGAGTATCACGATGCAGATGACCATGATCTTAAAGGTGACATGCAATCTATATAATCAATCAATTAAAATACAAAAGGATTCACGCAAATGTTTTTCAAAAGCTTTGACAAAAACCTATTTATGATGAAACAAATTAAATTGGAAGTCGTTCAATTTGGTAATCGTTTCAAAATAAATATGCTTAATTATGTCGTTGTACTGTTTGGATGCATTTCTCTTTGGTGTTATATTTGTGGTTTTAGAAACATTAAATTCTTGAAGCCATTCTTTGGTTCTGATGTGCTACATTTGAATCAGAATAAAAACACTCATGATTTGTATTATTTGATATTTTTATTGTTTGAGATTGAGAAATAATGTCAATCAATGAATCATACCCAGAAAATTCAACTCGTAGTTTGGTTATTTGTGGGGTCAACGATGTGATAGGGGCTAACAAAACAGGTCTTATCGTATTTAACAAATTAAGAACATGAAAATGACCCTAAAATTCCCAATTTAATTCTACTATACTTTTCAATCAAAGATGATGGACCTTGAAACAAGTGTTAAGTTTGTTGCTTTATGATTTTGAGGTCATGAGTTCAAGTCATAAGAAATAAACTCTTGTACAAATATGTAAGGTAAGATTACGTACATCATGTCATGAAACGATATATCTCATTCCTAGCCACTAAAGAAAAGTAGGGTTTTTAGGACTAAAAAAACACTCCCCAATATTTTGCAATCAATATCTAATGGTTATCAACAGTTAACATAATATGGTCATAGATCTTAGGTTGTAACTTGATTATGAGTGAATTTGTGAAAGAGAAATTAGGGACTGAAAATGATGCCTAGTATTAGATAGTGGTCTTAGTAACTGAAAATCAGACCCCATTGTGTTGTACTAACAGGTAACAATGGTGAGTAACAGATAACCCAAACTTCAGTCCTTAATATGTTACTCAAGTACCACAACATTAGTCCCTTATACATTATATCTGCAATTGATAATCAATCTCTAAAATTGTGTTGTTTCAGTTTCGAAAATGTAGGTTTAAGGACTAAAAATCACTTCTTTTAAATTGTCTATATTGTCCCTAATATGTTTTGATAGGTTTGTGTTCACTTATCAAATCAGTCTCCAAAATATGTGTTAAAGACAAAAAATTAGTCTTCAATACCACTTATATTCAGTCCATAATATGATTCTTTTAGGGACTAAAAATGAATCCCTGATTGCATATTATTTTTGTACATAATATAGATTATTATAATCTGAAAATCAGTCATGGATAAAATTTATTTTTAGTCTCCAAAAAGTTGATTTTGGGTATGAAAATCAGTCTTCAAAATTAGTGGTCACTTTCATTCCAGACTATCTTTTAGTCTACAATACTTTATTTTATTCCAATGCCTATTTTTACATACCGAAGCATTAATATTATGCAAAATGTTTTACTAAACCAAACATCACAACATCATGTATAATTTTTCATGCCATTTCAATGTCTCCAATAGAAGCATTAATATCAAAGAAATAATAATTAAACACGTTAAAAATTGATTAAATCTAGAGTTTTAAACGGTACTAGGTAACTTAAAACAAAAGTAATAAACATTTCAACAATTCGGTGTTCTAGGTCGTACTATAACTATTACTAGATAGTCCATCTGAAACGGTAGCATCTTCATTCACAAATTTGGAGATTATACTCTCAAAATCAAGAAATTTCGCAAACAAGAATCCTAAATTCTGTCACGTTTTTTTTCTATGTTTGAGTTGTTCCTTAAGTTCATTAATATGATTTTTTAAATCTTCATTCGCTTCTCTTGTCGTGGCTTGTCCTTGAGATAATTCAGCTATTGAGTTCATCCAAGCATCTTTTTTCTTCATCACTGGCCCAGCGCATACCTCCGAGTCCGACTGTATCGTTTTATCCTTACCACAAACACTTCTGACGCTTCTTTTTGAAGCATTCATTCCATATAATTAGTTGTAAGAATGGTTCCTTCAAAGGTCAGTTTATCCATGGCCTCCTTTTTCTAAGCATTTATATTTTCTAGATATAACAAAAGCATGAGAAGAACATTTAAAACTAATATTATCCAAAACCAATATCTAAAAATAAATTAAAACCTTAAGTCAATGGTTTATAGTAAAGACATAGTTGCGTATTCAGCTTTTGCATGCTCGTTTAGCCATATGCATCCTTGTTTATCCTTATAATGTAGCTTGTAGTAAACTTGAAGAGGGCTAGCTAGGTGGCATTTTAGTGTCTGGATTTATTTGACATCATAAACATTTATAATAACGAAGAATAAGTCACGATTGAAAAGAATATTTTTATTTACATATAGAAATCTATGAACACTAACAAAAGACTTTTGTTAATTTTATTTTACGAATAGAAACCTAAGAACACAATAAATTCATTGAAAGAAGAGCTTAAAGATAATAGATAGAAAAAAAGGGTAACTGCTACTATTGTTGTTATGTGGTAATAACTATGGGCTTAAAAAGTAACAACAAAATTCACTCTAATAGATTTTCTCAAGTTACCAAGTCTTTCTTTAGGAATATCCAACCACCACTATAGATAAAAAAACCCCAGCATACTCTAGCAGACCTTTCGGTGAGACTGGTGGGTTTTATCAGCAACCAATTAGCTTTGCTGGACCAATTATGCAACATTAAAAGAGAATATTACATGCTTGCATCCTACTTTATAAGAAAAAGGAAATGAAGAAAACACAATATCCCATCTTGTAACATCAGTGACGGAACCGTACCGGAACAGTGATCTCAACAGTTACATGAACAGTATTCAGGTACAAATTATACATATTTCATTTCATGTCATGTTCATATCATATGTCATTATCATTTTGTGTTATCAAAGAGCAAATTCAGAATCATTTCAGAGAAACAAAACTCAGAAATATGGTTCATCAGTCAGATACTTATCTGGCAACACAAAACCATCATGTGATTATTTGTTAGGATTTTATTATGTATAAACGTATGTGAGGCTTTAAAGAACAAAACACACGGATGTCGTTACGTGAATGCTAAATCGACGGGTTATTCGTATAGGTGACGATCTGTACGAATATATCTGAAATTTTAATGTTCCAAATGATATCCGATAATTAGAAAACAATATTGAAAAGTATAGTTATCGTCGTGTTCGTACGGGTGACGATTCGAACGAATACGCGCGACGACTGTACGATTCGATTTTAAACAGTTAATTAAATATTTCTGAAATTTAAAATAAATGGAAGATATTTAGTTAATTTACTAGGAATAACCACCTAAAATAATTTTATAAACCCTATTTTAAAACCGAGTCGTTCCGTTACGAAAAACCGACATTTTAACGCGAAACCGAACGAGATCGAACCTACCGGGTATTTTCTAAGTCATTTAATGGGCTAATGAATGCCACAACCACCACCACCTACCAATTCTCTCTCATAATTTTCGTTCCTCTCTCTCTAAAATCTCTCCCTACCTTCTCTATACAAGATCTCATCCAATTCTCCACCATTTCAAGAGTTTTTGGTGTCAAAATGACCACCACATCACGTAGATCACGAAAGTACAAGGGATCTAAGCTTTCATCCATCATTTTCGAGGTAAATCTTTTGTTTTAATTCGGTTTTTGGTGAGAACCACGATTTCATGAACTCATTATTGTGTTAGTCGACCTAAGCACTTAGAAACGTGGAGATAAGATATTGTAACAACTAGAGAGCATTAGAAACAAACCCTGCAACACATTATTCGATGAGGATGGTGATGAACAGCTTGGGGCTGCCTGGTTCGTACGTACAGGTGGCCGAACCTTCTGGCTCACGAACCTGGGGCATTCACGAACCACCAAGTTACAACCGAGGAACCTTCTCTTAGGCGAAGCTACATAGGGTCACGAACCTAGAAGGCCACGAACCTTACCCTGGCCGAAGCTAGCTTGGCCTAATCATGGAGCCGCGAACCTTAAGTCAGCCGAACCTGGGTATTGGCGAACCTAGATGACTGCTACATGTGAACTTCATGAACCAGGGTGTTGTGTGTGTGGCTGCCTTGACCTAAACGAACCTTAAACTAGCCGAACCACTAAGGTGGCGAACCCTTGACCAAAGAACCAATTGGGCCGAACCCATGTTAGCCGAACCTTAGGCCCCTTAAACCTGTTGATAGCGGCGAACCTAAAGTGGGCAAACCTATATCTTGGATGAACCCTAGGAAAACCTGATTCATTATCAGCGAACCTACTACTTTAGTCGAACCTTTGGGCGAACCATTAACATGGCCGAATCTACCCTTGCTACCCATAGGTTCGCTGATCCCATGTGCATGGAACTTGGTTATTAGCGAAGATGGTGATTCTAGGATTGTTGAGTGCATGGGAGCTCATGTACACGTGCATGCATGGGATGAGTTTGTGTGTGTGTGCATGGGATACGAATTAGGGACTTCTTTCCATGAATTTTACTTTGGGTAAGTTGAAGATCAAACATAGAACACCAAGAAAAGAATAAGTCTAGAATAATAAGAGGTCCTTAAACTTGAATATTGTTTAAACATGGATTTAGACATCACTTTGAGTGCAACATAGAGGGAAATCAAGTGGATTAAAACAGAAGCCTAACGGTTGGAGTGTTGGTTTAACTAGTAACACTTAGACCTTCGGGACATTTCATAAGACGTGTAACTAACATAGAGAGTTTAATTGAATTATATATGTTGGGTTATTCAAAGGTGGTGATTAGTAATCACTTGGCAATCAAAGGCTATTAATGGGCCCGAGGTTGGCCCAATGGGCTCAACCCAAGCCCATCAAAAGTAAACTTCATTTTCTCAAATTTTTTATGATTTAATAAACGAAATTAAATTAAAAACTTGTTAAAATATATTGAAATGATTTTCTAAATTAATGTTTAACTTAAAATGAGTTAATTTAAAAACATGTTAATTAAGAACTTGTAATGATAAATCATGGGATTAGGGTTATTAATGGGTGATTATTTAGGTTAATAGATATAATCTTAGAAACATATTAGTATTTAGGACACTTGCACATCGAGACCAAACCTTAGATACGACGACTATTATACATACTTATTGTATTCGAATTCTCTTAATACAACTCAGGAACAGAAGACACTTAGTCTACAACAACGAGCCTGCATTTTTTGGTAATCCAATACAGAGCAACACAGGTGAGTTCATTGCCCCTTTTCTAAACATTTTTGTTTTCAAACACGGGGCTGAGAAGCATGCGTAAATCTTTTTATTTAAACTGTTTTACGTATATGCTTTTACTTATTATATGCTTTATATATGTTTGTTATACTCCTAGACTCCTGTCTAGGTAATTGTTATGCGGATTGAACTATCAAGTTAATTAATTACTCCTAAGAGTAATACCTTAATTCTAAACTCTAAACAAACCCTTAGTCCATCGAGTTCAAATTCCAGAATCTAAACTCAAAGTGAAATCAAAAGAACTAAAGCTAAAGATCAAATGTATTGGAATCTAATCTATTATGTGATCAGTAAACTAAGGATCCTAATCAAGAATCTATAGTCATTGTGGAATCATGGAAATCAAAAGATCAGAATCAAGAGAATCAAGTGAATCATGGGAATCATAACCGTGTGTGAATCATGGAAATAATGAAATCATTAAGATCTAATGAAATCATTAATTGTTTAATCTAAGGTGGAAAGTCCCGGCATAAATAGTAGACTCTTGTAGTCAAGCTATATGGGCATAACGGAAACTATTAAACAAATCAAAATCAGGAGAATCAAAGAAGATCAAGAATCAAAGGATATCCTTAAAGTCCCGGCATGTACAGTAGACCAATGGGTCAAGCTGATATGGGCATCATGAAAATCCCGACACATACAGGTAGACTCCTTGTGGGTCATGCCTGATATGGGCCACGTGTGAGAGGGTACAACTTGGACAACCACCAACAACTAAGTCTAATTGATTGAGTCAAATAAGGCCCAATCATCATGTCTTAGTTGTATTTAAATGCTTTATTATTAATTTAATTAAACATTTAATATTATATTTCTACAAGTGCTTTGGGGTAATCATGAATACATGGTGAACTCAAAAGATCAGAGGTAAATCTATTTGTGGAAATCAAGATCTAAATTGAAGGTGAATGGAGTGAAACGCTTAATTATCATTAACAACAATATGCTAAGCAGTCCAGTATGTGGTGGGATGGTGGCTGGGGCTTGTCCCCTACATATGCCCTATATATAATACTCGTAAAAACGTAGCAATTAAATAAACAATAAATGAAATCCTACAAAAATAATAATAAAAAGTATAAGTTAGAATCAATTTAAAATTCAGATTAATTTCGAACAAGTTAGAGTCGATAAACAAGTCGAGTTGTAATAGTTTTAAGTTTCGATTCTAGTTAATTTTGGAATCGTTGATTTATTTACCAATAATTGAATGAATTGATTAACCTTTGACGTGTTTATTAAAAAAAAGGTTGAAACAACAACCGTAACAGTTACTTGATTGAAATTGAAATTTGATTTTGACCGAACCGTAAGTGAAGCATATTAAAACTTAATTGCAAGTTTCGAATAATTAACAAGAAGTTAGTTATCGAACTATGGATTTATACAGTAAGTAAACAAACAAATTGATTGACTATAGACTTGGTTATGATTAACACTTGAAACAAAGAATCTAAATGCACAATTTAACAAGATAAATGTTGGGACGATATTATTTAAACAACGTTAAGTTAAATAACTATCATCGTAACTAATTGAATAGAAACCGACCCGTATATGAATCATATTTCAATACCACATGCACTTACTTATTTTACAAATTCTTAGCAATAGACAAATTACGTTTAGGAGTAACTGAAGGTTGTTTTCTTTGATTACTATTAAGTGTCATTAAAATAAAGGCCTTTCAAATACAATTCTAATATCTCTGTCTTACTAGCTCATTATCACCCAATTAACTCTTCACCTTGTAAAACCCAACGATCACATTCTGCCAAAGAATTGAGGAAAATCTAAACAATTGGACAAGCCGAAACTTGAAGAAAGTACATCTCTATTCTGCGTAATATTGTTTCATCCTCTCAATCATAATAGGTATTAGCATCAGTCGATCCTATCCGATCCATAGCCAAGAAACACCCTCACATCCTCATCGTAGCACAACCAATAGGAAACGTCATCTTCATTGATCGAGACTAAAATCGCAGTCAGCGGAGTTCTCATCACAAGTCGGATCCGGTGAACCGTTAGTGGCAATCGAGAACAAAAACCGCTTGATCGCACGGTGAGGTAATGATCTGATCTTTTGTTCTACGTTTGTTTTACACACCTACTTACATTAATTAAAACGAAATGGGATTAAGATTTTGGCCCTTGCGTTCATGAACCAAAAAGATGAGGAATGTAAATGAAGTTAATTGTTCCTTGTGATGACCATTGTTCTGCTCGTGATAATCATAAAAAAAAAAGATTTATGACAATTGTGGTTATCTTAAATTATACATGGATATAGTGATGCTGGTATTGAGATGTCATTTATATACATATCAAATTAACTTACAAATAATAATAAGAATCGCTCATATAATAGTATAAATAGGAAAGTTGATACTTGGTTGGATAAAACAAGTCATGGGATGATATTCGGTTCTAAACTTTGAAATCAAAAATCCATTATATAACAAACATAAATATAAGTAAACTAAACTAAGCACTTAATATAAAATGACGATATATCATATATACTTATATAGGTTTTATGACACTTGGTTCAAGCCTGTGACATATTTATTGTATCGTGCTCTGCTATTAAGGTACGGATTTTCTTTTCATCACTTATAGTATATTTCTATTTTCCCAACCGTTTTGTACAGATTTTGTTTAATTAAATCTTAGTATTTCTATTTCTGTAACCGTTTAATTTCTGTTTCGATATTGCCACGATATGATATCGTGTTTCCCTGCTTCGTTTAAAATGCAATATATCTATATGATTGTACTCATTATTGCATGATCTGATTATGACATAACTTGGTAGTTTAACTACCCTACTGAACCTACTAAACTTATGATCTATTACCCGAGCATGCCCCTACCTGTAAGGATGACTACATGCCCTTCATGGCGGCAACCATGATGTGGAACCACCCGTGGCGGTTAGTTGAGTTCACGGCGTCTCTATTTAGTACTCTGATAGTACACTTGTGCACCTACTGAATTCTGGAGAGGCGTATGGACTGGTCCTAGGATAATTTTTAACTGTACTTTCTGATTTCTGGGGGATAGTGACGTGTGTGCCAACACTAACTATCTCATGTGTCTGGTAAGCGGGAGTAGCTACCCGTGAACCTTACACTTTTTGTATGTACAGTCGGCTCGTGGTATATTATGGGATTTTCCAGTATTTCTGACTTACATTATAACCTATATAGTTGTTTCTGAAGGTTATATTTTATTCAAGTCAGACCACTGTTTACTGTTCTGTTTCTGCCACTGTTCTGTTTCTGTTAATGTTCTGTTTCTGGTATCTGTTTCTGATTACAATTTTCAGTACCTTCATCACCTTCTGAATTTCTTTTAATTACTGTTGTTTATCCGTTACTGAGCATTCTTTGGCTCAGCCGTATTTGTTTTTGTGGTGTTTATATGTATTGTATAGGTAATCTAGGAAATCAGGATGGGAATTGAGGAAAGAGATATAAGAGATTATCAAGAACTGATTATAAAAGAATGTAATAAATTTATCATAAGACTTTGATTTATGTTTTTGGGGTGACTTATGTAAGACTTTTATTCTATTTTAATCTATTCTGGATTGTTGCATTAATTTTGATCTCCGTATAAGTGACACGTCAGCCCTAATCAGGTTGGGGTGTTACAGTTATGGTATCAGAGCTAAGGCTCTTTCCTGTAGAAAACTTAAACAATAAGACATGTGAGGTTAATGGGTAGACATTGGGATAAGATTACACATAGGTTAGGACTTTGTGTTCTGATTAGTCTGTGTGATAATTAGTTTGTATTCTTTTCTTGTGGCTGCTAAAAGCGTTATCATTCGTTATGTCTAATTGTCTACGTAACTTTAGGAAGTTTGAAATGCAATTGTTCCAAGCTATATAATTAACAACTAGTATTCTTGAACATCTGAAAGACTTCTGAATATTCTGCTAGACACGAGTAAAGAGATTAGGACTCTAACGAAATGACTACACATTATCAAAATTTGCTACTAAGAGAATATGAAGATGCATTCATCAAGAAGTTATGAATCGAAATAAGCATAACACAATTGCCTTAGTTACTATTTGGCATCGATTAGAATTTTAGCATCCTTTCACCTCCATATAGATTATTTACTATTCTTTTTATGTAAGGTTATCTAGGTTGTTAAAGAAACATGATGGAAGGACAGTAGGATTCTTGTGTAAAGTAAATTGACGATTATGGTCGCGAACGTAATCGTGAATTTACAGTTACATAAGGGTGCTAATGAAATTCTATTATGCTGATCAATGTTCCTTGAAATTGTTAAGACTACATGAACTCACCAACCATATGTTGACTTTATTTTTGCATGACTTCTCAGGTGACGAACACGTCAACTAAGGAGTTATTTGTGACAACTAGTACCCGACCGCCCGGCAAGTCCGTACGGTATGTGTACTTGCATACAGTAACTATGTGTACATATGTATTTGTAAACAGTTTTTGTATTAACAGGATTCTAAATACAAGAACGGTTGTACGTATTTTCGAGTAAACTTAAATACATTAAGTACAACGCACATTTGAAACAGTAGTTGTGTTTATTAAGTGAAAACTTAATGACAGTTAACACAACAAATCATGAGAAACAACGGTGTTCAAACAATTAACAGAAACAAATCGGTTGCGATCTGATGTCCATAGATGACAGGAATCAGATGACCGACAATTCAATGTGAAAACAAGATGAAAACAGGATGTTTAGTTGAGTCCGACAGTGAGGAAACACAATTTAAACGTAAACTGCAGTGTCGTTTCAGAATAACGAACTGACAGTGTGTTTGCGTGGGTGACGATTCACACAAACATATCTGTGAGTTTAATGTTCTGAAATGATGACTGGAAAGTAGAAAACAAAAGTCGGAAAGCAAAACCATCGTCGTGTTCGTTCGAATGACGATTCGAATGAATACGCGCGATGGTGACGCGATTCGACGAAACAAAAACGAATTACGACACGAAACGAATTTTAAATTAATTAAATAAAATAATAAACATTTTTACAATTTTGAAACTCATCAAATTAATTAAATTAACAATTTTATCTATTTAAAATAAATTACGCGTAATTTTCCGGATACGCGACAAAAATGCGAACCGAGCAACCGAAACGGACCCGAACACCACACGGAGTATAAAAACTCCAAATGTGGAGAAAACTCTCATTTTCACAGTCTCCACTCTCTCTCTCCTCCATTTTCCGGCTAGAAAACCCACCACCACCACATCACCTTCAACCAAGCATATCTCACTCATTTCAAGCCCGATTCGAGTGATTTTCGAACCCACGCGTAGCCCTTGACGTTCTCTACATGAAAGTACAGCCTATCTAAGGATTTCACCACTGAAAACGAAGGTATGAAGCCATGAAAATCATAGAAAATAGGGTTTTCTACCCATTTAAGCCTACTGTACACACACACGCACACCATCGGCTAACTTCCACCCCACAACCACCCATGCTGTTGATAAACTCACTGGAAACACTCTGGTCGGGGGTACAACAGTTGGGGCATAATGAACCAGATGAGGATGACGAGGGTGACACAGGTTCGTGGCATTTCAGAAGAACCATGTTGTCATCTCACGAACCATCAGCTCGAGACGAACCCTTATGGATCTCACGAACCCTCATGAGTGCACGAACCTTGCTGACACCCAGCCGCTGCCGAACCCTAATGCACTTGCCGAACCAGTTTCATATCCCACGAACCAGGTTCAGCGAACCCATGACCCACGAACCCTAGCCTCCCGAACCCTCGATCTCAGCCGCACCCTTGTGTTCTGCTCGGATCTACGAACCATTCCTATGGCGAACCATTTTGCAGTGAGCTTACTGTTTTCCCGAATCCTTGAATGGGAACCGAACCCATCTGTTGTCACGAGCCATGGCGAACCCTACTGGCTCGCTGGGCTGTCACGAACCCCCTTAGCCGAAGCTTCCTTTCACGAACCATCATGTTTGAGTCACGAACCATGCAGCTCACATAAGCGCCGAACCCTGTGCCATGCTCTTGGCCGAACCAGTATCAGCCGAGCCCTAATGGTTCGCAAGATTGAGACCCGAACCTTACTGTCATCATCACCAACGAACCATGACCGAACCCTGGTCCCTACTAGACTCAACGTTCGCTGCTATGAATACGTTTCATGCCAATTCTTGAATAAACCATGCGGCCTAACCCTAATCAAAACAACTAGCCGGCCAAACACATTACTCGGCCCATTCTTTTGATTTCAGGCCCAAACGAAATTAATAGTCACGGCCCACAACTCCTTAACCAACCCAATTGAACTTTAGACAGGCCCAATAAACCTATTTCTTTCGGTCCAACTTCGTGATGCTACGGCCCAATCAAAAGGGCCCAATGCCATCTCTTGGACCCGTGCCGATCGTAGGCCCAACAGCCGCCCCAAGTGTTTTGTTTGACCATTTCTTTGTAACAAGCCCAAATTTCTTTAGCTCGGCCCAATAACAAAAAGACACAACCCATGCGGATTTCTTGAGGCCATCAGAATTGTTGGCCCAACAATGAATGCAATTCGTCCCACTATAGTTGTTTGGCCCAACTTATGCACATTTGGCCCAACCTGAGGCCCACAAGGTTTAACCGACAATGACACAATGAAACAAGTGATAAAGGATGACATACATGATACTAGTAACGACAAAAGAGTGTTAATATGATGATAGGACTAAAGTTAGTAACATTCAAGATACAATCTAAGGGTATACTTAGAATTATTGGTCAAAGTAATTAAACAAATTACCAATTTGTAATTAATAATCAAAGAAGGCGGTTTAAACCTCGTGGGCCAAATGAGTCAAGTTTACAACAAATGCGCAAGGCCTAATCAAGACAACGTCTCACAAGTGTTAGCAAATAATTTGACTAACACATGCACACGCACAAAGTTATACGACATATACTTATAAGTTACACAAACGTGAAATCAATACAGGAACGTGAAAACACAACAAGTGCAATCAAGAGCGCGTGTCTTCATTCTTTTAAGCTAAGTCAACCCTGCAACAACAAGGTGAGTTCATATGCCCCTTTTACTTTTAATCTTAACTGATTTTAACTCTCGGGGCTGAGAAACATGTTTACTTTTATTTATTTAAAAGTTTTGCTTAACATGTTAATTATACTTTGATTTAGATAATATTAAATTGTTTATTATCGTTTATCATTGTATGCATGCTTGTATGATTATGAGATAACAGGGAAACTCAGATGATTATGATAATGTAATTTCTTAATCATCAACACATTAGAATAACTTAGTTATAAGATAATAGCTTATAACACTTAGTTATTTTCACATGAGCAAATACCTAGACAGTTTACACATAAGCATAACGAGAGCAATCCCTCATTGAGACTTTGGGATCACACGGATTACAGTAAATGATGATCATGATAACGTAACTTCATGGGATTCTTATCATTTACAGTAAATGATGATCATGATAACGTAACTTCATGGGATTCTTATCATTTACACATAATTAACATAATGTAATAAGACAAGTTCTTATTCGACTTTGTTAAACACACGAGAACATTCCCACACGGATACTTTGGGAACACATGGATTCAGTAAATGACGATTCTTATCATTTACAGTGAATGACGATCATGATAACGTAACTTCATGGGATTCTTGTCATTTACACCCGATTATCATAACGTAATAAGACAAGTTCTTATTCGACTTTGTTAATCACATGATACAATCCCACACGGAAACTTTGGGATCACACGGCGGGATAGGAGAGAATGGAATGCATTTTAATCTGATTACGTGAGGATTTAAAATGGATTCCATTCGGATTCTATACGCTACATTTGGAGACACCCGATGAACAGTTAACTAACACTTTTAATATTTAGAAGTGAAACAACAGTTAACCCCACAACTATAGAATAATTTAAGGAATGGATTTAATAAATCTAATATCCTTAACACATATATTGGTTATCAAAACTTAGGTTTGATAATTACCACGCTATCATATTATTATTCTATACATGAGAACACATGTGATCAAGGAAGAGATAACATGTGAATTGAGAATGGAAATCAATAGTTGTATTACAAGTAGTGTGGAGTTCTAGTGGTGTTGTGGTGGGATGTTGGCTAGGGCTTAGTTCCCTTACATATGCCCTATATATAAGCAACACTACTAGGATGATATAGTACTTGTGATTATAACTATTGAGGAGCCATTGGATGAACAAGTGAATCAGACAATCATACGAGTAACATATTATCATTGTGAATGTGCATGTGAATGAATCAAGGTTTTACATTAACTTACTTATGAACTCACCAACCTAGTGTTGACTTTGTTTTAAATACATGTTTCTCAGGTGACGAACAGGTGTAGACATATACATGCAAAGATTAAGCTAGTGGACTTTTAGAAGACCTAGCTTTATTTTGTGTTGCATGCTTTTGGGGAAACAAGGATATGAATCATCTTTTGTATATCTTGTACATATACAAGATATAGTTACATTGATTCTTTTTGGTAGATTTACTTGATTAAATTATGAACGATACTGTGTAATTTAATCTTGTAATTCTATATCATGGATGTGTTAGAAATTTCTCATTTATTTATCATGTGCTATGTAAACAATCTGATCATTTGATTATCATTCAAAGATATCGCGCCCCGGGAACCTTCCGCCCGACGGGAAAACCCGATCCGTTCCCGCCGGCCCGGGGTGTGACAGATTGGTATCAGAGCCATGGTTATAGAGAAATATAGGTCATATTACTTGAACGGTTTGGCCTAGACTATAACCTAGGGACCCTCATGTAGAGTTCTTATGATATAGGATTCTATTTGCATATGTCTTCTGCTTCTGATCACTGCACTAACCGATTTTCTTTCGGTTATGATCAGAATGCCGCCACGAAGACAACCACCTCTACTACCGCTGACTCAAGGTTCAGCTCCGCACTCTTCGACACCGACACCGCCAGACTCTCCTACACAAGCACCTCCACCTCCTCCTCCGCCACCACCAGCGTATCAGTTGGACCCTGCTACTGTGGCACTGGCTACTCTTCTTACAAGCCAACTGAGGGAAGTGATTCCAGAGATGATGAACCGGATCAACAACAACAACAGTAACAACGTTGCTAACTCATCTGGAGAAGGCAGCGGTAACACCAGACAGAGTCAGGACTATGCCTACAAGAACTTTGTAGGCTGCAAGCCACCCAGTTTCAGTGGTAGCGAGGGTGCAGTCGGACTAATCCAGTGGATTGAGAAGATGGAGGCTACCCTCGACATCAGTGGCTGTCCTGAACAGAACAGAGTTAAGTATGCTGCGGGATCATTTAGCAAGCGAGCGTTAACCTGGTGGAACGCTCAGGTATCAATCAGAGGCCGGGATGAGGCCCAGGCCATGCCGTGGAACGAATTCAAGGCGATGTTGAGGGCAGAGTTTTGCCCAAGAAATGAACTGAAAAAGGTTGAGACTGAATTACTCAATCTGGAGATGATTGGTGCTGGGCATCTGGCCTACACCACACGATTTCATGAGTTAGCCAATCTGGCACCGGATGTGGTGCCAACACTTGAGAAGAGAATTGAGCGGTATGTTGGTGGATTACCGCCCAGTATCCGAGGTCATGTGATTTCTGCTCACCCTACCACCATGGAATTAGCTGTTACACTGTCAGCATCCCTGACGGATATGATGGTTGCCTCTGGAGCATTCAAGAAGGAGGCTGAAACAGCCAAAGCTGGAACTTCAAGGAAGTCGGACAAACGTCCGGCTAAGAAACAAAAGGTGGCTAGAAACTTTGCTGCCACTACCCAAGCTCCAATGCACAACCAACCACCACCATTGGAGATCAGGAAGCCATACACTGGCACTGCACCTTTGTGCAACTCATGCCAGTACCATCATCTACCAAATGTTCCGTGCAGACACTGCACCAACTGTGGAAGATTTGGTCACACAGCAAACTACTGCAGGAGTCAGAGGACTCAGAACAGAAACAACAATGCAGCCACTGCTGCTGCTGCTACCGATCACAGGTCTTGCTACAACTGTGGCGAACCAGGACATTTCTCTCGGGATTGTCCCAAGAGAAATCAACAAGGGGCTCAAGCACCGCGAGGAAGAGCCTTTCAGATAGGAGCTGCTGCCGCTCGACAGGACCCGAATGTTATTACGGGTACATTTCTCTTATCTGACTTCTATGCATCCATATTATTTGACACTGGTGCGGATCAGAGTTTCATCTCATCCGACTTTGCATGCCATCTTAAGTATGATAAGGAATTGTTAGACTCCCCTTATACTATTGAGATAGCAAATGGCAAACAGATTACAGTAGACACTATATTTAGGAATTGCCCATTGACACTTGACGATCATACATTTTCCATCGACTTGATACCGATGGAGCTGGGCAGTTTCGACATCATCATCGGAATGGATTGGCTATCTCTTAATAGAGTTGAGTTCATCTGTTCCGATAAGCTACTACGCATTCCTGTGGAGAACAATGAGGTCTTGGAGATTCGTGGAGACCAAGCGAAACGCAGTGTCAAGATAATATCGTGCATGAAGGCTCGCAAGTACTTACGAAAACAATGCGTTGCATTCCTAGCTCACGTGATCGAGAAAGACAAGAAGACAATCAAGATTCAAGATGTACCAATTGTGAGAGATTTTGCAGAAGTCTTTCCGGATGACTTACCCGGACTGCCACCCGAGAGATCGGTGCAGTTCCGAATCGATTTGATTCCGGGAGCAACTCCTATAGCTAAGTCTCCTTATAGACTTGCTCCATCAGAGATGCAGGAGCTGTCTAACCAGTTACAAGAGCTACTTGATAAAGGATTCATCCGACCGAGCTTTTCCCCGTGGGGAGCTCCGGTTCTCTTTGTTAAAAAGAAGGATGGAACTTTCAGGATGTGCATAGATTATCGAGAACTTAACAAACTCACCATCAAGAATCGGTACCCGTTACCGAGGATTGATGATTTGTTTGACCAGTTACAGGGAGCACAGTACTTTTCAAAGATAGACCTGAGATCAGGTTATCACCAGCTCCGGATACAAGAAGAAGACATACCAAAGACGGCCTTTCGTACTCGATATGGTCATTACGAATTCATGGTGATGCCATTCGGTTTGACGAACGCACCGGCTGTGTTCATGGATTTGATGAACCGGGTGTGCAAGCCGTATTTAGATCAGTTTGTGATCGTCTTCATTGACGATATACTGATTTAGTCAAAGAACAAGAAGGAACATGAGCAACACCTCAAGACAGTTTTGGAGCTTCTGAAAGAAGAACAACTCTATGCCAAATTCTCTAAGTGTGAATTTTGGTTAAGAGAAGTTCAGTTCTTGGGTCATGTGATTAACAGTGATGGTATTCACGTGGATCCTGCCAAGATAGAAGCAATCAAGAACTGGGATGTGCCTACGACACCAACGGAGATCCGATCATTCTTGGGATTGGCAGGTTATTACAGGAGATTCATTTCGAATTTCTCTAAGATGGCCTTGCCTCTCACCAAGCTCACACAGAAGTCTGAACCTTTTGTGTGGACACATAAGCAAGAGGAGGCATTTCAGACATTGAAACAAAGATTGTGCAATGCTCCAATCTTAACACTCCCAGAAGGCAGTGATGATTTTGTAGTTTATTGTGATGCTTCCCATCAGGGACTCGGATGTGTTTTGATGCAACGAGACAAAGTCATTGCTTATGCCTCACGACAGCTGAAGATACATGAGAAGAATTACACAACACACGATCTTGAACTGGGAGCTGTTGTATTTGCACTGAAGATTTGGAGGCACTACCTGTATGGTACCAAATGCACTATCTTCACAGATCACAAGAGTCTACAACACATATTTGATCAGAAGGAGCTTAACATGAGACAGAGACGTTGGGTTGAGCTCCTGAACGATTACGATTGTGTGATCAAATACCATCCGGGCAAAGCAAATGTTGTTGCAGATGCTTTGAGCCGGAAAGAAAGAGTCAAACCTTTACGCGTTCATGCAATGGGAATGACTGTGCAAACCAGTTTGAGAGATCACATTTTGCAAGCACAACAAGAAGCAGTGGCAAGAGACAATCTGAAACGCGAGCTCGACTGTGGAGCCGAGAAACACTTCAAGACAAAACAAGACGGAGTTATCTATTATCTAGATCGTGTTTGGATCCCAACAGTAGATGAACTTCGAACACTCATTCTTGACGAGGCACACAAGACACGTTATTCAGTTCATCCTGGTGCCGATAAGATGTACCAAGATCTTAAGTCGTTTTATTGGTGGCCAGGCATGAAGAAAGACATTGCCACTTATGTCGGCAAATGTCTCACATGTGCCAAAGTCAAAGCAGAACATCAGAAACCCTCGGGTTTGCTGGAACAACCGGAGATACCACAATGGAAGTGGGAACAAATAGCTATGGATTTCATTACCAAGCTACCCCGCACTTCCAGCGGATACGATTCTATTTGGGTCATCATTGATCGATTGACCAAATCCGCACACTTCTTGCCAATAAGAGAGACTTACAAGATGGAGAAACTAGCAAGACTATACATTGATGAAATAGTAGTGAGGCACGGAGTGCCGTTGTCTATTATTTCTGACCGGGACAGTCGATTTACTTCGCGGTTTTGGCAATCATTGCAACAATCCTTAGGGACAAGTGTTAACTTGAGCACTGCTTATCATCCACAAACGGATGGACAAAGCGAGCGCACCATTCAAACCCTAGAGGATATGTTGAGAACATGCATCCTAGACTTCGGTGGAAGTTGGGACACACATTTACCACTCATTGAGTTCTCCTGCAACAATAGCTACCACAGCAGCATTGGATGTGCTCCTTTTGAAGCACTCTATGGTAGAAAATGTCGGTCTCCAATTTGTTGGACCGAAGTGGGAGACAACAGAATCACTGGGCCTGAACTTATTCAGGAAACTACTGATAAGATTGCCCAGATACAACAACGATTACAAGCAACACGTAGCCGCCAAAAGAGTTACGCAGACAAACGGCGCAAGCCTTTGGAATTCGATGTGGGTGACCGAGTCATGTTGAAAGTGTCCCCATGGAAAGGCGTAGTTCGTTTTGGGGCTAAAGGCAAGCTAGCACCTAGGTATGTCGGACCGTTTGAGATTACTCAACGTATAGGTCCTGTGGCATACAGACTCAGACTCCCGGATGAACTCAGTGGAGTACATGATGTGTTTCATGTATCAAATCTCAAGAGGTGCTTAACAGACGAGTCATTGATCATACCATTGGAAGAAATACAAGTTGATGAGCAATTACACTTCATTGAAGAACCTGTAGAGATTATGGAACGTGAAGTTAAGAAACTGAAGCGTAGCCGTATCCCTATTGTAAAGGTTCGATGGAACTCCAAGCGTGGACCAGAATTTACTTGGGAACGCGAGGACAACATGAAAGCCAAGTATCCCCACCTGTTCGAGAAATAAAGACCGATCTTTATGCTTAAATTTCGGGACGAAATTTCTTTAACAAGGGGAGACTGTGACAACTAGTACCCGACCGCCCGGCAAGTCCGTACGGTATGTGTACTTGCATACAGTAACTATGTGTACATATGTATTTGTAAACAGTTTTTGTATTAACAGGATTCTAAATACAAGAACGGTTGTACGTATTTTCGTGTAAACTTAAATACATTAAGTACAACGCACATTTGAAACAGTAGTTGTGTTTATTAAGTGAAAACTTAATGACAGTTAACACAACAAATCATGAGAAACAACGGTGTTCAAACAATTAACAGAAACAAATCGGTTGCGATCTGATGTCCATAGATGACAGGAATCAGATGACCGACAATTCAATGTGAAAACAAGATGAAAACAGGATGTTTAGTTGAGTCCGACAGTGAGGAAACACAATTTAAACGTAAACTGCAGTGTCGTTTCAGAATAACGAACTGACAGTGTGTTTGCGTGGGTGACGATTCACACAAACATATCTGTGAGTTTAACGTTCTGAAATGATGACTGGAAAGTAGAAAACAAAAGTCGGAAAGCAAAACCATCGTCGTGTTCGTTCGAATGACGATTCGAATGAATACGCGCGATGGTGACGCGATTCGACGAAACAAAAACGAATTACGACACGAAACGAATTTTAAATTAATTAAATAAAATAATAAACATTTTTACAATTTTGAAACTCATCAAATTAATTAAATTAACAATTTTATCTATTTAAAATAAATTACGCGTAATTTTCCGGATACGCGACAAAAATGCGAACCGAGCAACCGAAACGGACCCGAACACCACACGGAGTATAAAAACTCCAAATGTGGAGAAAACTCTCATTTTCACAATCTCCACTCTCTCTCTCCTCCATTTTCCGGCTAGAAAACCCACCACCACCACATCACCTTCAACCAAGCATATCTCACTCATTTCAAGCCCGATTCGAGTGATTTTCGAACCCACGCGTAGCCCTTGACGTTCTCTACATGAAAGTACAGCCGATCTAAGGATTTCACCACTGAAAACGAAGGTATGAAGCCATGAAAATCATAGAAAATAGGGTTTTCTACCCATTTAAGCCTACTGTACACACACACGCACACCATCGGCTAACTTCCACCCCACAACCACCCATGCTGTTGATAAACTCACTGGAAACACTCTGGTCGGGGGTACAACAGTTGGGGCATAATGAACCAGATGAGGATGACGAGGGTGACACAGGTTCGTGGCATTTCAGAAGAACCATGTTGTCATCTCACGAACCATCAGCTCGAGACGAACCCTTATGGATCTCACGAACCCTCATGAGTGCACGAACCTTGCTGACACCCAGCCGCTGCCGAACCCTAATGCACTTGCCGAACCAGTTTCATATCCCACGAACCAGGTTCAGCGAACCCATGACCCACGAACCCTAGCCTCCCGAACCCTCGATCTCAGCCGCACCCTTGTGTTCTGCTCGGATCTACGAACCATTCCTATGGCGAACCATTTTGCAGTGAGCTTACTGTTTTCCCGAATCCTTGAATGGGAACCGAACCCATCTGTTGTCACGAGCCATGGCGAACCCTACTGGCTCGCTGGGCTGTCACGAACCCCCTTAGCCGAAGCTTCCTTTCACGAACCATCATGTTTGAGTCACGAACCATGCAGCTCACATAAGCGCCGAACCCTGTGCCATGCTCTTGGCCGAACCAGTATCAGCCGAGCCCTAATGGTTCGCAAGATTGAGACCCGAACCTTACTGTCATCATCACCAACGAACCATGACCGAACCCTGGTCCCTACTAGACTCAACGTTCGCTGCTATGAATACGTTTCATGCCAATTCTTGAATAAACCATGCGGCCTAACCCTAATCAAAACAACTAGCCGGCCAAACACATTACTCGGCCCATTCTTTTGATTTCAGGCCCAAACGAAATTAATAGTCACGGCCCACAACTCCTTAACCAACCCAATTGAACTTTAGACAGGCCCAATAAACCTATTTCTTTCGGTCCAACTTCGTGATGCTACGGCCCAATCAAAAGGGCCCAATGCCATCTCTTGGACCCGTGCCGATCGTAGGCCCAACAGCCGCCCCAAGTGTTTTGTTTGACCATTTCTTTGTAACAAGCCCAAATTTCTTTAGCTCGGCCCAATAACAAAAAGACACAACCCATGCGGATTTCTTGAGGCCATCAGAATTGTTGGCCCAACAATGAATGCAATTCGTCCCACTATAGTTGTTTGGCCCAACTTATGCACATTTGGCCCAACCTGAGGCCCACAAGGTTTAACCGACAATGACACAATGAAACAAGTGATAAAGGATGACATACATGATACTAGTAACGACAAAAGAGTGTTAATATGATGATAGGACTAAAGTTAGTAACATTCAAGATACAATCTAAGGGTATACTTAGAATTATTGGTCAAAGTAATTAAACAAATTACCAATTTGTAATTAATAATCAAAGAAGGCGGTTTAAACCTCGTGGGCCAAATGAGTCAAGTTTACAACAAATGCGCAAGGCCTAATCAAGACAACGTCTCACAAGTGTTAGCCAATAATTTGACTAACACATGCACACGCACAAAGTTATACGACATATACTTATAAGTTACACAAACGTGAAATCAATACAGGAACGTGAAAACACAACAAGTGCAATCAAGAGCGCGTGTCTTCATTCTTTTAAGCTAAGTCAACCCTGCAACAACAAGGTGAGTTCATATGCCCCTTTTACTTTTAATCTTAACTGATTTTAACTCTCGGGGCTGAGAAACATGTTTACTTTTATTTATTTAAAAGTTTTGCTTAACATGTTAATTATACTTTGATTTAGATAATATTAAATTGTTTATTATCGTTTATCATTGTATGCATGCTTGTATGATTATGAGATAACAGGGAAACTTAGATGATTATGATAATGTAATTTCTTAATCATCAACACATTAGAATAACTTAGTTATAAGATAATAGCTTATAACACTTAGTTATTTTCACATGAGCAAATACCTAGACAGTTTACACATAAGCATAACGAGAGCAATCCCTCATTGAGACTTTGGGATCACACGGATTACAGTAAATGATGATCATGATAACGTAACTTCATGGGATTCTTATCATTTACAGTAAATGATGATCATGATAACGTAACTTCATGGGATTCTTATCATTTACACATAATTAACATAATGTAATAAGACAAGTTCTTATTCGACTTTGTTAAACACACGAGAACATTCCCACACGGATACTTTGGGAACACATGGATTCAGTAAATGACGATTCTTATCATTTACAGTGAATGACGATCATGATAACGTAACTTCATGGGATTCTTGTCATTTACACCCGATTATCATAACGTAATAAGACAAGTTCTTATTCGACTTTGTTAATCACATGATACAATCCCACACGGAAACTTTGGGATCACACGGCGGGATAGGAGAGAATGGAATGCATTTTAATCTGATTACGTGAGGATTTAAAATGGATTCCATTCGGATTCTATACGCTACATTTGGAGACACCCGATGAACAGTTAACTAACACTTTTAATATTTAGAAGTGAAACAACAGTTAACCCCACAACTATAGAATAATTTAAGGAATGGATTTAATAAATCTAATATCCTTAACACATATATTGGTTATCAAAACTTAGGTTTGATAATTACCACGCTATCATATTATTATTCTATACATGAGAACACAGGTGATCAAGGAAGAGATAACATGTGAATTGAGAATGGAAATCAATAGTTGTATTACAAGTAGTGTGGAGTTCTAGTGGTGTTGTGGTGGGATGTTGGCTAGGGCTTAGTTCCCTTACATATGCCCTATATATAAGCAACACTACTAGGATGATATAGTACTTGTGATTATAACTATTGAGGAGCCATTGGATGAACAAGTGAATCAGACAATCATACGAGTAACATATTATCATTGTGAATGTGCATGTGAATGAATCAAGGTTTTACATTAACTTACTTATGAACTCACCAACCTAGTGTTGACTTTGTTTTAAATACATGTTTCTCAGGTGACGAACAGGTGTAGACATATACATGCAAAGATTAAGCTAGTGGACTTTTAGAAGACCTAGCTTTATTTTGTGTTGCATGCTTTTGGGGAAACAAGGATATGAATCATCTTTTGTATATCTTGTACATATACAAGATATAGTTACATTGATTCTTTTTGGTAGATTTACTTGATTAAATTATGAACGATACTGTGTAATTTAATCTTGTAATTCTATATCATGGATGTGTTAGAAATTTCTCATTTATTTATCATGTGCTATGTAAACAATCTGATCATTTGATTATCATTCAAAGATATCGCGCCCCGGGAACCTTCCGCCCGACGGGAAAACCCGATCCGTTCCCGCCGGCCCGGGGTGTGACATTATTTCTTTTGGACTAGGATACCAGTTAGATGACCTAGCTTTTTGGAACTGCATATTTTGAAACATCATTTACAGATTTATTTTGTATATCTTGTGCAGATACAAGATTGAAGATTTATGATGTTGATAGTAGATTTACATTGTTAAATTATGAACTAGACTGATGTAATTTAACTTTGTAATTCTATTTTCATTTAGTAGTTTCTTATTTATATATCATGTGCAATGTAAACAATCTGATCATTCCGATTATCACCCCGATATCGCGCTCCGGGAACCTTCCGCCCGACGGGATATTCGATCTGGCTCGCCGGCTCGGGGTGTGACATATCCCATTTTCATGGACATTAACTAGATGCCACTAGGAACCAAGGAAACAAACATCAATGCTTCACCATTTTATCCTAATGGTCATAATACTAAATAATAGTCGTAAGGGTTAACCTATTTGTATGTTTACTCATTAATTGCAATGAAAAATTGGAAGAAAATAAGCCCCTGTTCAATCCTTGATATTTCTATGAAATCCACTTTATAGAGCCCCTATACTTAAGACCAAAGCCATTTTCAACTATCAAGCAACCCAAAATATACAGTAGCAAACAAAGTAGTGCACAAATAGAAGCAAAAAATAAAAACTAGACTTTTATTATCACATTGCAAAGCCTTGAAAACAAGCCTTTTGTCACAAATGTGTAAGATAATATTGCGTACATCAAATTGAGCGATATGGCTTCTGCCCAACCCTTGTGTCGATACTAGTGATGATCAGAACCTTCAACCAATTCCATAGAGATATGTTCAACATTATATTGTGTTCGTTCAGACTGGAATTTTTAAGATTAAACAAAATAATTATTTAACTTAAAAGTGTTATTATTTCGACTAGTTGTCAAATTGTTACGTATTAGTTTTTGTTTGTATTTTTTATTAAGTGTTTGTGTCATTAAAATGAGTTTAAATAAGGAGAGTTTTAATGTTTGAGTTGTTGATTAATTTTATTTAAATCTGTTGCAATGGAAATCACATGTTAGAACTCGAACACGTCCTGATTTTAACCCATTCTAACATAGCACCCTATACGACCCAACCCACTTGTTTTGCCAGTATACTAAGAACCGAATAAATAAAAAAAATGAGGACTTATAACTAATTAATGAAATTCTACTACATAATAAATTATGGGTAGTAAAAAATAGTAAATCTTACCATTTGAAATACATGATTAGATATCCATCAAGAGCCCCTCTACTTCAATTAACTTGTTTTCCTATGTTGATTTCCATCTTATCACTATATTTCTATAAAATTAAAATTCAAGAAACTTGTTATAACTTAGAAAAATAAGAAAACTAATTCATTACTATGTATTCTGATTTAAAAATAAAAAACAAATCAAGGATGTGTACCAAGAATTTTCTGACTCCCAATAGTCGCAAATATGATTCAAGTCTTCTTAATTTCGACAACCAGGTTTCATTTTAGATCTTGCATTGAATGGATTAGTTTTTTCCTCCATTCGTTTTCCAATAGTTACTTAAAGCACCTCGTGCGCGTTTCCAATTATCATGCAGTTGAGCATTTACATATTCCATAAAAACATTATTTGCTCGCAACAACTCAAACATTCCTTGCATCGAATAAAATGTTAACAATATGTTATTATATATGAACATGTGATGTCATAATAGATTCTAAATAATTAAAGGTAAAATTATATACAACCTACTTTTAATTTCTCCTACATCAGGTTTTTGACATCTTCTGGTACCGAGTCCCAAATGTGAATTTCATCGGACACATATTCCGAATAATTATTCCACACTCATTAAAAAATTGAGTTGTTGAGTTCCCAACAAAATTTTTGTATTCTTATTCATTATCAAATGGATTTTACAACCTCTACTCACAATCTTTGCAACACTTCTATTTAAATTTGGTCCTCGTCTCTTTAGTGGATTAGCATGTTGTTCCACTGTGAGCTGTTTCGTAGTAGGTTGTTCCACCTGTATGTTGTCCTACGGGTAATGTATAAAAGGCAAAAACATATAATGATTTTAGTTATGACAAACTTACATGCCCATCTATTATAGTGTATGAATAAAAAATTTAATCAGGTAGTGTTGTACATCCTCAAAAATCACATGTCTAAACGCTTGCAAAGTATGCAGGTTATATCATGATTATTGAGAATTTTATATTATACTAATTTAGTTGAAAATTAAATAACTAATACAATTAACTTTTACTAATCTTTGATTGTCAACAATATAAAAAAGAAACATATTATTCAATTAAGTACTAGATCCCCATAACTGGGAAAAAATATTAACCATACAACTATCTAGAGTTTTTGAATTTTTACTAGGAATAGGAATCATTATGAGCATTAGTTTAGTATTATAATGCAACGGGATAGGATAAGATTTATAAACCCATTTAAAATACCCAAACCACTACTGAAACATTCTATTATGATTTAGGAATGAAAGTCACTCCTTAATTCCCAGACCCAAGAACAGTTAAATTAGTTTTAAAATTTGACGCATATCGAAATAAACAATAAAATTAAAGATCACAGGTGCAAACAAAAATATAATCTTCCTCACGAAGATAAAAAAACAAATTATTTGACCTACAACTACCTTTACGTTTCAAGTCTAGGAATTACCAACTACACTAGTTGTTTCTTAATTTTTAAAACTAAAGACAAAAAATTTCATAATTTTTATTAATTAAATGCATACATGGTGTAGGAAAGCTAGAAAAATAAACAAATAAATAAACACCCAACATATGGTTTCCATAGAAGATTCACATGCTTTCAATAGAACTGTATGTTATTTTATCACTTAACAAGCATTAGCACAACCATAAGGCCAATTCAAAATACTTAAGTGCTAAGAATCAAGTTATCAACTCACTTGATATATTTCCATACCAACTTTGGAAGTGACATGTCAATCTTATTCATTCTAGCTAATTTGTTTCAAATAGAAAATAATGATTTAATTATTAATGTTTTAATTTAATTCTTTTGTTTGAATTAATAACCATGAGTCGAATTGAACATTTTTTTTTATAATTTTTCAAATATTATTTTGTTTGGCATGATACAGACCCTGCTAACCATGTGTTTGCCGACGTGTTTCTGGTGAGTATTTTGCAGCAGCACCCCAACACAAACATCCTTTATGATTTACTTTTAAAATTCATATATATATATATATATGTGTATATATATATATATATATATATAGACACACACACACATATATTTATATAGTTTTAGTAATTTGAAACATGTAACATTAAGGATTGTTAATATAGTGATGATGTTAAGAAAAGTGGTTTTATTAAGGTGTTTAACTAACCAGTAAGATGAAATTACTAAGAGCATCATGTATGACTTAAAACCTGTCACATCCGGAGCCGGCGAACTGGATTGACTTTCCCGTCAGGCGGAATAGTCTTGGGGCGTGATATCATGTGATAATTGGAATGATCAGATTGTATACATAGTACAACATTTGAGAATAACTAAAGCATAATAACATTATACTAGGATTAAAAAATTAAATTGTAGGACCTTGGAAACACCTAAGTTCCTTGCGGATTCTGCCGGCAGGCCCTTGAATAGTGAGGAATCCTATTCGGGGGTTTTCCAATCGAAATCTAAGCACCACGTGGTAAGCAGGTGGATGAGAATCAACGTTTCGATCACAATCGAACACCATGGGTCTTTAATCGAATTTGGATTGCAAGGAGTGTTGAAAAACCTAAGGATGTGACAGGGAATGCGCAGAGATAGTAAAACATTCTGTTTTTCCGGTAGTTATAGGCATCAGCATGTCGGGCGAATGAGTCATATACTCATTCACACAAATGACGATCCACGAATGAGCCATCCACACGAATGTATTAGATTCCTGATTGATTCGTTTGGCTAGACATTCGCTATATGTTCATTCGTACAAATGAACTCATTTTTAGGTTCATTCGTACGAATGGTCCTGTTTGATATATAAAGTCAAAGCCAAACTTGATAAACATATATAAACACAACCAAACAATAGGAAATACATGGTTTCATTAATAATATCAACTTTAAACAATCAAGATAGACTATTATATTGAATTAGGCACACTATATGCATCAACATACTCCCCCTTGGATCTAGTTATATACTTGATCAGCATCGATCTTCAAAAATTTTTCTGAAAGAGCCTTGCAGTCAGCACCAGCATAAATATCAAAAGCGAAGCAGAGTCTGATGACCCTCATATACTGAAGTGCTTGCTCCATATCTGATACATCAAAGAAAATCTGACACTTGTAGAGGACTTTGACATCTTCCTCTATCAAGTTGGTCAGCCACATAGGGTCAAATACCCTAATCGAATCCCAGTTGCCCTCCTTGCAAAGAACTATCACAGCCTCTGAAGTTCTGCCATCAAAATACGACCATCGGAAGATACTTGCAAAGCCTTGAGGCATCTTCCTTAGAGGAATAGTCTTCATAACTTTGGGAGGTAGCTACCTCAGGATAACTTTATGTTTCCTTGACTGGGCGATAATCTCTGGTAGGTAATACCTTTCTGGTTGTTGATGATGGAAGTTCACCCATCTCTTTCTATACTGAAATTTGATTTGCCTCGCAAACCAAGATGAAATCCCCGAGTCTTCACAATAAAGCATGTTCAGACGTGCTAATTGGTTCACCTCGAAACCCGACAACGTCTTGAAATCATTCGGGAATTTAAAATACTGAAGTCCCTGTTCCCTTTTCACTCCATAACATCCCAGATCTTTGAAGTACGCCCAACTCAGAATGCAATCGCCGGATTTGTATCCTTTGGTCTTGTAAAATTTCGTATATTGAGTTGGAGGTGAGGGAATACTCTCATCAACCGTACACTTTAGCTCATCTTCTGAATGTTGACAGAAAAGATAAGTGAAATTTGGTAGCTCTTTGTGACAACCAGTACCAGATCGTCCAGCAAGTCCGTACGGTACGTGTACGCTCACTATTTACTATGTGTAAATGCAATGTGTAAACAGTTGTGTGACAACAGGACTAAGAAAAAAAAAACAGTTTTAAGTGTTTAAATGAAAATTTAAACACGGAAATACAACAATCAATGTCAAACAATGCTATGAGAACAATCAACAGTTGTATGCATTACAATGAGAATTGAGGTATAAATAAATACAGCTCATGTGAAACAACAGTGTGAAAACAAATGACTAAAGCATATCGGTTGCCGTCTGATATCCACAAATAACAGGAATCAGATGGCCGACAATTTAGTGAGAAAACGATTTGAATTCAATGATAACAATGTGAAAATAGGCAAGTTTAGTTGAGTCCGTCAGTGAGGAATTACAGATCAAATGACAATCCAGTATCGTTTACGAATAATAAACTAACAGTGTGTTTGCGTGGGTGACAATTCACACAAACATATGTGTGAGTTTAACGTTATGAATGATAACTGGAAAGTAGAAAACAAAAATCAGAAAGTGAAAACCTCGTCATGTTCGTTCGGGTGACGATTCGAACGAATACGCGCGAAGGTGACGCGATCTGCCGAAACCATGAAAATAAACGTTTTCGATACAGTAAAGTAATAAAAATGAATTTAAAAGATTTACTAGGAATAACCACTTTAAAATGTAAAAATAAAACCATTATTATTAAACTCGTAAAATACGCGTTTACGTTTCGGAAACGTAACGAAAGCAAGAACCAAGCAACAAAAATGAACCCGAATACAGGCGGGGTATTAAAACCCATTTCAAGCATTTATTTCTTCATTAAATTCAACCAGCCACCTCCTCTCTCTCTAAACCCGGTTTCTTACTCTCTCTAGATTTTCAACACAAAAACCACTAGATATCCCTCGATTCTCAACCAAATCGCACAAGTTTGGTATCCACGCGAAGCTCTCGACATCCTCTACCTGAAAGTACAGCAGATCGGGAGTGAAAACAACCAGAAACGAGGTAATCTAAGCTGAAAGTTTCGGATTTCTAGGGTTTTCACCCCTTGGTTTGAACCTCACGGTTTAACCGGTTAAAACCCTTCCTTTTCAAACCCTACACCTTCGAAACTAGTTCTTACATATACAACCACAGAAAACCACCATTAATCTCGGCTAAAACTCGAAATGAGCACCATGTTGGTGCCCGACTCACAGCCCAGCCGAAGGGAACATTCGACCGAATGGGGGGGGGGGAGAACCGCATGAGCCTAGGAACAAAAGGTGAGCCTCCATTCGCATGCACCACTGACCGAATGGGTGTACGACCGAATGGCTCTTTTGGGGGAGAGTTCCATTCGCATGACAATGGACATTCGGCCGGCAACTTTCATTCGCATGCATGGCCTAGTTCGCATGAGTTCTTTTGAATGGGTACATGACCGGATGAGCTAATATGCGAATGGGCCATTCGTGGGGGTCCTCATTTGCACCATACCTTTATTCGGAAGAAGCATGGATTCCCATTTCGCATTGTGATTTCTTATTCGACCCACATGTTCTTAACACCCTAAAACTTGTGAATCATGTTTTGAAATAACCATGCATCATGTTAAAGGATAAAAAGGGTTTTAGTACAAAGGTAGTGAAATGATTTGTTAAATCAACTTCATAACACCTAAAACCTTTCCTTTTTGAGGTGTTAAGTAATAATGTTTATCACTTAAAACATATATTAAAATGTTCACGAAATGACAACCATTCTAAGTACTACAAGGGCAACATATGAATCTTAATAATAAAACCGAAGTCTTGTACTTATAGAATGATATGATTCTTTCTCAAACTTGGACATAAGGTTGATAAAGATGATTGAGACCAAACTTCTAAACAAAAATAACATGATATGCTAAGCTTAACCTAATTGGTAAAGTGTTAGTATGTTCCATCCCGAGTGAATTAAGACCAAGTGATAACAAAGACTTTCAAGTGTTAGCCAACTTTAGGGCTAACACACACACACACATACCTATAACTTATACTTATAAGTTACAAACAACTTGAATACAATACTGGGTCGTGAACACAACCTCAAGAACAACAGTGAGCGCGTGCATTTTCTGTTATTACTTATTCAACCCTTTCAACATCCAGGTGAGTTCATACGCCCCTTTTCTAATCTTTTGATTTTAAATTGCAGGGCTTAGAAACATGCTAATTCTTTTAATTACTAAAAAGTTTTAGTACAATAATTCATTCATTCTCTGATTTAGATAATATTGAGCTATCTTTATTATCATACTTTATTCAATATCAATGTGTATGCTTGTGTGTGCATTAACAATTATGACTATCAAGGATGTTTCATGATAATATAACTTCATGAATTCATCCAAACATCTAAATAACTTAAGTGAGTTAAGATTTGATCTTATCACACTTTTTTATTTACAATGAGATAACAACATGATAACATGAGACAATTACAAGTGATGACAAGAATGATAATCATGATAACAAAATTTCATGATAATAATATCATTCACACAATGAGATAACAACATGATAACATGAGATAATTGTAATTGAATCCTTCGATTCTCTTGACTGGTAGACTGAGGAAATTGATTTTCTCTCTTATCATATTTCTGGTAATAGTTTCGTTGAAGGCACTGAGACTACAAATGGGATAGAGGTAAAACGGATGCATTGTGGTCTGATTACGTGAGGACCACAATGGATCCCATTTAGGCTCTATACATTCAAGATTGAGAACAACAACAATAAGTTAACTATCACTTCTATTATTAGAAGTGAATTACAGTTAACCCTACAATTGAGATAATAATAATAAGGATAAGATTTTGATAAACCTATTTTCCTTAAAACACCGAGGGTTTATCATTACTTAGGTTTTGATAACTTAATTCCCTCATATTCTTTTATTTTATACATATAACATTACGGGTGATGAACACAAATCATGGGTGAATATCAAATGGGGTGAACACATGTGATATATAAATGGGTATCCATAGTTGTATTGCAAGTGGTGTTGAATTATGTCAAGCATGTGGTGGGATGTCGGCTGGGGCTTGTTCTCCTACGTATGCCCTATATATAAGCATACTTGATGGGATGAAATACTATTTGTAAGTATAACTATGGAGAGGCCATTGTGTGAGACACATGAGACAATTATCAACAAGACTTGTGTATGACATTGTGACTGTGCATGACAATAAATCAATTGTTTTCAATTAATAACTTATTAACTCACCAACCTAGAGTTGACTTTGTTTAAATGCATGTTTTCTCAGGTGACGAACATGTTTAGTCACCAAGCATTCAGGACTTAAGCTAATGGAATTTTAGAAGACCTAGCTTCATTTTGTGTTGTGCATATTTTGGATGACAAAACTATGAATCAACTTTTGTAAATCTTGTGCAGTTACAAGATAGAAAACTCAATGATTCTTTTGGTTAGATTTACTTAGTTAAATTATGAACATGACAATGTAATTTAACTTTGTAATTCTATATCAATGTCATGTTAGCATTTCTCATTATATATCATGTTCCATGCAAACAATCTGATCACTATGATTTTCACAACGATATCGCACCCCGAGAACCTTCCGCCCAACGGGAAAGTCGATCCAGCCCGCCAGCTCGGGGTGTGACAGATTGGTATCAGAGCCATGGTTATAGAGAAATATAGGTTATATTACTTAAAATGGTTTGGCCTAGACTATAACCTAGGGACCCTCATGTAGTGAACATAAGACTTAGGACTTTACGTGCATGTGTCTTCAGCATTCGATCACTGCACCCACGTCTCCTCCATCTCCACCTCCTCCTCCTTCGCATACTCCACCTCATCAGCCACCACCCAACCGTGAGTTGGATCCTGATACTATCGCACTGGCCACTCTGCTGACTAGTCAATTGAGGGAAGTAATTCCCGAAATGATGAACAAGATTAACTCCAGCAGCAACCACACTGGCAATTCATCTGGTGAAGGCAGTGGCAACACCAGAAATCAACAAGACTACTCCTACAAGAACTTCGTAGGATGCAAGCCACCTGGTTTCAGCGGTAGTGAGGGAGCTGTCGGCTTGATCCAGTGGATCGAGAAGATGGAAACAACCCTCGACGTTAGTGGTTGCCCTGATCAACATAAGGTGAGGTATGCTGCAGGCTCGTTTAACAAGCGAGCTCTTACATGGTGGAACGCTCAAGTACAAACCAGGGGACGAGACGAGGCATTGTCTATGCCTTGGGAGGAATTCAAGATTCTGCTGAGGGCTGAGTTTTGCCCAAGGAATGAGCTGAAGAAGGTTGAGACTGAACCACTCAACCATGTCATGATTGGTGCTGGGCATCTGGCCTACACCACCAGATTTCACGAGTTAGCGACATTGGCACCAGACATAGTGCCAACACTGGAGAAATGGATCGAGCGGTACGTCGGTGGACTGTCGGCTTGTATACAGGGGCATGTGATTGCTGCCCACCCAACCACCTTGGAGATGGCTGTCACTCTGTCATCAACATTGACAGATATAATGGTTGCCTCTGGGGCACTGAAGAAAGAAGCTGAAATAGTAAGAGCTGGAAGCTCAAGGAAGCCGGATAAATGCCCGGTCAAGAAACAGAAAGTGGTTAAGAATTATGCCACGACCACTCAAACACCACAGGCCACACAACCACAACCACTGCAGATCAAGAGGCCTTACACTGGCACGGCAACATTGTGCAACAACTGTTAGTATCATCATCAACCAACTTCTCAGTGCAGGCAGTGCAACAACTGTAGAAAGTTTGGTCATTGGGCCACTCAATGCAAGAGGACGGGGGCTCAGAACAAGAACAATAATGCAGCAGTTGCAGGTACTGCTGCTGAAAACAGGTCTTGCTACACTTGTGGGCGAACCTGGAAACTTCTCGCGGGATTGCCCCAAGAGAATGCAACCAAGGGCTCATGTAGCTAGAGGACGAGTCTTTCAGATTGGAGCTGTTGCTGCTCGACAGGACTCTAACGTGGTCACTGGTACATTTCTCTTATATGATTTTTATGCATCTATATTGTTTCACACTGGTGCGGATCAGAGTTTTATCTCATCCGACTTTGCATGCCAACTTAATCATGTTGAGGAATCTTTGGACTCCCCTTATATCATTGAGGTAGCAAATGGCAAACAGATAACAGTTAACACAGTACTTAGGAACTGCGCACTAACACTTAATGATCACACATTTCCCATCGAATAGATACTGATGGAATTGGGTAGTTTCGACATCATTGTCGGAGTGGATTGGTTATCTCTTAACAGAGTTGAAATCATTTGTTCTGAAAAGGTATTACGTATTCCAGTGGAGAACGATCGAGTGTTGGAAATTCATGGGGATCAAGAAAATAGCAGTGTCAAGTTAATATCGTGCATGAACGCACGCAAGTGCTTAAGAAAACAGTGCATCGCATTCCTAGCTCATGTAGTGAAGAAAGACAAGAAGGCAATCGAGATTCAAGATGTACCGGTTGTGAAAGACTTCGCGGACGTGTTTCCGGATGATTTACCGGGATTGCCACCGGAGTGATCTGTGCAATTCCGAATTGACTTGATTTCGGGAGCGGTTCCTATGGCTAAGCTCCTTATAGACTTGCGCCATCAGAAATGCAGGAATTGTCCAATCAATTACAAGAACTACTTGACAAAGGGTTCATCAGACCGAGTTTCTTACCATGGGGAGCTCCGGTTCTGTTTGTCAAGAAAAAGGATGGATCCTTCAGAATGTGTATCGATTACAGAGCTCTTAACAAACTCACCATCAAGAATCGGTACCCGTTACTGAGGATTGATGATATGTTTGATCAATTTTAGGGAGCTTAGTATTTCTCAAAGATAGACCTGCGTTCAGGTTATCACCAGCTCCGGATTCAAGAGGAAGACATACCCAAGATGACATTTAGTACCCGATATGGTCACTACGAGTTTATGGTGATGCCATTCAGATTGATGAATACACCGGCGGTGTTCGTGGATTTAATGAACCGGGTGTGTAAGATGTATCTAGATCAGTTCATCATCCTCTTTATTGATGACATACAGATTTATTCAAGAAGCGAGAAGGAACATGAACAACATCTCAAGACAATCTTTGAACTTTTAAAGAATGAACAACTCTATGCCAAATTCTCCAAGTGTGAATTTTGGTTAAGAGAAGTTCAGTTCTTGGGTCATGTGATTAACAACAATGGTATTCATGTGGATCCTTCCAAGATTGAAGCAATCAAGAACTGGGACGTGCCCACAACACCTACAGAGATCAGATCCTTCCTGGGTCTGTCGGGGTATTATAGGAGATTCATTTCGAATTTCTCTAAGATAGCCTTGCCACTCACCAAGTTAAACCAGAAAAGCGAACCATTCGTGTGGACGCAGAAATAAGAAGAGGCATTCCAAACATTGAAACAAAGACTGTGCAATGCTCCAATCTTAACACTCCTAGAGGGCAATGATGACTTTGTAGTTTATTGTGATGCTTTCCATCAGGGACTTGGTTGTGTTTTAATGCAACAAGACAAATTCATTGCCTACGCTTCACGACAGCTGAAGATACATGAGAAGAACTACGCAACGCATGACTTAGAATTGGGAAGTGTTGTCTTTGCTTTAAAGATATGGAGGCATTACCTGTACGGTACAAAATGCACAATCTTCACAGATCACAAGAGCTTACAACATATATTTGATCAGAAGACATGCGACAGATACGTTGGGTTGAACTCCTGAATGATTACGATTGTGTGATCAAATACCATCCAGGCAAAGCTAATGTTGTAGCTGATGCTTTATGCATGAAGGAAAGAGTCAAACCCTTGTGTAACACCCCGACCGATGGCGGAAACGTCGGGATGCCATGAGGGATGTGTAGGTTGTTCAAAAGCTCGTGGGCATCTAAATTTAAATAATCACATATCATTCAATCAACCAAATTAAATACACAAAAATCATGTCTATCATGAATTAGTTACATCAATTACAAAAGAGAATTAGCTATCTAACTAAATTCAAATCGCTAGAATTTCAGTTTATTAGCTAAGTCCAAGATCCTATATGATGATGTCCAAAAGTGTGAGTTTATCTTCCTCGACCTACTTGTCTTCATTCCCTGAAACATGTGAAAATCAAGTGTCAACTACGAAGTAGTTGGTGAGTAATCATAAGATTTATGTTTAAAAATGTTTTATAATATGAGTATAAAAGTTTATAGTTTTTCTGAGAAAAATCCACATGAATACCTGTGAGACAAACCATTCCATAACCCAAACAAACAATCACAAATACATAATCACATATCTCAAATAATCATAGATGATCATAGATAATCAATCACATAACCATTCAACACATCTCAAACATCAATATTCTCAAAGAGTATATGTGACAATACATGGAATTTATGTAATTAACATAAGTTAAAAACATGATCCATGGAGTGGAAGCAACCCACGTGACAATACATGAAAGCAGTGTAATTGACCGAAGTCAAAGACAATGATTCATGGAGTTGTGATAATCCAAGAGGCAATAGATGTAACCATTGTTAATGACCGAAGTCAATGACAATGTCACACGGATATATAAAATAATAAGTGATCGTCCATAAATAATGATAATCCCATATTATGAATATCATATTGATAAACATGTATCATCCATGTGTTATCAAAATAATATTTTAAAATTTGGTATACATGTTTCACCTCCGAGTTTTTAAAGCAAAACAGTTTAAAAGGGAGGTTATGAGAACTCACCTGAATTCCTTAGAATTAGAGTTCTTATAATATGCGCGCTCGCGTATGTGAAATCCATAACAACTCAATCAACCTGTAATTATTGCGTGTTTGTATTCATAAGCATACACGTTTCATTTCAAGTTAGTATCCATTTTAAACCCCTAAGTGTCTAGTTCTTTAGTCTATTTATTCTAAGTTAACTTGTAATACCTAGGGTTTATCGGTGGTCATCATAAAAATGTGATTTAAACTTGTTAGTTTCAATTATCTAATATTGATAATTACTTGTGAACTCCTATGTGTACCCCTCATAGATAGGTATGCTAAAAAGAAAATATTATCTTTATTCATACGCACCTCCATACATACATGCATGATTTCTTAACTCCACCCCCATTATCTAATTTGTAAAATCCACTTTAGGTTTAATGAAATATGTTTAGGTTATCCTCATAAAAAGAAACTCAAACCATGTAAACTCATCATTTATAGCCTATGTATATTATAAAAGGTGGTATCTCTAAAATATTCATGCATGCATGTTATTCATATGTGTGTTAGTTTTTCCATTCCTTCATAGTTTTAGCTCGAGTAACCTAAGTCAAACTCCTAGATTCTTAGTCCTTATATTCGGCTATTACATGGCTCATCTCCCCCCCTTAGGTTCGCTGCTATCCTGTCCCAAAACCCTTAGGTTCGGCCCAGCTCCTAGGCCCAAGGTTCGGCCAACAGAAGGGTTATAGACCAAGGGTTCGCTATCTCATGCAGGTCCCTAGGTTCGTCCCATCTAACAGATAGTAGCTAGGGTTCGGCATGCATAAATAAGGTTCGTCTAGGGCTTCATGGCTCCATAGGTTCGGCTGTTATGGTTCAGCTTCCAAGGTTCGGTGGCCACAAAGGGTTCGTCCAAAGTACCTAGGTTCGCCTAGCATGGTTTGTTCACAAGGTTCGGCTGAGTTGATTAGGGGTTCGCTTCTCGTGAGGGTTTGCGGCTTGTTACCTCATAGGTTTGCCTCCATGGGTTCGTGAGTCTTGCAGGGTTCGGCCACAAGGGTCCTCAGGTTCGCAGCAACCCCTACCCACTCCTAGGTTCGGCTACTTTTGTTTTTCCCGCCCAAGAGGGTTCGTGAGTTCAACACCAAGGTTCGGCCAACCTTGAAAAGGTTCGGCCATGGCGGCTGTCCCCTACGAACTAGCCTTCCTCACGATTCATCATCTTTATTCTAGTGCTCAAAGCTTTGCAGGTTCAAACTCTTGTTAATACTAGGTCACGTAGGTCCAATTTAACACATATAACTCTAAAAATCGGTTAAAGAAAGAGTTGCCATGTTCTACTAAGTTCCTAACAAAACCAGAAAGTAAAAGCCTCGGATCTACCTCTAAATGTCGACCAAAATGAGTTTTCTTCGTGTCCTCTTGTTCCCCTCAATCACACGGTTGTTTAGGCTCCAAGATCTCGCGAATCCGTCGGGTAACGAAGAAGTTATCTTAGAGAGAGAAAATGACGAAAATGAGAGTGTAGAGAGAGAGTGCATCTTCTTTTCAAATGAGGAAGAAGAGAATAGGTGAGTTTTTATACTCCGGCCTATCCCCGCGTGTTCGGTCTCGTTTTTATCGCGATAAAATAATAAATGCTCGGTTTTATTTGTAAATGAGTTTTGAAACATAAACCATGTAAATAATTATATTTCGTTTTTCATAACAATAATTTTATTTAAATATCGTTGTTTCGTAAAAACTGTTTCGTTGAATTATTTATTTAACAAAAGAATTCGTTCGTTTTCGTTTTAGGTTGTGATTCCTAATAATTATTTTTAGTTTTCATTTAATAATTTAATATCGTTAATATTATTTAATTATCTCGTCGAAACGCGTTACTTACGTACGTATTCGTAAAGATCCTCACCTTTGCGAATCCGACGCTCGTATCTTGTTTCGATTTGATTTACAGTTTATGGAATATCGTTTCAGAATATTATTCCTAATAATTATATTCGTGTGAATCGTCACCCACGTGAATACATTATTAAGTTTAATATTTCCGAATTAATATTTGCGTTTAATTTATATTCGTAACCTCACCATCGCATAATTAATTCCAATTATACTTCCACTATTTTATTAACTTTAATATTATCATTCCCAATCCAAAACCCACTAAACCATATCACTGACACGTCCATGATAGACCGAAATATGCATATGTATAGGGCATATGCAGGGGTAGATCGCAACCTCCCCAACACCGTCCCACCACTATTTCGATAAACCATGACCATGTGTCCTTGACTATGTTTAGTAACCAAACCATAACCAACTCCAAATCCCATTCCATTTCATATCAACATCCATAAACTGTGAACTGTAACTGAAATAAACTCTCTGGTCCTGTTTAGTTGGGTTTCAACTAAACTCACCATGGTTTATGCATGTCATAATATGTTCTAAGTATGTATACCAATAACAGTGATAATCATCAAATAGTATGTCATCATTAATAATTATAAATCTCAGGTCGTAACAGTACAATCGTACGGATGTACGGACGACCGGGAATACAGTGATGTTACACCTTGCGTGTTAGAGCAATGGGAAGGACTGTGCAAACAAGTCTGAGAGATCAAATCCTACAAGCACAACAAGAGGCAGTGGCTAGAAACAATTTAAGGAACGAGCTCGACTATGGAGCTGAGAAACAATTTGAGACAAAATAGGATGGATTTATCTATTATCAGGATCGTGTATGGATCCCGGCTGTAGATGAACTTTGAAAACTCATTATTGACGAGGCACACAAAACGCGATATTCTGTTCATCCTGGTGCTGATAAGATGTACCAAGATCTTAGGTCATTTTGTTGGTGGCTAGGTGTGAAGAAAGATGTGGCTACTTATGTCGGTAAGTGCCTTACATGTTCCAAAGTCAAAGCTGAACACCAGAAGCCGTCAGGTTTGCTGGAACAACCAGAGATACCACAATGGAAGTGGGAACAAATAGCTATGGATTTTATAACCAAGCTACCCCGTACTTCCAGTGGACGTGATTCTATATGGGTCATCATTGACAGATTGACTAAGTCCGCACACTTCTTGCCAATTCGAGAAAACTACAAGATGGAGAAGCTTGCAAGACTCTATGTTAATGATATAGTAGTACGGCATGGGGTGCCACTATCTAAAATTTCTAACCGGGATAGTCGATTTACATCACGGTTCTGGAAATCATTGCAACAATCCTTAGGGACAAGTGTCAACTTGAGCACTGCTTATCATCCACAAACGGATGGTCAAAGCGAGCGAACAATCCAGACCCTGGATGATATGTTGAGGACATGCATCCTAGACTTCGGTGGAAGTTAGGAAAAACATCTACCACTCATCAAGTTCTCCTACAACAATAGCTACCACAGCAGTATCGGATGTGCTCCATTCGAAGCATTATATGGTAGAAGATGTCGGTCTCCAATTTGTTGGACCGAAGTAGGAGACAACAGAATCACTGGGCCTGAACTTATTCAGGAGACTACTGATAAGATAGCCCAGATTCAACAGAGACTACAAGCAACACGTAGCCGCCAAAAGAGTTATGCAGACAATCGGCAAAAGCCTTTGGAATTCCATGTGGGTGACCGAGTCATGTTGAAAGGGTCCCCGTGGAAAGGTGTGGTTCGTTTTGGGGCTAAGGACAAGTTAGCACCAATGTACATTGGACCATTCGAGATAACTCGCCGGATTGGTCTTGTGGCATACAGACTCAGACTTCCTGATGAACTCAGCAGGGTACACGATGTATTTCATGTATCAAATCTTAAGAGATGTCTTGCTGATGAATAGTTAGTCATACCTCTGGAAGAAATACAAGTGGATGAACAATTACATTTCATAGAAGAACCTGTAGAGATTATGGATCGTGAGGTCAAGAGACTGAAACGAAGCTGTATCCCTATCGTGAAGGTTCGTTGGAACTCTAAGCGTGAACCAGAGCTTACCTGGGAGCGTGAGGATCACATGAACACAAAGTATCCCGATTTGTTTGAAGAAGTAGTGCCCGACAATGACGCTTAAATTTCGGGACGAAATTTCTTTAACAAGGAGAGACTGTGACAACCAGTACCAGATCGTCCGGCAAGTCCGTACGGTACGTGTACTCTCACTATTTACTATGTGTAAATACAATGTGTAAACAGTTGTGTGACAATAGGACTAAGAAAATAAATATCAGTTGTAAGTGTTAAAGTGAAAATTTAAACACAGAAATACAACAATCAATGTGAAACAACGCTATGAGAACAATCAATAGTTGTATGTATTTCAATGAGAATTGAGATATAAATAAATACAACAACTCATGGGAAACAACAATGTGAAAACAAATGATAAAAGCATATCGGTTACGATCTGATATCCACAAATAACAGAAATCAAATGGCCGATAATTCAGTGAGAAAATGATGTGAATTCAATGATAACAATGTGAAAATAGGCAAGTTTAGTTTAGTCCGTCAGTGAGGAATTACAGATCAAATGACAATCCAGTATCGTTTACGAATAATAAACTAACAGTGTGTTTGCGTGGGTGACAATTCACACAAACATATGTGTGAGTTTAACGTTATGAATGAAAACTGGAAAGTAGAAAACAAAAATCAGAAAGTGAAACCCTCGTTGTGTTCGTTCGGGTGACGATTCGAACGAATACGCGCGAAGGTGACGCGATCTGCCGAAACCTTTAAAATAAACGTTTTTGATACAGTAAAGTAAGAAAAATGAATTTAAAAGATTTACTAGGAATAACCACTTTCAAAATGTAAAAATAAAACCATTATTATTAAACTCGTAAAATACGCGTTTACGTTCCAGAAACGTAACAAAAGCAAGAACCAAGCAACCAAAACGAACCCGAATACATTTCAAGCTTTTATTTCTTCATTAAATTCAACCACTCACCTCCTCTCTCTCTTTAAACCCGGTTTCTTACTCTCTCTCTAGATTTTCAACACAAAAACCACTAGATTTCCCTCGATTATCAACCAAATTGCGCAAATTTGGTATCCATGCGAAGCTCTCGACATCCTCTCCCTGAAAGTACAGCAGATTGGGAGTGAAAACGACCAGAAACGAGGTAATCTAAGCTGCAAGTTTCGGATTTTTAGGGTGTTCACCCCTTGGTTTGAACCTCACGGTTTAACCGGTTAAAACCCTTCCTTTTCAAACCCTACACCATCGAAACTAGTTCTCACATACACAACCACAGAAACCACCATTAATCTCGGCTAAAAGTCGAAATGAGCACCATGTTGGTGCCTGTAACATTCGTGCCGGAATCATTACCGGAACAGTAATTTGCACAGTAACTCAAGTACACTTTACATGAAACTATGTTGAAACTATTTATACTTGAGGCTTAACACTAAATTATGATGCGATTGTCTGAAACCTGATGTAAAACCTTAGGGTTTAACAGTCAGAAACATATCAGACAACACAAGACTGACACATACATGCTTGATTTTGTATTATTAGGTTTAAACGTATGTGAGGATAAACAGAACAAAACTATAACAGTTGTTGTTACAGAATGCTAAACCGACGAACTATGCGTATAGATGACGATCTGTACGAATAGATCTGATAGTTTAACGATCTGAAACAATGACTGAAAAGTAGAAAACAAAATCAGAAAGTGAAACGTACGATCGTGTTCGTACAGTTAGCGCTCTGTACGAAAACACGCGTAAGTGACATTTTCTGACGAAACGAAACGAAGACGATTCGAACGATAATAAATTTAAGGAAATATAATATTTCCTGTTTTACAATTTTGAAACTCAACAGAAATAAATTAAAAGAAACTATTTTAAATTAAATACGTAAATTTGCGAACGAATTAACGAAACGCGTGAAATAATAAATTACGATGAATAATTCAAGAAATATAATATTTAAAATATTAAAAGGGAAATAACCATTTTACAAAACATTCGAAAATAAATTCCTCTATTTAAATCACTAAAAACGCGCGTTAAGATCCGGGAACGCGACGAAAACACAAACCGAGTAACCGAAACGAACCCAAACACCCCCGGGGTATTTAAATCCTAAATGAAACCATATTTTCATTTAAATCACTTTTTCTCTCTCTAACCCCTAAATCTCCTTTTCTCTTCCCTCTCTAAAACTCTCATCTTCAAAGTTACAAGATTCAATCTTCAATCCACCATAACTAACTCGTTTGTGGGTGAAATCACGTGTTTTTGGTGTCCACGCGAAGCTCTCGACTCCCTCTACACGGAAGTACAACCGATCTAAAGATTTACCCGGCCAAAAACGAGGTATGATCAAATGTATGGTACGAAAGTTCGGGTTTTCTTGTCCTTGTTCGACCACACAGACACTTGATCGGTTTAGACCCTACTACAGCCACTCTACAACCTCGGGGACTCTATATCGCTACCATCATCCTTTAAACTGACTTGGAACTGATGAAATCCGAAGAGGACGAAGATGAGATGAAGGGTTCGTGGGATTCAAAAGGATGGGCGAACCTATTGGCTTTGGGACGAAGGCTAGCCGAACCCTCATGCTTGGGTGGCGAACCTTCTTGCCTGTGGCGAACCTGCTACATACGGCCGAACCCTGCGACGCCCTACCTACCACCAAACCTTTCATGCATACCAGCCAAACCATACAGGTTAGCCGAACCCATGCATGACCACCGAACCCTTCTGCACAACGAACCCTAGGACCACGAACCCTCTGCCATTTAGCTGAATGAACCTTGGCTGCATGGGGGGGAACGAACCTGTGAATTGCCCTATAGTGAACATCGTCCGAACCTTCAGCCCAGCTCACCGGTTGCAGCCGAACCCTCTTGATGACCACGTTCGGCGAACCTTGCATGTAACCTAGGCAAACCTTGCATGCGACCCTGCCTAGCCGAACCCTACTGGTTCAGAACTTATGGCCGAACCCTCCCATTGTTCACGAACCTACGTGAGTTGAAACTTGGAACGAACCTTAGTCAGCTTAGCTAATAGGCTGCTGGAAATATTTATTTGGACAGCCGAGTACTTCGGCCCACATCATTTCACACAGCCCCTTTTCATTTTAATGGCCCATACGGATGCTGTTAGACCACAATCACATAGTCGGCTCAGCCCACTGTTCGGCCCACACTTTCTGTCTATGATGATAGCTTCAGCCCATTTGAATTACCCATGTATTAGGCCCACGCAGCAACATGTAATTCACATGAGTTGGCCCAAAACCTTTTGATGTCCGGCCCACGAGATCCTATAAGACCATCCATTTCTCTTTCGGCCCACACTCACATTCGGCCCAATAGGGAGCACACTTCGGCTAAACAAAATGCTTCGGCCCATAGTGAGTAATTTGAGCTAAGGCCCATTGGATGGGCATAACGTTCACTGTTGCAGCCCATAGAATTGTTGAGGCCCAAGACTCGACCCACATTCGGTCCACATATTTACACGGCCCAACCCTTTACTCTCGGCCCAATAGTGTTACTAAATTCATTATGGTCATCTTGGCCTAAGGCTAGTCCACAATAGGCCCACAATAACTATTGTGGCCCAACATGAAGCCCATGAGGTTTAAACTTAATGAACATGAAGATAGGCTACAATATGCTAAATATGATTAACATTCAAGCTAAAATCTAAGTTTTTATATTTGAAATTTTTATATCACTATGGAGATTCAAATGAAGCCTAAAATGTAATAATAAAGTAAGTTAATCTAAACCTTGTGTGGGAATTGTTATCAAGGCAATAACAAATAACTTAGGGCCGAATAGAGATCGAGACTCACAGTGTTAGCCAACTTTAGGGCTAACACTAACACCTATACACACATGAATCATTACAACTTATACTTATAAACTACAAAAAACATGAAATCAATACAGGAACGTGAATACTACCACAACCACAACAACGAGCGCGTGCATCTTAGTTAAGATAAGTCAACCACTTCAAACACAAGGTGAGTTCATTTGCCCCTTTTCAAACTATTTTGTTTTTACTTCGGGACTGAGAAACATGTCGAATGTTTTGAATAAATGAATTATATAATTGTTGCCATGTTTTATGAAATGCTTATTAATTTCTGTTTATAAAATTATTTATAAACTGTTAATTAGTGAATTGTTCATTCATTTTGTTTATGTTTAATCTTTATGATGTCAGTTATAAACTATCATGATTATAAGTCATGATTGTATCTTTACTCAAACATATACTTATTCAAATCATTACTCCTACATTTTCTCAAATGCATATTTCCTTAAGCATATACTTTGTTATGCTTAAGACTATTACTCACGACTTATGCTTGATGCTTTTAAATCAGTATCTAACACTTACTTACTTAATACTCAGTCAGTTTACACTCGAATACTTTATGTTCAAATACTTTAAACTCAGATACTTTGGATGCGAGTACTTTAAGTTAAATTCTTTTGTTCAAATACTCAATATTCTTATGTAGTGTCAATGCTTGTGATAAGTGTTCATAATCAAATACTCAATAATCAATACTCAATACTCAATACTCATTAGACTCAGAAAATCAAACACGTTAACAAAGGGGATTCAAGTGGGTAAATAGGTACATGTGCACATGGTATCGGAAAGGTGAAACATTGAAAATCAGCAAGGACTTCATAAGACAGACTGATTGGCCATCGCATGTTGACCTATGGTGTCAACTCCTCCTAGTCATTCAGTGTTTTTCGTTGTCAGGACCTTGTAAGACAGACTGATTGGCCATCGCGTGTTGACCTATGGAGTCAACCCTTACTAGTCATTCAGTGTTCTTCATTGTCCATCCATGTTTTGTAATGGTGGCTAGGATGATTATGATATCAATTAGTAGGACTAGTGCCTACTAATGTATATCCTCTAACTGCACACCGATGCAGACCGTTACACCCTAGTTGCTTCTGTGGAATGATACTGAATACCATTGGGTGTATGCTTTGGAGATTCACCCTCCAGAAATTCAGTTGCTCACAGAAGTGAACTCATAAACTCATTTTCAAACTCAAACATATGTGGTGTTGGTTAGGAATGAAACGCTTAATTATCATTAACAACAATATGTTAAGCAGCCCGGTATGTGGTGGGACGGTGGCTGGGGCTTGTCCCCTACATATGCCCTATATATAAGCATACTTGGTTGGATAGCATAGGTGGTTGTTAGTGAGGTTAAGGTTGTCATTTCGGGGGAGTCAAGGTAAACATATTCAGAATAATCAAACGTTAAGGATCAATAGTGGGGAATGAAACGCCTAATTATCATTAACAACAATATGTTAAGCAGCCCGGTATGTGGTGGGACGGTGGCTGGGGCTTGTCCCCTACATATTCCCTATATATAAGCATATTTGGTTGGATAGCATAGGTGGTCGTTGATGAGGTTAAGGTTGTCATTCGGGAAATCAGGGTAAACATTTACAGGATAATCAAATTCTATAAATCAAGGGTTATGGAATCAAAGATACAGGATGGAATGCTTAAGTATCATAAAGAACAATATATCATGTGGTTTGGTATGTGGTGGGACGGTGGCTGGGCGGACGGTAAGTTCGACCCTACATATGCCCTATATATAAGCATACTGAATCAGATGGTGTAGGTGGTTAATGGTGAGGTTAAGGTTGCCATTCAAGTGGTTTTTCAAATATTTTTATATAAAACTACATGAACTCACCAACCATTGTGTTGACTTTTTTTTCTTACATGTTTTTCTCAGGTGATGCACAGGATTAAGCTAAGATTAAGGATTGCATGCTAGGATGCCCAGATATAGATCCTAGTTGACTTTTCGAGAAGCACATCTTTTGATATCATATGCAGATACAAGATAGAAACATTTGATTTTTGGATAGGTTTACTTAATTAAATTACTAAACATTGATATTTTAATTTAACTTTGTAATCCTAGTTTAAATGTTATTGTGCTTTAGTTATTCATAACATTGATGCTATGCAAACAATCTGATCATCACGATTATCACTCACGATATCGCGCCCCGAGAACCTTCTGCCCGACAGGGGAATCTGATCCAACTCCGCCGGCTCGGGGTGTCACAGTGCCCGAATCACTGCCTAGCCGAAGGGGACATTCGACCGAATGGAGGGGGGGGGGGGAACCGAATGGCTTCATTCTTAGAGCCATTCGCCTGAATGGGTCTATAAATCATATTAAATCAAATTTAAACATAATCAAACACTAGTAAACCTCAATAAACATTAAGAACAGGTTAGAAATATTGATTTCATTAATGATAAACTTTATACATCAAATGATCAAACACAAATGAATCACAAAGCTGAACTAGGGACATTTATGCACCAACACAACTCCCGTACGTTTATTAAACACACGTTTGTTAGTAAGACTGTAGCCAAGAAAGAAACCCTCTTCAACTTTAGAATTGAATTTTGAATCTTTCTTTAGCATGGCACAAGGAGCCCCAAAAGGTTCCAAGTGTTCCAAATTAGGCTTTCGATTCTGAAGCAATTCATAACAAGTTTTATCGTGTCTTTTAACAATCAAAACTCTGTTAAGAGTAAAACAAGCTGTAGCCACAGCTTCATTCCAAAAAGTAATGGGAAGTTTAGAATTAGCTAGCATTGTTCTCGCAGGCTCAATCAAAGTTCTATTCTTTCTTTCAGCTACACCATTCATCTGAGGCTCATATGGCGCACTGAACTGCTTCTGAATGCCTTTGGAATTACAAAATTCCTCCATTTGATGATTCTTAAACTCAGTCCCATTATCTGATCGCACACACCTTACTCTCAACTTATACAACATCTCCAACCTATTAATCAACAACACACAATTTTCATAAGTTTCTGATTTATGCTTTAAAAACATGACCCATGAAAATCTTGGAAAATCGTCAGTCACCACTAAACAATAAGATTCACCACCTATACTTCTCACATTAATTGGTCCAAACAAGTCCTTGTGAAGAAGTTCAAGTGGCATATCAATAGAAAAAATTTCTTAGTTTTGTGTGACTTCCTTTTCTGTTTACACTTTTTACATGACACACACACATCTGGAAGTTTAAAATGTTTAACCGGTACACCCTCAACTAAATTATTGTGCACAAGATGATTCATCTTCCGAATATGAATATGCCCCATCCGCCTGTGCCAAGAACGTGTATCCTGTTCAGTTGCCTTAGACACAAAACATGTTTCTACTTTATTCACTATCTCCGCCTTCGCCATGTCAAGCACATACAAATCATTGCTCCAATCAGCTGTCATCAAAATCCACTCCTCAGACATCTGAAATCCTTGCTTGAGTACATTACACCTATCCTTGTCAAACATCACTTTATAACCTTTATCACAAATATGTGAAAAACTCGACAAATTGTTAATGTTTTGCAGAAATTAACATTATCAAATGAAATCTTTCCATTTGTCAAACTACCAAATCCTGTAATTTGACCTCCTTTGTCTCTTGCAAAGTTAACATAACTTCCTTTCATCAACTTGAAATCTCTCAACAAACTCAACTCTCCAGTCATGTGCCGGGAACATCCACTATCAACAATCCAACGATTATTGATATGGCCCATGGATGCAACCTGCACAATAAATTAAAACAAACTATCAGTATTCAAAAGGGATGACCCTCGCCATTTCGGCGTCGAGTCTCGCGGAATGGACCCCTTCCATTCTTTTGTGATGACCTACTCGAATACCCATCATCACTGTTACCATCCTCTTTACCAGAAATTTCATCACCTGACCTGTTTTTAAGTTTCCAAAATGATTTTGATTTACAATGTTGTTTTGAAAATGATTTTGAAGATACATTTTCAAAAGAATCATCATAAGATGATGTTACAATTTTCACAATCTTTTTAACATTTCTTTTGTTATCAAAAACTCGTTTCTTCTGATTATTTTCTTCTTTCACCCAAAAACAATCAGGGTTGAATTTTCGAAGAACTCTCATCTCATCTTCACTAGGTCTAATTCTCCTAGGACTTTCACCTGACCTGTTCACCCAACTCTCATCATCAGAACTCTTCCTGATTTTGTTATTTGGACAATTAGCAGAAATATGTCCTTTACCACAACAAGTAAAACACTTTCGTGTTTCTCTTGGTTAAAATGACTTAAAACTGCTACAATTAGTTGAACTGAAATCCAAATCACAATTAGCAATCAAATGACCAAAATTACCACATCGATAACATTTTCTGTCTTTCAAATGAGTCTTTGGTATTGGTTCCTCATAATATTTTGATGAACAGAAAAGTTTTGAAACAACCTTTGCAGATGAGGTTCTGTTTCTCAAACTAGTTGATTTTATCTTTGACTTACTCATTTGATTTTGAAAATTCTTTAATTTATTTTTATGTCCAACCCCAAACCTGTCAAAGAAAAAATCCACTTTTTCAACCTTTTTAAAAATCACATTTTGTTTGGCTTTAATCACTGGTTTGGAAACTTGAGTGGTTTTAATCACCACCTTCTTAACTTGTTTCATCTCAGATTTTGATTTATGAGATTTCACACTCTTTTTATCAACATCTTTAACTTGATAACCATTTTGTCTGAAAATATCAGAAGAATATTCTGATTCAGTGATATCTTCAATGATTGGAGCATCACTATCAAGAGACACTTTTTCATCAGAAGATGAACCTCCAGCATTTTCAACAGCTTGTTCAGACCCACGTTCATTCAAAGAAACAGGATGAACTTCCAAATTCGGATCAATTTGTGGTATAGAAACATAACTGGAAGGAGGTGGTACAGAATGAAAACCCAAGCCAGTAGTGTCATTCGATGATCTTTGCATAGCAGCAAAATAATCGATAACATACTGAGAATTTTGATAGTTCTCTAGCTTGCTCTTGTTCATTTCTGCTTCTGCTCTTGCTGCTGACAATTCAACTTTAAGCTTTTGCACTGACTCGAGTTGCATAGAAACTGCATGATTATTTTGCAAAACTTTAATTTTTAATTCTTCATTTTCTTTGCCTAAATCAATGATCTTTTTATCAAAAGCTTTTTCTCTTGAAATCAACTTCTTGTTAGCTTCAGTGCACTCGACCAGGTCAGCAGTCAATTGAGCATTCATTTCTTTCAACTTATCAACGATCTCTAAAAGATCATTATTTACCTCTTCAACCTTTTCTTTCCCTTTGCTTGTTTCTTCATCCAAAGAAGCCATGAATGCACCCATTAAATCATCATATTGCTTTTCCCCAGTCATATCCTTCATCTGCTTGACTGACTAAAGCTTTTGTTGATTCTTCAGACCGTTCCTTCTTCTTTTGATAAACTTCTTCTGGCTTGAAAGGATTCAAATTTCCTTGCTTCTTCGGATTTTTACACTCACGAGGAAAATGACCCAACTCACCACAATTGTAACATTGTGTAGCCTTTGGATTAAATCCAAACTTTGTGTTTCGATCAAAAGTGAACTTCTTTCCAGTTTTCTTCTCATATCTGTTTATCCTTCTAATTGCACTTGCCAAAGCCCATTGAGTATCAATTAACTCCTTCTCATCATCATCAATCTGCTCATAGTCTTCAAAAGTAAGATTTGAATTTCCAATCTTTCCAGCTATCTGTTCGTCATAAGCACTGACAACACATGACAAGATTGACATATGATCTCTAACAGCCTCCACAGTTACTTTTCCCAAATTTGTTGTATTCAACTGAACTGGAGTTTTTGTGGGATCAGTCTTTGTCTCATTCACAGAATACGATGAACTTGAACTGGCAGATGCAGATGGTACAGAAGTACAATCAGGAGTACTTGAAACAAAAGCTGTTTGAATCTTTGCCGAAGAAACAGGAGGTGTAACCACAGATGCACCATAGAGAGAAGGATCCTGAGTAACATTAACTTTTCTTGCTTTTCTCTTATCTTTCATTTCTTGTTCTTCTAACTTTTGGATAAACTCCACCAATGTCATTCCTGGTAAATTTTCTCTTAAAATCAACACCAATGAATTCCATCTTTCAGGCAATGCATCTGCAAAACAATCTATTTTCTCCTCTTCAGTATACTCAATTCCACACTTTCAAACTTCAGTCAATAAAAGCCTATATGTTGTTATTAAAGCTTCAAGACTCTCATTTCCAATGAAATTGAAATTTTCAAACTCTTTGCGTATATCTGTGGCTTTCATCTTCTTGAGTTTGGTATTTCCCTCAATTCTTGCTTTTAATGCATTCCATAAACCATATGAAGTTTTATGTTCATCAAATTGATGTAGAATCCGATTAGGGATTGCTTGACTCAACATCCAATAAGATTTCTTTTCAGAATCATATTTCTTTCTTTGATCAACATCCAATCTATCAAGAGTTTGATCCAAATCTGTCCCCACCACCTTTGGTCTTTCATAGTGTGACAAGATACTTTCCCAAAGATTTGTATCAGTCCCATTGAGATGTGTCTCAAACCGACCTTTCCAATTTTCATAATCGGTCATATCAAGTAATTTGGGAACTTTATTTGTGCTTCCAGATTCAGTTTCACTAATCAAAATACTCTGTATCTTAAAATTTAGACTAGCAACATCAACAAACATATTAGTCATGATTATGAATTTCAATCAGCGAACCTCCTTTGAAAAATTAATCACACGAACCTAAGTAACAGGCAAACCTTCTCCAAAACTTGATCTCCACGAACCTTATCTCACGAACCTAGGACAAACCTTGATCTCACGAACCTTAATCAACGAACCTTGAGACAAACGTTGACCAACGAACCTCTTCAATAGATCTTTGACCAACGAACCTCAGTCAAACGAACCCTAATTAAACGAACCTCAACAATAGGAAAACCTTGAGACGAACCTCTTCAAAATCTTTACACGAACCTCAACAAAATCACTTTTAACATCGAACCTATGCTTCAAACAATCACAGGTTCAGTTCACGAACCTGTCTTCAGAATTAAAAAATTTTGTAGGGAAAACCTTCAAAATCTCAAGAAAAATTCTTCAAAAACCACAGATTTCCGCCACAAATCTCTGAATTTTGATGTTCCAAAGCAGTAGATGATGATAAATCTATCAACACAGCAATCATACACAAATAAAGTTGAATTTTAATCCATCTCTTGACCTCTTTATCTCCAAAATGTTTGTAAATCTTTGAAATGTTTGTATAGAACTCCTCCTTGGCTCTGATACAACTGTAGATTTGCTCTTGATCGATTAGCGGAATTCTATTAACAATCAAATATATGCGGAATCTATATTTGATCTATATGAATCAAAGATGAACAATCATTTATAACCATCATTTCATTGAATATAACAATCTGATTTCAATGAAATGGACAAGAACACACAGTTCTTACAATCTCACATAGAGAAAACAGATCTGTCTCACACTCAAAAACTGAAGAAGAAGTTACAAACCTCTAGACAATCCTGCAATATATACAAATTGTTCAAACGAACCTGGCCGAACCCATAGGTTAGCCAGCCGAAACTTGAGGTTCGCTGGACGAACCTTTACAACATGAAGCCTAGGTTCGCCGAACCTGCTTAGGTTTGTGGGCCAGACGATCCTTACCCAAACCACTAATAACTTACATTTTGAAAAGCAAACTATTACAAAACTGTCCTAACACCACGAACCTTTTCCATTTTGTAATAGTGTAGCGAACCTATGGTTTTGCTGTTGTAAAGGTTCGTCCAATAAACCTATTGGTTCGTGAGGGTTCTTCCACCTTTGTATAGGTTCGTCTGTCTATTCTATATATTTGTAGGCTTATTGTATTGTAGATACTTCTAGACAGTGTCTGAGTTTTTAGAACAGAGTGTGTGAAATTGAACTATGTGTTCACTGTTGTGTGCATCTTGTAATTGATCTTATTATCAATGAGAATGGTATTTATAAGCATGATTGTGTTTACTTCAATTCGTATAAGTGTTATCTAGATTCCGTATAGATAAAACTGTTAATAGAATTCATTTTATACCGATCCGAAGCTCACAACAGATCATGATGCTAGTAGTAATATTATTTTTCGTGGAAGTTCAAGTAAGAGACCTTATGCAGATATCATTAGTGAAGCTCATCAAGAAGAAGTTGCTGCAAAGAAGAAGCAGATATCAAATGATTGTGATTCTGATTACATTCTGTCTGATAAGGACATTCGTTTTGATTCTCTAGTTCATCCTTCACCTTCATCATCATCTGCACAAGTATCTACTCCACCGATTACTCCACCTGCTATGTCTACTCCACCAGATGTTCCTTTTACACGGTCATCTACTCCACCGATTACTCCACCTGCTATGTCTACTGCACAAGTTTTTGATTCACCCAATATTAATGCTATATTAACTAATATTTTTGCTTCACAATCTTCTCAGATTTTGGCATTGCAAGTTCAAGTTCAGGAGTTGCAATATGTGAATGTTCAGTGAAAAGTAGAGTTGATTCATTGGAGGTGACAGTTGCTGATCTTACTAGACAAGTTTCTTTAATCATTCCAGTGCAAGATCCCTTGGATAATTCACAAGCTGAGGTGGCAGGAAGTAAAGAGTATCAGAATGGAGTGAAGAACATGGATTTAGCTTCTTCTGCCACTATGAATGCTAAATTTCAACATATGCACAAAATGATCAAATCTCTTCATGACAATGCTTTTCCAGTTTTCAAGGATCATTATAATCAAATTCAAGGACTTAAAGCTCAAATGTTGAATCTTCAACTCAAGGGGAGACTTCCTGTAGAGCTGAAGCGATTACACCATTTGTTGGTAAAAGGAATGTTGAAGATAGAGATGAGCAAGGTGGTTCTTCCACTGGCAATGATCCTGTTACTGGAAATAAGGAGGGAATGATATCTCAGGGGGAGCCAGCTGGAACATCTTTTACACCTGGGGTTGATGATAAGGGAAAGGGAAAGGCTCAAGAAAATGAGTTTGTGGATGATGATGATGACCTTCGATATGATGATCAAGCTGATGGTGATTATGTTCTTGATGTTGATCTTCAGTTAAATGAAAAAGAGTATCATTTTGAACCATGTATTGATGATCTTGATAACAGTGCTGATCAAGAACTTGAAGAGGGTGAATGGTTTCCTATTAAATAGGTTAGAGATCTTTATATGGACTTAGATTGGGAAGAAAAATTAAAGAAACTATTGAAAAGATAATTGTTGAATGTGTGGTTCAATCCACGAAAGAAGAAATCAAACTGAAACAAGCTGCATAAGATAATTGTTGACTGTGTGGTTCAATCCACTAAAGAAACTTACTAAAGACGATTTAGCTAGTTCACCACAAAGTCCAAGTGTAAAGAAACATTATAAGAATAAACTGGAATGTGTCAGAAAAATATTTGCTTGGAAATATGAAGCTGAAAGAAAATTGTTTGTTATAAAGAGAATTGATGGAGTTCAATACTTGAAGAAATCAATTAAAAGCTTCAATCAGTTTCCGTTGTGCGAATTAAGATTATTAGCTGATATCAGGTTAATCAATCATGGTGATGATTATATGGCAAACTTGATTGAAAGATTATTAAGGGAAGAGGTTCCTACGATGAAGTATGAGTTCATAAAACCTCATAAACTAAAGAAGATACCAATTGTTGGTAATCTTTACTAGATTACCAAGAAACGGAATGTAAGATATGGACTCAAACCAATTAAATCTTTAAAGAGAATTCCTCTTTTAAAGTTTAACTTGGGAATTATGAATAACCTCCATAGATGTTATTTGGATGGTTATACCTCTGAAGATATGTTTCAAGATATAAACAAAGTGTAATTTTGCGGAATGTTTGATCCAATCTAAATAATTAATCTTTCAGAGGAAGACCATAGAATATTGAAAATAAAGTAGATTCAGTTTCATAAGGATCATCAAGACGTAGCAATGCAATTCAAAAAGGTGTTAGATGTGTGTATCAAGCATAAAATTTGTGCTCGTAGTCATTTACCCTTGAAGTGGAAAGAATGGAGATTAACACCGAGCTGTTGCTATGGGGGAGTCTGTTCGTACCCAGATAACAACGAGCTTCAGCTGTTAAATTGAAGACTAAAGATTGCTGTTGATTAAAGATTGAAGATCTTTATGTCTATTGTATTTTTTTTCAATATAATGGTTATATTTTATTTTTGTTTTTGTTTTGTTTTTGAATAGTTGTAAAATTGTTTAAGTATATATTTTGTTGATACTATTAGTATAAATAGTAGTTGTATCGATACTAATAGTATCGATGGCAATCTTATGGAGATTATTAATATTGACAGTAGGTTTCTCGATATTAGTAATATCGATGGATCTGTCTATAAATAGCTGAGTAGTTATACCAGATCATTTGATCCTAATCACGGACCTACACCGTGACGCGCAATGATCTCATTAATGTACAATGTTGATAATTTCTCCATCTTGTAATCCTCTTGTATCGGGAGAAAATGAGCAGATTTGTTAAGTCTATCGACTATTACCCAAATTGAATTGTGACCCCGCGGTGTTCTCTACAACATGGTAATCCATGGAAATTTGTTCCCATTTTCATTGAGGAATTTCTGGTTGCTACACATGTCCCGGGGGTTTCTGATGTTCAGCCTTGACTCTTGAACATGTTAGACACTTCCCTACATATAAGGCTAAGTCTTTCTTCAACCCGAGCCATGAGTAGGACGTTCTTAAATATTGATACATATTATCGGCTCCCGGATGAACTAAATATCGTGACTTATGTCCTTCATCGCAGATGAGAGTGCACAACTCTTTTGACATTGGAACCCACATGCGTCCATTGAAGTATAGAACTCCATCTGATCGAGGTTCTAGTTTACATTCAACCCTGCAATCTAACTCTACCTTCAGTTGATTGTTGATCACCACCTGTTGTTGTGCCATATGAATCAAATCTTTCAGGTTCAGTTGTGTGTTGATGTCCATGGCTGTTACACGCACTGGTTTGATTTGTTCCCTAAGATTAAGTGCATCGACCACCGAATTGGCCTTGCCTGGATGATAACAAATCTCGTAGTCGTAATCTGTTAACAGCTCAACCCAACACCTTTGTCACAAGTTGAGCTTCTTCTGAATGACAAAGTGTTGTTGCTTTTGTGGTATGTGTATATGACACATTTGGTGCCATATAGGTAGTGTCTCCTGTCACACCTAGGGCCGAGGGGCTGGATCGATCTCCCATCTGGCAGAATAGTCCCGGGGCATGATTGAATCAAAAAGAACAGATTGTTTACATAGCACATTATAATATGAGAAAACTAATTCTTGTTGATAAAATAAAGTTAAATTATAATTGTTTTAATAATTTAACTCTATTTCAACATGAACTAGACATCAGGGGCATGACCCAGATGTTTCACAAAAATTGTTTGCAAAAGTGCAAGTCTTTAATGTTGTAGCCAATGAGGCCTTGAAAGATTCCATGCAGGAGTTGTAGGGTCCTCTAATGGATCATATCTTTCTCTCTCATAAAGGCATCCTGCTGACAACTGTTCGACACTTGAGAACATGTAAAATCTGTCAACACTAGGTTGGTGATTTTGCGTGAGTGTTAAAATATTAGTTTTTATAAAAGACTTGTCACATTTGGGCAAGCTCACTCCCTGTACTCCATTATCAAAACTATGCCAAGACGTCAGAAGGAGTCAACGTAGCTCAACTCCGACATCCTACGATTGTAAAGTAAGGAAACATGGGGAGTTAACTTATGTTGGAATTTGAAATGGAAATGTAAATAAATTTCCACATTTGTTTAGAATTTATCTCAAAATGTTTGTTCATGTTTACTCCGAAAATTGGAGATTTTTCGCATTTGTTTAGTTGTAAAATCAAACTAGTTTTCTCCTTTTTCCTCCTCAACGACATCTTCCTACCAAGTCAAGTAATGCTTATATATAGGGCAAATGTACCAACGACTGGAGCCGCCATCCCACCACACACTTGACACGTCATGACTTTGCCTTTGATAGGAATAAGGAACCTTATTTCATATCTCTCCTTCTCACATTTTTGTATCGTTTGTCTTGATCCAGTCCAAATATGGATCAGTCATTGTTTTGGAAAATCGCTTGACACTCATCATTTGATAAAATGAAATTTTACTTTATTACTGAAATCTGTCTGTAATGTCACACACGTCATTTAACCCTTGTGAACTAATGGTAAATGACTCTTGAGTATTTTCTTCGGGTGTTAAGCAATTTTTAGGCTCATCTATGGTATCACTTACCCATCAATACTAACTTAAACTCATCAATATTGATATCATAAGTTAATAGAAGTAAAATGAACTATAAATCAATGATGTTAATTGGGTTAAGGTCAAATGATTGGGTAAAAGGATGATAGTATCGATGAGAAGCCATAGGTTTCCAAGGGTTAGTGAACTGAGGAACCTTCGATACTATCACATAACCTCGATGTTAACATGTCAATACAACCCAAGTATATTTTGCTACAATAAGATAAAGCATCTTAACAATAGTGAAAACTCATAATAATTAGGTTTAACTGGAATTGTTTATGTGTACTTAGTTATTTTGTAACTAATGACAAAGGTTTTTGGAAAACCAACACATCTTTTATTATTTAATAAATTTGATAACCTATGCAAGTTTAAATGATTTCAAAAGCAACTATGAAGGTTATTTCTTAGAGTTCAAAGCTTAACTATAATCAAACTAGGGTTATTCATAACACAAATCCAACTTACAAGTTGTAAACATTAACTAAATGAAACACAGGGCTTTGAATACAATACAATACAACATCGACGAGCGCGTGTATTCTTGATAATAGTCAACCAACACAACACCAAGGTGTGTTCATTTGCCTCTTTTCTAATCTTTTTTATTTCAAAATGTGTGGCTGAGAAGCATGCTAAACCCTTTTCATAAGGGTTTTAGTACATTTATACATGATTCATAACAATGATGTATCAAAGGTTATACCTTTGTTATTATATCTATATTTATCTATGTTTATATCAATGTTCATAACAACGTGATTCAACAAGAGTTGAAAACAATGATCGTGGGATACCAAAGACAAGTAATACAATGTTTATGAGACCATTAAATGCTTTTGAGATATCAATGGCATTGAGATAAAAAAAATGTTTATAACAATTAGATGATAACATAACATTACATTTGATAACTAGCAAGACTACATGTATTATATCACTGTATTCATGTTCATTGTGAATTCCATTGCCTTGAGTCCCTTTTTATATCATTTACCATTAAGTGGAAGAGGCTAGGCCGACAGTAACGTATTGTTACCACATAAGGTTGACAAACTTCTGGCGAGTGAGGTTGGTACATTATGCGTATCATAAATGACAATTGGCTGGTATCGTATGACCGGTAACATGGCGGCAACAGTCAGGTTTCCACATGGGTGATATTAATGAAATTGCTAATAATTCTACCACATCAGTTCTGTAGACAAGCAAGACTAAGCGACTGACCTAGCTCATGTCATTAGCTGGTGACATATCGTTGTGAAGACAAGTGAGAACATGGGATTACAAATGAATATGGATAAATCGGAGACATCGTGTTTTGACTTTGTGTTGACCACTTGTGGCGCCTCGACTCCCGAAGTCAACACTCATCAGATAATCAAATAATATGAATGATTTAATGTTTAAATAACATAAGCAGCGGAATAATACTAATCATTCATAATTACAGAACGTACATTCGAGTCAAATCTTTCGACAGAATGATCACAATTAAAATTTAACAAAAACAAAGAGTTATTTCATATACAACAAAATGTAGCCATTCAAAGGCAATAATAGTGGAGATTATTCATCAACATGGTTATCTGACGAGTTGTCTCGCCCACCTCCACCATTATCCTACATCTTTGCTTTTCCCTTATTCCCTTTTCCAGAAGGACCACCTGACATAAAACAAAAATAGGTTAGTATAAACTGGTGAGTTCTAACTTTTATAAAATCAGAACATATTTATATGTGATAGTCTACCCTAATTACTTTGATAATTCCACAGTTCTTATTTAAGAACCCCAACAAATATTTTGAATTATCTTTGTATCACATATAGTTATATTGTGAGTATATTTAAGCAACATTTTGAATAAATCACTGCCTTAAGGTCACGTTCACCCTCTGCCAGGCCGGTCGTCACCAACTACTTTCAGACAATTGATCAACTAACCCCCATATAAATGACATCATTATCAAGGCTATTCTTCACAGAGCGAATAAGTTAAATCTCAACACTATGAGACCGAAAACATTTAACTTTATAAGTTAGATGAATAAATTATAATTCACAACTCCAGTACAGAGTATACATAACTATAATATCGTATTTAGTTATGTGCCAGCTCAATATATTAATGAAATAGAGCATCATATAACTCACCAGGTCGTTCTCTTAACTTAACCTTCTTTAATTCGCCAACCAAGTATCAAGGACCTATAATATCATTCACAGTATTATTTAATTTTTTATAGAGGTTTAAGAATATTTTGTTCATTCGCAGAGATTCTTAACTTATTAATTTGTTCATTCTCGAAGTTATGGTTGTGCCTAAACATTTGTAACTACTCATTCGTAATCATACTAAGCATGATATATTGTAGTTCGCAAATGTTCATAATTATTAAATTACACATGCGCAAAAATTATGAGTGTCATATACTTGTTCGCAATTGCTTAAGGTTGCTCAATCGCAATTGTTTCAAGTACAATTTTACTCATTCGCAGAGGTTCATGATTATTCGCAGAATTTCCAAGTATACTGATTTACTTGTTCGTAATCGTTCAGAATCATTCGTCCGCAATTGCTCTCAGTACTGAGTACTGGTCCGCAAATATTTATGATTAGTCGTTCGCAATTGCTCTAAGTATAAATTATTCATTTTATCCTGAATCCCTTTTTTGCGAATACTTTTGTGATGATACCATGTGTACCATTCCTGTTCGCAACTGTCCCTTATCACTCATTTATACTTGTCTTATTTTCTTAATACATTTTATTAAATTATTATTTATTTCTCCTTTATAAAATTTTTAATTTCATGATACAATCTCATCTCAAAATTTCTAAATTCCCTGTTACAACATATAAAATTTCCAAGATTACATTTTTACAGAAATTACGTATTGTAGGACCTGAGGAACCCTTGGAAACAACTTGGTTCCTTGAGAGATCTGCTCGACAGCTGATGTCGACGGAGCTTAGCTAATAAACTAACTAAAAACCGACTTTAAACTAGACAAAAAGTAATAAATCTAGACTCTCTAAAACCTAAGCTACCGACAGGCAAGTGTACCTATCGTATGTAGCAAGACAAAAGTAAGTCCGGATATCGAACCCACAGACTTCTACAGACTGTACTAACTAGACTCTAGGACTTATCTATACACAATTTTGTACTTAAATAAAATTAATTAATAAAGAAGGGGGGTTTTTACTAACAACTAAAATAACTTAAATAAACTGAAGCAGACGAGCAAACCAAAGACTAAATCAGAGAAGAAAAGAAACACTACCTAGGCTTGAATCATATACATGCTTGACAAGGTTCTCTCGGGATGGAACTAATGTGATACCGGGATCTTATAGTACTAAACTCAAAGGAAACCTAGAGCACCCTCAACCCTTCTCAAGGATCGTCAACTAAGGATCCTAAAAGTTGTTAAACCACCGGTTAAATGGATTCCCTTCACAGGTCATCAAACTATTTATGAAATATCCACTAGATTATCTACCTCACAGTATAATAATCTCAAAACACCTAAGAAATAACTGTAAAACACTCTACCTCACTGCGCGAAAGTCACAGTTCACTCAAATGTTAGGGATAACTTGGATTTTCCTATTGGATTCAATAAACAAGGTTTGATAGAAAAATTAGATTGATCTTCTCACGAAGCCTCTAACCTAACAAGCTAACAACCAAGACTTATCGACAACTTCTCACCTCACGGCTGTTGAAGCAAGTTGCACATCTTAATCATTTAAATCATAATAAAACATTCCTATGAATCACTCGGCCAAAGCAACTCATCCACTAATCAAAAACACACAGTAATTGATTCTAGCATGCACCTATTATGTGACAGACAATCACCAAGATACATGAGGAACATAATATCAATCATTCAACAACCAAAGACATACATACACATCCAATATTCCAAACCAAATCTTTAAATCATAAATTCATCACATCAAAATGTTCCAATCCCAAGATAAACCAAAATCAATCATGTACAATCATCTAACCTAGATAGTTCTAAATGTTTAGCCAAGAAACATTGTCAAAATAAGAATCATAACAGGTTTACACAGCTTGAAACACATAGTAATCAGGAATGAAACAAAGAATGAGAAAACCGAATGATTAACACCCTAAAACACAATCCCGGGGCTTCAATACTTCGATCTCTCGCTTCAAGAGCCTCCCAATCGCCTCTGTCGTCTCTAGCCTCGTCCTTAATCGTCTGGTCTCCAATGTAACCCTAAAAATCCCGTCTCCGGCCGTTTTAATGAAAAGAAATCGTTTTCTGAAATTTTCCTCGCGTCGCGTACCGCGACGGTCACACAGAAACCCCTCGCGCTACGCGAGGGTACCCACTACCCGACAAAATAGTCGGGTCAAACCCGCAATCATTAAAAAGGGTAAAACAGACTTTTCCACCTGTCGCGCTACGCGACAGGGTTTCTTGAGGACGTCGCGATACGCGACAGTGTATTTTTCCAGCTTTTGACTTCTTTTATCTTCGGGTTTGTTCTTTTCCAACCGGGAGCTCGTTTTCTTGATCTTTTCCACCAAATGCACATGTTTGTTACCTGCAAGAATCAAATTATAGAATTGTGAAGAACCAGCTTGAATCGACTCTAAAATCTAATAAACTGTATAGAAACGAAATAAAAACAAATAGAAAAACAGATGTGTTTTACAACACATCACATCCCCACACTTATCTCTTTTTCGTCCCTGAAAAAGACTTATGCAAAAATCTGGGATCATAGTCAAATAAAATGGTTTCTACACAATTAACAAAGTCAATTCAAAATTCAATGCTTTGGAAAAGATTGCAAGTATTTTTATCCCGTTAAACCCGTACTGATTATTCCTATCCCTTAATCATGGTTCATTATGTTCATGTTTTACATTTCATTTCATTAGACCCACACTTAGGTAATCTAAAATCAAATCGATCCTGAATTCTAGCTTTCAAGTCATCCTTACATATAAACAAACAGGAAATTTCTCAAATCAGATTTTTATGAGTGAAACAGATGGAAGCGTGAGCATTTTTCTTTTATTTTTCAATCCATTGAATTTAACTTAGTGGTGTTTCAACCAGGCTGCAACCCGGCGTGTGACACATAAGTTTTCATCCAAATTCTTTCTTTTATTTTTTTCTTTTAGCTCAGCTTATTTGGTGAAATGGAGGCGCCATAAGACTCGGATTTATTCTCATAAAAAGAGTACTTATGTGCCAAATAAAAATCAGATTTTTAAAACTCTCATCTGTTATTATGCAAAGATTCATTTACAACTAGAAAACAGTTTCATTAATTCCAAATCCCCAAGATGTTTCCCATGAAAATCATGCATTTAAGTAAAATTATACCAATCCTACGGGACAATTACAATCAGTTGAGCCTACCTACACATCCCATAACCAAAGCATATAATCCAAACCAACCAGTTAACTATGAATAAAACCATCAAACCTAACTTTTCTATCATTTCCCATCATGCTTTTGCAACCAACTTAAACAAGAACAAGAAAGATCTAAGCCAAAGATGTAAAAACAGAAATAAAAACAAAAATTTTCAAAAATTTTGACTCAAAAACTTAAGTAGAAACACTAACTATTAAAGCAAAACTAAACTAAGTTTCCCATCCCCACACTTAAACTTTACATTGTCCTCAATGTAGAGAAAAAGGAAACCCAAAAGAAAAACTAAAAAAAAAAAAAACTAAAAACTGAAAATGACTTAGCTGGATGAAGAGAAGAACGTCAAGTGTCATTCTTTCCCCGAAACTCCACAATCTACAAATTTGCTTCGCAGGCTACAAACAAGCAAACAAAATCTACACAAAACAAAGATCAAGCAAGCATTAACACGTCCAACGAAAAATAATGATATCCATGATTAATTCCATCCACAAACCAACCCAGATTCCTGAAACCATCGAATCAAAGCTTGCAAAATTTCAAATTTCTAATCAACATAACCATGAATGAATAAACCACAAGAACCACAACCTCCCTACACTTGGCCTTCATAATCAAATGAAGGGCTAATGGAGTAGAAAAGAAGGAATGGGGTTAAAAATCTGATCTCTAAGGCTTGAAAAGCTTTTAACAAATCTGGGATGGCGTCGCGTACCGCGACCGCTTCTGAAGAAACCCTCGCGTTACGCGAGGGAATGTTGACCATCGAAGTTGACCCTGTTGTCGCGTAGCGCGACAGGTGAGACAGATTTCGTCGCGTAGCGCGACGTGGCGATTTTCACAGAAAGTTTTCCAGGTTTTCATGCCTTAGCCAAATTTTCAACCCCAAAACTCACTAAACCATCCACAACTGTTCTCAATCAATAAATACATACCTGGTGGCTCCAATTCATCATTATGGCATCAAATTGATTAAAAACCTGCAAAACAAATTAAAACACACAAAAACGAAAACGAAAAAAAAACGAAAAACAATCACGAAAAAAATGAAAAACACACCGACACACAAAATAACCTACAAACTCTACACTTGGGAGTTTAACCCAAGAGCCCATAATCCTTAGCTCAGATGGGAGGATCCAAAGAGATCTCCTCCCCTACATTCACCTCATGACCACTATTACCAACATCCCATGGTCCATCTCCTTTAAACTCATCACCATCTAACTCATCACACATCAAACTCACACCATCAACTTGATGGACTAACTCACCACCGGCGCTCACAGAATTCGCTATCTTCAGACAAACACTCTCATCACCCACTCTAAAAGTGAGTTTTCCCTCGTACACATCTATAATAGCCTTCGCGGTGCGCAAGAATGGTCGCCCAAGAATGATGGGAACCTTCGTGTCCGCCTCCATATCCATCACAACAAAGTCCACGGGGAACGCAAACCTATCCACCTTGACTAGAACATTCTTCAAAATCCCCCGTGGACACTTCACCGACCGGTCCGCCAACGACAAGGTCATGCGAGTGGGAGACAAATCACCAAGGGCTAACTTCTCGTATAAAGAATATGGCATCAGATTGATGCTAGCCCCTGAATCTGCCAGAGCATACCTCCTCACATCATCTCCAAATAAGCATGGGATAGTAAACATTCACGGATCTGCAAGCTTTTCGGGGAGCTTATTTAAAATCACCGCGGAACAACCTGCACTCATTGGAACGTTGGCGACCTCTCCTAAACGGTCCTTACCCTTCAACAACTCTTTCAGAAACTTCACATACTTGGGTATGTGCTGAAGGGCTTCTATAAACGGGAGATTGATCTTGAGTTGTCTAAACATGTCAAGAAAGTGCCCGTATTCCTTAGCATGCTTTTGATTAGTCAAGCGTGCCGGATAAGGAACACGGGTAAGATCAATCTCCGATGTGGACTTAAACATGACCGGCTTACCAACTACCGGTTTCTCAACGGGAGACTCACTGTTAGGTGCGGTACTTGCTGGGACTAGCCTCGTTTGCACCCTCCCAGGAGTCTCCATTTCAATCTCCTCGTCCACCGGTTCCTCCTCATCTACATCAACCGGTGGGATTACTCTCTCGCTCTCCTCAACCTCCACTAACACGGGTGGCATGAACACCTCTCCTCTACCTCCTCCAGAACGGGTAGTGACCGCCTTAACGTGGGCGTTTGGGTTGGTTTGGGTCTGACCCGAGAACTGGCCCTGAGGCCGTTCATCCAACCTTTTGGCTATGTCACCAACCGTTCTTTGCAAATCAAGGAATGCAGACTGTTGGTTCTTGAGGAGAACATCATGCTCATGTAGGATCTTCTGTGTAGTGGCATCCTTAGCCACTAACTGAGTCAACAATTCCTCTATCCTACCCAAACCACCACCAGCACCTGAAGTGCTACCAGAACTACCACTCGGCTGTCCCTGCCCCTGGTTTTGATGATAACTATGATGGAAACCAGGGGGATTGCCTGAAGATCTATAGGTTTGATTCTGAGAATTTCCCCAACCGGGGTTATAAGACTGCCCAAACCTACCCTGTCCGCCTACAAAATTAGCCTGCTCCTGGCTCACCAAACACTCAGAAGTGGCATGACCACCTCTGCAGATCTCACACCTGTCCACTCTCATCTTCAGATCCTTCACATCTCTCGCCAAAGCCTCTAGAGCAGCTGCCACACTAGTGTCTGTGTTCACATGGTGAACACCCCTCAGTGACGAGGAAGAACTAGTAATAGGAGTTGAATTCCTATTTGAAGATCGCTGCTCATACTCGGCCTGAGCAAAACTCTCAAAAAGATCATTGCATTCAGCCACATCTCTCTTACCCATGAGGTGGCCTCCTGCAGAAGTATCAAATCGGGCACGAGTCTCATATGTTAGCCCATTGTAGAATTTCTCTACAAGGGCCCAATCAGACAAACCATGCTGGGAGCATCGACTTAGAAGGTTTTGGAACCTCTCCCAAGCAAGATAATAGGGCTCATCAGGGGCCATTCTGAAGGAATGGATCTCATCTCTCAGGCGGGCGGCCTTAGCAGGTGGGAAGTACTTTTTAAGAAAAGCATCCCGGAGGCTAGCCCAGGTGGTGAAAGTGCCTGGCGGATGAGAGTCGAGCCAAGTAGCTGCTCGCCCCGATAAAGAAAAGGGGAATAGGTGCATGAAAATCGCATCTTCGGTAGCACCTTGAAGATTAAAGGTGCCACAGATGCGTGTGAGCCGAGCAAGGTGCGCGGGTGCATCTTCATCATCACGACCGCTGAATTGAGCATTATTAATGGCGGTCATGATGTATGAAGGAATCTGCCACGAATTTTCATTCGGGATCGGTGGCGGAGTAATGGGGTTGTTAAGCCCCGTGAAACCCGCAGTGGCCTGCTGATGCACAGTACGACGTGCCGCCATAGGTGGAACAAAATGAAAACGTGGGCTAGAGTGAGTAGAAGAACTAGAAGAAGAAGATGGTGTGTGCTCAGAAATGTCAACAGAAATGGGAGTGGAGGCACTTACCTCGCTCGTAGAACCTTCAGAAAAGTCCCGCGAATCGCTCCTTGAAGGCAATGAAAGCTCAGGTGGCGGTCCGTGTGAGCGTAAATGTGGCATACACAACCAAACCTGCAACAAATAAAAATGAATCAAAAAGAAATAAAATAAAATAAAATAGAATAGAACTAAAAATAAACAAAAACACAAATATGCACAGATAAGACAAAAGAACTAATAAGCACAATCGACTAAGAAGTCCCCGGCAACAGCGCCAAAAACTTGATGTCGACGGAGCTTAGCTAATAAACTAACTAAAAACCGACTTTAAACTAAACAAAAAGTAATAAATCTAGACTCTCTAAAACCTAAGCTACCGACAGGCAAGTGTACCTATCGTATGTAGCAAGACAAAAGTAAGTCCGGATATCGAACCCACAGACTTCTACAGACTGTACTAACTAGACTCTAGGACTTATCTATACACAATTTTGTACTTAAATAAAATTAATTAATAAAGAAGGGGGGTTTTTACTAACAACTAAAATAACTTAAATAAACTGAAGCAGACGAGCAAACCAAAGACTAAATCAGAGAAGAAAAGAAACACTACCTAGGCTTGAATCATATACATGCTTGACAAGGTTCTCTCGGGATGGAACTAATGTGATACCGGGATCTTATAGTACTAAACTCAAAGGAAACCTAGAGCACCCTCAACCCTTCTCAAGGATCGTCAACTAAGGATCCTAAAAGCTGTTAAACCACCGGTTAAATGGATTCCCTTCACAGGCCATCCAACTATTTATGAAATATCCACTAGATTATCTACCTCACAGTATAATAATCTCAAAACACCTAAGAAATAACTGTAAAACACTCTACCTCACGGCGCGAAAGTCACAGTTCACTCAAATGTTAGGGATAACTTGGATTTTCCTATTGGATTCAATAAACAAGGTTTGATAGAAAAATTAGATTGATCTTCTCACGAAGCCTCTAACCTAACAAGCTAACAACCAAGACTTATCGACAACTTCTCACCTCACGGCTGTTGAAGCAAGTTGCACATCTTAATCATTTAAATCATAATAAAACATTCCTATGAATCACTCGGCCAAAGCAACTCATCCACTAATCAAAAACACACAGTAATTGATTCTAGCATGCACCTATTATGTGACAGACAATCACCAAGATACATGAGGAACATAATATCAATCATTCAACAACCAAAGACATACATACACATCCAATATTCCAAACCAAATCTTTAAATCATAAATTCATCACATCAAAATGTTCCAATCCCAAGATAAACCAAAATCAATCATGTACAATCATCTAACCTAGATAGTTCTAAATGTTTAGCCAAGAAACATTGTCAAAATAAGAATCATAACAGGTTTACACAGCTTGAAACACATAGTAATCAGGAATGAAACAAAGAATGAGAAAACCGAATGATTAACACCCTAAAACACAATCCCGGGGCTTCAATACTTCGATCTCTCGCTTCAAGAGCCTCCCAATCGCCTCTGTCGTCTCTAGCCTCGTCCTTAATCGTCTGGTCTCCAATGTAACCCTAAAAATCCCGTCTCCGGCCGTTTTAATGAAAAGAAATCGTTTTCTGAAATTTTCCTCGCGTCGCGTACCGCGACGGTCACACAGAAACCCCTCGCGCTACGCGAGGGTACCCACTACCCGACAAAATAGTCGGGTCAAACCCGCAATCATTAAAAAGGGTAAAACAGACTTTTCCACCTGTCGCGCTACGCGACAGGGTTTCTTGAGGACGTCGCGATACGCGACAGTGTATTTTTCCAGCTTTTGACTTCTTTTATCTTCGGGTTTGTTCTTTTCCAACCGGGAGCTCGTTTTCTTGATCTTTTCCACCAAATGCACATGTTTGTTACCTGCAAGAATCAAATTATAGAATTGTGAAGAACCAGCTTGAATCGACCCTAAAATCTAATAAACTGTACAGAAACGAAATAAAAACAAATAGAAAAACAGATGTGTTTTACAACACATCACATCCCCACACTTATCTCTTTTTCGTCCCTGAAAAAGACTTATGCAAAAATCTGGGATCATAGTCAAATAAAATGGTTTCTACACAATTAACAAAGTCAATTCAAAATTCAATGCTTTGGAAAAGATTGCAAGTATTTTTATCCCGTTAAACCCGTACTGATTATTCCTATCCCTTAATCATGGTTCATTATGTTCATGTTTTACATTTCATTTCATTAGACCCACACTTAGGTAATCTAAAATCAAATCGATCCTGAATTCTAGCTTTCAAGTCATCCTTACATATAAACAAACAGGAAATTTCTCAAATCAGATTTTTATGAGTGAAACAGATGGAAGCGTGAGCATTTTTCTTTTATTTTTCAATCCATTGAATTTAACTTAGTGGTGTTTCAACCAGGCTGCAACCCGGCGTGTGACACATAAGTTTTCATCCAAATTCTTTCTTTTATTTTTTTCTTTTAGCTCAGCTTATTTGGTGAAATGGAGGCGCCATAAGACTCGGATTTATTCTCATAAAAAGAGTACTTATGTGCCAAATAAAAATCAGATTTTTAAAACTCTCATCTGTTATTATGCAAAGATTCATTTACAACTAGAAAACAGTTTCATTAATTCCAAATCCCCAAGATGTTTCCCATGAAAATCATGCATTTAAGTAAAATTATACCAATCCTACGGGACAATTACAATCAGTTGAGCCTACCTACACATCCCATAACCAAAGCATATAATCCAAACCAACCAGTTAACTATGAATAAAACCATCAAACCTAACTTTTCTATCATTTCCCATCATGCTTTTGCAACCAACTTAAACAAGAACAAGAAAGATCTAAGCCAAAGATGTAAAAACAGAAATAAAAACAAAAATTTTCAAAAATTTTGACTCAAAAACTTAAGTAGAAACACTAACTATTAAAGCAAAACTAAACTAAGTTTCCCATCCCCACACTTAAACTTTACATTGTCCTCAATGTAGAGAAAAAGGAAACCCAAAAGAAAAACTAAAAATAAAAAAAACTAAAAACTGAAAATGACTTAGCTGGATGAAGAGAAGAACGTCAAGTGTCATTCTTTCCCCGAAACTCCACAATCTACAAATTTGCTTCGCAGGCTACAAACAAGCAAACAAAATCTACACAAAACAAAGATCAAGCAAGCATTAACACGTCCAACGAAAAATAATGATATCCATGATTAATTCCATCCACAAACCAACCCAGATTCCTGAAACCATCGAATCAAAGCTTGCAAAATTTCAAATTTCTAATCAACATAACCATGAATGAATAAACCACAAGAACCACAACCTCCCTACACTTGGCCTTCATAATCAAATGAAGGGCTAATGGAGTAGAAAAGAAGGAATGGGGTTAAAAATCTGATCTCTAAGGCTTGAAAAGCTTTTAACAAATCTGGGATGGCGTCGCGTACCGCGACCGCTTCTGAAGAAACCCTCGCGTTACACGAGGGAATGTTGACCATCGAAGTTGACCCTGTTGTCGCGTAGCGCGACAGGTGAGACAGATTTCGTCGCGTAGCGCGACGTGGCGATTTTCACAGAAAGTTTTCCAGGTTTTCATGCCTTAGCCAAATTTTCAACCCCAAAACTCACTAAACCATCCACAACTGTTCTCAATCAATAAATACATACCTGGTGGCTCCAATTCATCATTATGGCATCAAATTGATTAAAAACCTGCAAAACAAATTAAAACACACAAAAACGAAAACGAAAAAAAAACGAAAAACAATCACGAAAAAAATGAAAAACACACCGACACACAAAATAACCTACAAACTCTACACTTGGGAGTTTAACCCAAGAGCCCATAATCCTTAGCTCAGATGGGAGGATCCAAAGAGATCTCCTCCCCTACATTCACCTCATGACCACTATTACCAACATCCCATGGTCCATCTCCTTTAAACTCATCACCATCTAACTCATCACACATCAAACTCACACCATCAACTTGATGGACTAACTCACCACCGGCGCTCACAGAATTCGCTATCTTCAGACAAACACTCTCATCACCCACTCTAAAAGTGAGTTTTCCCTCGTACACATCTATAATAGCCTTCGCGGTGCGCAAGAATGGTCGCCCAAGAATGATGGGAACCTTCGTGTCCGCCTCCATATCCATCACAACAAAGTCCACGGGGAACGCAAACCTATCCACCTTGACTAGAACATTCTTCAAAATCCCCCGTGGACACTTCACCGACCGGTCCGCCAACGACAAGGTCATGCGAGTGGGAGACAAATCACCAAGGGCTAACTTCTCGTATAAAGAATATGGCATCAGATTGATGCTAGCCCCTGAATCTGCCAGAGCATACCTCCTCACATCATCTCCAAATAAGCATGGGATAGTAAACATTCACGGATCTGCAAGCTTTTCGGGGAGCTTATTTAAAATCACCGCGGAACAACCTGCACTCATTGGAACGTTGGCGACCTCTCCTAAACGGTCCTTACCCTTCAACAACTCTTTCAGAAACTTCACATACTTGGGTATGTGCTGAAGGGCTTCTATAAACGGGAGATTGATCTTGAGTTGTCTAAACATGTCAAGAAAGTGCCCGTATTCCTTAGCATGCTTTTGATTAGTCAAGCGTGCCGGATAAGGAACACGGGTAAGATCAATCTCCGATGTGGACTTAAACATGACCGGCTTACCAACTACCGGTTTCTCAACGGGAGACTCACTGTTAGGTGCGGTACTTGCTGGGACTAGCCTCGTTTGCACCCTCCCAGGAGTCTCCATTTCAATCTCCTCGTCCACCGGTTCCTCCTCATCTACATCAACCGGTGGGATTACTCTCTCGCTCTCCTCAACCTCCACTAACACGGGTGGCATGAACACCTCTCCTCTACCTCCTCCAGAACGGGTAGTGACCGCCTTAACGTGGGCGTTTGGGTTGGTTTGGGTCTGATCCGAGAACTGGCCCTGAGGCCGTTCATCCAACCTTTTGGCTATGTCACCAACCGTTCTTTGCAAATCAAGGAATGCAGACTGTTGGTTCTTGAGGAGAACATCATGCTCATGTAGGATCTTCTGTGTAGTGGCATCCTTAGCCACTAACTGAGTCAACAATTCCTCTATCCTACCCAAACCACCACCAGCACCTGAAGTGCTACCAGAACTACCACTCGGCTGTCCCTGCCCCTGGTTTTGATGATAACTATGATGGAAACCAGGGGGATTGCCTGAAGATCTATAGGTTTGATTCTGAGAATTTCCCCAACCGGGGTTATAAGACTGCCCAAACCTACCCTGTCCGCCTACAAAATTAGCCTGCTCCTGGCTCACCAAACACTCAGAAGTGGCATGACCACCTCTGCAGATCTCACACCTGTCCACTCTCATCTTCAGATCCTTCACATCTCTCGCCAAAGCCTCTAGAGCAGCTGCCACACTAGTGTCTGTGTTCACATGGTGAACACCCCTCAGTGACGAGGAAGAACTAGTAATAGGAGTTGAATTCCTATTTGAAGATCGCTGCTCATACTCGGCCTGAGCAAAACTCTCAAAAAGATCATTGCATTCAGCCACATCTCTCTTACCCATGAGGTGGCCTCCTGCAGAAGTATCAAATCGGGCACGAGTCTCATATGTGAGCCCATTGTAGAATTTCTCTACAAGGGCCCAATCAGACAAACCATGCTGGGAGCATCGACTTAGAAGGTTTTGGAACCTCTCCCAAGCAAGATAATAGGGCTCATCAGGGGCCATTCTGAAGGAATGGATCTCATCTCTCAGGCGGGCGGCCTTAGCAGGTGGGAAGTACTTTTTAAGAAAAGCATCCCGGAGGCTAGCCCAGGTGGTGAAAGTGCCTGGCAGATGAGAGTCGAGCCAAGTAGCTGCTCGCCCCGATAAAGAAAAGGGGAATAGGTGCATGAAAATCGCATCTTCGGTAGCACCTTGAAGATTAAAGGTGCCACAGATGCGTGTGAGCCGAGCAAGGTGCGCGGGTGCATCTTCATCATCACGACCGCTGAATTGAGCATTATTAATGGCGGTCATGATGTATGAAGGAATCTGCCACGAATTTTCATTCGGGATCGGTGGCGGAGTAATGGGGTTGTTAAGCCCCGTGAAACCCGCAGTGGCCTGCTGATGCACAGTACGACGTGCCGCCATAGGTGGAACAAAATGAAAACGTGGGCTAGAGTGAGTAGAAGAACTAGAAGAAGAAGATGGTGTGTGCTCAGAAATGTCAACAGAAATGGGAGTGGAGGCACTTACCTCGCTCGTAGAACCTTCAGAAAAGTCCCGCGAATCGCTCCTTGAAGGCAATGAAAGCTCAGGTGGCGGTCCGTGTGAGCGTAAATGTGGCATACACAACCAAACCTGCAACAAATAAAAATGAATCAAAAAGAAATAAAATAAAATAAAATAGAATAGAACTAAAAATAAACAAAAACACAAATATGCACAGATAAGACAAAAGAACTAATAAGCACAATCGACTAAGAAGTCCCCGGCAACAGCGCCAAAAACTTGATGTCGACGGAGCTTAGCTAATAAACTAACTAAAAACCGACTTTAAACTAAACAAAAAGTAATAAATCTAGACTCTCTAAAACCTAAGCTACCGACAGGCAAGTGTACCTATCGTATGTAGCAAGACAAAAGTAAGTCCGGATATCGAACCCACAGACTTCTACAGACTGTACTAACTAGACTCTAGGACTTATCTATACACAATTTTGTACTTAAATAAAATTAATTAATAAAGAAGGGGGGTTTTTACTAACAACTAAAATAACTTAAATAAACTGAAGCAGACGAGCAAACCAAAGACTAAATCAGAGAAGAAAAGAAACACTACCTAGGCTTGAATCATATACATGCTTGACAAGGTTCTCTCGGGATGGAACTAATGTGATACCGGGATCTTATAGTACTAAACTCAAAGGAAACCTAGAGCACCCTCAACCCTTCTCAAGGATCGTCAACTAAGGATCCTAAAAGCTGTTAAACCACCGGTTAAATGGATTCCCTTCACAGGCCATCCAACTATTTATGAAATATCCACTAGATTATCTACCTCACAGTATAATAATCTCAAAACACCTAAGAAATAACTGTAAAACACTCTACCTCACGGCGCGAAAGTCACAGTTCACTCAAATGTTAGGGATAACTTGGATTTTCCTATTGGATTCAATAAACAAGGTTTGATAGAAAAATTAGATTGATCTTCTCACGAAGCCTCTAACCTAACAAGCTAACAACCAAGACTTATCGACAACTTCTCACCTCACGGCTGTTGAAGCAAGTTGCACATCTTAATCATTTAAATCATAATAAAACATTCCTATGAATCACTCGGCCAAAGCAACTCATCCACTAATCAAAAACACACAGTAATTGATTCTAGCATGCACCTATTATGTGACAGACAATCACCAAGATACATGAGGAACATAATATCAATCATTCAACAACCAAAGACATACATACACATCCAATATTCCAAACCAAATCTTTAAATCATAAATTCATCACATCAAAATGTTCCAATCCCAAGATAAACCAAAATCAATCATGTACAATCATCTAACCTAGATAGTTCTAAATGTTTAGCCAAGAAACATTGTCAAAATAAGAATCATAACAGGTTTACACAGCTTGAAACACATAGTAATCAGGAATGAAACAAAGAATGAGAAAACCGAATGATTAACACCCTAAAACACAATCCCGGGGCTTCAATACTTCGATCTCTCGCTTCAAGAGCCTCCCAATCGCCTCTGTCGTCTCTAGCCTCGTCCTTAATCGTCTGGTCTCCAATGTAACCCTAAAAATCCCGTCTCCGGCCGTTTTAATGAAAAGAAATCGTTTTCTGAAATTTTCCTCGCGTCGCGTACCGCGACGGTCACACAGAAACCCCTCGCGCTACGCGAGGGTACCCACTACCCGACAAAATAGTCGGGTCAAACCCGCAATCATTAAAAAGGGTAAAACAGACTTTTCCACCTGTCGCGCTACGCGACAGGGTTTCTTGAGGACGTCGCGATACGCGACAGTGTATTTTTCCAGCTTTTGACTTCTTTTATCTTCGGGTTTGTTCTTTTCCAACCGGGAGCTCGTTTTCTTGATCTTTTCCACCAAATGCACATGTTTGTTACCTGCAAGAATCAAATTATAGAATTGTGAAGAACCAGCTTGAATCGACCCTAAAATCTAATAAACTGTACAGAAACGAAATAAAAACAAATAGAAAAACAGATGTGTTTTACAACACATCACATCCCCACACTTATCTCTTTTTCGTCCCTGAAAAAGACTTATGCAAAAATCTGGGATCATAGTCAAATAAAATGGTTTCTACACAATTAACAAAGTCAATTCAAAATTCAATGCTTTGGAAAAGATTGCAAGTATTTTTATCCCGTTAAACCCGTACTGATTATTCCTATCCCTTAATCATGGTTCATTATGTTCATGTTTTACATTTCATTTCATTAGACCCACACTTAGGTAATCTAAAATCAAATCGATCCTGAATTCTAGCTTTCAAGTCATCCTTACATATAAACAAACAGGAAATTTCTCAAATCAGATTTTTATGAGTGAAACAGATGGAAGCGTGAGCATTTTTCTTTTATTTTTCAATCCATTGAATTTAACTTAGTGGTGTTTCAACCAGGCTGCAACCCGGCGTGTGACACATAAGTTTTCATCCAAATTCTTTCTTTTATTTTTTTCTTTTAGCTCAGCTTATTTGGTGAAATGGAGGCGCCATAAGACTCGGATTTATTCTCATAAAATGAGTACTTATGTGCCAAATAAAAATCAGATTTTTAAAACTCTCATCTGTTATTATGCAAAGATTCATTTACAACTAGAAAACAGTTTCATTAATTCCAAATCCCCAAGATGTTTCCCATGAAAATCATGCATTTAAGTAAAATTATACCAATCCTACGGGACAATTACAATCAGTTGAGCCTACCTACACATCCCATAACCAAAGCATATAATCCAAACCAACCAGTTAACTATGAATAAAACCATCAAACCTAACTTTTCTATCATTTCCCATCATGCTTTTGCAACCAACTTAAACAAGAACAAGAAAGATCTAAGCCAAAGATGTAAAAACAGAAATAAAAACAAAAATTTTCAAAAATTTTGACTCAAAAACTTAAGTAGAAACACTAACTATTAAAGCAAAACTAAACTAAGTTTCCCATCCCCACACTTAAACTTTACATTGTCCTCAATGTAGAGAAAAAGGAAACCCAAAAGAAAAACTAAAAATAAAAAAAACTAAAAACTGAAAATGACTTAGCTGGATGAAGAGAAGAACGTCAAGTGTCATTCTTTCCCCGAAACTCCACAATCTACAAATTTGCTTCGCAGGCTACAAACAAGCAAACAAAATCTACACAAAACAAAGATCAAGCAAGCATTAACACGTCCAACGAAAAATAATGATATCCATGATTAATTCCAACCACAAACCAACCCAGATTCCTGAAACCATCGAATCAAAGCTTGCAAAATTTCAAATTTCTAATCAACATAACCATGAATGAATAAACCACAAGAACCACAACCTCCCTACACTTGGCCTTCATAATCAAATGAAGGGCTAATGGAGTAGAAAAGAAGGAATGGGGTTAAAAATCTGATCTCTAAGGCTTGAAAAGCTTTTAACAAATCTGGGATGGCGTCGCGTACCGCGACCGCTTCTGAAGAAACCCTCGCGTTACGCGAGGGAATGTTGACCATCGAAGTTGACCCTGTTGTCGCGTAGCGTGACAGGTGAGACAGATTTCGTCGCGTAGCGCGACGTGGCGATTTTCACAGAAAGTTTTCCAGGTTTTCATGCCTTAGCCAAATTTTCAACCCCAAAACTCACTAAACCATCCACAACTGTTCTCAATCAATAAATACATACCTGGTGGCTCCAATTCATCATTATGGCATCAAATTGATTAAAAACCTGCAAAACAAATTAAAACACACAAAAACGAAAACGAAAAAAAAACGAAAAACAATCACGAAAAAAATGAAAAACACACCGACACACAAAATAACCTACAAACTCTACACTTGGGAGTTTAACCCAAGAGCCCATAATCCTTAGCTCAGATGGGAGGATCCAAAGAGATCTCCTCCCCTACATTCACCTCATGACCACTATTACCAACATCCCATGGTCCATCTCCTTTAAACTCATCACCATCTAACTCATCACACATCAAACTCACACCATCAACTTGATGGACTAACTCACCACCGGCGCTCACAGAATTCGCTATCTTCAGACAAACACTCTCATCACCCACTCTAAAAGTGAGTTTTCCCTCGTACACATCTATAATAGCCTTCGCGGTGCGCAAGAATGGTCGCCCAAGAATGATGGGAACCTTCGTGTCCGCCTCCATATCCATCACAAAAAAGTCCACGGGGAACACAAACCTGTCCACCTTGACTAGAAAATTCTTCAAAATCCCCCGTGGACACTTCACCGACCGGTCCGCCAACGACAAGGTCATGCGAGTGGGAGACAAATCACCAAGGGCTAACTTCTCGTATAAAGAATATGGCATCAGATTGATGCTAGCCCCTGAATCTGCCAGAGCATACCTCCTCACATCATCTCCAAATAAGCACGGGATAGTAAACATTCCCGGATCTGCAAGCTTTTCGGGGAGCTTATTTAAAATCACCGCGGAACAACCTGCACTCATTGGAACGTTGGCGACCTCTCCTAAACGGTCCTTACCCTTCAACAACTCTTTCAGAAACTTCACATACTTGGGTATGTGCTGAAGGGCTTCTATAAACGGGAGATTGATCTTGAGTTGTCTAAACATGTCAAGAAAGTGCCCGTATTCCTTAGCATGCTTTTGATTAGTCAAGCGTGCCGGATAAGGAACACGGGTAAGATCAATCTCCGATGTGGAATTAAACATGACCGGCTTACCAACTACCGGTTTCTCAACGGGAGACTCACTGTTAGGTGCGGTACTTGCTGGGACTAGCCTCGTTTGCACCCTCCCAGGAGTCTCCATTTCAATCTCCTCGTCCACCGGTTCCTCCTCATCTACATCAACCGGTGGGATTACTCTCTCGCTCTCCTCAACCTCCACTAACACGGGTGGCATGAACACCTCTCCTCTACCTCCTCCAGAACGGGTAGTGACCGCCTTAACGTGGGCGTTTGGGTTGGTTTGGGTCTGATCCGAGAACTGGCCCTGAGGCCGTTCATCCAACCTTTTGGCTATGTCACCAACCGTTCTTTGCAAATCAAGGAATGCAGACTGTTGGTTCTTGAGGAGAACATCATGCTCATGTAGGATCTTCTGTGTAGTGGCATCCTTAGCCACTAACTGAGTCAACAATTCCTCTATCCTACCCAAACCACCACCAGCACCTGAAGTGCTACCAGAACTACCACTCGGCTGTCCCTGCCCCTGGTTTTGATGATAACTATGATGGAAACCAGGGGGATTGCCTGAAGATCTATAGGTTTGATTCTGAGAATTTCCCCAACCGGGGTTATAAGACTGCCCAAACCTACCCTGTCCGCCTACAAAATTAGCCTGCTCCTGGCTCACCAAACACTCAGAAGTGGCATGACCACCTCTGCAGATCTCACACCTGTCCACTCTCATCTTCAGATCCTTCACATCTCTCGCCAAAGCCTCTAGAGCAGCTGCCACACTAGTGTCTGTGTTCACATGGTGAACACCCCTCAGTGACGAGGAAGAACTAGTAATAGGAGTTGAATTCCTATTTGAAGATCGCTGCTCATACTCGGCCTGAGCAAAACTCTCAAAAAGATCATTGCATTCAGCCACATCTCTCTTACCCATGAGGTGGCCTCCTGCAGAAGTATCAAATCGGGCACGAGTCTCATATGTGAGCCCATTGTAGAATTTCTCTACAAGGGCCCAATCAGACAAACCATGCTGGGAGCATCGACTTAGAAGGTTTTGGAACCTCTCCCAAGCAAGATAATAGGGCTCATCAGGGGCCATTCTGAAGGAATGGATCTCATCTCTCAGGCGGGCGGCCTTAGCAGGTGGGAAGTACTTTTTAATAAAAGCATCCCGGAGGCTAGCCCAGGTGGTGAAAGTGCCTGGCGGATGAGAGTCGAGCCAAGTAGCTGCTCGCCCCGATAAAGAAAAGGGGAATAGGTGCATGAAAATCGCATCTTCGGTAGCACCTTGAAGATTAAAGGTGCCACAGATGCGTGTGAGCCGAGCAAGGTGCGCGGGTGCATCTTCATCATCACGACCGCTGAATTGAGCATTATTAATGGCGGTCATGATGTATGAAGGAATCTGCCACGAATTTTCATTCGGGATCGGTGGCGGAGTAATGGGGTTGTTAAGCCCCGTGAAACCCGCAGTGGCCTGCTGATGCACAGTACGACGTGCCGCCATAGGTGGAACAAAATGAAAACGTGGGCTAGAGTGAGTAGAAGAACTAGAAGAAGAAGATGGTGTGTGCTCAGAAATGTCAACAGAAATGGGAGTGGAGGCACTTACCTCGCTCGTAGAACCTTCAGAAAAGTCCCGCGAATCGCTCCTTGAAGGCAATGAAAGCTCAGGTGGCGGTCCGTGTGAGCGTAAATGTGGCATACACAACCAAACCTGCAACAAATAAAAATGAATCAAAAAGAAATAAAATAAAATAAAATAGAATAGAACTAAAAATAAACAAAAACACAAATATGCACAGATAAGACAAAAGAACTAATAAGCACAATCGACTAAGAAGTCCCCAGCAACGGCGCCAAAAACTTGATGTCGACGGAGCTTAGCTAATAAACTAACTAAAAACCGACTTTAAACTAGACAAAAAGTAATAAATCTAGACTCTCTAAAACCTAAGCTACCGACAGGCAAGTGTACCTATCGTATGTAGCAAGACAAAAGTAAGTCCGGATATCGAACCCACAGACTTCTACAGACTGTACTAACTAGACTCTAGGACTTATCTATACACAATTTTGTACTTAAATAAAATTAATTAATAAAGAAGGGGGGTTTTTACTAACAACTAAAATAACTTAAATAAACTGAGGCAGACGAGCAAACCAAAGACTAAATCAGAGAAGAAAAGAAACACTACCTAGGCTTGAATCATATACATGCTTGACAAGGTTCTCTCGGGATGGAACTAATGTGATACCGGGATCTTATAGTACTAAACTCAAAGGAAACCTAGAGCACCCTCAACCCTTCTCAAGGATCGTCAACTAAGGATCCTAAAAGCTGTTAAACCACCGGTTAAATGGATACCCTTCACAGGTCATCCAACTATTTATGAAATATCCACTAGATTATCTACCTCACAATATAATAATCTCAAAACACCTAAGAAATAACTGTAAAACACTCTACCTCACGGCGCGAAAGTCACAGTTCACTCAAATGTTAGGGATAACTTGGATTTTCCTATTGGATTCAATAAACAAGGTTTGATAGAAAAATTAGATTGATCTTCTCACGAAGCCTCTAACCTAACAAGCTAACAACCAAGACTTATCGACAACTTCTCACCTCACGGCTGTTGAAGCAAGTTGCACATCTTAATCATTTAAATCATAATAAAACATTCCTATGAATCACTCGGCCAAAGCAACTCATCCACTAATCAAAAACACACAGTAATTGATTCTAGCATGCACCTATTATGTGACAGACAATCACCAAGATACATGAGGAACATAATATCAATCATTCAACAACCAAAGACATACATACACATCCAATATTCCAAACCAAATCTTTAAATCATAAATTCATCACATCAAAATGTTCCAATCCCAAGATAAACCAAAATCAATCATGTACAATCATCTAACCTAGATAGTTCTAAATGTTTAGCCAAGAAACATTGTCAAAATAAGAATCATAACAGGTTTACACAGCTTGAAACACATAGTAATCAGGAATGAAACAAAGAATGAGAAAACCGAATGATTAACACCCTAAAACACAATCCCGGGGCTTCAATACTTCGATCTCTCGCTTCAAGAGCCTCCCAATCGCCTCTGCCGTCTCTAGCCTCGTCCTTAATCGTCTGGTCTCCAATGTAACCCTAAAAATCCCGTCTCCGGCCGTTTTAATGAAAAGAAATCGTTTTCTGAAATTTTCCTCGCGTCGCGTACCGCTACGGTCACACAGAAACCCCTCGCGCTATGCGAGGGTACCCACTACCCGACAAAATAGTCGGGTCAAACCCGCAATCATTAAAAAGGGTAAAACAGACTTTTCCACCTGTCGCGCTACGCGACAGGGTTTCTTGAGGACGTCGCGATACGCGACAGTGTATTTTTCCAGCTTTTGACTTCTTTTATCTTCGGGTTTGTTCTTTTCCAACCGGGAGCTCGTTTTCTTGATCTTTTCCACCAAATACACATGTTTGTTACCTGCAAGAATCAAATTATAGAATTGTGAAGAACCAGCTTGAATCGACTCTAAAATCTAATAAACTGTACAGAAACGAAATAAAAACAAATAGAAAAACAGATGTGTTTTACAACACATCACATCCCCACACTTATCTCTTTTTCGTCCCTGAAAAAGACTTATGCAAAAATCTGGGATCATAGTCAAATAAAATGGTTTCTACACAATTAACAAAGTCAATTCAAAATTCAATGCTTTGGAAAAGATTGCAAGTATTTTTATCCCGTTAAACCCGTACTGATTATTCCTATCCCTTAATCATGGTTCATTATGTTCATGTTTTACATTTCATTTCATTAGACCCACACTTAGGTAATCTAAAATCAAATCGATCCTGAATTCTAGCTTTCAAGTCATCCTTACATATAAACAAACAGGAAATTTCTCAAATCAGATTTTTATGAGTGAAACAGATGGAAGCGTGAGCATTTTTCTTTTATTTTTCAATCCATTGAATTTAACTTAGTGGTGTTTCAACCAGGCTGCAACCCGGCGTGTGACACATAAGTTTTCATCCAAATTCTTTCTTTTATTTTTTTCTTTTAGCTCAGCTTATTTGGTGAAATGGAGGCGCCATAAGACTCGGATTTATTCTCATAAAAAGAGTACTTATGTGCCAAATAAAAATCAGATTTTTAAAACTCTCATCTGTTATTATGCAAAGATTCATTTACAACTAGAAAACAGTTTCATTAATTCCAAATCCCTAAGATGTTTCCCATGAAAATCATGCATTTAAGTAAAATTATACCAATCCTACGGGACAATTACAATCAGTTGAGCCTACCTACACATCCCATAACCAAAGCCTACCTAACATACTCCACTTTGGACCTAGTTCTTCACTTGTCAGCATCTTTCTTGAAATACTTGTCTGAGATAGCTTTCCAGTCAGTGCCGTCATGAATTCCAAACACTATGCATATCTGGATGACTCTCATGAACTGTAATGCCTACTCCATGTCTGCAACTTCAAAGAAAATCTGACATCTGCACAAGGCTTTCACATCTTTGTGTGACAGATTGGTCAGCCACATGGGATCAAATATACACAACGTATCCCATTTGTTGTCTTTGCACAAAAAAATTACTGCCTCAGCAGTTCTCCCATCATAGTACCACCATCGAAAACTGTCCAAGAAGTCCTGAGGCATCTTTTGTAATGGAATCTTCTTCATGACTTTCGGAGGCAGCCACTTCAGGATGAATTTATGTCTGTGGGTATCTGTATTGATCTCTGGTTAATATTATCTTTCTGGTTCCTGTGGCTTGAAATTTATCCATCTTTTTCGGTACTCATATTGAATCTGTCTAAAGAACCAAGAAGACATCCCTGAATCTTCACTGTAGAGCATCTTCAGACGTGCAAGTTGATTTATTTCGAATTCGGGCAACGTCTTGAAGTCATGAGGATGTTTGAAGTACTGTATCCCTTGTTCCCTCTTGACTGCATAGCATTGCAAGTCGTGAAAGTATGCCCAACTAAGAATTTGACCTCCGGCCTTGTATCCTTTGGTCCTGTACACCTTGTTGTGTGTAGTTGGCATCTTTGCAACACTATCCTTCTTCAAACCTTCCCAATATGCTTTCCATTCCTCTTTCCTTTTCTGAATGTCTTCTGCTGAAGACTCGCTGCCACTGGTCTTTTCGTCTATCTTACGTTTTAGCTCCTCCTCAGAATGTTGACCAAATAAGTCAGGGAAAGTAGGCAACTCCTCTTCAGCTGAAGTATACTTTATGCCCTCTTCCTCTGTGATATCTTCCAGAATCACCTCATCGATTTCATCAAATGATTCTGGAGTAGGAAGATCAGAAGCATGAATGGAAGGATCATCCAAAATCACTTCATCAGGATTTAACCTGAACAGCTCTGCAATTTGTTCCTTGGTGAGGCAGTGTATACTCTCGCCTTCCTCCTTGCCATAATTGACAGAGTGTTGAATTATGCCTTGAGCGTCCAAGATCCGTCTCACGGGCATCACTTCAACCTCTTCAGTGGCCTTAGGCTCTTCGGTTTGAGGCGGAGGAGGCTTTGCAGCTTTATCGTGCCTTGTCTCTGTCCTTATCTCAGTGGGTGGGGACTGCTGTCCTAATGAACTAGAAGAACTAGCAGACCCACTTTCAGCATTATCGTCATCATCATCACTAGAGTCATCATCTTTGTCGGTGTCATCATAATCAACCTTCTCCTCATTATCGTCATCATCATCACTAGAGTCATCATCTTTGTCGGTGTCATCATTTCAACTTGCTCAGCTAGCGCAAATTTTCAGCCTCAAAAGCAGAAATCCTGTCATTTAGGCCAACATCCGTTAGGGCCAGTTGGTTATGGTAATCCACAGACTTGAGTAACCTCTCCTCTAAATCAGCTGATCAGGCCCTCAAATCAGCTCGTTGGTTAGTTGCATGTAGCAGTAGAGCATCCTGCTCACTGACCTTCTCCATCAGTCGAAGGACCACCCTGTTTAGTGTGCTGAGCTGTTCAGCAACTGAAACAGTCGGTATGTATGGATCAGCACGTGTGGTGGAGGGACCAGAGGAAGCTACAGTAAAGACAGCTATGGCAGCAACAGAGGAGGTCAGAGGAGCAATAGTAGCACGTGTGGTTATAGCCCTTGACCTGGTCAGTGAAGAAGTCGAGACTGTTGCAGCAAATATATAACAGTGGTTACTGCAACAGACACCGACTCTGACCGTCTTTGTAGGAGAGATCGTCTCCTTCTTCGCTTGGCAGGAGGAGATGATGTGGACTGGATAGCAGTAGCATCGGTGGAAGCAGCAACAGTAAATGTGACAGTGGAAGTATTTGGAGGAGGGGAGATATCAAACTCAGGTATGAACAGGGGGTCCTCAATCTCCTCCCTGCTGGAGATAGGCTACCTTGGCCTCTTCCTCCTCATCGGCTGCGACCTGACCAAGGCAGTCTCGAACTCATCACTATTCTTCTCAGAATCTGAGCTGCCAATGCCCTATTCATTATCATCATCAGCACCTTCCTGATCTGATTCATCAGAATCATCTCTCACATCAGATGATGCAGTGCCAGCCATATCTAATGTAGTAGATACTATGGCAGTAGTAGTAGTTAAGAAATCCAAATCTAGAAAATCATCAATTTCAGCATCATCACCAGCAGTAACAGTGCCAACCTCAACATTACTAACACCTGCATCAACACTAGCACCACCACCATCTGCACTAACATCACCAGCACCAGCAACACCTTCCCACCACTAATATCAACACCATTCATTCCAGCACCATCAGCACCACTACCATCAGCACCACCTCCATCATCACCATCATTATCTCATGGCACAATGATATCCTCTAAATCTGAATCAGAATCAGAATCATCATGTATCCATCTCCTCCCAACGGGTGCAACGTAATCAGGGTTGAGGAGATGGCCGAATAGAGTATGAGTGGGAGGCTTTATCTCCTTTCCTCTGTATGACAAAACTCTGTTAAGAGTTATATCATTCATGTGCTCCAATCTAATAGTGTCTGAGCTAGCCTTCGGTAGATTAGGCACTTGAGCATCAAAGATCTGCTAGAGAAATCTCGGGTACATAAGGAACTTCTTGTCTCCTTTAAGATAGACATTCTCCTTCATATGCGTGAATACCATCTCCATGAACTTGAATGGCATATTCAGCACCAAGGACACAAAGGCACCCTGTAATGTCTATATGAGTTCATCAAATCCCCCGCGTCTAGAACCCAAGCAGTGAATGAGTACGTGAGCCAAGTACTTGAACTGTGGAGATAGAAAAGCCTTGTTCAGAACTCTGGCTTCTAAGTCACCATCATACTTGCATCGCATATCAGGTGCATCCTGGAATCCACAAACCCTCCAAATGTGTTCAGCAGAGACTATGACATCATGTCCTCGCACCTTTACTTTAATCACAGGAGGTTCGACCTCACAGTCTATGTTTGCGGATCTCCAGAAATCCCTCTGATGTGACAGATATGGCTCATAGACGGTAGATATAGCAGTAAAGATCCTAGAACGCCTCAGAAAATTAATAATCTCTCTGAAAATGCATGGCGTTCTTGGTGGCAATATCTAGATGAGCACATATGTTGTTCTTCCTTACAGCTTTGTAGTCTTCCATCCTGAAAAAAAAATAACATGTTATTTCAATGCAGTCAAACATTTGAGCCAAATCATAAATTTGACACAAGTATACAACTTGTGTGAATAAAACAACAATGACCGAATGAGGCTTGGCGAATGATGTGAAATGAGCAAATGGGCTATGTGACCCGAATGACAAGCGAATGAGTCCAATGGCCGAAAGAGTCTCATTCGGTCAAATGGCTTCATTCGGTCAAATGGCTTCATTCGGTCGATACACCTCATTCAGTCGACCTTGAAGTCCGAATGATCGTCATTCGGTCGACCAAAGGATTTAAAAAATCCAACTTCTCTAAACCATAAATTAAACCATAAAATTTACACAATCTGGTTCAGAAACGTCCGATTAAGGTTTTAGAACATGTTTTAGGTGTTTTATTGACCATTTTGACCATTTATTTGATAGCTACAATTACGAGCCATAAGAACCCTAAACCATGAATTGTTCTTGATGAATCTACAGTCAAAACTTGAAAATATTGGTCCAATAAGTACTTGTAACAACCACAAGTGGGAATACGTTCAATATTGTAAGATTAATCGGTGAGAATCAAAGAACAGTGGAGAGAGAGTGAGTCGGGCGAAGGAGAGCACACTGTAAGGCCGAGCGAATGAGTTTGGGAGAATGAGTTGGTTCGGCCGAAAAAGCCCAATAAATAGGAAGGCTCATTCGGCTGAGAGATCAACCGAATGAGTTGCTTTGCATCAGGTGATTCGGCCGAATGACCCATTCGCATGGATAAAGTCATTCGGTCGTTTGATCCTTTCGCCTGCTTCATTCGGATGAATGAAGTCTCGCACTCAAAAACACAACTCATTTTCAAATTTTACATTTTGATCATTAAAAGAGCATTGTTATGAAGTTCTGTCTCGTTAGGTGAAAGGCAAGGGTGATTGAATATCTAAACCAACAAATGATCATTTAAAAAAAATTCAAATGAAAATCTTTTTGTATTTTCTGATTAACAAACAACTGTACAAACAGAAACTGAAATAGATAATATGCACATATTTTTGTGAATAGTCTTTCAAGAAAATAATACATACACCATATCATGTCAAATCTGCATTCAAGAATGTATATACTTCTGACACATTTGATTTATTAAATGATTACTGATATGTTTGTCAACTAGGCGGCAACCCAGTAATATGGCACATGTATGGAATCGAACTTATTTTATTTTTGTATTTTTTCTTAGCTTATCCTATCTGAATGGAAAGCTTCAGCTAGGCTGCAACCCAACAATATGGCACGTGTACAGAATCAGATTTACTTTTATTTTCTTGTGATTCAATCATTCTCATCTGAATGGACGGCTTCAGCTAGGTCTTTACAAAGCAATATGGCACGTGTACATACTTGAATTCATGAATCATTGAAAACCTCATAAGATCATATGATAACAGGTGTATGCCTGATTTGAGTCAAAAACTGTTTATTCCTTAAATTAGTTTTCTAAACTGGATCCCACAAATCAGACTTTCTAAGCAATCACCAATAGTCTATTAACTTTATAAAGTCTGCCTCTTAGTACATCAGATTATAATTCCTATGTTCTATCAGTTTATGCATTCAATCTTGCATTTAAGACATGATAGGTTAACACATCACTTTCTCTAATCAGACTTTCTCTTTTTTACAATTTTTTAAATGTTTTTGGTTTTTCAATTTTTTCAAATGTTTTTGGTTTTTTAATGAACAACTTTTTGTCCCCCTAAAAACCTAAAACTGAAAATCTTTTTGGGTTTTTGAAATATAAAAGAAAAACTGTACATACAAAACAAAAGAAGAAAAGAAAAATGATCATTTGCTTAAGTCAGATGTGGAAATGACTTCAGACCTTTGGAAAACACCATTAGCTGATAACAAATATAGAAATCTGGGTTTGTCAAAATCTTTAGTGTGCAAATCAGCTTTCTGGTGATCTGTGTGATGTTTAACAATATCGATTATTTTTTTTTCAAAACAATCACGTATAAAGTGATATTTTATGTCGATGTGTTTGGTTTTCGAGTGTTGAACAAGATTTTTAGTGACAGCAATGGTAGCAGTATTATCAACATAAATAGGAGTGTTAGAAAAATATAACCCATAGTCCCTGAGTTGTTGCTGAATCCAGATGATTTGTGAGCAACAACTAGCAGCTGCAATGAATCCAGCTTCACATGTTGAAGTAGACATCGGCATCTGCTTCTTGCACTGCCAGGTAACTAAACGGTTTCCAAAGAACTGACATCCTGCAGATGTTGATTTGAAGTCTCTTTTGCATCCACCATAATCTGAATCACTATAAGCATTAAGGTCAAAGTTATCATCACTAGGGTACCATAAGCCCAGATCCGGAGTACCCTTCAGATAACTCAGAATCCTCTTCACAGCAATCAGATGAGAAACTCTTGGCTTGGATTGATAACGAGCACACAAGCATGTGGCAAACATGATTTATGGACGAGAAGCCGTAAGATACATGAGGGATCCTATCATTCCTCTGTACAGAGTGGCATCGATTAACTCCCCCTTTTCATCTGGCGTAATCCCGTGATTGACAGCCAGTGGCGTACCAGCAGATTTTGCATCCAACATACTGAACCGGCTCAGAATGTCACCAATGTATTTTTTCTGATGAATAAAAATCCCTGCCTCAAATTGATCCACTTGTAATCCCAGAAAAAATTTCATTTCCCCCATAGAGCTCATCTCAAACTTTTCCCTCATAACCTTCTCAAATTCCTTGCACAAAACATCATTTGTAGAACCAAAAATGATGTCGTCCACATAGACTTGCACCAAGAGTAAATCACCATCCTTCTCCCGAATGAACAAAGTGCAGTCAATGACACCTCTTCTGAACCCGTTGTTAAGAAGGTGAGTAGACAGTGTCTCGTACCATGCTCGTGGAGCTTGATGCAATCCATACAATGCCTTGTCCAACTTGTAGACTTGGTCACGATGTAATGGATCCTCAAATCCGACAGGTTGATTGACATACACCACTTCATTAATCACACCATGAAGGAATGAACTCTTGACATCCATTTGATAGACTTTGAACTTTTTGAAAGATGCATATGCCAAGAATATACGAATTGCTTCTAGACGAGCAACCGGTGCAAACACTTCATTGTAGTCAAGTCCTTCAATCTGCCTAAAACGTTGCACCACCATACGTGCTTTGTTGGGAACCACAATGCCATGATCATCTCGTTCGCAGCACAGAACCGATCTAGTGCCAATAACTTTTGCACCCTTGGGTCTATCAACAAGCTGCCACACCGAATTTCTTAAACTGCAACAAATCCTCTTGCATGGCATCTACGCAAGATTCTTCCTTTAAAGCTTCAGTGATGGTTCTTGGTTCGACTTGGGAGATAAAACATGAATGGGCACAAAAGCTTACATCTGCAAGATCAAGAATGTCTGCAAGACCACCGGAAGAAAACTGATTTATGGTCTTCACTCCATCAGACGGACTTCCAATAATATATTCATGAGAATGAATGCGATTAATTCTGCCAACAGGATGAGTAGGAACTTCAACATGTGGATCAAGATTGTTGATGTTGAGATCCTCAAGAGCAGGTAATAGTATCAACATCTGGTTCTGGAACGTCTGGATGACAATGATTATCATCTAAGTCTGAGCTGTCATCATTTCTCTTTACTGGAGCTTGAACTGAAGAAGGTTGCACAGATTCATCAGGTGCATTTTGTGCATCATACATCATTTGAACAACAACATCTTTATCAGAATATAAGGGAGGCATGTTGAAGGAGTCAAACAAATCAGAATAGTTGAACATCCAGTCAGGACCCTTCCCAGGTGGTGGCATAGAATATTTCTGGACATCTACACGGTACCACTCCTCCACATTACGGGTTGATCTGTTGTAGACACGCTTATTTGGAGTATTGTACCCGAGAAAGTAGCCTTCTTCCACCTTTTCATTGAACTTGCCTTGCTCATGTTTCTTAAGCATTGTGCATGGAGCACCAAATGGTTCAAGATACTTAAGATTTGGCTTTCTGTTATGGAGCAATTCAAAGCAAGTCTTTCCATGCCTCTTCACAATCAATACCCGGTTCAAAGTATAGCAAGCATTAGCAACAGCTTCGTTCCATAATTGAACTAGTAGGGAAGAATCAACAAGCATAGTCCGAGCAGCCTCAGTTAATGTCCTGTTATTTCGCTCAGCAACACCATTCATCTGTGGGACATATGGAGCACTGAACTGTTGAATAATACCACGTTCATTGCAGAAAGTCTCCATATTGTGATTTTTGAACTCAGATCCATGTGGAGAAGCTCAAGTGGGATAGTAATTGAATGATACTTCTTAGGTTTGTGAGATTGCTTGGTTTGATTTCCTTTCTTGCATGAAACACAGACATCAGACAACTTGAAGTTCTTTAGACTCACTCCCTCAACTAGATTATTGTGAACCAGATGATTCATCTTCCTCAAACTCAAATGACCCATCTTCTTATGCCAAAGAATTGAATCTTTTTCTGTAGCTTTGGACATAAAACATGAAGCTGTAAAAGATGTAGTTGAAGCTATGGCCATGTTGAGAACATAAAGATCTTGCTTTCTTGGAGCAGACATCAGAATCCAATCTTTAGGAATTGTAATGCCTTGCTTGAGAATGTAAAAGCTGGAATCATCAAATAGAACTTTGTACTTCTTGTCACAAATATGTGAGACTGAAAGAAGATTGTTCTCCAGCTGCTTCACATATCTGACCTTGTCAAATGAAACTTTTCCATTTGAAAGAATAGCCTCTCCAGTAATGAACCCGCCTTTGTCACCAGCAAAAGCCACATAACCTCCTTTAATAGAATGAACATCAGAAAGAAGATATATGTCTCCAGTCATGAGCCTTGATGCCCCACTATTAACAATCCAAGTGATGTTAAGAGCAGCATTTGGGACAACCTACACAAGCAGAAACTATTTGTTCAATTTGGGAACCCAAGCCCTTACAATCTTGGGTTGTCCCAATGAGTCTTGGATTAAAGTATCAATCCATTTTCCATTTGGGGTCATCTTATCTGGAGGATTTGAAACTGAAGTCTCAGAAGACCTCACTTTCCAGATAGCATTTTTGGAAAAAGAGTTTTTCAAATAGATGGATGATGGTTATCCAAATTAACAACTTTCTCTTTACCCTTATCCAAAGACTTAATAGGAATGGATTGTTTGGGCTTTCTAGACTTGACATTTTCAACAACATGCTGATTTTTTTTCTGAGTGGTGCAACTCTTGGTCTGATCAGATGAAGGCAAAATCTAGCAATATGCCCCGGTGCAACACACTCAAAACAAGCTCTTTTATCTTGATGATAAAACTGTTTGAGTTTTGAAGGAGACGTTTTGTTTTGATGAAAAACATTTGGTTTTGTCATGTTTTGCTTAAAACCCAACCCCCTAGTCCCATTAAAAACAAGGTTGTCAGCCTTGTTGGACTCACTTGCTTCACGTTCCTGTGAAGACTTCACAAAGCATATGGCTTTGGATAACTTGGAAGCCATGTTTGTCTTAGGTAAGATTGGGTCAGCCTTTTTGGCAACAGATGTCTGATTCTTAACACAAGACACTTAAGGAGAAACATCAGACTCATCCGTAGAATCAGAGACCCAATCTTCAACCACTCCCTCCATAAAAGATTCCTCAAACAATGAGGAACCTTCATCAGATATAATCCCAATAGGATCAATAACTAATGGAATTTTTACTTGAAAATCTTTAATTTCTTTGTCACTTGGTGGATTGACAAAGCAATTTAAGACTGGTGGGGGGCAATGATTGTACATTGTTTCTTTTCCCTTACCTTTCTAATCAGTCCCTTTACTGATCATATGCTCAATGATGTAAGAGGAGCTTTCATAGCTCTTGAGCTTCTGACTTAAGGTTTCATAGTCACACTAGACTATGGCTAACTTCTTCTTTATCTCATTGATGGTATTGGGATAAGAAGTAATAGCATCTTGCTTATTCAGCACAGCGATCTCAGCCTCATGCAATTGTCTGTTTAAAAGATCAATTTTAGCTTGAAAATCTTTTTCATTTGATTTTAAAACTTTGTTTGCTTGAATGCACTGGTTGAGATCGCTAATCAAGTCAGCATTGTGTTTCTGATAAGCCAAAACTCTACTTTCAAGATCAACACAGTTAAAACAACCAGAATGAGATGAAGAGCAGTCATCATATACCTGATATGACTGAGATAAAGCAGAAGTATTCACCATCAAAGTAAACTGTGTAGCAGATTGTTCTTCAAATTCAGCATCTGATTCCCCTTGATTTTCTGAATCTGATGTGCTTTCTGATTCTGATCCTGATGATTCATCCAGACTTTTCTTTGTTTCTTCTGAATGATCTTCATCCATGGATCCATCAGATTCTTGAATCTCTGCAACACAAGCTTTATCTGCTTCACTCTTTTCAGAATTGAATCTGATGTCCCGGTTTTCTCCCTCATTATTCTGGATCATGAGTGCCTTGTTTGCATTTGATGAACTGGCTTAAGCAGGAGTGTCAATTGGTACTAATCTCCTCTCTGGATTGGCAGCTGCTGATCTTTGGTTCTGAAAAGGATTGTGATTACCCATCTTCTTGGGCTTGTTGCATGTCTTGCAAAGTGACCTTTTTCCCCATAGTTGTAGCAGGTAACAGAAGACATGTCAAATCCAAACTTGGAATCTTTGTTTAGATTGATGTCTTTCCCAGTTCTTTTAACAAAATCTTTTGCTCTTCTAACTGCACTTGCAAGAGCCCACATAATGTCAATCTTTTCCATATCATCAGGGTCAATATGAGAATAATCTTCATTTGTCAGACGTGGTTTACCAATCTGTCCAGCTAGCAGCCCATCATAAGAACTCACAAGTGTAGACAACAAACCCATGTGTTCCTTTGCAACATCCATAGTTACTTTGCCAAAATGATATGTCTTCAGATTTGTTACAGAATGACTATCTTCTTTCTGAGATGTGGAAGTTGTAGATAATTGACTGAAGTGTGTTTGGTTTGAAAAATGAGCTTCTTTAGTCTATGAGACAAAAGTTGTCTTCAATGGAGCATGAGAAGAAGCTCTTTTTATAGTGAGAGTAGAATAGTATAATGAAGGATCTTGAACTTGAGCAACTCTCTTTGCCTTCCACTTGTTCTCGATCTCTTGTTCTTTCAGCTTCTGAATGAAATCATTAATGTCCATATTAGTAATCATCTCACTCTTTTCAACACCATCAGAAAGGATTCCCACTTGGGAGGCAAAGCATCAGCCAGTCAATTGATTTTCTCTTGTGTTGTTGTCTTGACTTGATGATTGTAGAGCTCACTCAACAGATGATAGAATCTAGCAATCAAGTCATCTAAAGATTCATTCCCCACACACATGAAGCTATCGAACTCTTTCTTCAGGGCTTTAGACTTAATGCTCTTAAATTCATCATTCCCCTCATACCTTTGCTGTAAAGGATCCCATAATAACTTTGAAGATGTAAACTGATTCATTCCCCAAACACATGAAGCTATTGAACTCTTTCTTCAGGGCTTTAAACTTGATGCTCTTCAATTCATCATTCCCCTCATACCTTTGCTGTAAAGCATCCCATAATAACTTTGAATATTTAAACTGTCTGAATTGGTGAAAGATGTTTGTAGCAACAGACTGGGATAAAATGGCATAATCTTTCTTCTCAAAATCATAAAGCTTCCTCTGAGGCTCAGTCATCTGTATGACCAGCATAGGTGATCCATCTTCACTCAGTTGTCTCAAGTACCCACACTCAATCATCATCCAAATATTGGTATCAACTCCATTGATATGAATCTCAAATTTGTACTTCCAATGAGGGTAATCATCTAATGAAAGCAACTTAGGAGCTTTATTAGAGTTCCTTGTGTCAGTCTCAGTAAGTAGCAAGTTTTGAATCCTATGATTTTGATTAGCCATCAAAGCTAGTTCCTCCATCATATCAAGAACAAATATATCCAACACTTAGAAAGATTTTAAAACTGATGTCCGAATGACACTGACAGGGCCGAATGATGGTGACCGAATAGGTGTGTATTGGCCGAATGAACTGAGTTGACCAAAAGAACAGTCTGAGGTAGACCAAATGACTTGAAGTCCGAATGAGTATAAAACCAAATGACATGTAGACCGAAAGAATGAGCAACCGAATGAACAAATGACCGAAGGAACAGTTGGCCGAAAGAGTGGAAGACCGAAAGAGAGCTATTGGGTCGAATGAAGCTATTCGGCCGAAAGAGAGCTATTCGCATGGTGAGTCAGTTGATCGACTCATTCGTACAATCTAGGGTTTTCAGCAACAAAAATCGTGATAACTTTTGATTTAGAGTGAACTTAACCACCAAAATTGGTACAGAACTTCAAGACATCATTACTAAGCAATTGGAATGATCGATTTGTCAAAAAATCCACAAAAACCCACGGATCTATAATGAAACAGTAACTTAGAGCACAAGAAACTTATGGTTTTCGAAAATCTCGAACTCACAATTTGAAATATGGTGATTTGGAATGAAAATCGAGCAGAATCAAGAGTCTAAGCTCTGATACCACTTTGTAGGACCTGAGGAACCGTCGGAAACAACTCGGTTCCTTGAGGGATCTGCACAGCCACTGGAATAATTCAGAATCCTATTCTAGGGATTTTCAATCGAAAAAACCAAGCCCCGTGGCAATCCGACGATGAGGAGTAAATGTTTCGATCAAAATCGAACACCACGGGGTGAGAATCGAAGTTGGACAGCAAGGAGTGACTCAAAACACTAAGAGTATGACAAATGAGTGCACAGGGGAGAGAGGGGGCTCGGGGAGTTGTGAAACATTCTGTTTGCACACACACACACAGATATATATATATATGTTGTACTCATTCGCCCGAATGAGTGTTGCGAAGCACTCATTCGGCGAATGACTCAGCCGAATGAGCTTAGAAAACCGAATGAGTCATGCGGATGACTCATTCGTTCGTCCAAGTCATTCGCTAGGCGTTCATTCGCCCGAATGAACTCAATCTTAGGATCATTCACACGAATGGGTCTGTAACATTGTCAAAGTCAAAGTCAAACATATATAAACATAACACACTCATTTAAACATATACGAACAATATAGAATGACTGATTTCATTAATAATATCAACTTTATACATCAAATCATACAAACTACTGAACTAGGGACATTCTATGGACTAACACGTATCTACTTGTACCAATATCTATTTTTCATATAATTTATACATTGTTTTACAGAATCTATCATTTGCTACATAAATTCCCAATTTATACAAAAATAACCTTTCTGGATTTCTCTTCAAAAATTTCCCCTTTTAAATAAAAGTACATCGGTTTACTGGTTCGGTTCACCAATCAAGTACCGAATTTTTGCCGCAACCCTCAAGGTTGCTACCAAAATCTTAGATCCAATTTTGGCAAACCTAAAACCAGTACCTTGGTATCATTTCTCCTCTTTAGATTAAGGGCTCTTACCTTATACTTCAAGTTTCCTAAATACCAGTCATCTCCCCATATCAAGGGAGCCGGAACTTAAAAATTCATGTGACATGTAATAAGAATTCCTCAACTTTGATTGCAGGGTATGGATGCAAACACAAGGTTAAGGAATGACTCCGCAGTTTCTTGCGGTGTCATAGTTACTAGGGTGTCGGAGTTCTTGACATGCAATAAGAATCCCTCTTCCCGTCGCCATGGACAAAAATTATGTCCCTGTGCGGGTTCCAGTTTGGGTCTCTACCTTCCTAGAAGTGGAATCTTGGGAGTTCAATCAGTGACTTTGACATGCAATAAAAATTCTTCTTGATCGGAGAAGTTGGAAGCTCCGTCTCAGCTTTCGTTTTGCCGAAAAACAAGGTTTTCGTTGTTTTCTAATCTACCGGAAGGGTGCTGTTGAATTATGTGTTTTTGGTTGGTTGTGAATGAAGGAGAAGGGTGGTGGCTCCCCTTTTATACTAATTTTAGAATTCATCCTGATCAACTAAGGATCCACATGATTTCTTTATTACCCAAAAAAGTATATCTTTTTATTTACTCTTTTACCACCAAATCTTATCCTTTTACTGTTTAGTAAGATTTGGTTTTTAATTGTTTGTGTATTACCTACTCTTACTGTGCCCATTTCCTTTTACAGCGATTCACATGTCTTGGAATCTTTTCTATATTTAGAAGAACGACCATAGTGATAAATCCCATCACATTGACATTAACGTTTTCACTTTTGTATTTACCTTCTGGCTTACTCTCCTGCCGAGTATGGCAGAACACATTATCACATTTAATAAAATAATTATTTAATATCAATATTTATTATTTCATTATTGTTTTTTATCAAATTTACGGATGTTACACCAAAATGTGTTCCCATTTACGTTTTATTCATCAATTGTGAGAATACATAAAATGAGTTGATTGTCACTTCTAATTTAAAAATGAGTAATAGTAAACTCTACATTTGAGATTACAATTAGAAGATTTAGATTAAATAAAATATTTATCTTTAAAACATTAAGGGACTACCATCACTTATGTTGTGGTAGTACATACCATGCAAAACCTTATTTCTATATATCAATTATGGGATGAGATCATAACATATGGGGAAAACAAATGGTGTGGATGAAATGTGTTTTCTTTAGTTGCACTACAGGTGGTGTTGTATATAGGTGGTATGTGTGCCCTATATATAATCATGTTTGACTGGATGAGACCCTATCTGTATTTGGAACTAAGGAAAGGAAATTGATGGGGGATAAGACATAAGAATATCAATAACACTTGAGAATAACAATTTTAACATTTTGAAATGCTAAACTTATGAACTCACCAACCTCGTGTTGACTTGTTTTGCTTGCATGCTTTTTTAGGTAACGATCAACTTTAGTCACTAGGTTTCAGGACTTAAGATAGTGGTCCTTGATAGTGGACCTAGATACTTTTGGGTGTATGTGTTTGACAACGTATTGTGAATCACTTTTCTACATCTTGTGCAGATACAAGATAATAACTTTATGATTCTTATTGGTAGATTTACATTTTTAAATTATGAACATAACTGATGTAATTTAACTTTGTAATTCTATGTCAATGTCAATTTAGCATTTCTCATTATATATCATGTGCCGTGTAAAAAATTTGATAATTTTTATTATCACACGATATCACGCCCCGGGACCCTTCCGACTGACAGGAAAGTCGATTCAGCACGCAGCTCGGGGTGTGATAGTTAACATGTAGAACTATGTTGGAATGTATGAACAAGGTTGACTTGTTGTATTATGTTGACATGTCCGAACTATGTTGTCGTGTTGAACTATGTTGAAATGTACAAAGTATGGATGATATACACTTGATCTAAGCATGTTCTCACATAAGATTGGCAAATAAAGTTCACATAAGATTGATTCACATGTTGTCTCATTATTTTCTTTGTTCTTTTGACTGCAACTATATGTTCAGATGTATTTAATTCATGTTTTAATGATTCTTCTTTACCCCAGATCTTCACCCCAAATAGTCACGCCGAATTTCCCATGTCATACTGAAATTAATTTATATATAGGGCATATGTAGGGTCAAGCCCAGCTTCCATCCCCACCACCACTTCAGTATGTAAGGGCTCGGACGCCGTTTGTATTTGAAGTTTGGATCTCAAGTCATGATTGTTTATGCATTTCTCATTGACTATGATTGTGAGAATTGTAATCTTGGTCAGTTGTAACCAAGACCTCCTGCTTCATTGTGCTTGTGTTCTAGAATGTTCATTCCACCCTCTCCATACATACCGTACTGAGTATTATGATTCCATGTTGAGAACTTCAAGTCAAGAAAACTAAGAAAACAGAATCCTGTCCTTGGAGTTCTTATGATGAATGATCCAATGTTCGTGTGTTGAAATTTTAGATCAGGAAAACTAAGAATATAGAATCCTACTTCTGAATTCCTTATTTTGAACCTCAAGTAAGGAATACTAAGAATACAAATTCCAGCCCTTAAAGTCCATGACATGTTGAGAATTTCAGATCATGGATACTAAGAATACATATCCTTGCCTCTGAAATACGTTGATGAACACACATTGAGAAATTAATTTCGGGTTCCAAGAATACAGAATCTCAACCATAAATCCCTTGATTTTTATAAGCTTTTATAGTAAAATTTTGTCCCTAAGATCCTCCAAGCTGAGTACAGACTTAATGCTAGCTCAAGTTTACTTAAATTCATAGCATCCTTAACTAGTGGCACTTAGTTCTATGGGTAGCTTAGGTTATAGTCTGGGTCATTAATATTGCATTTTTTCCTTGTTCTCTATAACCTTGGATCTTATACCATCATGTCACACCATGCCCCGCATGCGGAATCCATGGCGCGGTGACGACTGATTAATTGAATCATGACAAAGATTAATGAAGAACAACCACACGTTTATTAGATTTCATAAGTTTAAACTTAGTTTAAATACATATTATATCTAGCTACCAAAAGAATGTTCTACTGTAACATCAGTGCCGGAAAAATAGTTTTGAACAGTAGGGAAGTACTATAGATACTGGTATGAAAAGTGTTCGTCTAATATTCCGTGTTAATATTATAGGAAACAACTGATGTTAACAGTGCAGAAACTCAAAACTGACAAACAACATACACCGACACAATACTGATATGTCTAAACATGTTAAACTATGACAGCATGCCGTGTATGAATGTTAGCTAGGATCCTATAATGTATAATCGTACGTGAGGAAATCCAAACTAAAACCATAACGGATGTTGTTAAATGAATATCAAACATACGGTGTATTCGTGTGGGTGACGATTCGCATGAATATATTTGTAAGTTTAGCGTTCTGAACGATGTCTAAGAATTAGAAAACCATAATGGAAAGTAACGTTGTCGTCGTGTTCGAACGGGTGACGATTCGTACGAACACGCGCGAAAACGATACGATCTGATGAAATAATAAAAATAAACGTTTTTGAAATAAAAAAAATAATAATAAATAATTAAAAGATATTTAGTTAAATTATTAGGAATTAGTACCTTAAAAAGTTTTAAAATTTCTATCTTTATAAAGTGACGTAAAATGACGAAAACTGCGAAAAACGACGCGTGAAACCGAAACCGAGCGAGACCAAACAAACCCGAACTATAAAAGCAACAAACACCCTCTATCTCCTCTCCAAAATTCGGCCACCACACCTTACCACCCATTTCCAACTTCAAATCATCATAACTTCTTCTAGTAGTCAAAACGACCGTGGGAATGAGGAGAACACAGAAGTACAGACGATCGGAGCTGAAACGGATGGATTTGGTCGCAGTTTTAGAGAGAAGTTGCTGATTTTGAGGGTTTTCCACTATTCCGACAAGGTAAGCATCAAATCCGTTTTTATCACTTCAAATCAGTTAGGATATGCACAAAAACTACTTAGGAACCCTGGTATTGTGTCGTTTTGAGTTTTGGATCAACAAATTTGACGCAAAAATGAGCTCGAACGAGTTGAAATTGTTGTTAATCCTATTCACACAGGTTCTTGCATTTTCAGCTGCAAATTTCGACTTCAAAACCTTAGGATCTAGCACAAATCAGTATAGGAACTTAAGGATAACAATATATTGAAGTTTGAATTTAAAACCGGTTTAAAACACTGAGAAATAAGGTCAGGAGGTTGAGTTCGAACCTGGATAGTCGATGATGATCATTAGGGTTGTGTGTGTGTGTAAACTAGTTTTGTTACTCACCAAAACTAAAGGTTTTCAAACCCAAAACATTTTCTAAACTAACTTAACATTTAAAAAAATGTTTTAATAATCATTTGGGTATAAATTGCCTCAGTTTTGTTAAATAAAATCATGATTTAAGAGGTTAGTAGGGACTATAGTTCAAGGGTGGATGGTTAGTTGTTAACCGAAAATCTAGGGGTTTTAGACAAGAACTTGGTAACTTTCAAGGTTAGTAAACTAAGTTCATATGATAATTTATATTAAGGTGAAGGATTATTAAAAAAACTATGAGTGTCAAAGGAATTTAAGAATAACTAGTTGGAGATAAGGAAGTTCAAGTCACAACATTAAGCGTATAGGTTGGTAGTAATATCAAAACTCCACACCTGACAAACTCATAACGATGGTATTCAATCGGATTATTCAAAGAGAATAACCTTAGTTGATTACCAATTCAAAGATGTGAACAAAAGGTCAAAGGAACACATAAGGACATAGGTTATACTTAATTAAAGTTAACCTAAGTTCAACCTTGTAAACTTTATGATATAAACTTATATTTATAAAATTAAAGTTATTATTTAGTCGCATAAAGAAAAGTTAAAAGATAATATTATTTATTTTTAGCTAAAGCAAATAATGTTTTATAAAAAATAAATTAACTTTCTTTTGAGTTAGAAATTTTTATACCCAAACTTCTTTTATAAGCAGGCTTCTCGTTTTTGGTTCTTCCTTAAGACCTTAAGGGGGATCTGAAGGTTAATTCACATTTTCCACTTTTGGTTCTTTTACAATACCTTATTAGGGATCTTAAGGTAAATTCACGTATTTCTTTTCTTTTTGTGCTTTTTATTACCTTATGGGGGATTTTTACCCCAATTCATCAGGTTTCCCATTTTTGGTTCATGTACAACACCTTCTGGGGGATCCTAATCCCAGACAACAGGTTTCCCATTTTTGGATCCTGTACAACACCTTCTAGGGGATCCTAATCCCAGACAACAGGTTTCCCATTTTTGTTTCCTGTACAACACCTTCTGGGGGATCCTAATCCCAGACAACAGGTTTCCCATTTTTGGTTCCTGTACAACAGCTTTTGGGGGATCCTAATCCCAGACAACAGGTTCCCCATTTTTGGTTCCTCTTTAAAACCTTGCGGGAGATCCTCATGTTAATTCACGTGTTTCCCTCTTATTGGTTGTTGGACGATACCTTATAGTGGAAATTCTATAAACCTAACTTTAAGCTCCTAAGTTAGATGTTAATTAGGTTGGGTAAGGGTTTAGAATGCTAAGTCCAATAACATAAGATATAATTAAACACTAGTAACTCACTGTAGTAACACTAGGACACATAGTCACACACTTGGCTCGAATTATAACATCAATAATTATAAACACTTACAATACGACATCCCAACAAATGACATCAGGAATTGAAGCTACATTTGATACAACAAACGAGCGAGCGCGTCTCTAGGTTATTCAAGCGGTATACAACACAGGTTAGTTTATCTGTCGCTTTTCAAACTCTCTTTTTTTACTGCGGGACTGAGAAACATGTTAAATGTTTTCCTTGGAATATATTTTTACTTAAATGCTTTTATGTCATATATTTTTTTATATGTATAATTGTTGATGCATGTTTATTGTCCCTAGTTCGGTTTTGTAACTCTTATCATGTAAATGTTCAAAGTATTAATGGAAGTTGTCTTTATATCTATTTCATAATGTTTATTTCTATTGATTATTGTCTATTAATGTTTATCTAGTTGTTTGATTTGATTATAAACTGTTTGAGTATGAAGTTTACTCATTCGGCCGAATGACTCTAGAATGAAGTCATTCGGCGAATGAAGGTTATAGCGAATGTCTGAGTTCAGAATGAGTCATTCGCCGAATGACTCATTCGAATGACTGCTCATTCGAGCTTAGTCATTCGCCTAATGACCAGCTTCGGCCACTCATTCGGCCGAATGACTACAGCCTATATATAGACGTTCAAATCATTTCAAACCTAACTTTTCAGAGCCCTCCTTCTTCCCTAGCACTCCAGTGTCAAAACCCTAGAAGATCTGATCGGTTCTTGATCATCCAAGTTCGATTCTCAACCCGTGGTGTTCGATCGTTGCTTCCAAGTTGTTTCTACAGCCTCGGATCACCACGGTTCCTGTTGGTTTCGATTGGAAAACCCTGGAATAGGATTCCGCACTATCCCAGAGGTTATCGAGTAGTTTTCTATTGGATTCGGATTGTTTCCGAGCTCCCGATCGGTCCAACAAAGTGGTATCAGAGCTTAGGCTCTTGATTCTACTCGATTTCCACTCAAAATCAACAGATCTGAGATTCCCAAAACCCTGATTTTCGTAACTTCCAAAAACCCTATTTTTCTTGCTTCCCAAGTTACTATTTCATTGAAAAATCAAGTGTTTTTGTGGTTTGATTGCCCTAAATCTTTCCCAATTGGTTTGCTATCATGTCTTGAACTGCTGTACCAAATTTGGTGGTTAGATTTGGTCAAAATCGCAAGTTATCACGATTTTCGTTGTCAAAAACCCCAGATCGCCGAATGACTCTGGCGGCCGAATAAGTTCAGCCGAATAGCCCCTCATTCGCCGAATAGGTCTCATTCGGCGAATAGGTCTCATTCGGCGAATAGCGTCTTCGCCATTCTCATTCGCCGAATAAACCTCATTCTTCATCCTCATTCGGCGAAAGACCTCATTCGATCTGCCATTCGCCGAATAGGTCATTCGACTCACTCATTCGCCAGTTGTCATTCTCAGCCTTCATTCGCCAGTTTCAAGACATTTGGCCCCCGACATTCGCCCAATATCAGTTCATTCGCCAGTCACTTCTGAAATTTTTCTAAGTGTTGAATCTTATTACTTCTGATCAAATGGAGGATCTAGCACTCATGGCTAACCAAAACCATCGCATTCAGACTCTCTTGTTGACAGAAAATGAAACTGGGAACTCAAACAAAGCTCCTAAGTTATTGACTTTAGATGACTACCCTCACTGGAAGTATAGATTTGAAATCCACATCAATGGAGTGGATACAAATCTGTGGATGATGATTGAGGGAGGTTACTTGAGGCCTTTAAATGAGGATGGTACCCCTATGCTTGTTACAAGGATGACCGAGCCTCAAAGGAAGCTGTATGACTATGAGAAGAAAGCATATGCCATTCTGTCACAGTCCATTGCTACAGAAATCTTTCATCAATTTAGACAGTTTACTTCGGCTAAGCTACTATGGGATGCCTTGCAACAAAGATATGAGGGGAATGATGCATTGAAGAGCATTAAGTCTAAAGCTTTAAGGAAAGAGTTCAATAGCTTTATGTATGTGGGTAATGAGTCCCTTGATGAGCTGATTGCGAGGTTCTATCATCTGTTGAGTGAGTTGTTCAACCACGAGGTCAAAACTACAACTCAAGAGAAGATTCAATGTTTGGCAGATGCACTACCTCCAAAGTGGGAGTCTTTCTTGATGGTACTTAAGCAAAATCAGATGATGGCTCATATGGACATTAATGATTTTATTAAGAAGTTGAAGGAACAGGAGATAGAGAACAAGTGGAAGGCAAAGAGAGTTGTGCAAGTTCAAGATCCTTCTCTATACTACTCCACACCCACAGTTGATAAAGCTACAACTCATGCTCCTCTGAAGACTGCTTTTGTATCTAAAACATCTGAAGCTCCATCTGCAGCTCAGATGCACTTTAGCCCATCTTCTCCATCTTGCTCACAACAGGAGCATCATCAGCCTACTGCAAGTCTGAAAACAGATAACTTTGATAAGGTCACAGTTGAGATTGCTAAAGAGCACATGGGTCTTCTGTCAACATTGGTTAGTTCATATGATGGATTAGTTACTGGTCAGATAGGCAATCCATATTTGACCAATGATGACTACTCTCAGATTGATCCTGATGATATGGAAAGAATTGACATCATGTGGGCATTGGCTAGTGCAGTTAGAAGAGCTAAGGAGTTTGTGAAGAGGACCGGGAAGGACATCAATCTAAACAAGGAGTCCAAGTTTGGATTTGATATGGCATCTGTTACATGCTACAACTGTGGTGAAAAGGGTCACTTTGCAAGACAGTGCAAACAGCCTAAGAAAGCTGGAAACAAGAACCCATTTCGGCATCAGAAGTCAGCCCCTGCCAATTCTGAAAGGAGATTAGTTCCTATTGATTCTCCTTCTTCAGCTGGATCTTCATCTTCTGGTAGTAAAGCTTTAATGGTTCAACAAGATGAAGGGGTAAACTGGGACTTCAGATTTAATGCTGATAAGGAAGATCAAGAGAAAGCATGTGTGGCAGAGATTCAGAATTCTGAAGATATTGATGAGGAAAGCAGTCAGGAAGATTCATTGGTCTTCATCGGTGATGTCTTCCAGAATGACCTCATCTACATCATCAAAAAGTTCTGGTTCGGGCTCTTCGGTACTGGGTACAGAGGTGTCATCAGTAACCACCTCGTCAGGATTCAACCTGAACAGCTCGGCTATCTGCTCCTTAGATAAGCAATGTATGATCTCACCCTCCTCCTTGTCGTAGCTCACTGAGTGCTGTATGATGCCTTGAGCGTCTAAAATCATGGTAAGTGTCTCGTCAAGTTGACGTCTCAAAGGCACAGCTTGGACTTCCTCAGTAGCTTCTGGCTCTGCAGTCTTTGATGGAGACGAAGGAGGAGGAGCCTGAGCTTTCTTGTCATTGGCCTTCTTAGACCTGATCTCGGTAGTGGGAGGAGCTTTATCATCATTGTTGTCATCATCATCATCATCATCATCATCAGTGCCAGATGATTCTCCAGACCCACTCCCTGATCCATCTTTACCCTCATCATCATCTTCATCTGATTCTTCATCTTTCTCAGAATCCTCGTAATCCACTTGTTCCTCATCAGACTCTTCTTCATCTTCTTGTTTGTCTGAAACACTGGAACGATCCTCAACTCCCTCAAGCCTGGGAGTGCTCTCCTTTGAACCCTCGACAAGTTCATCTAGGCGAGCATTCTCAGCTTCGAGTTGCAGGATCCGATCACTTAAGCCAGAGGCTGTCATAGCCAGCTGGTTGTGCTCATCGATGTACTTCAGGAGCTGTTCCTCCTGTTGAGCAGACCTGGCTCTCAAGTCAGCCCTCTGGTCTGAAGCCTGAAGATGCAGAGTATCCTGCTCTTCAATCCTCCTGGTAAGTTGAACAATAACCAGCTCTTGCTCTTTGTTCTTCCTTTCTTGCTCCATGCTCCTCTCCATCAATCTCAAGACCATACTGTTCAGTGTGCTAAGCTGATCCACAACTGAAACAGTAGGTATATGAACATCAGCACGGACTGTGGATGGGCCAGAGGAAGCAGTAACATAAACCGGATCGCGAACAAAAGGAGTGGACAGAGGGGCAGTAGTAGCCTGAGTGTGAATGGCCCTTGTCCTTGTCAGTGAAGAAACTGACACAGCTGCTACTGATGTGACAGTGGTTGTAGCAGCTGATGTCAGTTCTGACCTCCTTTGGAAAGAGAATCGAGATCTCTTTCCCCTTCCAGCTCTGGAGGATGTGGGCTGAGAGGCAGTGGCAGTCACAGCCACTGAAAGTGGAGTAGAAAACCGAGGTGGAGGAGAGATATCGAACTCTGGTATGAATAGTGTATTAGTAGTCTCCTCCCTTTCATCTTCTGTCCTCTTTCTCTTCCTCATCTCCACTCTTCCACCCTCATCCACTTTCTCAAACTCATCATCATGAGTCTCTTCAGAATCAGAACTGTCATCATCACCTTCACCTACTACACCTTCATCCTCACTCGAGTCCTCTGACTCATCACCACCACCTGAGGAATGTGGAACTGAAACATCTAGTGGAGCAGTCACTGAGGATGTAGTAGTAGACAAGAAGTCTAAATCCATCAGTGAGTCGATGTCCACATCCTCCTCCTGTGCTGTCGACACACCAACATCACCACCTGCACCAGAAACAGCAACATCAACCATGCTCACTGAAGCAGCAGTGGTCATGTGTGCTGATGTCATCTCCCCTGCCCCTGAACTCTCTACAGCAACAGTGCTCACCTCCACTGTGCTCACATCAACACCAGCACCACTCGGGCCTGCACCACCATCTCCATCCTCACCATCACTATCATCATCACCAGCCGGAACCACAATGTCCTCCACATCTGAGTCGGAGTCATCGTGTCTCCATCTTCTTCCAGCAGGAGCCCTATAATCGGGTCGAGAGAGGTGACCAAAAAGAGATCTAGTAGTGGGCTTCCTCTCCTTCCCTCTGTATGACAAAACTCTGTTAAGAGTTATGTCATTCATGTGCTCCAATCGAATGATGTCAGCATTAATCTTTGGAAGATCTGGAATCTGGGCATCAATAATCTGCTGTAGAAATCTAGGGTACATCAGGAACTTCTTGTCACCCTTAAGCCCCACATTCTCCTTCATGTGTATAAAGACCATCTCGGAGAAGTTGAAGGGTTTGTTGAGCACCAAAGCAGCAAATGCGCACTGAATGGTCTCGCGCATATCATCAAAACCCCCTCTCCTTGAGCCAAGACAGTGAACTAGCACATGAGCCAAGTACTTGAACTGCGGAGACATGAATGCCTTGTTCAGAATCCCAGCTCCAATATCTCCCTCGTACTTGCATCGTAGAAAGCATCCACGAACCAAGAATCTGTCAAGTAAAGCAGGTTGATCCTGAGAGTCTTGAAAACCACAGATTCTCCGTATATGCTCAGCAGAGACCACCACATCCTGACCCCTGACTTTCCCCCGTATAACTGTAGGCTCGGCCTCACAATCGATATCAGCCGATGACCAGAAATCCTGCTGATGTGATAAGTAAGGCACATGAACTGTCGATATGGCTGTGAAGATCCTAGAACGCCTCAGAAATGTGATAATTTCTGAGTAGTGCTTCGCGTTCGGGGTAGTCAAATCAAGATGAGCACAGATGTTGTGCTTAGGAACTGATTTGTATCCTGCCATACTGCACAATACAAGAAATACACATGTCAGTACAAGATATTCAATCAAACACTGAAGTTTAACAAAAATCAGATTCACTGTTATCTGATATGCCGAATGAACACCATTCGCCGAATGAGTCAACTGTCGAATGAGGTTCATTCGTCGAATGACTCTCATTCGTCGAATGAGACATGAGTATGACTAGTCATTCGCCGAATGATCCATTCGTCGAATGAGATTCATTCGCCGAATGAGTCATTCGCCGAATGACGACATTCGGCATTTACACTGAGTTCAAAATCCCCTTATTCAAAATCTCAAATCAATCCAAAAAATCTGTTGAACAACTCTCAGAATCCACCGATTAGCATTTTTAATACTTGACATTTTGAGTTTTAGGTTCTTTTTGACAGTTTATTCATTAGGCGATTTATAAAACCCTAAAAACCCTAAATGACAATCTGTTTGACATGATTTCATGGATGGAATTGGCTGAAACTTGATCTCCATATACCTGAGAAGAAGTATAAATGGATTATTAGAAGCAGGATCAATAATAGTCACAAGTAATCGAAGAGAAGGTCACAGTGTGTGTTTCGCCGAAAGAGGGTTAACTGATATCGCGAAAAAGAAATTTGGTCGAATGACTCTCATTCGGCCGAAACACAGTTATATACCATTGAGTCATTCGCCGAATGAGCTAGGCGAAAAGTCACATAACCTCTGTTTCATTCGCCGAATGAGAGTGGCGACTGAGTCATTCGGCAAAGTTCATTCGCCGAATGAGAATGTCGAATGAGACATTCGACACTCTTCATTCGTCGAATGAAGTTCATTCTGTGTAACTGATTCGGTCGAATGACTCATTCTCATTCGGCCGAATGAGTCCATTCTGCCTCTCATTCATACGAATGAGAGATGAACTTCTCCAAAACTCCAAAATTTCACAAATTTGACAATTTGAGCACCAAACTTTTAACCAATTATGAAGATATGTCTAGTTGGTTCAGGATTCAGATATGACAGACATCCGAATCTACAAATGATCATCTAAAACAAAATTGAAAATAGAAAATCTTTTTGTATTTTTCTGAAACAACCATACAACTGTACAAACACAAATTAAAAGCAAATAAAAACATATTTTTGTGAGAAGCCCATTAATAAGATAACACATATCTCTGATCACATCATATAGCCTTCAATGAATGCTTCACTTCAAACACAATTTCATTTTGATACGATTACTGATATATTTGTCCAAGTTTAAACTGAACAATACACAACTCTTAAACAAACTAAATGATCACTCATATTTTCTGATTGAGTTCCCCAATTCATTTCATCAATCAAGATCAAAATAAGTTCAAAACTCATTTCAGCATATCTTAATTCCAGTCATCATGAATTCAATGAGATTCAATCATTTATTATCTTTTTGTGTTTTTCTTGTTCTATCCAAATGGATGGCTTCAGCTAGGTTCGTCCCAGCAATATGGCACATGTATGGAATCGAACTTTATTTGTTTAAGTTTTTCTCAAGCTTAATACCAGCTTGCATTAGGTTTTCTTCAAGCTTAATACCAGCTTGTTTTTAATTTTTCTTTACCAAGCTTAATACCAGCTTGTCTTTGATTTTCCTCAAGCTTAATACCAGCTTGCCTTTATTTTTCTTTGAATGAAACCTCATTTGATTCCATGATGACAGGTGTATGCTTGATTTGAATCAAGAACCATTTCTCACTCAAAAGCCTTAATATGATGGATCCCACAAATCAAACTTTCTAAGTTCTCATAAGTTGTTTATTTATTTTGTATAGCCAGCCTATCAGTACATCCCATCATCATTCTTTTGTGATTTTAGTTCATGCATTCATTTCTGCTTATATGACATAATGAAATCAATGTACTATTTTATTAATCAGGACTATCTCATTTTTAATTTTTCTATTGTTTTTGGATTTTCAAATTTTCTATTGTTTTTGGTTTTTCAAATTTTCTATTGTTTTTGGTTTTTCAAATTTTCTATTGTTTTTGGTTTTTCAAATTTTCTATATCTCCCCCTAAAAACCTAAAAATAGAAAATGTTTTTGTGTTTTTGATAATAAAAGTTAACTATACAAGAGAAAATGAAAATACTAGAAATAAAGAAAACTATCTAAGTAAAATGATGATCACTTGTTAGACTCAGATGAGGATTGAACTTCATCCTTTTGGAAAACACCATTAGCCGATAACAGATATAAAAATCTGGGTTTATCAAAAGCTTTAGTAAAAAGATCAGCTTTTTGGTGATCGGTGTGAATCTTAACCACATCGATTAATTTCTTTTCAAAACAATCACGTATGAAGTGATATTTTATGTCGATGTGTTTGGTTTTGGAGTGTTGAACTGGATTTTTAGTGACAGCAATGGCGGCAGTGTTATCAACATAAATAGGAGTGTTAGAAAAATGTAACCCATAGTCCCTGAGTTGCTGTTGAATCCAGATGATTTGTGAACAGCAACTAGCAGCAGCAATATATTCAGCTTCACATGTTGAAGTAGACACCGACGTCTGCTTCTTGCACTGCCAGGTGACTAATCGGTTTCCAAAGAACTGACATCCCGCAGATGTTGACTTGAAATCTCTTTTGCATCCACCATAATCTGAATCACTGTATGCAGTAAGCTCAAAGTTATCATCATTAGGGTACCATAAGCCAAGTTCAGGTGTACCCTTCAGATAACGCATAATCCTTTTGACAGCAATCAGGTGAGATACTCTTGGTTTGGATTGATAACGTGCACACAAGCAAGTGGCAAACATGATATCTGGCCGAGAAGCAGTGAGATACATGAGAGAGCCGATCATTCCCCGGTACAGAGTGGCATCAATTAACTCCCCCTTTTCGTCTGGAGTAATCCCGTGATTAATCGCCAGTGGGGTACCAGCAGGCTTCGCATCAGACATACTGAACCGGCTCAGAATGTCACCAACGTATTTGGTTTGATGAATAAAGATCCCTGCCTCAGACTGATCCACCTGCAAACCCAAGAAAAACTTCATCTCTCCCATCGAACTCATTTCAAATTTTTCTTTCATCACATTCTCAAATTCCTTGCACAGATTATCATTTGTGGATCCAAAAATTATATCATCCACATACACTTGTACCAAGAGTAAATCACTGTCCTTCTCACGGATGAATAAAGTGCAGTCAATGACACCTCTTCTGAACCCGTTGTTCAGAAGGTGAGTGGAAAGTGTCTCGTACCACGCTCTCGGAGCTTGATGTAATCCATACAAAGCTTTGTCTAGCTTGTAGACTTTATCACGATGCAATGGATCTTCAAATCCGGGAGGTTGATTGACATACACTGTTTCACTGATAACTCCGTGAAGGAACGCGCTCTTTACATCCATTTGATAAACCTTGAACTTTTTGAAGGATGCATAAGCCAGAAAGATACGAATGGCTTCTAGACGAGCGACCGGAGCAAATACCTCATTATAGTCCAATCCCTCTATCTGTCTGAATCCTTGAACCACTAGACGAGCCTTGTTTCTCACAATTATCCCGTGATCATCCTTTTTGCAACGAAGAATCCATCTAGTGCCAATGACTTTTGCACCTCTGGGTTTATCAACTAGTTGCCAGACCCCTAACTTCTTGAACTGCAAAAGTTCCTCTTGCATGGCGTCTACCCATGATTCTTCTTTGAGGGCTTCAGTGACGGTACGCGGTTCCACTTGAGATATAAAGCAGGAATGAGCACAAAAGCTTACATCTGCAAAATCAAGAATGTCTGCAAGACCACCTGAAGAAATCTGACTACGAGTCTTCACTCCGTCTAAAGGACTCCCAATAATGTTGTCTTGAGGATGAATTCGATTGATTCGTCCAACAGGATGAGCAGGAACCTCAACCTCAGGATCTAAGTTATTCAAATTCAAATCCTCAAGACCTGGTACAAGATTATCAACAACTGGTTCAGGAGCAGCTGGGGGATTGTCATCTGTGTCTGAGCTGTCATCATTTATCTGTGTAGAGGGACCAGATATAGATGTAGGTTGAAAAGTAGCATCGGGGGCATTTTGTACATCATACAACATCTGAACTGCTACATCTTCATCTGAGTACATGGGGGGCATATTGAATGAGTCAAAAAGACTGGAATAGTCAAACATCCAATCTGGCCCTTTTCCAGGTGGGGGCATTGTATACTTTTGAACATCCACGTGGTACCACTCCTCCACATTATGAGTTGCAATGTTGTAAACTCGTTTATTTGGAGTGCTATACCCAAGAAAGTACCCTTCTTCCACCTTTTCATTAAACTTCCCTGCTCATGTTTCTTAAGCATAGTGCATGGAGCACCAAATGGTTCTAGATACTTCAGATTTGGCTTTCGATTATGGAGCAGTTCAAAGCAAGTCTTCCCATGTCTCTTCACAATAAGAACCCGGTTCAATGTGTAACAAGCATTGGCAACAGCTTCATTCCAGAATTGAACCGGTAGAGAAGAATCAGCAAGCATAGTTCTAGCAGCCTCAATCAATGTCCTATTCTTTCGTTCAGCAACACCATTCATCTGTGGAACGTATGGAGCACTAAACTGTTGCACGATGCCTTTTGCATTACAAAAATTCTCCATGTTGTGATTTTTGAACTCCGTTCCATTATCAGTTCGAAACTGACGAATCTTGAGCTTATAAAGAGATTCAAGTTTGGTAACCAGAACTTGAATGCAATCAAACGTTTCTGATTTCTCTTTCAAAAAGAAGACCCAAGAGTATCTGGAATATTCATCAGTAATAACAAGGTAGTATTGATCTCCAGCTATACTCTTCCGATTCACTGGACCAAACAAATCCATGTGGAGAAGCTCAAGAGGAACATTGATTGAATGATACTTTTTCAGCTTATGAGACTGCTTAGACTGCTTTCCTTTCTTGCATGATACACAGATATCAGACAACTTAAAATTTTTCAAGCTAACTCCCTCAACCAAATTGTTATGGATCAGATGATTCATCTTGCGTAAACTCAAATGGCCCATCCTCTTATGCCAAAGGATTGAATCTTTCTCAGTTGCCTTTGTCATAAAACATGAAGCTGTAGAGGATGTGGTTGAAGCTGTGGCCATATTGAGAACATACAAGTCTTGTTTTCTTGGAGCAGACATTAAAATCCAATCTTCAGGTATCTGCACACCTTGCTTGAGAATATAACACTTTGAGTCATCAAATAGAACCTTGTACTCTTTGTCACAAATCTGAGAGACTGACAGGAGATTGTTTTCCAACTGTTTGACATATCTGACATTATCGAACGAAACCTGTCCATTTGACAAGATACCCTCTCCTGTAATGAAACCACCCTTGTCTCCAGCAAAAGCTACATAGCCACCTCGAACTGCGTTCACATTGGTGAGCAGAGAAATATCACCAGTCATGTGTCTGGAAGCCCCACTATCAACGATCCAATTGCTGTTTACTCCAGCTTTTGGGGCAACCTGCACAATAAAGAGACTATCAGTTTACATTGGGAACCCAAGCCTTTACGGTCTTGGGTTGACCCATTGAGTCTCGGATCCAAACATCGATCCATTTTCCCTTAGGAATAGGTTTATCTGAAATTTGTGGAACAGACACCTCAGATGATTTAACTTTCCAAATTGCATTTTTATCAAAAGAGGTTTTCAGATAAATGACTGATGATTTTGATTGGTTAGTTTTAACCCCATTTGGAACAATCAAGTTTTCCAACTTTCCCTTTCCCTTGTCTGAAATCTTAGACTGAGTGTGATATGTAGATTTTTGCTGAAAAGACTTAGGCACAGATTTTACTGGTTTTGGTAAAGCAGACTTTAAGTTTTTGAAAGGGACAACCTTAGGTCTAATCAACTGAGGACAAAACCTCACAATATGCCCTGGTTCACCACACTCAAAACTGACTTTATCACCTTTTTTATGAAAATGTTTCAAATCTGAAAAAGATTTTTTAGTTGATTTAAAAACACTTGATTTCTGACAATCTGGCTCAAAACCCAAACCCTTTCTTCCTTTGGTACCAAACTGAGCTGATTTGGTAGCACAATTAGCTTCAGACCCCTGTGAAGCTTTAACAAAGCATAATTCTTTGTAAATCTTTGATTTGGAGATTGGGTCACCTTTCATGACAACAGGGGTTTGATTCCGAGGAGTACTATACTCTGATTCATCCTCGGAATCCGAGACCCAATCTTCAACAACTCCATCCACCCGAGATCCAGCAGTCTTTGATGAACTCTGAGTTGTACTCAGACCAACTGGATCAATTACTAACGGAGTAGTAACTTGAAAATCCTTTACATCTTTGTCATTTGGAGTATTGACAAAGGCATTGAGGATTGGTGGAGGACACTTTTGATAGTTAACCTGTTCCTTCCCCTGATCAGTACCCCTACTGATCATGTGCTCAATGATATAAGAAGAGCTCTCATAGCTCTTGAGCTTCTGACCTAAAGTCTCATAATCACATTCAACAATTGCTAACTTCTTCTTGATCTCATTTATGGTATTGAGATAAGAAGTTATAGCATCTTGCTTGTTCAGAACAGCGATCTCAGCCTCATGCAATTGTCGATTTAAAAGATCAATTTTATTTTGAAAATCCTTTTCATTAGATTTTAAAACTTTGTTTGCTTCAATGCATAGGTCGAGATCGGTCATCAGATCACTGTTATGCTTCTGATAGGCAAGAATCTTACTCCTAAGGTCAACACAATTGAAACAATCAGATTGAGAAGATGAACAATCAGTGTATACCTGCTCAGAAGAATCAGTAGAAGCAGAAGAATTTACCATTAAGGCAAATTGAGTTGAAGAGTCATCAGCTTCACAATCAAATTCTTGAGTGTCAGAATCCGTCAAACTGTCTGATTCTGAACTTGATGTCTTGTCATCAATCATTGTGGTTCGATATGTGGTGGTATGTGGCTGGGGCTTGTTCCCCTACATAAACCCTAGATATAAGCATATTTGACTAGATAGTATAGGTGGTTGTTAATGAGGTTAAGGTAGTCATTCAGACATGTTATCAATTTAATTTTCAAATAAAACTATATGAACTCACCAACCATGTGTTGACTTGATCTTTTGCATGACTTCTAAGGTGACGAACAGGTCAATTAAGCAGTTATTGCTTTTGAGCTGGAATTTCAGTAGAGGACCTAGCATTTTTGGACCTGCATATTTTGGAACATCTATTACAAATTATTTTGTTTATCTTGTGCAGATACAAGATTGAAGAACTATGATGTTGATAGTAGATTTACATTGTTAAATTATGAACTTAACTGATGTAATTTAACTTTGTAATTCTATTCTTACTTAGTAGTTTCTCATTTATATATAATGTGCAATGTAAACAATCTGATCATTTCAATTATCATTCCCAATATCGCGCCCCTGGAACCTTCCGCCCGACGGGGAATTTGATCCAACCCCACCAGCTCGGGGGGTGACAAAAACCATGGTGTGTGAAAATCTGAAATACTTATTCTTGTAAACCTGCATAAATTCCTAGGAAATGGCAGGAAGTGTGAAAGATTCCAGAGAGTGAAGGAGGTTACAATAAGGGTAGGAATCCAAAGCAAATTCAGCGATTTGAGGAAATTGGTGGACCTACAAGTAGACTACCATTCGAAGAGGAACACTTAGAACAGATGAGAGGTAAGAATTCTGAAGAGGTATAATAAGCTGCTCCAAGCACCTTTAGTGGGAGTTGGAACCGACGCTTACCCTTGTAGCTATAATGCACTAGCTAGCACAGTAGCGACAAGGATATTTAAGTTCAGTAGAAAACAATATTTTAGAAGACACATAAAACATGAATCAAACCCATTTCCCTCGACGTAAAGAAAGTCGTACCCGATACTGATTTTAAATTTCGGGACAAAATTTCTTTAACAAGGGGAGACTGTAACATCAGTGCCGGAACAGTAGTTTTGAACAGCTGTTGATACTGGTACGAAAAGTGTTCGTGTAGTATTCCGTGTTAATATTATAGGAAACAACTGATGTTAACAGTCCAGAAACTCAAAACTGACAAACATCATACACCGACACAATACTAATATGTCTAAACATGTTAAACTACGACATGATGCCGTGCATGAATGTTAGCTAGGATCCTCTAATGTACAAACATACGTGAGGAAATCCAAACTAGAACCATAACGGATGTTGTTAAATGAATATTAAACATACGGTGTATTCGTGTGGGTGACGATTCGAATGAATATATTCGTAAGTTTAGCGTTCTGAACGATGTCTAATAATTAGAAAACCATGTTGGAAAGTAACGTTTTCGTCGTGTTCGAACGGGTGGCGATTCGTACGAACACGCGCGAAAACGATACGATCTGATGAAATAATAAAAATAAACGTTTTTGAAATAAAAAAATAATAAGAATAAATAAATAAAAGATATTTAGTTAATTCATTAGGAATTACTACCTTAAAAAGTTTTAAAATTTCTATCTTTATAAAGTCACGTAAAATGACGAAAACTGTGAAAAACGACGCGTGAAACCGAAACCGAACGAGACCGAACAAACCCGAACATACGCGAATTATAAAAGCAACAAACACCCTCTATCTCCTCTCCAAAATTCGGCCACCACACCTCCCCACCCATTTCCAACTTCAAATCATCATAACTTCATCGTTTCTACACCAAATTCGACGTTCTAGTAGTCAAAACGACCGTGTGAACGAGGAGAACATAGAAGTACAGACGATTGGAGCTGAAACGGACGGATTTGGTCGCAGTTTTCGAGAGAAGTTGCTGATTTTGAGGGTTTTCCACTATTCCAGCGAGGTAAGCTTCAAATCTGTTTTTATCACTTCAAATCAGTTAGGATATGCACAAAAACAACTTAGGAACCCTTGTATTGTGTCGTTTTAAGTTTTGGATCAACAAATTTGACGCAAAAATGAGCTCGAACGAGCTGAAATTAAAGTTTTCAGCTGCAAATTTCGACTTCAAAATCTTAGGATCTAGCGCTAAATTAGTATTGGAACTTAAGGATAACAATAGATTGAAGTTTGAATTCAAAATCGGTTTAAAACACTGAGAAATAAGGTCAGGAGGTTGAGTTCGAACCTGGATAGTCGATGATGATCATTAGGGTTGTGTGTGTGTGTAAACTAGTTTTGTTACTCACCAAAACTAAAGGTTTTCAAACCCAAAACATTTTCTGAACTAACTTAACATTTAAAAAAATGTTTTAATAATCATTTGGGTATAAATTGCCTCAGTTTTGTTAAATAAAATCATGATTTAAGAGGTTAGTAGGGACTATAGTTCAAGGGTGGATGGTTAGTTGTTAACCGAAAATCTAGGGGTTTTAGACAAGAACTTGGTAACTTTCAAGGTTAGTAAACTAAGTTCATATGATAATTTATATTAAGGTGAAGGATTATTAAAAAACTATGAGTGTCAAAGGAATTTAAGAATAACTAGTTGGAGATAAGGAAGTTCAAGTCACAACATTAAGCGTATAGGTTGGTAGTAATATCAAAACTCCACACCTGACAAACTCATAACGATGGTATTTAATCGGATTATTCAAAATGAATAACCTTAGTTGATTACCAATTCAAAGATGTGAACACAAGGTCAACGGAACAAATAAGGACATAGGTTATACTTAATTAATTTAACCTAAGTTCAAGCTTGCAAACTTTATGATATAAACTTATATTTATAAAATTAAAGTTATTATTTAGTTGCATAAAGAAAAGTTAAAAGATAATAGTATTTATTTTTAGCTAAAGAAAATAATGTTTTATAAAAAATAAATTAACTTTCTTTTGAGTTACAAAAATTTATAACAAAAATTCTTTTATAAGCAGGTTTCTCGTTTTTGGTTCTTCCTTAAGACCTTAAGGAAGATCTGAAGGTTAATTCACAGTTTCCACTTTTGGTTCGTTTACAATACCTTGTTAGGGATCTTAAGGTAAATTCACGGATTTTTTTTTTTTTGTGCTTATTATTACCTTATGGGGGATTCTTACCCCAATTAAACAGGTTTCCCATTTTTGGTTTTTGTACAACACCTTCAAGGGGATCCTAATCCTAGACAATAGGTTTCCCATTTTTGGTTCCTGTACAACACCTTCTGGGGGATCCTAATCCCAGACAACAGGTTTCCCATTTTTGGTTCCTGTACAACACCTTCTGGGGAATCCTAATCCCAGACAACAGGTTTCCCATTTTTGGTTCCTGTACAACACCTTCTGGGGATCCTAATCCCAGACAACAAGTTTCCCATTTTTGGTTCTTCTTTAAAACCTTGCGGGAGATCCTCAGGTTAATTCACGTGTTTCCCTCTTATTGGTTCTTGGACGATACCTTATTGTGGAAATTCTTTAAAGCTAACTTTAAGCTCCTAAGTTAGATGTTAATTAGGTTGGGTAAGGGTTTAGAATGCTAAGTCCAATAACATAGGATATAAGTAAACACTAGTAACTCACTGTAATAACACTAGGACACATAGTCACACACTTGGCTCGAATTATAACATCAATAATTATAAACGCTTACAATACGACATCCCAACAAATGACATCAGGAATTGAAGCTACATTTGATACAACAAACGAGCGAGCGCGTCTCTAGGTTATTCAAGTGGTAAACAACACATGTGAGTTCAAACAAACAAACAAACAAACAAACATTTTCAGAGGAATTATTGGGAAATATTCAAAGATAGCACGTGCCAAAGAACTGAACGATCAAGAACGAACAAGAACGATCATTAAAATTCTATATTTCAAGACGTCCTAGCTAGACTGAATGATTATAGGTCGCATGTTTGATGATATTTAAAGATTTCCTCAACTACTAAAAACCTTGATTGCTAGACTAGTATACGCGAGTTGACCAAGGCCCAATCCTTAGGACTTAGATTTAATTAAATGTTTAATTATTCATTTATTTAAGAATTTTAATTAATTAGTTCCACAATTGCCATGGTATTGTTATGTGTATGATGTTGGTTGAGATTTTCATTTTGGATTGTTCAAAGTTTAACATTTTCAGATTGTTCAAGGTTTTCAGTTCAGTGTGTGGGGTGAAACGCTTAATTATCATTGACAACAATATACTATGTGATCCGGTATGTGGTGGGATGTCGGCTGGGGCTTGTCCCCTACGTATGCCCTATATATAAGCATACTTGGCTGGATAGTATAGGTGGTTGTTGGTGAGGTTAAGGTTGTCACTTAGGCAGGTTTGTACAAATTCATCTTTTAATAACAAAACTATATGAACTCACCAACAATGTGTTGACTTTGTTTTCTTACATGTTTTCTCAGGTGACGTACAGGAATAGGTTAAGATTGCAGGATGTATAATAGGATGCCCAGATAGCTGACCTAGTAAATTTTGGAAGCACATATTTTGCTTGTAGATAATGAATCAGTTTGGTATCTTGTTCGGTCACAAGATAGTAGACTTATGATTCTATTGGATATGTGTGCTTAGTTAAATTATCAAACATGACACTTGTAATGTAACGTTGAAAATTTTACTTAATTATCATTGTGCTTTAGTCATTCGCAAATGTTGTGCTATGTATACAATCTGATCAGTCTGATTATCTTCCCGATATCATGCCCCGGGACCATTTCGCCCAACGGGACATTCGATCCGGCTCGCCGGCTCTGGGTGTGACAGCTACTAACCGACCCTCAAAAATAATGTTTACAAAATAAGAACATGCAAGATAAGTAAACAAAAGGATTAAGTGAATTTCTAATCCATTCTAGCTTGTTTCTTGATCTTCTTTAGTCTTAACTACGTCACCTTAGTTGTCCCTGGAATGTACCTATCTCTGATTACCTAAAACATGTGAAAAATATATGGTCACTACAAGTAGTTGGTGAGATACATAGGTTTCAAGTTTATACATTAATACTTCATGAAAAATAATATTTATCAAAATACAACTGAATAATTGAACAATGTACAATTAAAATATAAATAACATAACAGTAGTAACATGTTGTTATTACCCAAACTATCATCAAATATATTTACAAGTCATATTAGATCCAAATCCCAAACTACGTTAGGAGTTAGGTCTAAGACTAACCAATGAAACCAATACGGCCCATGGTAATAAATTTAATTATTACCAAATCCTTATCCATAAGACTGCATCCAATATGGGCCAAGATGTTAAAATAAATTAAAAACAACTTCATATTGCGATTACTGTGCCCAATCCGCAGTTAGCTATAAAACAATTTTTTTGCTAACTCCAACCTTGTCAAAGTGTACCCGTTTTCCTTTATTGTGATCACCCAGTACTAACATATAATGATTGTTTGAACTCAAGTTTTGAGAACTAAGAATACAGTCTCCAACCCTTGAGCCCTAAGGATAACAATGTATGAGCTCCAAGTCTGAAATACTAATAATATAGATTTCAGACCTTGTAGTCTTATGAATGTATATACAATATGTGAACAAGCTTGTTTACACTAATGTGTTCATTTTTTTATAATTTTAAAAAACCAGTATGTACTAAAGTATATCTTTGATAAGGTCATGTGCCATGACATGTCATGACTAAACTGCATTTAATCCAAAGAGTATCTCGTGATAACTTGAAAAGGGTTTAAGTTGCCAACATATGAATGTTGTAGTGTAATGAAAATTATTTATGGATTTAACAGTAGTTAATCAAATGTGTCACCCCAAAAGATTTCAAACAAGAAAATGGGGGCTATGATTTCACCTTGATTGATTGTGAAATGAACTTGAGTTTGATTATCGAGGCTCTTGCTCGTTTTTATGATTTGTTGTATTCAAAACACTGTGTTGTATTAGATAAGTTTATGATTATGAATATGGGATTTTAGTCTTCCTTATGTTCACATTAGGCTTATGTTTAGTGGTTCATGTTATGTTTTCCCATAATGTACATACAAATTTATTCCATACTTGTGTTACCAAAATTCTTTTTGCCTAGCATGACATATGGATAATATATAGTTCGAAATATGTTAACGTTGAACTAAAAACAATGTTTAACTCAATAAAGTGTATTAGCTTTGAAAAGTATAATCCATGCATTTCCATGCACGTTTCCGAATTATACATGTTGTTGTTTACTTCATTATGTTTGTGAAAATCCTTGTTATTCTTACCAAATACATGTATTATGACTTGGTTATGATATGTATCATTTATGCACACATATGGCTAGGCTTAGATTAGAAAAATGCGAAGAATTAACTATCTAGAGTCGGGTGGAGGTTTGTAACACCGATTCCGACCATTTATGCTTCCTAGGTGGATAACCACTTGATTTGTGGTTAACTTTGTTTCCCTTATGGTTTAGAATACTTGGACCAGGATAAAATAGTAGTATCGACATATTTTAGGCAACAAAAATGGGGCATCGAGACTATAGTATTGATGGTAAGTGGAACCAGCTCAAGGCTAACCCATCGATACTAATAGTATTGGTATGGACTTGCACCCAACCCCTCAACCTTCGAACCTACTAATGTCAACCATTTCCCCGACCATACTCCTTAGACATGACCCCTGTATTAGTATCAATGATTGGCTGGTGAGGAGGGACACCTAGATTGATAGTATCAATTAACAAAGATGGATTATGCAAAGGACGTCGATTGATACTATTAGTATCGATAACCTTCTTAACCATTGATACTACTACTTTGAATCTGTTAATATCGATGACTTTTATAATGAATCTCCTTTGCTAACACTGCTCTGACTAGTATCGATGATCTATAGCCCATAATGACACCATCGAGATTAGTAGAATCGATGAAATGTTCGCGGCTATTATGTCACACCCCGAGCCGGCGGTGTTGGATCGAATTCCCCGTCGGGCGGAAGGTTCCCGGGTGCGATATCGGGAATGATAATCGGAATGATCAGATTGTTTACATTGCACATGATATATAAATGAGAAACTGCTAAGTAAGAATAGAATTACAAAGTTAAATTACATCAGTTATGTTCATAATTTAACAATGTAAATCTACTATCAACATCATAGTTCTTCTATCTTGTATCTGTACAAGATATACAAAATAATCTGTAATTGATGTTCCAAAATATACAGGTCTAAAAATGCTAGGTCCTTTAACTGAAATCCTAGCTCAAAAGCAATAACTACTTAATTGACCTGTTCGTCACTTGAGAAGTCATGCAAAAATAAAGTCAACACACGGTTGGTGAGTTCATATGATTTAGTATTTGAAAAATAGCTTTGTAAATCCTTTCATGGTAAAAACCCTAACCTCATTAATATCACCTGTAATATCCGAATCGGTATGCTTATATATAGGGCATACGAAAGGGTCGAGCCTACAACCTGCCCAGACGCCATCCCACCACATACTAAACCACATATGACATTGTTGTTAATGATAATTAAGCATTTTTACCTACATTCACTTCCATTCCATCATAGTTCTAACATGCACATAAAACATTTGTTAAAACCCTCGGGTAACAACCCTAATCTCATTAACATCACATGTATTATCCGGATCGATATGCTTATATATAGTTCCAACCATTATAGTTCCAAAATATACAGGACATTGTTGTTAATGAAAGGGTCGAGCCTACAACCCGCCCAGACGCCATCCAACCACATACTAACCCACATAGGACATTGTTGTTAATGATAATTAAGCATTTTTACCCCTACCATTAACCCATTAGTTCTTTAGTTCTTCAGTTCTTTGTTCCTGTAAATACACTTTGAAATCTCTATTGATTTCGTACGTTCATCATACATTCATGATCAACAATACATTTGTATAAATAATTCACATAAATGCTTAGTTAAATAAATAAATAAACATTTAATAAAATCTAAGACCTAATGATTGGGCCTTGGTCAACTCGAGTAGACTAGTCTAACAATCAGGGTTCTTAGTAGTAAAGAAGATCTGTAAACCTCATCAAACATGCGACCTATAACTAATCAGTCTAGCTAGGACATCTCTTTATATACATGCTTTTATAGTTCTTTAGACCGTCTATAGTTCGTATAGTTCTTTGGCACATGTTATCTTTGAGCATTTCCCAGCTGTTCCTCAAAACAATTAGGGAATACTGTAAATATCATCAAACATGCGTCTCATATTCGATCAGTCTAGCTAGGACATCTTTCAAACCTGAGATTGGCACATGCTATCTTTGTGATTTCCCAGTCAGACCCTTGAAAATAGTTCTTTGTAGATATTTCTTTGAAATAGATCGTTAGTTTCTTTGACGACATAATCCCGAAAATAGTTCTTTGATTAGTCCGTTAGTTCTTTGAAAATAGATATGTGAAATGTTTCTTTAGTTTGAAACAGTTGTCTAATCAAATGAATAAACAACTTAATTTGAATTCTTGTATATTGTATACCTAAACGTGATCTAGGATAACAATTATACATCTAAACATAAGTTAAGTAAAAGCATTTAAGTAAGTATAATCTTGCGAAAATAATTTACGCATGCTTCTCAGCCCCACGCTTGAAAACGAAAATGTTTAGAAAAGGGGCAATGAACTCACCTGTTTAGAAAACGCATGCTTCTCAGCCCCAGTTCCTGAGTTGTTTTAAAAGAATTCGAATACGATAAGTATACGTATTAGCCGTCGTATCTAGGGTTTGGTCTCGATGTGCAACTAAGTGTCCTATGTTGCTAATGTGCTTCTAAGACTTATTCTAACTATTCTAACTTAATTACCCATTTGTAACCAGTCCCTCAACAGTTAACTATAACATGTATTAATTAATATGTTTTTATTTTACTTTATTTTAAATCAAATATAAAATCTAAGTCATTTATTTTAGTTTAATAAATTCACAAAACATTTTCTTTTATTTTAAATCAAAATATCATTACTTGAATTTAATCAACATTAACTTATGATGGGCCTTAGTTAAGTCCATTGGGCCCAACTGGACCCATTGTTTTCCTTTGATCTTCAATGACTTCCCCTTGATATGTTGGGTCAACCAACCAAGTGTCAAGTTAACCCACTATATGTTAACATCACATAATGATTTGTTAGTGGGTTTTAAAGAAACCCTTTGTTATTGACACCCCAATTCATGATTACTTTAATTACCCTCATCATTGTCATGAGCTTTAAATGTTTCTAATGCACACACCCAAGGTTGTCGTCCCCGTGCGCTCACTCATGCATGGCTAATTCCATGCATGTGGGAACATATAGATTTAGCTAACACTTATGTTTTGTATCTATTCGGGCAGCGAACCTATTGCTAACACCCTACAGGTTCGGCCATGAGAATAGGTTCGGCCATCGTGAGAGAACCCTAGGTTCGGCTAACTCTTAGCTCTCGATCAACGGTTCGCTATTATCCCCTAAGCTTTGATGGCTCAAGGTTTGGCCAGTATAGAGAGGTTGATGACCTCCTGGTTCGGCTAACCTGAGTTCGTCCCAGATGGTTCGTGAGTCAGACGTTCGCCACCTTAGGGTTCGGCTACCATGCATGCAGGTTCGTGGGATCTGATAGGTTTGGCCAAGTCAAAAATGATCTTAGGTTCGCTGCTATCTGAGTGTCTAAGGGTTCGGCAAAGCTTATGGGTTCGGCTGTCAAGGAGCTGGGTTCGTAGAGGGGAGGGTTCGGCTAATATACTTGATTGACATCATGTAGGTTCCTGGCTAGCTATCTCCTTCAAAGGATCGGCCAAGGGAAGGCCCTAGGTTCGGTCTCCTTAGAAGGTTCGGCCGATAGGATGTAGGTTCGGTCAAAGAGATGTCCACGAACCTGTAGTGTCCACCAGCCATCAACCTTCACGAACCTGTAACTTCACCTTTTTCCCCGATCCAAATCTGTTACAAAGTAATTTCTACATCTTCCTAGTTGTTTACCCGTACTTATATCAACGTGTCTAAGTGTTTGGGCCGGCCAACATAAGAACAAGTTTATAAGATCGTGATTCATACAAAAACCGCATATAAAACCAAAATTTTACCTAGAAAATGATTGGTGTAAACCTTGATCCTTTGTACTTTCGTGATCTACGTGATGTGAGGATCGTTTTGACACCAAGAACACTTGAATCCGATGTGAAATGATCAAGAAATTGTAGAGAGAAGTTGAGAGAGATTTCTAGAGAGAGAGATGGTAAGAACGAAAATGAGGAGAGAGATGGGGTTGGTGGTGGTTGGTTGTGGAGTTAATGGCCTCAATAATGGCTTAGAAAATACCCGGTTGTTCGATCTGGTTCGGTTTCGCGTAAAACGTCGTTTCTTCGTACTTTACGTAACAAAACGACGCGTCTTAAAATAGGATTTATTAAATAATTTTAGGTGGTTATTCCGGGTAAATTAATTAAATATCTTTCGTTTATTTAAAATTTACAAAAATATTAAATTTACTATTTAAAATCGAATCGTACAGTCGTTGCGCGTATTCGTTCGAATCGTCACCCGTACGAACACGACGATAACTATACTTTTCAATATTGTTTTCTAATTATCGGATATCATTCAGAACGTTAAATTTTCAGATATATTCGTACAGATCGTCACTTATACGAATAATCCGTCAATTTAGCATTCTCGTAACGGCATCCGTGTTGTCTTGTTCTGTAAAGTCTCACATATGTTTATACATAATATAATCCTAACAAGTAATCACATGATGGTTCTGTGTTGCCAAATAAATATCTGACCGATGAACCATGTTTTCTAGGTTCTGTTTCTCTGAAATGATTCTGAGTCCACTGTTTGATAACATGAAATGATATTGATATATGATATAGACTTAACATGAAATGAAACTCGTATAGTTCGTACCTGATTACTGTTCATAGAACTGTTGAGATCACTGTTCCGGTACGGTTCCGGACCTGATTTTACATAATATCTAGTACGTCGATACTAGTAGTATCAAAATTTCTTATGTCGATACTATGCCCTTGATCCAGTTGGGTTGTTGAGGCTTGTCGAAGGTTCATTTCAAGTTGTTCCAAGTGGTCTAAGGTAGTTTGGTGGTTAGTTGATGTTGGATATATAAAAGGATAAATGATATATCAAAAATTATCTTATACAATTAATTTATGCATGTTAACTTGTGCATTATGTGACACTGACATATTTATATGTTTAATATAGAACATGTGAGCATTATTATCTATTGATCAGATACCAATAAATACAGATGATAGTGTACATCATGTGTAACACTACAAGATAAAGCAACATTAGCATGTGAACAAAGGTTGCACATTAGAACATTTACGAATGTTCAACTTGTGAGAACCAAGATCATTTGCGAATGAATAAGGGTTGCACAGTTAGAATATTTATGAATGTTTAACTTGTGCACACTCAGATCATTAACGAATGAAAAAGTGTTGCACAGTTAGAACATGTAAGAATGTTCGGCTTGTGCACACTCAGATAACTTGTGAATGAACAAGTGTTGCGCAGTTAGAACATTTGCTAATGTTGAACTTGTGCACACTCAGATCCTTTGTGAATAAACAAGTGTTGCACAGTTAGAACATTTACGAATGTTCAACTTGTGCACACTCAGATAATTTGCGAATGAACAAGTGTTGCATAGTTAGAACATTTACGAATGTTAAACTTGAGCACACTCAGATCATTTTCGAATGAACAATTCTTGCCCATTTAGAACATTTACGAATGTTCTGCTTGTGCACACTCAAAACACTTGAGCTTTCTAACTCTAAATTTTTTAGTTTTTAGCAAATATGTAGACAACCTTTATGAGGAAATGACTGCTCTCTGAAAATGAAGATGCTCTCTGAAGATGAAGCTTGTACAAATTAACCCATACTCAACTGAACCATTGAATTTTACGAATAGGTAATATGTTGTTCGAAAATATTCGTAGTGCTCTCAATACTTAGAGTTTTCATGACTATTATTTGCTAATGCTGGCAATGTTGCTGTATTGCTGACAAAGAATGACAACAAGATTATTTTTGATAGCATAGCCCTTTCTTCATTACATTTTATTATGCACCCGAATTAATGATATTTCATGGGCCCCAATTGTATATAAATAGAATGTGATGTAATAGAATTAGTGAAAAAACGTTTAGGACCGACGATTTCTGCATTGGACAGAAGGCTAGGGCAAGAACATATGACGAGTATGAATCAAATCAATGGTATATTGAATAAACAATGATTACATGATAGAATCCACACACATAAAAGAACGTAATCATTGCCGGGGAGAGATCGAGCAAGATATATCCCCCTCTATGCTCAAAAACCCTAAAAACTCTCAAAACCTTAACTCTCAAGAACTGGGAACTGGTAATTGTAGGGCATGCACTCCATTCGTATGAATGGAGCCCTTCGTATGTCAATTCGTACGAATGTACCCATATACACTAAATCCATTCTCATATGCCCTTGCGAATGACTCAGTTCCCATTGTAACAACTTACAACTATTCGACCAGCAACGAGCACCCAAAATATGCATCAACAATTAGGGAAACACACACAATACATATTTCTTAATAGAGCCACCTAGAGAGAGAAAGTTTTAGTGAGAGAAATTGTTAACTCAGTGATGCTCTCTGATAGGAAGGTTGTTTCAAAATCCTATCTCCTTTATAATTGATTGTTAATGATTAATGAAAGATGAATTAGATGAATGTTTGTCTGTTCATTTGATCTCTCTTTAGTATTGTCTTAAATTGTTGAATATGTTTGTTTTCGCCACTCAATGTTTAGTAAAACCTACAACAGTTTTCGTCTTCATCTCGATTCTAACAACTGGTATCAGAGCCTTGTGCTCTTGATCATTGAGGTGTTTTATATAATTGACGCAAATCTCTGAATAGATCACCAACTATGTGTTTTTGGTGCATGTACGTGTTTTATCAGATCTTTCAAATTATAGAAAATCCTAAAGAAACTTTAGCATAGATTATCATAACAATTGATCGACAGATATTTTCTTAAGTGATTTTAGTAATTCAAGATAACCATCAATTCAAATTTGAAAACCATGTTTTAACATTGTTTCATCAAATATCCTAAAATTAATCATAGATTCAATTGCTCATGCCAACAATCAAGAAATTGGTTCTGAAATGAAACCCCTTGTTCCTAAGAATTCTGCAGATTTCAAACATTGGAAGTAAAGATTTAAGAATTTCTTGTGCTACAGTGAACCAGATCTTTGGAATTCAATTATAAAAGGTCCATTTGTACGTGTTAACTTATCATTCGATGATTATATAACCATACTTTCGATCTAAATTCTTTAACTGATGAAGAAGATAGAAGAAAAATCAGATTGGCTATTAAAGCTTATAGTTCCCTTACTATGGGTCTTACTATTGAAATCCTGATGTGTGTTCAAGAATTTGAAATTGCAAAATCTCTTTGGGATGCTCTTGGTGTGATGTTTGAACGAAGCACATAACTGAAATAAATGAGAAACGACAAACAAAAATATAAATTTGAAACATTATGTCATATGTATGTAGAGACTTTAACTCAGCAGTTGCATCGATTTTTTCAATTGGTATAAAATATGATAATCATGATTTAAACAAGTAATTATTACATAATCTTCCTAAGGAATGGAAAGACAATGTAACTGTGCTGCAAAACACAAAAAGTATCAGAACCATGAAGGTTCATGAATTGATAGCTCATATTGAAGCAATGGCTTTTGATGAGAGTACAAGAAACAACTCAAAACTCGAAATTTATCCTAATGAATTCACAAATGTGCCTCCTGGTGTAAGTGATCTTATGAGTGAGGATATTGAGCACAAATCTGAGGACACTGAAAATCAGGAATTTGGATTAATTGCTCCTCCTCTAGCTCCTTCAAATGCTAAAAAGGGAACTGATGTAAACAAATCAAAAGGATACAATGAAAAGAAAATGGTGGATGAGTCGGATAATGATTACGTTACACGAAAAGTGATCGTAATCTGCTGAAAAAAGGCTTTCTATGTTGCATTTCATCTACATATCAAGATTATATGAGTGGAAATTTATTTGAAGTAGATCTGAGTCTTGATGAACTTGACCCTGAAGATTTTGACGAAATGGATCTTAAATGGAAAAATGCCATGGTTGCTATCAGAAACACAGGATTTTTCAAAAATCATGGTCATATATCTTTCAACAAAGATTCAAGAGTTGGTTTTGATAAATCAAAACTAAGGTGTTATAACTATAATTTGTATGGTCAGTTTTTTAAAAGAATGCAATATTCCTTGTTCATCAAGACAATATTCAAATAATCAAAGATTCTCATCTTCTGTTACCAAGGTTCAAAACCAAAAATGCAAAGTTTTCAAAGAAATGACAACTCGAGTGATAAAAGACAGCATAATCAAAATCTGTCTGGAAATCAAAATAAAGAAAAGACTAGGACTCCTCCATCTATAGCTCGTGTCTCAACAGGATGAATATTTTGATTGGAGCTCATATGCAGAGGATGTTCAACACACAAATTTTGCTTTAATGGCTGATTTAATGGAGATGCCTCAAGAGGTACTTGAAAATGCGTGTTCTGAAAAATGCAAAGAAATCATTCAGGGGTACAGGGTTATAATAAATACTTAATTGATAAGGTCAAGGACGTAGAATCTAAAAATTCTCAGTTATCAAAGAATATCAAACAAGTTATAAAAAAGTGAAGTCTTAAAATGTAGACATCGAAACACATAAAATAGAGAATATCATATGACAAGATCAAGTAGATGATATTTTTGGTAAGCACACTCAAGCTAAAAATGATCTATCCTTAAATGAACTTAAAATTTAAAAATTTGAATCTTCATCTAAAGTTCTTCCAAATATTTTAGACATCCAAATTCAAAACAAAATTACTACTAGCATAGGATATCCTCCTTCCAATCATAACTACACTATGATGCCTAAACCTTTAATAAATAAGGTATTTGATAAAATAACAGTAGAAGAAGAAAAGAAAATTAAAGAATCTGCTTTAACTTACGTCATGCCTCAAAAGATTGAAACCTTTGTTTAAACAGATTCATTAAAACTTGCTTGAGGACATCCAATAGAAATTTCATCTTATGATGTGTCTCATTAAGTAAAATGAAATCTCTCTATTCATATTCCATAGTTTGTGAATGGATGAATGTTAAAAAATGAGAGTTCACAAATTAATAAATCAAATCAACTTGGGTCAATTCTTAAGATTAAACCTGATCAAAATGAACCTTCTACATCAAAAAAATATAACTCCTCTCATTGCAAAAATTGACCGTACTTCAACACATCATGAGGGTGGAAAACAAAACAAGAAGAAATAGGCAAGAAGAGGAAAGAAAAAGAAATATGCTAAAAAAGATGATTTTGATATGGATCAGGATGACTTCCTTTGTGATTCTACAACTGAAATATCTTTGATCTCTCAAAAACACAATTATCAAAGAGGTAAGTGCACAATTTGTGGAAAATCAAATCATTCTACCATTGAATGTTATTTAATGTACAAAATCAAAAATAAAAATTTCAGCATGCAAAACAAACTGTGAAATGTGAATGAAGTGTTAGTCATAACCCTAGACATTCAAGAAGCTCCAGTAAGTCAAGAAAACCTTTAAATCAACTTTATAATCCTAAATTTTAGTATTATTATAGTGACTATATTCAAAATATTGGATTTGACAATTTTGGTCAAGCATATTTTAAAGGAAGCTCTTGGATTCCACCATATTTTCATCATCAAAAATCAAAACTTCATTAGCCAATAAATTTTAACAAACCAATCAAATCCTTTGCAAGTTCAAATAATTACAAAAGTTTAACGCAACGTGATGATGAATTTTATGATGAGTTCTATCTTAGAAAGAATCAAAATTCGATGAAGAAATCCAGTGATAGCTCCTTTAAACAGTCCGAATCAAGACATGTATTTCTAAAAAGAGTCACATTCATTGATGAACCACCAGATGTAAATGCCAAATGTAAATCCAAATTACCATAGGTATCGCATTATGTAAGTGTATCATCAGAGACCTCCACAAAGAAACAATTGCGGAAACCTATTGCTAAAAAGAGTAAAACTGGTGGATCTTCAACATCTTAATATTTTGACACAACTAGCGTGCCATAGCAAAAGATCTCCATTCTCGATGCTTCTGGACAACACAAGACCATCATGGCATGTTTATAGTGGTTGCTCCCGGCCTATGACGGGAAAGTGTTCTAAGTTATCGAATTTCAAAAGTGTAAATGGTCCGATTGGTGCATTTGGAGGTGATCTTAAAGGTGGAAAAATGACAAAAATTGGAACTATGACAAATGGAAAACTCAGCTTTGAAAATGTCAATTATGTTCCTGAATTGTAATATAATATGTTGAGTGTATCACAAATTTGTGATAACAAGTTTTCAACTCATTTTATAAATATTGAATGCATCACTGTAAAGTCTGGTTTTGTTATTCCAGAAGAATGGATAATGTTGAGAACTTGAAGAAAACATCATGTATATCTCATGGATATGAACTGTTATGTAGACCCCACTGAAGAAACTTGCTTACTCTCAAAGGCTTCATTGGAAGACTTGGTCACACAAATTTCAAGAATATGAACAAGTTAGTAAAAGAAAATCATGTTATTGGTATTCTTTAGAAAGAACTTTTCTATCCAGATCCTTGTAATGCAAGTTTAAAAAGGAAAAAATATAGAGTGACATATAAATCAAAGAAAATGTCTTCAATATTTGATCCTCTTCAGCTGATTCACATGGATCTTTTTGGTCGCACAAATCTTCTAAGCTTTGGAAATGAAACAATCGTGTCTTGTTATTGTGGATGATTATTCACGATTTTCTTGTGTATTCATTTCCTGTGAAGAAGAGTTATACAGCAGAATTTCTTATTGATAACATTACTTTAATTGAAATTCAATTGAACTTTAAAGTCAATACCATCGGAATTGATAATGCAACAGAATTCAGAAATGAATCTTTTGATTCTTCTTGTACTAAGAAAGGAATTGCTAGACAATTTTCAGCTTCTCGCTCTCCACAACAAAATGGAGTGGCTGAGTGCATGAACATAACTTTGATTTAAGCACCACGTTCTGTGTTAGCAGAATCCAAGCTCCCCATCACATTCTAGGTTGAAGCTGTGAACATTGCATGTTATGTACAAAACAGAACAAGAATTGTCAAAGAGTACAACAAAACTCCTTATGAGCTAATATTCTAGAGAAAACCTTTTATTGGATTTTTTAAATCACTTTGCAGTCTATGTACTATTCTGAACAGCAAGGATCGTTTATCCAAATTTGAAACAAAGGCAGATGATGGATTTTTCTTAGGATACTATTCTGTGTCAAAAGGTCATAGAGTATTCAATAGAATAGTTAATATATTTCATGAGTCTTTCAATGTAACATTTCAACAGAATTCATTTCCTATGTCAAGCTTTGGTCCAGATTGGTTTTTTGTTATAGATGCTCTTACAAAATCATTGAATCCAATAATGATTGATTGTCCAGACACAGAAGATATTGTTGATGAAGGAACATCATCAAGCTTTGGGAGAGGTCAAGGAGTGAATCCTAAACCTTTGGGTGTTCACTTAATTGATCCTCCTCAGTATACTAAATCTCCATCTTAGGGACCTCAAAACCAAAGTTTAATTCATATCATCCTATATCCTAAAACTGAGGATCCTGAAGAACTATATCAATCTGCATCAAACAATGAAGATGTACTGGCAAAACATAATTTTGAAAATAATGATGCATCTACTCCAACTTCAAATGTAGAAGCAACATCTCTTGAATCAAATGGTTTAGATGAAAATTTTCAATATCAAACAAACTTGGGCGTTTTAATTCCATTTGATCTCAATCCAATCATTGGTAGAATTGAGAAGGATCATCATTCATCCAATATAATTGGACAACTGAATCAAAGAACAACAAGAAGTATATCCCATGAAGCAAATATTTGTCTTTATTCTTGCTTTTTGTCCCAAATAGAACCAAAGAACATAAAGGAAGCACTTGCTGATGCAAGTTGGGTTGAGAAAATGCAAGAAGAGCTACATCGATACTTGAAAAAGAGAAGTATGGGAACTGGTTGATCTTCCAAATGGAATGTATTCCCTAGGCACCCACTAAGTTTTCAGAAACAAAAAGGTTGATAGAGGAATTATAATCAAACACAAAGCTCTTCTTGTTGCTCAGGGATATACTCAAGAAGAAGGAATAGATTATGATGATGTATTTGCTCCTATAGCTAAAATTGAAGCAATAAGAATCTTTTTGGCTTATGATGCATCAATGAAATTCATAGTATATCAGATGGATGTTGTTGCACCCTGGCCTCCCCGGCTTGTGCGAGGGGGTGCAAGTCGACTGATCTTGCAGGATCGCAGTCTCCGGTCACATAGTTGCGAGACCTATATGTCTGGTTGCATACATACATCCAATAACTTGGATAAAATAGTTTTGTAAAGTCAGAGTTGCGGAAGTAAAGTATAAGTTAACAAAACAGATTAATGGTCATAATTTGCGGAAGCGTTCATAAAACGGTTTTCAAAACAACATAAGTTAAAAGTTTGCGGAAGCGGTTTAAGTCACAATCATTACATAAAATTCATATGATTAAATGATCTCAAAATATCCTAAGACACTAAAACTGATGCATGGGACTCCATCCTAGCATCCTATCCTTGCGTGCGTGCCTTAGATACCTAAGAAAACATGCGAGTAAAAAGGGTCAACACATTGGTTGGTGAGAGCACATGTTTTTCATAAGCAGTAAACATCCAATGTTTAAAGCAAGAGTTGTGATTTACATATCATTACAATGCAGTATTGATTGATAGCTAGTCAATACAGTTATATTATATGCGGGTTCGCACCGAAGTTGACAGTTGTGCCTCCCGCCATGTCCATCACAAGACAATGGCAAAGTGTTGGTCAATATTGCACCCATTCCGACCTACAGTCGGGTTGGCCTCCAAGGCGCGATGGGTGGGGCTTGTCAGGCCCAAATAGTACTATTCAAGATTACCACGCTAGGCGCTACGCACTACTAACGGTCCGTGGAGTATTGTGAGGACATTTACCTGTGATGTGGTCCGCACATATACATATAGTGATAAAGCATGTCCATATGCAAATAAAATGAATTGTTGTTCATAAAATAGTTTAGCATGCAATGTTTTCTCCCCATAGGCAGAAAAGTAAAAAGGGGCCATGAACTCCCCTGATTAAGCAGTTCCGGTTTATGAATGCTCGCTACCTGCGAGTGCTAGCAGTCCTGCTAGTAAGGACGTATAACCATATAGGTGTGAGTATGTGTTTTGTGGTGTGTTGTATCCCATACAACTCCAAGTGTCGGTGTGCTCAACCGAGTGTGTGTGTCTTGACTAGTGTTGACTCTACGAATTGTTGGTGACAGGTTTCTTGCGTTATGACCGTCCAATGTGTCATAAGTACAAGTAAGACACTAACATGCATCCTATGACCCTAATCGTACAAGTTACCATTTTTGGAAAGTTTCCGTTTTAGGAAAGTGTAGCTATGAAATCCCATTTCATAAAGCTAATACCTTTAATATGTTTACAAAAACACTTTTAAACACTCAAAATATATTGTTTGCGCATAAATCACCATTTATGGCGTTTGCCCCAAATAAAGTTTCTTTATTAGGAAAGTATTCGTTTAAATGTCCTTTTTCAAAAATCCAGGTTTCCAATATGCTTAGAAATCATTTTTAAGCATATTACAATACTCAAAGTTTACTAAAATATCTTAACACATCAAAAGCCCTCTTTTGATTTTTAAAAGTTTCCATATTTAGTAAGTTTCTACAAAACCATGTTTTTGACAAAATCGAATACCCAAATGTGTTTCTAAACATTCAATATGCATTTGATAAAATCTAGACATGTCTAACATGTCTAGATCATCACAAATCTACAACATGCATCATAAAAGTTTCCTTTTATGGAAAGTTCTTCAAGATCATCATCAAATCTACAAAACCCAATCCTAGATGATTTCTATCATCAGTCTACTTCAAAATATAACAATAAAAACTGTAGACCCATTAAAATTTCGTGCATGTGAGTGGATCGGAGTTGCATGTGAGTGGATCTTTATGCATGTGGGTTTTTAGCCCTTGCATGTGCGATCTAATCATTAATAAGCATGTAAGACTACCTTAAATGCTCTAGAATCACTGGAAGATGGTTGTAGCCGCTCTAGTTGCTTCTGGACAGCAATGATTTGTAGAAACAAGGTCATGGTGATGATCTTCAAGCCCACCAATCTTCCTCTTCAAGCTTCCTGTGAGTTCCTAGCTTCAATCTTCAGGTATGGGAGCTCCACTGGCTTCCAATGGGTGAAAAAGGGCTGTAACAGGGGTTAGGGAAGTGAAATGGCCGGTTGATTGCGTGTGGTTTCGACTATAATGACTGAAGATAGAGTAGAAATGATTTTTGTGGCTTTGAAGATATTTTTCAGCGATTTACCTGTCAGGCGTACCGCCTATCAAGGAACACCGAGACCAGGCGTATCGCGCGGAAGGCTGGCATCCGATGCTTCCCTTCCTTACCCACGCGTACCGCCTAGGTTTGCTTGTTGGTCTCAGGCGTACCGCCTGGGCCTCCAGGCAAGCCCAGTAAGCCTAATTTCATCGTTTTGATCCGTTTTTCGTTTATTTCACGCTTATAACTCATCATTTAACATCGTTTGACCTTAATTACTAATTTTTGGTCATATGTGACCCAATTGTCAATCAATCGCTTGTTCACCAACGCTCGTGAGACTTGTGTGTGTCTCGATAATTCCTCGAATTACTGGTGATCCTTTGTGTTTGTGTTTTACGAAATATTTGCACGCTTGATTAATCATAATCAACGTGTGATGCGGAATTCAATAATTCCCCGAATTATTGTTTTGCGTTAGTGTTTGTGTTTGCCACACTTGGTTTCCAAAACCAAAGTAAAATGTACGATTCGATAGTTCCTCGAACTATCATTTCGCAGTTGTGTGTGTTTGGCTCATCTAATCAAACATAATTAAATGAAATGCAACAAGTATGAATGTGAAATACATACAGTGTAAGAGTTGCAATTTACCTGAAATTGTTGGGTGTCATGTCATCCCCTTGTTGAAAGAAATTTCATCCCGAAATTTGGTTGTCGTTGTAGTGTTTGAGAATAAAAATTCTAAAATTTTCTGGCTGTCACATCATCCCCTTGTTGAAAGGAATTTCGTCCCGAAATTTATTTGTTGTTGTCGGCGTTCGACGTTGTCTGTTTGAAGAGATGGGGATATTTGCGCATCATCTGATCTTCAGGTTCCCACGTGAATTCAGGTCCGCGCTTCGATTTCCATCGGAAATCGACTCTGCTTGAGTTGTTTGACGTCACGGTCCATGATTTCGACCGGTTCTTCTATGAATCGTAGCTGTTCATCCACCTGGATCTCATCCAGTGGAATCACAAGTGTTTTGTCAGATAGGCACTTTTTCCAGTTTGAGACATGGAACACGTTGTGAACTCCGTCGAGTTCGGCTGGTAAGTTGAGTTGGTATGCCACAGGACCAATCCGCTTCAGGATTTCAAATGGCCCAATAGACCGTGGATTTAGTTTGCCTCATTTACCAAACCGAATGACGTCTTTCCATGGCGAAACTTTCAGAAGGACTTTATCTCCTACCTGAAATTCCAGAGGCTTTCGGCGTTTGTCGACATAGCTCTTTTGACGATCTCGAGCTGCTGCCATGCGATTTCTGATCTGCACGATTTTCTCTGTTGTTTCGTGTACAAGTTCTGGGCCAGAGAGCTGACTGTCACCCGCTTCCGCCCAACAGATGGGTGATAGGCATTTCCTGCCACAGAGGGCCTCGAAAGGCGCTGCCTTGATGCTGGTGTGATAACTGTTGTTGTAGGAGAACTACACTAACGGTAAGTGAGTTTCCCAGCTGTTGCCGAAGTCTACTACGCATGCCTGTAGCATATCTTCGAGTGTTTGTATAGTGTGTTCACTCTGGCCATCTGTTTGTGGGTGGTATGCTGTACTCATATCCAACCGTGTGCCAAGCGATTTTTGAAATGATTTCCAGATGTTAGAAGTGAATCTAGCGTCTCGATCAGAAATGATGGAGATTGGCACTCCATGACGCGAGACTACTTCCTTAACGTAGATTCGAGCCAGTTTTTCCATCTTGTCATTTTCCTTCATCGCAAGGAAATGTGCTGACTTAGTCAGTTGATCAACGATTACCCAGATAGTGTCACATCCACTAGGAGTACGGGGTAATTTGGTAATGAAATCCATGGATATTTGTTCCCACTTCCACATGGGTATATCAGGTTGTGTGAATAATCCAGAGGGTTTCTGGTCCTCGACTTTGACTTTGGCACAAGTCAAGCATTTGCTCACGTAGGTGGCGATGTCGGCTTTCATGTATGGCCACCAATAAAGGATCTTCAGATCATGATACATCTTATCAGATCCTGGGTAAATGGAATACTGGGATTTGTGAGCCTCGTCCATCACAAGATCTCGTAAGTTTCCGTGATGTGGAACCCAGACGCGTTCCACGAAATATTGTAAGCCATCGCCTTTGGCTTCCAGTTGTTTCTCCATTCCCCTCAGTGATTCAGCCGCTAGGTTTTCTGCCTTTAATGCCTCAACCTGGGCAATACGTATCTGGTCAGGGAGATTGGGATGGATGGTGAGCTGTAAAGCTCGTTCCTTTTTAGGTTTCGTGGTATTCTTCCGGCTTAAGGCATCAGCCACTACATTGGCCTTCCTTGGGTGATACTTGATAGCACACTCATAGTCGTTTAGTAGTTCGAGCCAGCGACATTGTCGCATGTTCAGTTCCTTCTGCTCGAATATGTGTTGGAGACTCTTGTGATCACTGTATATCATACACTTTGTACCGTACAGGTAGTGTCTCCAGACCTTGAGTGCAAATACCACGGCTCCAAGTTCCAAGTCGTGGGTGGTGTAGTTCTTCTCGTGGATTTTCAATTGTCGGGAAGCATATGCGATCACCTTTTCTCTCTGCATCAGCACACACCTGAGTCCTTGTATTGAGGCATCGCAATATACTACGAATTCGTCCGTTCCATCAGGAAGAGATAAGATAGGCGCACTACAGAGCTTCTGTTTGAGAAGTTGGAATGCAGCTTCTTGTTTGTCAGTCCAAAGATATTTCTTGTCCTTATGGGTTGAAGCTGTGAGTGGTTGGGCTATCTTTGAAAATCCTTCAATAAATCTTCGATAATAGCCTGCCAAGCCTAGGAATTGTCGCACCTCAGTTGGGGTCTTTGGTGCTTCCCAGTTCTTGATCGCCTCTATCTTAGACTTATCCACATGAATTCCTTGTTCATTAACAACGTGACCCAAGAATTGGACTTCCCGAATCCAGAATTCGCACATTGAGAGTTTAGCGTACAACTTCTCTTGTGGCAGCAGTTCAAGAGCCAATTGAAGATGCTCTTTGTGTTCTTCCAGAGTCTTCGAGTAGATGAGAATATCATCGATGAAAACAATGATAAACTTGTCCAGGTAAGGTTTGCACACTCTGTTCATGAGGTCCATGAATATTGCGGGTGCGTTTGTGAGACCAAACGGCATAACCAAAAACTCGTAATGGCCATATCGAGTGCGAAAAGTAGTCTTTGGGATATGTTCCTCTTGAATTCTAAGCTGGTGGTATCCAAATCGCAGATCAATTTTAGAATAGTAACTTGATCCCTATAGCTGATCGAACAAATCGTCGATGCGAGGGAAGGGGTAACGGTTCTTGATTGTTACCTTGTTTAGCTCACGGTAGTCAATGCACATCCGAAACGTGCCATCCTTCTTCTTTACGAACAAGACCAGAGCTTTCCAAGGTGAGAAGCTTGGTCTAATGAAACCCTTGTCCAGCAACTCTTAAAGTTGGTTGGACAGTTCTTGCATCTCCGAAGGTGCAAGTCGATAGGGTGCTCGTGCGATTGGTGCTGCTCCCGGCACGAGGTCTATGCGGAATTCCACTTGTCGAGGCGGTGGAATTCCTGGTAGATCCTCAGGAAATACGTCGGGATAGTCGCATACGACTGGGATGTCTTCTATTCTCTTCTCCTCTTCTGTCTTGTCGGTGATAAGCGCCAGAATAGCTGTGTATCCCTTTCGTAAGCATTTGTGAGCTTTCATGCACGAGATGATGTTCAGAGGAGTGTCGCTCCTCTCTCCGTTGATGTTTAAGGTTTCTCCACTAGGGAGAGGTATGCGTACAACCTTGTCGTGGCAAATGATTTCAGCTTGGTTTCCAGACAACCAATCCATGCCCACTACAACATCAAAACTACCTAGTGTAACCGGCATGAGGTCAATCTTAAATGTATGGCCTGCTAGCTCTAAAGTGCATTCTTTCAGAATGTGCTTAGTCACCATTAATTTACCATCAGCTAATTCTACTGTGTACTTGACATCTAAGGGTGTTGGGGTTATGGTAAGTATCTTGCTAAAATCCTTAGATATAAAGCTTTTCTCAGCTCCAGTATCAAACAATACAGAAGCATAATTATCGTTCAAGAGATACGTACCAGTTGCAAGGTTGGGATCTTTTCTGGGCTCCTTTGCCCCGATCATGAAGGCTCATCCCTTCGGACCGTTGTTGTTCCCGTTATTGTTGTTGTTTTTCAGATGTGGGCAGTCCCTCTTAAAGTGCCCTGGCTTTCCACATTCGAAGCAGCCCTTCGCTGCTTCAAGTTGTTGCGGGGTCTTTGCTAGTATCTCGCCTCTACAATCCTTGGCAAGATGTCCTCCTTTGCCACACCGTTGGCATCGGATAGAGCCGGATTGTCCCAAGGCATGGTGTAAGTTGCATTTTTTGCACTTGGGGTATTTGCCTGCATAGGCTCCTGAGTTTTGGTTGGTTGGGATGGGTGGTGCGTAAGCTTGAGACGACCCAAACTTACGTTGCTGTGGTGGTGGTTAGATAGTGGAAGTTTTGTTCTGGGTGCTTTCCCATTTGCGTTTGTTGTCAGTGGTTGTGGTTACAGCACCACGGGGTGGTAAAAGTCCTTGTGCGACCACTGAATCAGTGAGCTTGTGGGCTAGTCGCACGGTTTGTTGCATGGTGACGGGGTCAGCAGTGAGTACCATGCCCTGTATTTGAGGTGGTAGTCCCTCAATATACTTCTCTATGTGCTTGAAAGGTGGGGTTGCCATTTCCGGACACAGATGTGCCAACTCATACGACCGAGTAGTGTATGCCTCAACCGCGGAACCAGTCATCTTGTGGTTCTAGAATTCAGTTTCCGTTTTTTGCACTTCACCGCGAGGACAGTATTCGTGGTTCAACATCCTCTTGATGTCATCCCAGGGTAGGATGTTGGCTGCATGCAACCCTAGATTATGGACGTTGGCATTCCACCAAGTGAGGGCAGCTCCCTCAAATGTCCCCGCAGCGAACTTGACTCGGTCCTCGTTCCTGCAATTGCTCATGGCGAAGGCCGACTCTGACTTCTCTACCCAGCGTAATAATCCAACGGCACCCTCTGTGCCGCTGAAGGAGTGGGTTTGCAGTCAAGAAACATTTTGAATGTGCAGAGGGGAGGGTTGAGGTTTGCTCCTGACACATGAAAAGAATGGAGTGAAATTCAGTATCGGCAAATGTGTTAAATTGGAAACTAGTGATTGTGATGCAAGGTGAGTGTGAAATAAGACTCATCACCTTGCTTCAGTGGGTTTTGATTACGGGTAGCTTCCCGTGCAGCAAGCGCCTCTTCAACTCGCTCGTTGATGAGTGCGTTCAGTTCAGCTGGCGTCAAGCTGATGTTTCCACGTCCTCCTGCGTTCCTGCGTCCTCCACGTCTTCCAGCCATGATTTTCATAGCGAGAATAAGTGTTAGTGTTTGTCTAATGACTAATGTAGTGTGTGCGGTAGGTATTGGAGGAAAAACATGTGGAGCTATCCGCTCCGTGCCATGCGGTGACGATGGTGACGTCACATCTATCATAAGCGAAGTAAGTGTGTGTACTATCCAAGATTACCACGCTAGGCAGTACGCGCTACTAACGGTCCGTGGAGCATCGCGAGGACTTTTAGTTGTGATGTGGTCCACACATATACATATAGTGATAAAGCATGTCCATCTGCAAATAAAATGAGTTGCTGTTCATAAAACAGTTTAGCATGCATTGTTTTCTCCCCCAAAGGTGGAAAAGTAAAAAGGGGCCATGAACTCACCTGATTAAGCAGTTCCGGTTCATGAATGCTCTATACCTGCAAGTGCTAGCAGTCCTGCTAGTAAGCACCTATAACCATATAGGTGTTAGTATGTGTTTTGTAGTGTGTTGTATCCCATACAACTCATAGTGTCGGTGTGCTCAACTTAGTGTGTGTGTTGACTAGTGTTGACTCTACGAATTGTTGGTGACACGTTTCTTGCGTTATGTCTGTCCAATGTGTCATAAGTACAAGTAGGACACTTACATGCATCCTATGACCCTAATCGTACAAGTTACCATTTTTGGAAAGTTTCCGTTTTAGGAAAGTGTAGCTATGAAATCTCATTTCATAAAGCTAATACCTTTAAGATGTTTACAAAAACACTTTTAAACACTTAAAACATATTGTTTATGCATAAATCACCATTTATGGCGTTTGCCCCAAATAAAGTTTCCTTATTTGGAAAGTATTCGTTTCAATATCTGTTTTCAAAAATCCAAGATTCCAATATGCTTAGAAATCATTTTTAAGCATATTCCAATACTCAAAGTTTACCAAAATATCTTAACACATCAAATGCCCACTTTTGATTTTTAAAAGTTTCCATATTTAGTAAGTTTCTACAAAACCATGTTTTTGACAAAATCGAATACCCAAATTTGTTTCTAAACACTTGAATATGCATTTGACAACATCTAGATATGTCTAACATGTCTAGATCATCACAAATCTACAACATGCATCATAAAAGTTTCCTTTTATGGCAAGTTCTACAAAATCATCATCAAATCAACAAAACCCAATCCTAGATGATTTCTATCATCAATCTACTTCAAAATATAACAATAAACACTCTAGACCCATTAAAATTTCATGCATGTCAGTGGATCGGAGTTGCATGTGAATGGATCTTCGTGCATGTGGGATTTTAGCCCTTGCATGTTCAATCTAATCATTAATAAGCGTGTAAGACTACCTTAAATGCTCTAAAATCGTTGGAAGATGGTTGTAGCAGCTTTAGTTGTTTCTGGACGCAATGATTTGCAGAAAACAAGGTGACGGTGATGATCTTCAAGCCCACCAATATTCCTCTTCAAGCTTCTTGAGAGTTCCTAGCTTCAATCTTTAAGTGTGGGAGCTCCAATGGCTTCCAATGGGTGAAAAAGGGTTGTAACAGGGGTTAGGGAAGAGAAATGGCCAGTTGGTTGCGTGTGGTTTCGAGTATCATGAGTGAAGATAGAGTAGAAATGATTTTTGTGGCTTTTTAGAGATTTTTCAGCAATTTCCCTGCCAGGCGTATCGCGCGGAAGGATGGCATCCGATTCTTCCCTTCCTTACTCGCGCGTATCGCCTAGGTTTGCTTGTTGGTCTCAGGCGTACCACCTGGGCCTCCAGGAAAGCCATGAAGCCTAATTTCATCGTTTCGATTCGATTATTTCACGCTTATAACTCATCGTTTAACATCGTTTGACCTTAATTACTAATGTTTGGTCATATGTGACCCAATTGTCAATGAATCGCTTGTTCACCAACGCTCGTGAGACTCGTGTGTGTCTCGATAATTCCTTGAATTATTGGTGATCCTTTGTGTTTGTGTTTTACGAAATATTTGCACGCTTGATTAATCATAATCAACGTGTGATGCACAATTCAATAATTCCCCGAATTATTGTTTTGCGTTAGTGTTTGTGTTTGCCACAGTTGGTTTCCAAAACCAATGTGCAATGTGCGATTCGATAGTTCCTCGAACTATCGTTTCGCAGTTGTGTGTGTTTGGTTCATCTAATCAAACATAATTAAATGAAATGCAACAAGTATGAATGTGAAATACATAGAGCGTAAGAGTTGCAATTTACTTGAAATTGCCGGGTGTCACAGATGTAAAGTCAATTTTCTTATATGGTAAATTACGTGAGTATCCAAACTTTCCTTATAGGTTCTTCACGCTAAATAAATCTCTTTATGGTTTTCTTCAGCCGCCTAGAGCATGGTATGAGACATTGTCCAATTATTTCCTAAAGAATCATTTCAAAAGAGGACAGATAGATAAGACTCTGTTTTTGAAGAAATAAGGAAAAGTTTTGTTACTGGTTCAAATATATGTGGATGACATCATCTTTGGTTCCATAAACTCCAAAATTTGCAAGGATTTTGAATCACTTATGCATTCAAAATTTCAAATGAGTTAGATTGGTGAAGTAACTTTTTTTCTTCGTTTACATGTGAAACAAAGACCGGCTGGAATCTTCATTCAATAATCAAAATATATTGGTGATATTCTTGCTAAGAACTTTCTGATTCAAAGATAACTAGTACACCTGTTGATACACAAACTAAACTAGATCTTAATCCAAATGGAGTTTCTGTTGATTAGAAATACCATAGATATGTTAGTACCCTGGTAGCATTAGCTTCAGTTGTTAAAGGGAAGACTGAAGACTGCAGCTGATTCAAGATGAAGATCTTTATGTTTATTGTGTTTGCTTTTGTTTTCAATATAATGTTTATTTTTGTTTTATTTAGTTTTGTTTTTGTTTGTTTTTGACCAGTTTTGTAAATTGTATTAGTGTTGGTTTTGTCGATACTATTAGTATTGATAGTAGTTGTTTCGATAGTAACTGGTACGAAGGTAATCTCACCGTTATTAGTAGCTTCGATAGTAGTACTATCGATACTAGTAATGTCGACAGATTAGCCTATAAATAGGTTATGATCGATGAGTTTTAGTATGGGTTGAACATAACTCAAAATTTTAAGTGTGTGAATTTCTCTCTACTTGTACATTCTTCATTCAAGATATTAATACATGGAAATTGAGTTTATATGATTGATTCTATTCTCCTTAATTCATTATATATGTGTTCAAACTTTGATATTATGGATTTCGCACACAATATCTAGTTATACCAGATCATTAGATCCTAATCACGGACCTACAAGATCAATGATCGGTTCACTGATGTGTCTAACAGTTAGCAGACCAGACATTACGTATGGATTTTCTGTGTGCTAGATTTCAATCTAACCCCAAAGAAGCAAATCTGACTACTGTAAAAAATATATAGATACTTAAAAGAAAAAATATCCTTGGGACTTTGGTATCCAAAGGATGGAGATTTTAATATTTTTGCCTATACTGATAGTGACTTTGGCGGTTGTAATTTTGATAGGAAATACACATACGGTGGATGTCGATTTTGCGTAACAGATTAGTTCATGGCATCGCAAGAAACAAACAAATGATTCTGTATCTACTACTGAAGCTGAGTACATTGCTGCATCATTATGTTGCTCTCAAGTTCTCTAGATTCAAAACTAGATGCCTTATTTTGGCTTTAATTTTCCTAAAACTCCTTTACATATAGATAATCTTGCTGCCATTTTTATAACCAAAAATACAGTTCAACATCCCAAAACAAAACATATAGAAATAAGGTATCATATTTTGAGAGACAACGATGAAAAAATGATTGACAAATCTTGTCCAAGTTGATACTGAATTCCAGTTGGCTGAGGTATTTACTAAAGCATTGGATACTTCAAGGTTTGAGTTTTTAGTTCAGCCTTTTGGAATTACTAATTTTCAAGAATTAATACTAGTTCTAGTCTATATATATATATATATATATATATATATATATTTATTTATAAGATCTAAATGTGTTGGTAGGCTCTATAATCTATAAATTATGGGTTATATGAGAAAACTAAATGAACTTATGTAAAAGTTATTGTTCAATTTATTTAAGAAAGTTAATGTTCATAAAAGAGTATGCTTCAGATTCCTCTGTTATACAATGTATTGATTTGGAATTCTCATTGCAACTATAAAAGTAAGTGTATGTCATAAATTGCCCTCTGTTATACAATGTATAGACCTGGATATTTATTGCATCCAATCCAAATAAAAGCATGCATGAAGCATCTTCGTTATACAATGTATAGACCTGGTGTTCTAAATGCAGCCAACATAATAAGTACATATGATCTTTTCTGTTATACTATGCATAGACATATTTCAGTATACACAGTTTATTTAGTTAACAGATATACTGCTTATCAATATATATCTGAGAAGAACATGACAATCTTTTAAATAAATTTGAATTTTCAATTTTTTTCATTTAAATGTACCTAAAACATGATAAATCCCTCATTATGCCTTCATTTTATGGATTGAGGAGCTTAAGTGGATCAAATACTAACAATTTCTCTTACACTATATTATATAATACAAAATTTTCTTTGCATGTTAAAAGATTTTAGAGTGATACGATTCAAATTTTATGATAAGAACTTGTAATTCTATATATAAATAAGGTTTTAAGAAGTTGAACATGGCAAAAAGTTTATCTGTAGATATATAATAAAGCTCAGCACTATCTTATAAATCTTAGCTATGCAGAGATACCACTTGCAATATATTGTCATAGATCTTATTTCCCAAATATAAAATATAATTCACAAATTGTGAAACAAATAAAATTTTCTTCCAAATAAATGTTTGATGCAAAAAGATGAACTTTTAATCATAAATGTTCAAAAACAATAAATTTTGATTTTGAACTCTATGATTTTCATGTTCTCTTAAATAATATATTATAGTGCAGATGTTATTGAAACCTTTGTTTACGAATGAACTCTGTTCTATCTCATGTTTTGCGAATGACTGAAATATTGATCTTATGTACTTGTTGATGAATATTAATTTTTGTTCTCACACTAAGTATATTAATTGTATCATATTTTGGTTGATAGAAGTTGTAAAGAGTGTTTGCCATATGTAAATAGAAAGATTTGCGCATGTTTATTCAGTAAATGTATCCCACTCATTATCATTTATTTTATTTCATTAAATGAAAATAGTGAATGGTTTCTTTAAAGCCCATTTAACTTTTGTGGGTCATTTTCTTTTAATGAAGATTTTGCGGGCCCAGTTTTTTTTAAAATAGCAGTCATTTGTTCAAACTTCTTTGTACATTCAAAATCTCTCTTGCAAACAAACGTCTTCTTCAATAGTAAATCATAGTTCTGGAAAATTACTACTGATCCTCTATTAAACAAGTTTTTTCTTGATTAACTTGATAATAGGTAGTGAGTCATAGTTTCATCGTTATTCACTACCCTATTGGACTGCTCGTAAAATCCTAATCATCGATTTGAGAATTTATGAATATTTGAACTATTTTGAAAAATATAGAATTAAATAAATCTTATAACGTTCACAAATATAACCATTAATCATTTGATTCATGATCTAATTAATTTGTTTTATTTTATTTTCAGAAAGATGGCCTCACTTTTGTTCGTCGAAGATCACAATGTTTGTGCTGTTCTAGATGATGACACTACTCATGGAGTTGAATATTTTGATGTGATTCAGTTTCTTCGTAGATCAAAGTATAATTTTGCATTCAAAGTAAATCCTACTATTTACAAAGAAACGATTGAAGATTTTTGGAACTCCACTCATGTTTTATTTGCGGATGATGTGACAAAGATATTTGCTACCATTGGATATTACACTTTTCAAGTTTCTGAAAATTTCCTTAGCACTTGCCTTCAGTTAGGTAATGAGGAAAGATCACCTACCGAATATGACTCTGAAACTATGTTGGAGACATTTCAAACTTTACTGGGATATGAAGGAAAATTCAAAGGAAAACAGGTTGAAAAAGAAGTGTTAAGTCCAAGATGGAAGTATCTACTTCATACATTTCAACATTGTCTATCCAAAAGAAAAACTGGATAGAACTACATTGGGATGCATTTGTCAAGTGCTGTTATTGGACTTTTAACTTCCTAACCATACAATGTGGCCTCATATCTTTTCAATGGTCTTAGATCAAATATTCAAGAAAGATCAGGGAACAACTTCCTTATGTATCTATGATTCATTAAATGTTTGATCAATGACTGTCTGGATTCTATAAATGTTTTTGGTCGTACTCTTTCTTTGCAACGTCACACTGTGAGCATTTTTAAACAAGTGAAGAGAACTCACTCTAGAGATACTTTTTAGGAGTTGATGTTCCAATGCCACAAATGTGCATTCATCTGCAAGTAGCTTTACTACAAGCTATTCACTCCTCAAATTCTACAAAATCTCAGTCACCCACTTCAGCTCATATTAATGAACAAGAATCTACTCCGTTTCCTCGTGATGATAGTATTCCTAAAGATCCTTTGTTTTCTTATTCTCTAGTCCATTTTAATCCCCAATCTACAATGCCACAATCAACTGAATCAAATCATTTGTCCTCTGATCTTAATTCTAATATTTCGGGTAAAATAATTTTAGTTCATTCCACTACCTTTTCATCATCTACATCAATTCTTTTTGGAAAAGCTTCTCCATATATTTTTTCACCACAAATCCAGGCTGCATATGGTTCAGAATATTCTCCAGATCATGAAGAACTTTATGATTCATATTCAATTCATACAGTTTCTGCACATACCCAAGTTCCTCCGCATTCAACTTCTCAATTTCAATCTCATGCACATATAACCAATATTGTTTCTACATCTCCTATTCAAATTCATTACCTATTCTCCATTCCTCTTAATGCACATCCCTCTGATATCACAATCTCCATTATTGCTTCATTGATAGAAGAATTTACTGATAAACGAAAACAACAAAATCATTTTCTGCTCAAGACATTGAAAGCAAAATAAAAACACTATTTAATTGCTAAAATAAATTAAAGAAAAATGAAAAACTCCCTGAATATCAGGATTTAAAGATTCAAATTCAATCTCATGATCTTTCTGGCTATTTAGACACCATTGTTAATATATTTGACAAGTGTTATCAGCAAGATCTGCTTCTCATTACAAAGAAACTGTTGGTGCTTATTGTAATAGGTTGCTTTCAAGTCTGTTTTGGTTAAGTTAGAAATGTTTGTGATAGGTTTATGCTAGGTTCATTCGGCCCACGAACCTATGCATATGTTTTGGTGCAAACGAACCTATGGTTGTGTTTTGTAAAGGTTTGTCCAGCGAACCTGTTGGTTCATCTGGCAAACCTAATGGTTCATGAATGTTCGTTTCACTTGTCTAGGTTCGTCTGGTATATGTATATATTTGCAGGTTTGCTGTTTTGTCAGTAGTTTCTGGAAAAAGTTTTTAATTCTTAGAATATAGTGTGTGATTGAACTGTGTGTTCTTTCCTATGTGCAGCTTGTAATTGATTTCATTATAAATCAGAATGATATCTACAAGCATGATTGTGTTGTCTTTGATTCATATAGGTGTTATCTAGATTCCGTATAGATAAAAAAGTTAATAGAATTCAAATTACAGATCCGGAGCTATCAACAGTGGTATAAGAGCTTTTGGAGGAGTTCTATACACGCTTTTGAAGACTATCAATGATTATTGATTATTCTGGAAATGGCTGGAGTTTGATTTTCAATATCTGAATGTTTTTCTGATTTCATCATCATCTATTGACATTTTTCTGGTTAAAATCAAAAATTTTTCATCAAAACAGTATACTAGAAGGGTTGGAGTGTTGAAGGTTTTCCCTCCAAATCTTGAAGACTTTCCCGCCAAAATTTTCAAGCCAAAAAAAAAACAGGTTCGTGAGAAGAACCTAGCTGATTCATAGCCGAACCCTAAGGTTCGTTAAGGTTAGTGGGACGAACCTATTCAGACTGAAGGTTCGCTGGTCAAAAGGTTTTAAATAAGCTTCGTTAGATAAAAGGTTTGAAGAAAATTTGTTGGCCAAAAGGTTTTCAAGAAGGTTCGTTGATTCAAAAGGTTTAAAGAAGATTTGTTTGATCCAAAGGTTTGTGTAGGATCATTTTTTGATCAAAGGTTCATGAGATATAATCAGGTTCGTGAGTTTTGAAAAATTGTAAAAGGTTCGCTGATAATCTTTGAAAAATGGCGGATATGCTTCTAGCACTTGCGAATCAAAATTCAAAGATTCAAAGTATATTGATTAGTGAAACTGAGTCTGGAAGCACAAACAAGGAGCCAAAACTTCTTGATTTATCTGATTATGAGAACTGGAAAGGTCGATTTGAAACACGTCTCAATGGTACTGATACAAACCTTTTGGAGGGAATTTTATTACCATATGAATGACCTAAATGTGGTTGGAACGGATCTTGAACAATCTCTTAATCGATTGGATGTTGAAAAACGGAAGAAATATGATTATGAGAAGAAAGCATATTGGATGTTAAGTCAAGCTATTCGTAATCAAATTCTTCATCAGTTTGATGAACAGAAGTCATCATATGGGTTATGGAATGCATTGAAGGCTAGAGTAGAGGGAAACACTAAACTCAAGAAGATGAAGGCAACTGATTTGAGAAAAGAATTTGAGAACTTTAACTACATAGGAAATGAGAGTCTTGATGCATTGATTACTAGATATCGACACTTGTTAACAGAAGTACGTAAATGTGGTATTGAGTATTCAGAAGAATATAAGATAGATTGCTTTGCAGATGAAGGACAAGAGGAAAGCTAGAAGAGTTAATGTAACACAGGATCCTTCACTTTATCGTGCATCAGTTGTTACACCTCCTGTCCAGTCAGCAAAAATACAGACAACTTTTGTCTCAAGTACTACTAAGAGTACTTCATTACCGTTTGCATCTACTAGTTACACCAATCCAAGTTTATCTTATACTTGGAATGAGAAGAAGTCTGATTCTTCATCTGCCACTCCAATTCCATTAAATATTACAAATTTGGGAAAAGTGACTGTGGAGGCTGTCAGAGATCATATGTCAGTACTTTCATGCGTGGTCAGCGCGTATGATGAACTGATAGCTGGAAGGATAGGAAATTCTAATCTTACTTTTGAAGATTACGAGCAGATAGATGAGGATGAAATGGAAATTATTGACACACAATGGGCTTTGGCCGGTGCAATCAGAAGTATGACAACTAGTACCTGATCGTACGGCTATTCCATACGATGTGTGTGCTTACACCTAAACTGTGTGTGAACATTACGTGATGAAATGTATGTGACAACAAATCAGTGGAAACAATTAACAACTGTTTAAATTTCGATGAGAATTGAAATATAAATATAAAATAATACAATGTGAATAACAGTTGTATGTGTTTAAATGAAAACTTAAATATAGTAAATGCAACAACTTATGTGAACCAGTGAGAAAACAAATGTCAAGCATAGTCAGTTGCGATCTGATATCCACAAAAAACAGGAATCAGATGGTCGATAATCCAATGGGAAAACAATGTGAAATTTATCATGATAATGTGAAAACAGTTAGGCTTAGTTGAGTCCGTCTGTGAGAATGTTCTATACAAAACAATAACGCAGTATCGTATCCGAATAATCAGCTGACAGTGTGTTTGCGTGTGTGACGATTCAAAAAAACATATTTGTGGGTTTAACGTTCTGAACGACATCTGACAAATAGAAAACCAAATCAGAAAGTGAAACGTACGATCGTATTCGTACAGTTAGCGCTCTGTATGAAAACAATAAAAATAAGATAAAAATAATATAGTTTAGGAATCAACACCTAAACACTATGTTCATAACACTAACTTAGTAAAACAACACGAAATTCACATTTCATAACGAAATAACAAGGTTTAACAGTCGGATCGTGAACGAGACAGTAAAAAATAGGTAAAATTTAATACTTTACATTTTACAATTTATAAAATCATCAAAACAAACTTAGAAAACTAAATTATGTGTTCATGTATTTAGATACGTAACCGGAATCACGAGCGCGTAAAGGTACGCAAAAAGACACCGAGCAAGACCGAACACGCGGGTAAACAGCCTGGGTATAAAACCCCATTTATCCTTTCCTTTCCTTCTCATTTTTCAGCAATTTCATCTTCTCTCTCTCTCTCTCTCTCTTCCGGCCTTCTCTCTCTCTAGAATTTCAAGTTTCAAACACCAAGAACTCTCTCATTTCTTGATGAAATCCCTCCTTCTTGGTGCCAAATCGAAGCTCTTGATCCCCTCCATTTGAAAGTAAAACAGATATGGAACGAACACCAACCAAAACCGTGGTATAGGGGTTGTAAGTTTCGGATTTTTAGGGTTTTTGTAACCCTTGGTCAAATACCACTCTAAAACAGGTTCCATTTACCCCAAAACCTTCGGAGAATCACCTTAGAACATACTAGGAACATGGGAAAAACTACTTTGGTTGGGATTGTAGCTTGAAACGAGAGGTTGCACATGTGGGTTTCGAACGGCCGAAGGAAGCAGGCCGAGCTCGGCCGAAGGGCTAGGGCTGAATGGCTTCATTCGCTCGGCCCACTTATACGGTCGGGTGGGGTGGTTTCATTTGGAGGAAGCTCATTCTGACCATGCTTCTCTCGTTCTGCCAGCACCATTATTTGATCAGACCACGTTCATTCGGTTGAGATGTGGGCGTATGGGATTGCTTATTCGACCCTGGAAGACATTCGCCTACCTGGTTCACATCCGGTCTAACACCCCATCATTCGACTTAATGTCCTCATTCGGCAAAAGCATGATCATTCGGTCCACATATCTTAATGCATAGATAAACACCTTGAAACAACTAAATTAGAACATCACGCATGATTATGGGATGATCAATCTATTAATACTACAAAGGTGGTGCAAGTTTTGAAAAACAACTTAATAAAACCTAAAGTTCTAGGTTTTAATCTTGAAAACTATCTTGAGTTACAAACTTTAATATTAACCTCAAATCTAAGTTTTAAACATAGAACTAAATTGGTTTCAAACTTTCATATCATAACATGGGCTTAGGTCAAATCAAACACAAATGTATAGTTATATAATATGCTAAGTTAACCTTGTTGTTTAAGTATTAGCATATACCATCACAAGCGGATTGGGATCAAATGACAACAAGGACCTACAAGTGTTAGCCAACTTTAGGGCTAACACATATGCACACACAAATGCCTATAACTTACACTTATAAGTTACAAACATCGTTAAATCAATACAGGATGGTGAAAACAACACCAGGAACAACAAAGAGCACGTGCATTGTTTGTATTACTTAGTCAACCACTACAACAACAAAGTGAGTTCATATGCCCCTTTTCTAATCTTCTGATTTTAACTTTGGGGCTGAGAAACATGCTAACTCTTTTATTTATTTAAAACATTTAGTATTTTATTTCAGTCATCAGGTGATATGGATAATATTGATTCTATCTTAATTATCATATTATTACTTGATCATATCATTATGTGTGCATGGGTGTGAAATAACATGTAAAACATAATAGGAATAATATCATGATAACATAACTTCATGATACTATCTCATCAAAATGAATGACACAATGCATTAAGGTTAGATCTCATAACAACGGCTTAAAGCACTGAGACAACAAGAATGATAATCATGATAACGTAACTTCATGATGGTAATATCATTCACCACACTTATTAACACTGTGTAATAAGATGAGCTCTTATTTCACTCTGTTAAAATCATTGAGAATACATAACTTTGAGATAACATGGAGACAATCTCTTGGGATATCAAGGTTGGCATCATGATAACACTGTTTCAAGATGTCATACCTCACATATGCTAACATTGTATGATAAGATGAGATCTTATGAGACAATGTTAAAGACTAGAGATCATAGCATTGTGTTCGTTTTATTTTGATTATACCAACATAACATATCAAGGATGATGTCACGATCATCCAATCACTGAAATAAGGTAAGTGTATTAAGATTTGATCTTATAACACTTCGTTATTTACACTGAGATAACAACATGATAACACGAAACAAACACTAATGAGAATACGAATGATGATCATGTCCACATGACTTCATAACATCATTCACCACCTGAGCTAACTAAGTGTAGTAAGACTAGCTCTTACAACACTGTAGTTACAACTCGGTGAAGACTATGGGATAACAAGAATGATAATCATTATAACGTAATTTCATGATAACAACATCATTTACACAACTACTAACATCGTATAATAAGACAAATTCTTATAAAACGTTGTTAAAAAAAACTACGAGAACACATAACACTGAGAACAAACAACACTGAGATGATGACTATGGTGAACACAACAACAATTGATTACTATTAAACTGTCTGTATTATATCACATCAATCATGTGCCATGTATTCAAGTTCAAATTGTAATTCCCTCATCAACGAATCGTTTACCCGTTAATTTGACGCGACTAAACTGACGATAATGTAGTGGTATCATAGGTTTGACAAACCTCCGGTGGGTAAGGCCGGTATGTTGATCGTATTTATCATTTGGCCGGTAACATATGACCGGTGACAGGGCGACATCAGTCAGGGTCTAGTAAGCGACACATGGTGATATTAATCTGCAGTGATAATTGTAATTAATCCTTCGATTCTATTGACTAGTAGACTGAGGAATTGATTTTCTGTCACATTACTGGTAGTAGTTTCGATGAAGCCTTTGGGAACGCAGAAGTGATAGAGGTAAATAGGATGTATTGTAATCTGATTACGTGAGGATAACAATGGATTCCTTTTAGGTTCAATGCACTTCAAGAGGATAACAATATCAATAGGTTAACCAACACCTCTATTATTAGTAGTGACTGGCAGTTAACCCCACACACGAGAGAACATTAACAAGGATAAGATTAAATTAATCTATTTTCCTTAAAACATTGAGGGTTTATCAACACCTCGGTTTTGATAACTAAATCCCTCTTACTATATTATTCTACATATAACACACAGGGTGATGAACACAAACAGGTGGGTGAATATCAAACGGGTTGAACACATGAGAGACGGAATTGGACATCCATAGTTGTATTACCAGTGGTGTTGAATTCTGTTGAGCATGTGGTGGGATGGCGTCTGGGCGGGTTGTAGGCTTGACCCTTTCGTATGCCCTATATATAAGCATGCTTTTCAGGATGAAACTTTACTTGTAAATATAACTATGGAGAGGCCATTATGTGAGACGGATGAATAAAACATTAACAATACTCGTGTATGACATTGTGATATTGAATGTTAACAAATCAATGTTTTTAAATTACTAAACTTATGAACTCACCAACCTAGTGTTGACTTTGTTTAATTGCATGTTTTCTTAGGTGACGAACAGGTTTAGTCACCAGACTCAGGATGCACTAGCTAGTGGACTTTTATAGTGGACCTAGCTACATTTTGTGCGCATAACTTTTGATGACATATTTCGGTGAATCACTTTTGTAAATCTTGTGAAATACAATATAGATAACTCAATGATTCCTTCGAATGGATTTATTTAGTTAAATTATGAACATGACAATGTAATTTAACTTTGTAAATCCATATCAATGTCATATTAGCATTTCTCATTTATATATCATGTGCCTTGTAAACAATCTGATCACTATGATTATCAAACGATATAACGCCCCGAGAACATTCCGCCCGACGGGAAAGTCGATCTATCCCGCCGGCTCGGGGTGTGAGAAGAAGAATTAAAAAGTATGAGAAGAAAATAGGAAAGAAATTCTCTTTTGATCATAACACAAAGTTTGGATTCAATCCAAAAGCCACACAATGTTACAATTGCGGTGAGCTGGGTCATTTTTCTCGTGAATGCTAAAATCCCAAGAAGCAAGGGAACGGAAAACCCTTCAAGCCAAATGAAGTTTATCAAAAGCAAAAGGAGAAGCCTGAAGAATCAACTAAAGCTCTAGTCAGTCAAGCTGATGATGGATACGACTGGGGCAAACAGTATGATGATCGAATGGGTGCTTTTAAGGCTTCAATGGTGAAAGATTCTAATGTTGAAGATAATTGTCAGCTAAATGCTTCTATGGCTGAAGAGGATAACAAGGGAAAAGAAAAGGCAGAGGAGGTAAATAATGAACTTTTGGAGGTAATTGAAAAGTTGAAGGAATTGAATGCTAAACTGACTGCTGAACTGGTAGGTGAACTGAAGCTAACAAAAAGGTAGTTTCAAGAGAAAAAGATTTTGATAAAAAGATTTTAGATTTGGGTAAAGAAAATGAGGAATTAAAAATTAATGTTTTGCAAAATAATCATGCAGTTTCTGTGCACTTCGAGTCAGTACAAAAGCTGAAAGTAGAATTGTCATCAGCTAGAGCAGATGCAGAAATGCACAAACGCAAGCTCGAGAATTACTAGAATTACGAGAATTATTAGTATGTTATCGATTACTTTGCTACTGTGCAAAGGTCATCGAATGATACTACTGGCTTGGAATTTCATGCAGTCCCACCTCCTCCAAGCTATGGTCCAAGGCAACAGATTGACCCTAAGCTTGAAGTGCATCCAGCTTCTTTAACCGAGTCTGAGTCTGGAAATGTTCCTGACAATGTTGGTGCCTCGTCTTATGATGAAAAGGTATCACTTGACAATGATGCCTCAATCATCTAAGTTATTACTGAGTCGAAATATTCTTCGAAACTTAGAGGCAAAATGGATACAAAGGAAAAGGTGTTGAGAAAAAACTGTTGAGACCAAGTAGTCAAAATCTGAAATTAAACAAGTTGAGAAGGTGGTAATTAAATCTACATAGGTTTCTAAACTAGTGACTAGGACCAAACCAACCACTACTCTTAAACAAATTGTGTATGTTCGATCACCGAATACACATCAAGGAGAGTCTAGTGGAAATTTTCAAAAGAAAAATGTGATGTCTAAGAAAGTGCAAAAGGTGGATTTCTTGTTTGATAATTTTGGCATCGGGCAAAAAGTTAAATCAAAGAATTTTCAAAAGAAACTGGATAAATCAAATAAAAGCTCAACTTGTTACAAAAATAAAAGTTCATCTTCTAAGGTTATCTCAAGACCTTTCAGTTCATCAAGTTTTTATGATGAACCCAAACCAAAAACCCAAACTAAAGAGAGGAAGTGTTACCGATGTGGTAAAATGGGTTACATGGTTGCTGACTGCAATATAAGATTCAGTTCAAGTGATTGTGGTAATTTGAGGTCTTTCTCACCAAGGGAAACACGCAAGTGTTTTACTTGTTGTAGTAAAGGGCATATTTTTGCTAATTGCCCTAATAACAGAGTCAGAAAGAGTTCTGATGAGGTGTTTCGGGTGCATGTTTCAAGTGGGGGTTCTAGGAAAGATAAACCAAGTGAAGATGAAATGACAGTTCTTAGAAAATTCAACCCTGATTGTTTTTGGGTGAAGGAATAACTTAAGCAACAGAAAATAGTTTTGGAAAATAAAAGAAATATTAAAAAGATTGTGAAAATTGTTACTTCATCTAATGATGAGTCATTTGAATATTTTTCTTCAAGAGTCTCATTTTCAAAACAACATACTAAATCTAAATCATTTTGGAAACACAAGAACAAATCGCATGATGAATTTTTTAAGAAAGAGGAGGATACAAGTGATGATGGTTATTCAATCAAGTCATCAGAGAAGAATGGAAAGGGTCCATTCCAGGAGACTCGACGCCGTAATGGCGGAGGTCATCCCTTTTGAGTATTAACGAGTTTCTTCTAATTTATTGTGCAGGTTGCATCCGGGGGCCATATTAGCAATCATTGGATTGTTGATAGTGGATGTTCCCGCCATATGACTGGTGAATTAAGCTTGTTAAAAGATGTCAGGCTTGTGAAGGGGAGCTAAGTGAATTTTTCTAGAGACAAAGGAGGTCAAATTATAGGGATTGGTAGTTTGACAAATGGGAAGGTTTCTTTTGACGATGTTAGTTTTTGTAAAGAGTTAACTAACAACTTGTTGAGTGTCTCGCAGATTTGTGATAAAGATTACAAAGTGATGTTTGACAAAGAGAGGTGTTATTTACTCAAGAAAGGATACAAGATTTTAGAGGAGTGGATTCTAATGATAGCTGAGCGTAGCAACGATCTTTATGTGCTTGACATGGCAAAAGCGAAGACAGTGAATAATGTGGAAACGTATCTGGTGTCCAAAGCTACTGAACAAGATACACGTTCATGGCATAGGCGGATGGGACATATCCACATACGGAAGTTGATGGTGTACCTGTAAGACATTTTAGACTTTCGGATGTGTGTGTCTCATGTAAAATGGGTAAACAGAAAAGGAAGTCTCATAAAACAAAGAAAATTTTTTCTATTGACATGCCTCTTGAACTTGTTCACATGGATCTTTTTGGACCCATCAATGTGAAGAGCGTAGGTGGACTCTTATTATTTTGTGGTGACTGATGACTTTTCAAGATTTTCATGGGTTATGTTCTTGAAACATAAATTAGAGACTTATGAAAACTTTGTTTTGTTGATTAATAGGTTGGAGACATTATATAAGCTAAGGGTGAGGCATGTAAGATCTTACAATGAGACTGAGTTCAAGAATCATCAAATAGAGGAATTTTGTTATTATAAAGGAATCCAATAGCAATTCAATGCACCATACGAGCCGCAGATGAATGGTGTAGCTGAAAGGAAGAATAGGACTTTGATTGAAACTACAAGAACGATGCTAGCTGATTCTAAACTTTCAATTACTTTTTGGAGTAAAGCTCTGGCTACTACTTGTTTTACCCTTAAAAGAGTTTTAATTTTCAAAAGACACAATAAAACTTGTTATGAATTGCTTCAAAATCGGAAGCCCAATCTGGAACACTTGGAACCTTTTGGGGCTCCTTGCACAATGCTGAAGAAGGACTCAAAATTCAATTCTAACAAGCGTACGGGTGTTGTGTAATTGTGGTATCATGTGCATGTCCAACGACATACACCTATACCAAATGGGAAGGGTCCAGATTGGTTTAATGATTACAATAAGTTGTTTGAGTCTTTTAATATGTCTTCAACTGTTTCTGATGATGAAATAACCTTACAAATGTTGTATGATTTGCAGAATTCAGATGAACAAGGAATTTCTCATCAACCTGGTGATGAAGTAATTACATCACATGGGGAAGGTACCTCAGAGGTTCATAATGAAGATTGGTCATCAGAGGATGAAAATGAGGTTTTCGAAGATGCTATCTCCCATGATCAATATCCTGATCAGAACATCAACAATCTTGATCATGATGTGGTTGTACCACAATTGCCTGTCACACGTGTTCATGTCAATCATCCACCTGATCAAATTATAGGAGATCCTAGTGTAGGAGTGCAGACACATAATCAAGTTACAAATGTGGAAAGTATGTATGTTGAGTTAGAAAAAAACTGTAACAACAGTGCCGGAATCGTAACCGGAACAGTAACTTGAGCGGTAACTCAGGTACGAACTATGTGAATTGCATGTATAATATTATCATTTGATGTTTGACACAAACTATTACGCATTTATTTCAGAAACATGTTTCAAATCCATGGTTTAACAGTCAGAATTTCATCTGACAACACAGAACTATTACATGGCTGTTAGTTAGGACATTATTCTGTATTGACGTATGTGAGGTTGTATAGAACAAAACAATAACGGATGTCGTTATGTGAATATTAAACTGACAAGATATTCGTATAGGAGACGATCTATATGAATATATCTGAAAGCTTAACGTCTGAATGGTGTCCAATAATTATAAAATCACATCGAAGAGTGCAGTTAGCGTCGTGTTCGTACAGGTGACGATCCGAACGAATACGCTCGACAATTGTAAGATTCGATTAAACAGATAAATTTAAACGTTTTCAGAGATTTAAAATAAACAAAGAATATTAGTTAATTTACTAGGAATTACCACATAAATTAAATTAATAAACTCTATTTCTAAAATAGTAGTATTTCGTTACGAAGATGATCGAAAACCGACGTGTTTATTCGATTCCAAGCGAGGCCGAGCGACACCGAACATGTCAGATCATTAAAATGCTTGAAATGGCATTAAATTCCATTAACCTCATTCACCTACCACTTTCTCTTTCTCTCTCTCTCTACCATCACTTTCACTCTCTGAAAACCTCTCTCTAAAAACCCTAGCCTAACTTTCTCAAATCTACACCAAATTAAGCGATTTTGGTGTCCAAACGACTGTAGCAACGCATATATCGTGAAGAGACAAAGAGATCGAGCCTAGAATCATCAAAAACGAGGTAAAAATGAGCGAGAAATCACTGATTTTCCGAAGTGTACGCTATTCATCATCTCCTTCGAATGAACCGAATGCTTCAGTTAAGATCTAACCACGAAACCCTTTAGGTCGTGCACTAAACCAGTAGAGACTGTAAAGGAAGGTGGGGAAAACCTTGAAACAACCATGAATTTGGAAGTTGCAGTGAGTTAGGGCTCGACACCCAGCTCAACCGAATGGGAGCCCCATTCGCACCAGCAACCACTGCTGGACGAATGTGAGGGCCGAACCAAACCGAATGGATCATGGGGCGAATGGATATGAATGAGTGACTCCATGGGCCAAATGAACATCACTGTTCACATGACCAGGTGTATTCGGCCAAACATCATCATTAGCATGGCCTCCCATTCCCATGAACTTCTTATTCGGCCGATCATCCTCAGTCGCATGTCTTACCCATTCAGTCCCCATGTCCAGTCGGCTATCAAGTATTAAATGAAGGAAGTTATTCGCATGGCATCCCACCCATGAGTCTCCATTCGTAGGACCATGCATTAGGACTCATTCGGGAGACCTTCCTTCGGATAAACCTCAGGCACGAATGGGAACCATTAGGGTTTCTAGTGTCCAAGTCTATTTAGTGTTCTTCAATAATAAAGGTTTCAAAGACAAGTTTGCCTAAATCATTTTAGCAGACAAACTAATGTTTAGGGTAGCTAGTACTTGTAAATGTATAAGGAAAACCTTAGATGGTGTTGGTGACATTACACAATGGCCATGATGGTTATAAGTATGTCTACCAACTTGGTGTCCAAGAATAACAAGTTTTATAACACAAACTCTTACAAACTTGCAAACACACGTATTAAAACAATTGTTTGGGTTTGGAGTGTTAAAGTTTTATCAAAGAACTAAGGGGAAACAAGTGAAGATCTATGGAACCTCAAGAAACAAGCTAAGTATATATGGGTTGACTACATAGTTAACACCCCATACTCAGTAAATCTACGAAAATATATAACTAAAATAGATAGTTCAATCGAACTTTCTAATGCAGGTTGTACACAAGAACGATCAAAGAATTACGGGTAACAAAGATCTAGCGAAGGACTTAGAGTTAATCAAGCGAGATTAACTTAAGTTAACTTATATTCTCTTAAAATAAATTATGTTTTCATAAAATTAATTGATTTATAAAGTTATCTAAATATCTTAAAATAACTAAAATGATTTCTTAATTTAATAATTTGCAACATAAGGATAAATTTCAAATAAAATAATACTAATCTTACATAAGTAAGGGTTAGTGTTGACTATCTATGGGATATGGTTCATAGAGGGTAACTAGCATAGAATAACTAGAAAAACATAGAAACACATTAGTGAAGTTTAGGACACATAGTTGCACACCAAGACCAGAACCCTATAAACGTTATCTCTCGACGTTTATTGTATTCAAATCATATTAAATCAACCCAGGTACTGAAGATACTTAATCTACAAACAACGTGCGCGCATATCTGTTGTGATTCATTACATAGCGACACAGGTGAGTTCATTGCCCCTTTTTCTAAACTTTTTTGTTTTAAAAACACGGGCCTGAGAAGCATGCGTAAATTATTTTCCTTAGACTATATTTACCTAAACGCTTTTACTAAATATATGTTTTACTTGTATAGTTTTATCCTAGACTTTGTTTCGGTAAACACTCAGCAGTTTTTCAAAGTATCTATTCCTTATGAGTAGATAACTAATCTAAAACAACGAACTATTTTCAACGGTCTATTTTCAAAGAACTAAAGATCTAAAACAACGAACTATTTTCAAAGGCATAATTTCAAAGAACGAAAGATCTATTTTCAAAGAACTAATGGTCTAAAACTATTTTTGGTGGTGGTTTTCAAAGAATTAAAGATCTATTTTCAAAGAACTAAATGTCTAATCAAGGAACTATATTCGGTGGTGTGATGTCAAAGAGCTAAAGATCTATTTCAAAGAAGTATGTACAAAGAACTATTTTCAAGGGTCTGTTTGGGAAATATCAAAGATAGCATGTGCCAATCCCAGGTTTGAAAGATGTCCTAGCTAGACTGATCGAATATGGGACGCATGTTTGATGATATTTACAACATTCCCTAACCAGGTTTGAGGAACATCTGGGAAATACTCAAAGATAACATGTGCTAATGAACTAAAGAACTATACGAACTACGGACGATCTGGACGAACTATATATTCCTGTACATCAAAAGATGTCCAAGCTAGACTGATTGATTATAGGTCGCATGTTTGATGATGTTTATAGATCTCCTCCACTACTAAGAACCTTGATTGATAGACTAGTCTACTCGAGTTAACCAAGGCCCAGTCGGGAGGTCTTAGGTTTTATTAAATGTTTACTTATTTATTTATTTAAGCATTTAATGTAATGTTTTCTACAAATGCTATGGTTGATCATGATTGTGTGATGAACATAAGGGATCAATAGAATTTCTATTTTTGTGGAATTACAATAACTAAGAACTAAAGAACTATTGTGTCGATGGTGTGCAATGAAATTCTTAATTATCATTAACAACAACATGTTATGCAGTTCGGTATGTGGTGGGCTGGTGGATGGGCTGGCGGTAAGCTTGACCCTACATATGCCCTATATAAGCATACTTGATTGGATAAAATAGGTGGTTGTTGATGAGGTTAAGGTTGTCATTACGGGTGATCAGTGGTAACAAATCTATAGGTTGTTCAAAGGTTGTGAATCAAATGTATGGATGAAACGCTTAATTATCACTAGGAACAATATATCATGTGGTTTGGTATGTGGTGGGTTGGTGGCTGGGCTTGCGGTAAGCTTCACCCTACATATGCCATATATATAAGCATACTGAATTAGATGGTGTAGGTGGTTAATGGTGAAGTTAAGCTTGTCATCTGGTCAGGTTTGTACAAAATATATTTCTAAACAAAAATATATGAACTAACCAACCTTGTGTTGACTTGATCTTTTGCATGACTTCTCAGGTGACGAACAGGTCTGACTAAGAAGTTTATATTTTTGACTAGCACATCCAGATAGAGGGCCTAGTATTTTGGACGTGCATATTTTGAACATCATTATACATATTATTTTGTGTGTCTTGTGCAGATACAAGATAGAAGAATTATGATATTGATAGTTGATTTACATTGTAAAATTATGAACTAAACTGATGTAATTTAACTTTGTAATTCTATTTCGTTTAGCATTTTCTCATTATATATCATGTGCAATGTAAACAATCTGATATCGCGCCCCAGGACCTTTCCGCCCGACGAGACACACGATCTGGCCCGTATGCTCGGGGTGTGACAAAAACTCTTGGTAGTCAGGAGCTCTGGATGCAATCAACATTTATTTCTCAAATAGAGCCAAAGACTGTGAATGAAGCTTTGCGTGAACCTACTTGGGTGGAGGCCATGCAAGAGGTCCTGAATCAATTTCGCAAATTGGGGGTTTGGCATTTGGTTGACTAGCCCAAAGGAGAGAAAAAGATTGGCATACGGTGGGTGCTGCGATGCAAGCGAGATGACAGTGGCGTAATAGTCCGAAAAAAAGCTCGCTTAGTAGTTCAGGGTTTTAGACAAATTGAAGGAATTGATTACGATGAAGTTTTTGCACCTGTGTCTCGTTTAGAAGCAATTCAGCTTACTCTTGCTTTTGCAGCCCACAAGAAATTCAAAGTATTTCAGTTGGATGTTAAATCTGCTTTTCTGTATGGCTCTTTGAAGTAAACAATGTATGTTTGTCAGCCACCGGGCTTTGAGGATCCAATCCATCGGGATCAGGTTTACATCTTAGACAAAGCACTGTATGGTCTTCACCAGGCCCCGCATGCCTGGTATGAGACCTTGTCGATTCATCTTATTAAACACGGGTTCAATAGGGGTCAGATTGACAAAAATTCGTTTTTTCGGGAAAAGGGCAAGGACATTCTCCTTGTTCAGATCTATGTTGATGACATCATCTTTGGATCTACCGATGAACAAATGTGCATGGAATTCAAAGAGGTGATGATTGATAAATTCGAGATGAGCGCGATGTCAGATATCAAGTTCTTCCTTGGTATACAAGTAGACTAAACCGATAATGGGATCTTTATACATCAAACCAAATATATTCAAGATGTGTTAAAAAGGTTCAGCATGCTAGACTCAAAACCGATTTCCACGCCCATTCAACCCAATCATAGGTTTGAGCCTGATATTAAGGGGGAGTTGGTTGATCCCACACTTTATCGTGGTATTATTGGAAGTTTGATGTATCTAAATGCGTCATGGCCAGATATCATTTTTGCTACAAGCGTCTGTGCCAGATATCAATCTAAACCTAAGGTGTCACATCTGATAGCAGTCAAACGAATTCTTCGTTATCTGAAGGGCACACCAGACACGAGTCAGTGGTGTCCTAAGATGATAACTTTTCCTTAAATGCCTATAATGACTCTGACTATGGAGGATGCAAGACAGATGCTAAGTCCACAACTGGTGGTGAACAATTCTTGGAGGAATGACTTCTCTCTTGGCAATGTAAAAAACAAACTTAAGTAGCTACTTCAACGTGCGAAGCTGAGTATGTTGCTACTGCCAGTTGTTGTTCACAAGTGTTGTGGATACAACAGCAAATGAGAGACTATGGTTTGAATTTTCATGGTACCCCTATACATGTTGATAACCAGGCTACGATTTCCATTACTAAAAATACAGTGTATCATTCGCGTTCCAAACACATTGATATCCGGTTTCATTACATACGCGATTACTATGAAAAGAAACTCTTTGATATGGTAAAAATACACACAAATGAGCAACGTGCAGACCTTCTCACCAAGGCCTTCGAATGAACTCGTTTTGAGTATTTACTCAAACTTAACGGAATTCAGGTCATGGGTGAGGTCATACCAAATCAATTTCCTTCATTATCAATTTTTATTGAATCAACATCAAATATTTTTTCTTTATAGTATTTTTTCTTTATTTGTTTTGTGTTTTAGGTTTTAGGGGGAGGAAATTTGAAAAATCAAAAACATTTGAAAGATCAAAAACACAAAAACAATACAAAATTTGAGAAATTGATTCTATCTAGTGAGAAATGATGGGACATTGTAGCAATCGGAAGCACATCTGAATCATACTAGAACTTAAACATGAAGAGCATTCACAATTACTAAATATGATATGTTGGTAGGTTTATAACTTAGTTGTGATAACACTTGACAAAATTATGATCATACTCTGTGCGAAACAGCTGCTTAGGATACAGTGCTTAGCTTTTTCTTGAAAGAGTGGTTTTTGATCTCACGATGATTTTTTCTTGATTATTTTTCTTTTATTTTCGTTCAAAGTGTAGGACCTAACAAGAGCCCGGAAATAGCCCGGTTCCAATGGAGATATGCTCGACAGCCTCTGGAATAGTGTGGAATCGTATTCCAGGGTTTTCCAATCGAAACGAACAACAACCATGGTGATCCGAAGAAGAAGGATGAACCTTTGAAGATTGATCGAACACCACGGGTTGAGAATTGAACTTGGATAGCAAGAACCGCTCTGGGAAGGAGGGCTCGGGAAAGTTTTTTTTGAATCTGTTTGAGTTGGTATTTATAGACTGTACTCTTTCAGCCGAATGAGTGGCCGAAAAAACTCATTCGGCGAATGACTCAGCCGAATGAGCTGGAACCAGCGAATGAGTCATGCGGGTGACTCATTCGATCGCCCAAGACATTCTGTAGGCGTTCATTCGACCGAATGATTTCATGTTTAGAGTCATTCTCCCGAATGGGTCTATAAACATATATAATAAAAGTTAAACATAATCAAACACATATAAACTTGAATAAACAATAAGAAGAAGATAGAAATACTGATTTCATTAATGATATAAACTTTATACATCAATAGATCATACAAAACTGAACTAGGGACATTTCGTGCACCAACATACTCCCCCTTGGACCTAGTTCTTCATTTTGCAGCATCCTACTTGAAATATTTATCTGAAATGGCTTTCCAGTCTGTTCCAGCATGAATCCCAAAAACCATACAGATCCGGAGTACTCTCAAAAACTGTAATGCATGTTCCAAGTCTTCAACATCAAAGAAAATCTGGTGCATGTAAAGAGCTTTGACATCGCTGTGTGACAGATTTGTCAACCACATCAAGTCAAATATACGTTCAGTCTCCCACGTATTTTCTTTGAAGAGCACTACCACAGCTTCTCCAGTACGCCCATCATAGTACCACCGTCGGAAGCCTTCCAAAAAGTCTTGACGCATCTTCCTCAAAGGAATCTTCTTCATGAATTTTGGAGGTAGCCAATTCAAGATGACTTATGCTTGTGGGTATGTCCATCAATCTCAGGTAAGTAATATCTTTCAGGTTTCTAAGGCCTGAAATTCACCCATCTCTTCTTGTACCCATACTGTATCTGTCTCGAGAAACAGGCAGACATCCTTGAGTCTTCACTGTATAACATCTTCAAGCGTGCAAGTTGATTGACTTCAAATCCTGGCAACATCTTGAAATCATGTGGATGCTTGAAATAATCAATTCCCTTTTCTCTCTCGACAGCATAGCAGCCCAAATCATGAAAGTATGCCCAGCTAAGAATCTGACCTCCATCCTTGTAGCCTTTGGTCCTATAGACTTTAGTGTGAGTTTCAGGCATCTTCATAGTACTTTCCTTCTTCAAGGTCTCCCAATAGGCTTTCCACTCTTCTTTCCTTTGCTGAATGTCTTCAGCTGAAGACTCACCACCACTGACCTTTTCTTCTACTTGTCTATTCAGTTCCTCTTCAGTGGCTTGTCCAAAAATGTCAGTAAAAGTTGGTAGTTCGCCCTTAGCCGAAGTATACTTTGTAGTCTCCTCCTCAGTGATGTCCTCCAAGATAACCTCATCAATGTCATCAAAAATCTCAGGAGAAGGCACATAAGAAACTGGAGCTGAGGTGTCATCGATCACATCCTCGTCAGGATTCAACCTGAACAGCTCTGCAATCTGCTCCTTTGATAAGCAGTGTATGATCTCTCCCTCCTCCTTATCGTAGCTAACCGAGTGCTGTATAATGCCTTGAGCGTCTAGAATCATAGTCAATGTCTCATCCAGTCGACGTCTCAAAGGCACAGCTTCGACTTCCTCAGTAGCCTTTGGTTCTTCAGTTTGAGTAGGAGGAGGTGGAGGAGCAGCCTTAGCACTTTTATCGTGCTTGGTTTTGGTCCGGATCTCAGGGGGAGGGGATTGCTCATCTGCTACATCTGAACTTGAGGAACTAGCAGACCCACTCCCTGATCCATCCTCATCATCATCAGAATCATCTGACCCATCATCTTTCTCTGAATCCTCATAATCAACCTTATCCTTATCATATTCCTCTTCATCATCTTCTTCTTCTTTTTCTTCATCTGAATCATCAGAGTTAGCTGCAGTGCCTTCAATCCTTGGTGTGCCCTCCCTATGATTTCCACCTGCTCGGTAATTCGGGCATTTTCTGCTTCAAGGGCAAGAATACGATCACTGAAACCAGTGGCAGTCAATGCCAGCTGGTTGTGCTCATCTATGTATTTGCACAAATGCTCCTCTTGTTGAGCAGATCGAGCCCGCAGATCTACACGCTGGTCAGCTGCCTGTAGAAGTAGATCGTCTTGCTCACTGACCCTCACCGTGAGCTGGGCAATGGCCTCCTCTTGCTGATGGTTCTTCTCCATCAATCTAAGTAGCAAACTGTTCATTGTACTGAGTTGCTCAGTCACTGAAACAGTAGGTATAATCAAATTAGCTCGGGTGGTGGAGGGAGCAGCAGAAGCAGTAGTGTAGATGGGAGCATGAACACCAGAGGAGGTCAGAGGGGTAACAATAGAACGTGTAGGAACAGCCCGTGACCTGGTCTGTGAAGAAACTGTAACTGCTGCCGCTGATGTAACAGTAGATGCAGCAGCAGTTGATAGTTCTGACCTCTTCAGAAAGACAAACCTAGTCCTTCTCCTCTTTTCTGAGGGAGATGATGTGACCTGAGCAGCAGTAGCAGCAACAGTCACAGCTGCAGTAGATGTAGCAATAGAAGTACGGGGAGGAAGAGACAAATCAAACTCAGAAATGAAAGATGGATCACGAATCTCCTCAAGCTCTGCCTCACTTTGTCTCTTCCTCTTCTTCACCAGTCTTCCTCCTACCCAAATACTCTCGAACTCATCAGGAGTATCCTCAGAATCTGAGCTCTTAGGGCCCTTTTCACCTTCAGCCTCACCACCATCGTCACCTGATTCACCTGATTCCTCTGAATCTTCTCTATCTTCAGCTGAAGTGGTGCTTGTCATCTCTAGTTGTGTAGATGCAGTGGCTTGAGTAGTAGCCATAAAGTCCAAATCTAATAGGGCATCTACATCCACATCATCATTAGCAGCTCTAGAACTACCCACACCCGCATCAACAACAGAAGTAACTCCAACTGTACTCACAACAACTGTAGCACCTGTCACTCCAACACTAACTCCAGCCTCACCACCACCTACATCACGAGCAACATCATCTCCATCATCATCACCATCATCACCAGGAACCACAATATCCTCTATGTCAGAATCTAAGTCATCATGTCTCCACTTCCTGCCACCAGGAGCAACATAATCTGGTCTCTGAAGATGACCGAATAATGAACGAACAGAAGGCTTCCTCTCCTTCCCTCTATATGACATCACTCTGTTGAGAGTGATATCATTCATGTGCTCTAATCGATGGATATCAGTGTTGGTCTTCGGCAAGTCAGGCACCTGAGCATCAAATATCTGCTGTAGAAACCAAGGGTACATAAGAAGCTTCTTATCACCCTTGAGCACCACATTCTACTTCATGTGGGTAAAGATCATCTCAGAAAAATTGAAGGGCAGGTTCAGCACCAGGGCGACAAAGGCACACTGAATGGTCTCCCAGATATCATAGAATCCACCTCTCCTCGAACCCAAGAAGTGTATAAGTACATCAGCATGGTACTTGAACTGCGGAGACTGAAAAACCTTGTTGAGTATCCCGACTCCAAGATCACCGTCATACATGCATGGCATAAGGCATCCACGTACTAGATAGCGATCACGTAGTATGGGCTGGTCCGCTGAAATAACAACATCATGACCTTGCACCTTGCCCCTGATAACTGGTGGCTCAACATCATAACTTTGGGATTGGGAGAAGCTAAAGCCTTAACTTGGAATGGGTTCAAGACATTACTGCAAGAGGAGTACTGCCCTCGCAGTGAAATACAAAAGCTGGAAGATGAGTATTGGAATCTTAATATGGAGGGGTCTAATATCGAGGAGTACACTACTCGATCACATGAACTAGCAAGACTCCTACCTCACATGGCTACTCCACCGAGCAAGTGGATTGAGAGGTACATTGGGGGATTAGTGCCTCAGATCCAGGGGTTAGTCACTTCTGCCAATTCCACAACTATTCAACAAGCTGTTCGGTTGGCGCACCAACTGACTGATCAGGCAGTACAACAAGGAACTTTGCCCAAAAGAATAGCAGCTACTAAAGTGGGAGACCACAAACGAAAGTGGGAGAGCAGCAATTTCAAAAACTCTTCTCAACAATCATTTCAGCAGAACCGCAAGCAGGAGTCAAACAAGACTTATCACAATTCGAACAGTGGTTAGCACTCATCTGGAGGGTATATTGGTAAATACCCAAAGTGCAACAAGTGTGGATTCCATCATGTCGGGAATCAGTGTGATAAGTACCGGTGCCAGCGGTGCGGTAAAGCGGGTCATGCAACTAAAGACTGCCGTGGGGAGCTGCAAACAAATTCCACCGACCAGAACAACACTCAAAAGGGGTGCTATGAGTGTGGAAAGCTGGGGCACTTCAAAAAGGATTTCCCACAACTCAAGAAGGGCGGGAATAATGATACGAATGGTACCGGTAATGGCACCAATAACAACAATAATAACAACAACAATGGTGCAAAGGGTAGAGCGTTCATGATTGGAGGACGTCAAGCATGGGAGGATCCCAACATTCTTATGGGTACGTTCCTCTTGAATAATCACTTTGCCTCTATGCTATTTGATACTGGTGCAGACCGGAGTTTTGTATCTAGTACACTTTCTAAGTTGCTAAATGTTAGTCCTACTGCCTTAGATAACCCATACACTGTAGAACTAGCTGATGGCAAGTTAATTGTAGTAGAATATATCCTTAAAGGATGTATCCTGGATTTGATGGATCAAACACTGGAAATTGATCTTATGCCTATCACTTTAGGCAGTTTTGATGTGGTCATTCGCATGGACTGGTTGTCGAAACACCAGGCTGAAATAGTGTGCCAGGAAAAGATCGACCGTATACCTCTTCCACATGGAGAGACATTGTATGTACAAGGAAAGAAGAGCAGTACGCCATTGCGTCTCATATCTTGTATGAAGGCACACAAATGTCTGCGTAAAGGTGATACAACAGTTATAGCACTTATAACTGAGAAGCCGGTAGCTAAGAAGAAGATTGAAGGCATCCCAGTAGTTTGTGAATTTCCTGAAGTATTTCTAGAAGACTTAACGGGATTACCGCCTATCAGACAAGTGGAATTTCGAATCGACCTTACACCAGACGCAACATCGATAGCTAGGGCACCTTATCGACTTGCACTTTCTGAAATGCAAGAGTTATCTACCCAACTGCAAGAGTTGTTGGATAAGGAATTTATACGACTTAGTTTTTCACCGTGGGGAGCTCCAGTCTTATTTGTTAAGAAAAAAGATGGGACTTTCCGTATGTGTATCGATTACCGGGAACTTAACAAAGTTACCATAAAAAACCGATATCCGTTACCTCGAATTGATGATCTGTTCGATCAATTGCAAGGTTCGAGTTACTACTCGAAGATTGATCTCAGATCGGGTTACCATCAACTTAGAGTCCAAGTTGGAAGACATTCCAAAGACAACATTCAGAACACGCTATGGCCATTACGAATTCTTAGTCATGCCATTTGGGTTGACAAATGCTCCAGCAGTATTCGTGGATCTCATGAATCGAGTCTGCAAACGTTATCTTGATAAGTTTGTCATTGTTTTCATTGATGACATTTTCATCTATTCTCAGACTGAGGAGGAGCATGCTGAACATCTTCGATTGCTGTTGGAATTATTGAAACAAGAACAATTGTATGCTAAGTTCTCGAAATGTGACTTCTGGATACGAGAAGTTTAATTCTTGGGTCATATAGTCAATGAAAAGGGCATACATGTTGATCCAACGAAAATTGAAGCGATTAAGAATTGGGAAGCACCAAAGACCCCTACCGAGGTACGACAATTCCTAGGTTTAGCGGGTTACTACCGAAGATTCGTTGAGGGTTTCTCAAAGATCGCTCAACCACTTACATCTCTTACTCACAAAGGGACAAAGTATGATTGGACGGATAAATAAGAAGCTGCATTTCAGCTACTGAAATAGAAACTCTGCTGTGCACCGATTCTGTCCTTACCGAAAGGAACAGAAGACTTTGTGGTGTATTGTGACACATCTGCACAAGGTTTGGGATGCGTGTTAATGCAACGTGATAAAGTGATTGCTTACGCTTCACGACAACTTCGACCACACAAAAAGAATTACACTACTCATGACTTGGAGTTAGGAGCAGTGGTATTTGCTTTGAAAATTTGGAGACACTATTTATATGGAACCAAGTGTACCATTTACACTGATCATAAGAGTTTGCAACATATCTTTGATCAGAAGGAACTCAATATGACACAGCGACGGTGGGTCGAGTTGTTGAACGACTACGAATGCGCAATCAAATATCATCCGGGAAAAGCCAATGTGGTAGATGATGCTTTAAGCAGAAAAGACACAACATCAACAGGACGGGTTCGCGCACTTATGATGACGATACATACTGACTTACCTGACAAGGTACGCAATGCGCAGCTTAATGCCTTAGAAAAGGATAACTTGGAACAGGAATCCTTACTAGGAACGAAAAAACAATTGGATGTCATGCCTTATGGAACTCGTTATTTCATTAATCGACTTTGGATACCTTTGCGTGGTGGTCTAAGGGAACTCGTGATGGATGAAACGCACAAATCCAGATATTCAATCCATCCGGGATCAGTCAAGATGTATCATGACTTAAAGGCACTGTATTGGTGGCGTCGCATGAAAGCCGACATTGCTAAGTACGTTAGCAAATGTTTGACTTGTTCTAAAGTCAAAGTTGAATATCAAAAACCATCTGGTTTACTGCAACAACCAGAAATACTGATGTGGAAATGGGAACAGATTTCGATGGATTTCATTACTAAGTTACCCCGTACGCCAAGTGGTTGTGATACGATATGGGTAATTTTCGATCGATTAACGAAATCTGCACATTTCTTGGCAATTAAGGAAACAGACAAAATGGAGAAATTGACTCGCATTTACATCAAGGAAGTGGTAGCACGACATGGCGTACCAATTTCCATCATATCGGATCGAGACGCCCGATTCACTTCAAACTTTTGGAAATCTCTCCATAACTCATTGGGAACTCGTTTAGACATGAGTACCGCCTATCATCCACAAACCGACGGTCAGAGTGAACGTACGATTCAAACGCTCGAGGATATGTTACGAGCTTGTGTCATTGATTTTGGTGATAGCTGGGAAAACCACTTACCGTTTGTGGAATTCTCTTATAACAACAATTATCATACAAGTATTCAAGCGACACCATTTGAAGCTTTATATGGTTGTAAATGTCGTTCACCAGTTTGTTGGGCTAAAATTGGTGACAGTCAAATAACAGGACCTAAACTAGTACACGAAACGACAGAGAAGATAGTTCAAATCCGGAACCATATGGCAGCGGCCCGGGATCGACAAAAGAGTTACGCTGACAAACGTCGCAAGCCGTTGGAACTTAAAGTAGGATACCGAGTTCTTCTAAAGGTATCACCTTGGAAAGGTGTGATACGATTCGGCAAGCGCGGAAAGCTTAGCCCACGTTACGTAGGACCTTTTGAGATTCTGAAAAGGATTGGTCCGGTTGCGTATCAACTCCAATTACCGGATGAACTCAGCGGAGTTCATGATGTGTTTCACATTTCAAACTTAAAGAAATGTCTTTCTGATGAGACATTGGTTGTACCACTGGAAGAAATACAAGTAGATGAACAGTTACGTTTCCTTGAAGAACCCGTTGAAATCATGGAATGAGAGGTCAAATAGCTCAAACAAAGCAAGATTCCGATAGTCAAAGTCCGGTGGAATTCACGACGTGGACCTGAATTCACATGGGAAAGGGAAGATCAAATGATAAATAAGTATCCTCATCTGTTCAAAACAACAACTTCAAACACCGAGAAGGCACGTTAAATTTCGGGACGAAATTTCCTTCAACAAGGGGATGATGTGATGCTTCACACATCAACATTTAAGATTTCAAACTGTAAGCACAAACACTTTATGCAATTGTTTTTGTTACAAACATTTGTGCTACATTACATTTTATGTGCTACATTTCATATGTTACATGTTATGGTAGTACATACATGATTAGTTTCAAACATTTGCTATGTGCGAGGTTACATAGTACAAACAGTTGCGAACACTCACTATGTGCAAGACAAGAGGAATAGAAGTATATTATTGACTCCTTTGAAACATCCAAGACAAGCTTCAAGATTTAAAATTGGATCAAAATCAAAGATGCAGGAAGGATTTTGAGCTATGGTTATTATCATAATATTCCAGGTGAGTTGAATAACACGAGTTGTTATATTATGAACAGAGATGATGGGTGTCAGTATTTTGGAAAGGCGTATGACTTGATGTCATTACCATCCTTTGAATGTATGCAACTTTCAAGATTAAAGATGACCAAGCCTTTTCAAACAGATCACAATGAAAGATTTGAAATTTTATTGAACCGTGAAGCAAAGAAAGGCTGGAATTGGTTAGTTCCTCAATTTTCTGTGTTAAAGCATAACTCTTATGTTTATCCAAAGCCTAAGGTGTACTCAATACCAAGGCTAAGGAAAATGGAACAAGATTGGACTCCATTCTTCAGATAATGGTTTTATGATGAAAGAACTTCTGAAGATGTTATTGTAGTGAAAGAAAATGATCAATGGAGGGTTATAAGATTAATTGATCATGTGAGGCTAGTAAATTGTTCTAAACAAGATATTGGAACTCTCGATGAAGCTTTGATTTATGCAAGAGAGGATTATCATGATGTTGGAGTTAGTTATAAGGATATGGCCTTACAATTTCAAACCATTGCGAGAATGTGTTTTACCTTGGGAATTCATTCAGGATGTAATTGGGAAGATGTTAATTATTTGTATGTGTAGTTGATGGCTTTACAAAAAGAGATTACTGAAAAAGATGCAAGGATTGAAGCTGAAAGATTGTAAAGGATTCCAAGATCTGTGATTGTGCGTGCAGCGGATAATTTTTATGAAGATCAATCATCGAGTGGGACTCGAGCTGATGAATGAAGACCAAAGATCAAGATTTTGAAGACTTGTAGCAACTATTAAGGGGGAGTTTGTTGGTGCTTATTGTAATAGGTAGCTTTCAAGTTTCTTTTGGTTAAGTTAGAAAGGTTTGTGATAGGTTTATGCTAGGTTCCACTAGCCCGCGAACCTATGCATTTGTTTTGGTGCAACGAACCTGTGGTTGTGTTTTGTAAAGGTTCGTCCAGCGAACCTATTGGTTAGTCTGGCGAACCTAGTGGTTCGTCAAGGTTCGTTTCACTTGTGTAGGTTCGTCTGGTTTTTGTATATATTTTCAGGTTTGCTGTTTTGTCAATAGTTTCTGGACAAAGTCTTTAATTCTCTTAGATTGTGTGACTGAACTGTGTGTTCTTTGCTGTGTGCAACTTGTAATTGATTTCATTATCAATGAGAATGATATTTACAAGCATGATTGTGTTGTCTTTGATTCAGATAGGTGTTATCTAGATTCCGCATAGATAAAATTGTTAATAGAATTCAAATTACAGATCCAGAGGTTTCAACAGAAACAAAAGTTTGATGTTGATTTGGAACAAAGTCAAAATCTGAAAACACATATCTCTACAAGAAAATCTGTGACTGAATCTTTAAAAGAAACTTCTGATACTCAGTCAATGCTAATTTCTTCTTTAAAATTAGATCTTGACAAACACAATTTGGATGCAGATGAATCTTCAAAGCAGTTTATTTTGCTTCAATCTGAACTTTTCAGTTTAAAAAATCATTCTTTTCATAAAGAAAAAAAATCAAGGAATTAGCATCAGCTGTCAGATTTCTTGAATCTCAAATTAATCTCTACAGACAGCTCTAGATTCTCTACTCTCCTCTTCCTGAAAATCTACAAATAAAGATGATCAAGATCATGTGGATGATGCTCCCAAACAGGAGGGAGAATCGAAAGAGAGACTATGATGATGATGCGCATGAGATTTTTGATGATTCTGATGATGATGATGATGACAATGCTACCATTGCAACAATTCTGAACATATTAACAAAACAAAAGCAATTGAGCACCTTAATTTATTTGTTTGATCAATGTGACATCCAGTACCAGATCGTCCGGCAAGTCCGTACAATATGTGTACTTTCACTATTTACTATGTGTAAATACATGTATGTGAACAGTGCTTGTATTAACAGAATTCAAAATACAAGAAACAGTTGTACGTGTTTAAGTGAAAACTTAAATACCGTAAGTATAACAACTCACAATAAATAATAGTTGTATGTAATTAGGTGAAAACCTAAGTACAATTAATGCAACGAATTATGAGAAACAACAAAGTTCAAGTAAATAACAAGAACAAGTCGGTTACGATCTAATATCCATAGATGACAGGAATCAGATGGCCGATAAATCAGTACGGAAACAATGTGAAAACAGAATGTCTAGTTGAGTCTTTCAGTGAGGAAACACAATTCGAACACAATTGCAGTGTTATTTCAGAATAACGAACTGACAATGTGTTTGTGTGGGTGAAGATTCACACAAACATATATGTGAGTTTAGAGTTCTGAAATAATGACTGAAAAGTAGAAAACAAAAGTCAGAAAGCCAAACCATCGTCGTGTTCGTTCGAATGACGATTCAAACGAATACGCGCGAAGGCGACGCGATCTGACGAAAAGAAAAACGAAAACGACACGAGCGACAATAATTTAAGAAAATAAAACATTTTAATGTTTTAGAATTTTGAAACTCATCAAAATTAAATAAAGAAACCATTTTATTTAAAATGCGTAAAATTACGCGCTACGTTCCGGAAACACAACGAAAACGCGAACCGAACAACGAAAACGAACCCGAACTCACCCGAGGTATAAATACCTTGAATGAGTTCATTTTATTCATTTTTCACTTCTTCTTCCCCACTCAAAACCCTAATCCCGGTTTCTCACCTTCAAACCTTCATATCTCCCTCAATACTCGACCAAATCCTTCCATCTTTGGACCAAATCGAAGCACTCGACCTCTACTACACGAAAGTACAACCGATCTAGAACAAACTTCACCAAAATTAGAGGTATGCGGCTGTGAAAGTAGCCAAAATTAGGGTTTTTCACCCTTTTGTTCTACCCCATAGTCTAACCGGTTTAGGTACCCATTTAACCGACCTCAAGGTTCTGGAAACCAACTCTACCACTCACCATCACCTGAATACCATGTGCACCTTGAGCTAGGGCTCGGTTGGAGATGCCGAACCGACTGGACTTGCTACGGCCGAAGGAACCGACACATGGCAGAATGGCTAGGGTCGAATGGCCTAGTGACAACCACTCGCCCAATTTTCCTCTTTCGGTCAGCCACCTCCTTTCGCTAGCCTTGTTATTCGGGCATCATATTCTCATTCAGCCGTGAGCCATACTCTATCCATTCGACCCTCACTCGCCAGAACTCAATCGGCTAGGACCAGCCCCATTCGACCATGGCCACATTCTGGCAGCCAAGTCCCATGCGGTCACCTTATTCGCCCATACAACTTCATTCGCCCAAGGGACTATTCGCCAATCAATCAGCAGGCCAAAATCAATTACATTCGGCCCAGCTGGTTCAGGCCCAACACAGTATGCAATTGACCTCACTTTGGCCCACTGATTCGGCCCAGTCAGTCGGCCCATATCATCTTCGGCCCAACAGTTGACCCACATGGTTTATAGGGCCCAATGAACTAGTCCAACAACATTATAAGGCCTAAGAAGCTTAATTCGGCCCAGATGCAGTAAATTGAAACAAACACTTTAAACCTAACTCCTTCATGATTACATGCATGGAAATTAATTAGTTATTACAAAAGAGGTAGAACCTTGCTAATTAAATAGCTAAATCCTTATACAAGGAATGTTAAATGGCTAATTAGGCACTATGTAACAATGATGTCAAGGTTAACAAGTATAAAGTGCAAGGTTCTAAATTATAAACCTAAACTGTACTTCAAAATTGGGTTGAGGTTAAAAGGGTTTATCCTAAAGCCTAAGTTGTTACTTAGGAGATACACTAAGTTTCAAGATTTCACCACATAATATGCGTTCATGTTGAGCTAACACAAATCATTAACAATATAACAAGTTGAGTAATCAAATGGTTTAAGTATTAGCATAATTCATAACTATTGCACAAAGGCCGAATGAAGACCAAGAGCACGACTGAGACTCACGAGTGTTAGCCAATTTAGGGCTAACACATACACGTACACGAATCTTTACAACACATACTTACAATCACAAACAACGTGAAATCAATACAGGATCATGAACACAACAACAAGTACAAACAAGAGCGCGTGCATCCTCGTTTAAGCTAAGTCAACCCTCAACAACAACAAGGTGAGTTCATACGTCCCTCTTCTAATCTTAACTGAGTTTAAACTCTCGGGGCTGAGAAACATGCTTACTTTTATTTATTTAAAAGTTCGTGTTTAATATATTGCTTACACTTTGATTAGATAATATTGCTTGCTTTATTATCAATAATCATTGTATGCATGCTTGTATGATCATGATATGTCAGGAACAAATCAGATGAATATGATAATATAAATTCATAACTCATCAACATAATAGAATAACATAGTTGCAAGATTTTATCTTACAACACTTAGTTATTCTTACAAGAACAAACATTGAGATAATCACAGGTGAACACAATGACAAGAACAAAACATAAGAATGATATGAAGATAATACATCTTCTTACATCCTTCAACACTAGAGTTAACTAAGTGTAATAAGTCAAGTACTCATAACACTTAGTTTATAACTCAAAACATATTACCAGATAACATGGAATGACTATCATCCACCACCTGAGTCGACTAAGTGTAGTAAGACTAGTTCTTACAACAGCTTAGTGACAACATGGTGACCTCATGGAATAACAAGGAATGATAATCATGATAATGTAACTTCATGATAAAAATATCATTCACACAAGAGTTAACATAATTTAATAAGACAAGCTCTTATTTAACCTTGTTAATAGAAACGAGAACATACGACAATGACGACAAATGACACATCGATGAACACAATACAATTGATTACTATTGAACTTTCTGCATTATATCATTTCAATCATGTGTGTAACATCTGTTCCGGAATCGTTACCGGAACAGTAAAGTTGCACAGTAACATGCACAGTAATTCAGGTACACATTACGAGAAACTATGTTCATGCTATTGACACATAATGCTTAACACTAAACTAATATGCAATTATCTGAAATCTGACTAAAACCTTAGGGTTTAACAGTCTCCTACATTGGATGTGCTCCTTTTGAAGCACTATATGGTAGAAAGTGTCGGTCTCCAATTTGTTGGACCGAAGTGGGAGACAACAAAATCACTGGGCCTGAACTTATTCAGGAGACTACTGATAAGATAGCCCAGATACAATAGAGATTACAAGCAACATGTAGCCACCAAAAGAGTTACGCAGACAAACGGCACAAGCCTTTGGAATTCGATGTGGGTGACCGAGTTATGTTGAAAGTGTCCCCATGGGAAGGCGTAGTTCGTTTTGGGGCTAAGGCCAAGCTAGCAACAAGGTATGTCGGACAGTTTGAGATTACTCAATGCATAGGTCCTGTGGCATACAGACTCAAACTCCCTGATGAGCTCAGCGGAGTACACGATGTGTTTCATGTATCAAATCTCAAGAGATGCTTAGAAGAGGAAACATTGATCATACCATTGGAAGAGATACAAGTTGACGAGCAATTACATTTCATTGAAGAACCTGTCGGGATTATGGAACGTGAATTCAAGAGGCTGAAACGAAGCCGTATCCTTATTGTAAAGGTTCGATGGAACTCCAAGCGTTGACCAGAATTTACATGGGAGCGCGAGGACAACATGAACACAAAGTATCCCCATTTGTTCGAGAAGTAAAGCCCGACCTTTATGCTTAAATTTCGGGACGAAATTTCTTTAACAAGGGGAGACTGTGACATCCAGTACCAGATCGTCCGGCAAGTCCGTAAGGTATGTGTACTTTCACTATTTACTATGTGTAAATACATGTATGTGAACAGTGCTTGTATTAACAGAATTCAAAATACAAGAAACAGTTGTACGTGTTTAAGTAACTTAAATACCTAAGTACAACAACTCACAATAAATAATAGTTGTATGTAATTAGGTGAAAACCTAAGTACAATTAATGCAATGAATTACGAGAAACAACAAAGTTCAAGTAAATAACAAGAACAAGTAGGTTGCGATCTGATATCCATAGATGACAGGAATCAGATGGCCAATAAATCAGTACAGAAACAATGTGAAACCGAAAGTCTAGTTGAGTCCGTCAGTGAGGAAACACAATTCAAACACAATTGCAGTGTTATTTCAGAATAACGAACTGACAATGTGTTTGTGTGGGTGACGATTCACACAAACATATATGTGAGTTTAGAGTTCTGAAATAATGACTGAAAAGTAGAAAACAAAAGTCAGAAAGCCAAACCATCGTCCTGTTCGTTCGAATGACGATACGAACGAATACGCGCGAAGGCGACGCGATCTGACGAAACGAAAACGATAACGACACGAGCGACAATAATTTAAGAAAATAATACATTTTAATGTTTTACAATTTTGAAACTCATCAAAATTAAATAAAGAAACCATTTTATTTAAAACGCGTAAAATTACGCGTTACGTTCCGGAAACGCAATGAAAACGCGAACCGAACAACAAAAACGAACCCAAACTCACCCGAGGTATAAATACCTTGAACGAGTTCATTTTATTCATTTTTCACTTCTTCTTCCCCACTCAAAACCCTATGTCACACCCCGAGCCGGCGGGGTAGGATCGAGTTTCCCCGACGGGCGGAAGGTTCCCGGGGCGCGATATCGTGAGTGATAATCGAAGTGATCAGATTGTCTACATTGCACATGATGTAAATGAGAAATGCTAAATATAATAGAATTACAAAGTTAAATTACAGCAGTAACGTTTATAATTTAACAATGTAAATCTATTGTGAAACATCAATATATGACTATCTTGTATTTACACAAGATATACAAAATAATTTATATCATTATGTCTTCAAAAGTATGCAGGTCCAAAATACTAGTCTTCTATCTGAAGTCCTAGTCCAAAAGAAATGACTTCCTAATTGACCTGTTCGTCACCTGAGAAGTCATGCAAAAATAAAGGTCAACACAAGGTTGGTGAGTTCATATAGTTTAGCATTTGAAAATGATTTGAAAATGATTTGAAAATGATTTGAAAACCTCCTTTGGTAAAGACCCTAACCTCATTAACTTCACATGTAATATCCAAATCGGTATGCTTATATATAGGGCATATGTAGGGTCGAACTTACCGCCCGCCCAGCCAACATCCCACCACATACTAATTCACATATGACACTGTTGTTAATGATAATTAAGCATTTTTACCCTTAACACAATCCCATATGTACCTCTGTTTATTGTTCCTGTCATTACAATCATTTGAAATCCCTGTTGATTCCTTAAGTTCATCATACAATATGATTAACCACACAATTGTATAAACAGTTATAAATGCTTAATTAAACAAGTAAATAAACATTTAATAAAATCTAAGTCCTTATGATTGGGGCCTATGGTCATACTCGAGTAGACTAGTCTGTCAATCTGGGTACTTAGTAGTTAGGGAATTCTGTAAATATCATCAAACATAAGACCTACAAGTCAATCAGTCTAGCTAGGACTTCTTGAAATATAGGATTTCTGAGTTCAATGTGTTGGCAAATGTTATCTCTGATATTTCACATACTACCCCTTAAAAATGATTTAATGATCGTCTGATTTTGTCACAAGATGTACTTGATGTGTTGATCATAGAATACAAGATTCATTGATCGGTTGTACACTTGATTCATTTTCCAACAAACACTTGGTTTGTAGAACATTGAATGTTCTCTTTGCAAAGATTGTTTTGTTTGATGTCTTGAAGTCCCACCCTTGTTTTGTCAAACTGTTTGATTTGATTTCTTGAATTCACCCACTTGATTTCCCAAAATGTTTGATTTGATTCCTTGAATTCACCAACTTGATTTCCCAAAATGTTTGATTTGATTCCCTTGAATTCACCCACTTGATTTCCCAAAATGTTTGATTTGATTCCCTTGAATTCACCCACTTGATTTCCCAAAATGTTTGATTTGATTCCTTTGAATGTTTTGACTTATTGAAAAGTTTAGTTTAACTCGTTTATTCACTTAATATATATAAGTGAATAAGGTTAGTAAAACCTGCATAAAATCTTCCTAAACATGGTTCAGGATAACATTTATATATATGAAACATATAAATTTTAAAAGCATTTAAAGTAGACAATTTAAGTAAACCGTCTACGCATGCTTCTCAGCCCCGCATTTTAGAACAAAAATGTTAGAAAAGGGGCAATGAACTCACCTGTGCTGCTATGTAATTTGATCTAACACAATATGCGCGCTCCTGTATGTAAGCTAAGTTTCTTCGGTTCCTGAGTTATTTTATAAGAATTCGAATATAATAAGTACGCGTAGTAGTCGTTGTGCCTAAGACCTTGAGTCTTGTTGTGTGTGCAACTAAGTGTCTTAATACTAAGTGTATCTAAGATCTACTCTATCTTAATTACCCTTCTCATGATCCCAATTCCCATGATTAGTTACAACTTACCTTTAAATTTTAGAAAATTTCGGCAGAGTTTCCTTTGTTTTTAAAACAATTCCAGACAATTAAATCGTCTATTTTATAACAAGTTCCCAATCAATCAATTCAAGTAAGTAATTTAAATCAAACAAGTCTTTAAACCTAACATTACAATACTTTTATAATCAAGTAAACTTAAAGGAAACCAATGCCATTTATGATTTCAAATTAAACAAGATTTTAGAAAAATTACTAACTTTTCATTTAAAACATCATCATTTTAGTTAAAACATCAATACTTGTATTTAATTTGAACGTTTAACCTATGATGGACTTAATCAAGTCCCATTGGGCTCACTTATGCCCAATTGAATATCCTTGATTCCAAATTGATCGTTATTCAAGCCCGTGAATGATCCCCTGTAGGTAGTTACACAACTAAGCTAGTGGACATTCATAACATGACTATGTACGACTTTCATGTTCCTTAGAATTCCATGCACACCCATATGTATAAGAATTTGATCCAAGAACCATCATGCATGCACATTATACAATAAATATACATGAAACAAACCTCGGTTAATGATAAGTTAAACCTTTCCTAGGTTCCTACTACTAGCTTTAATGGTTCTTGATCTCACCTCGATCTAATTAACGAGTTTTAGTTTAATAATGGCCTAGAGCAGCGAACCTTTAGAAAATTAGGAGAAGGTTCGGCCCTATCTATTCACAGCTTGGGTTCGTGGGCTTCTCACAATGGTTCGGCCAAAAGAGTTCGTGGATATGGTTCCTGGGTTCGTGCCTACTAAAGTTCGACCAGGTAGGGTTCGCCATGCAAAGGTTCGTGTGTTCTAGATCCATGACCACCTAGAGTTCGGCTGAAAAGGGTTCGTTCCAAGTGTTCGGCTAAGGCCCTGGTTTCGCGAGTTCTAGGGTTCGCCACCCTAAGGTTCGTGATCACCCATGGTTCTGCCAAGGTCAGCCATGCAGGGTTCGTTGCAGACATGCCCATAATGAAACAGGGTTCGTTGCAGGAACCATGTAGGGTTCGGCTGCCTCATATGGTTCGTGTAGGGTTCGGCCAGCGAACCTGACCTTCAACCGACTCCTTGATCCCACGAACCTGTAATCTCTTTCTTGTTTGCAGCTTCAACCTGTTACAAACCCATCCCCAACAACACCTAATCGTACATTAACCTCTATCTAAGTGTTTTTATGTGTTTAATACCGATTCTAATCTCAAAACAATTTGAACTCGTGAAAAACCCTCTAAAACCGAAAATATAATGGATGTTTACCTTAGATTTCGTGGATGAAAGCTCAAATAAGTTGTACTCCCGTGATCTACGAGATGAGAGGATCAAGATGACACCAAATTTGCTTGAATCCACCAAGGATTGGACTTCCAAATCTTAGAGAGAAGATCGTTGCTTGAATGAAAAACTAGAGAGAGAGTGAGAGAACGAGATGTAGGTGAGAAGAGAGAGAAATGGGGTAGGTGTGGTCTTTATGACCACATTAAATGTGGGGAAAAATACCCGGTCGTTTGGTCTCGTTCGGTTTCGCGTAATGTGCCGGTTTCGCGTGGTTTTCGCGGTGAAACAACACGATCATAAAATTAGAAATCATTTAACTATTCTAGGTTGTGATTCCTAATAAATTAACTAATATCTTCTTATTTATTAACAAATTTAAAATATTAATTAACTGTTTAAATCGAAATGTACGGTCGTCGCGCGTATTCGTTCGGATCGTCACCCGCACGAACACGGCGTAACTATACTTTTCAATCTTGTTTTCTAATTATAGAATATCATTCAGAACGTTAAACTTTAAGATATATTCGTACAGATCGTCACCTATACGAATAATCCGTCCATTTAGCATTCACATAACGATATTCGTGTGTTTTGTTCTTTAAAGCCTCACATACGTTTATACATAATAAATCCTAGGCAAATAATCACATGATGGTTCTGTATTGTCAGATAATTATCCGACTCAAGAACCATTGTTCTGAACTGTGTTTCTGTTAAATGTGTCTGAAACTGTTCTATGACAACTCATCATGATAAGGATAAATGACATGAATGTAAAAATAACTGAAATGCGTATGATTCATACCTGTTTTACTGTTCATGTACCGTAGAGATCACTGTTCCGGTGGCGGTTCCGGCACTGCTGTTACAGTCTCCCCTTGTTAGAGAAATTTCGTCCCGAAATTTAAGAGTTGTTATCAGGTACAGCTTCCTCTTCAAACAGCTGGGGATACTTTAACTTCATGTGATCTTCACGTTCCCAAGTGAACTCGGGCCCGCGCCTTGAATTCCAACGAACCTTTACAATAGGAATACGGCTTCGCCTCAGTTGTTTAACCTTGCGATCCATAATCTCTAAAGGTTCTTCAATGAAATGTAACTGTTCATCGACTTGAATTTCTTCGATTGGAATGACGAGAGACTCGTCAGCAAGGCATTTCTTTAAGTTTGAGACGTGAAACACGTCATGCACACCACTGAGTTCATCTGGTAATCTCAATCGATAGGCTACAGGACCTATACGTTCGGTGATCTCGAACGGTCCCACGTATCGTGGTGCTAATTTGCCTTTCTTTCCAAAGCGTACAACGCCTTTCCATGGGGACACCTTCAACATTACACGATCTCCCACTTGGAATTCCAACGGCTTGCGCCGTTTGTCGGCGTAGCTCTTTTGTCTGCTCCTTGTTGCTTGTAGTCTTCTTTGAATCTGAGCTATCTTGTCAGTGGTTTCTTGTATTAGTTCTGGCCCCGTTATTCGGTTGTCTCCAATTTCAGTCCAACAAATCGGTGATCGACATTTCCGGCCATAAAGAGCCTCGAATGGTGCACATCCGATACTGCTGTGGTAACTGTTATTATAGGAGAACTCAATCAGTGGCAAATGGGAATCCCAATTCCCACCGAAGTCTAGAACACAGGTTCTCAACATGTCCTCTAGGGTTTGAATAGTACGTTCGCTTTGGCCATCCGTTTGTGGGTGGTAAGCTGTACTCAGATTCAACTGTGTCCCTAGAGATTTCTGTAATGATTGCCAGAACCTGGATGTGAATCTGCTATCTCGATCAGAAATAATAGACAATGGCACCCCGTGGCGTACCACTATCTCGTTGATGTATAATCTTGCCAGTTTATCCATGGTGAAGTTCTCACGCATGGGCAAGAAATGAGCAGATTTGGTTAAACGATCAATGATTACCCAAATTGTATCATGACCGCTGGAAGTGCGGGGTAGCTTGGTAATGAAATCCATAGCTATTTGTTCCCACTTCCAGAGCGGAATCTCAGGCTGTTCCAGTAGACCAGACGGTCTCTGGTGTTCCGCCTTTACTTTCGCACACGTAAGACACTGTCCGACATACTCGGCTATGTCTTTCTTCATTCCCGGCCACCAATAAAATCCACGCAAGTCTTGGTACATCTTATCAGCGCCTGGATGAACAGAGTATTTAGTCTTGTGTGCTTCATCGAAGATAAGTTTTCTCAATTCATCTACCGCAGGGATCCATATACGTTCCTTGTAGTAGATCATACCATCAGGCTTCGTGTCAAACTGTTTCTCTGCTCCGCAATCAAGTTCCCTCTTCAGATTGCCTCGGTCAAGTGCTTCTTGCTGTGCTTGAACAATCTTGTCACTTAAACCGGTCTGCACGGTTATCCCCATTGCTCTAACACGTAGGGGTTTGACCCGTTCCTTCCGGCTCAAGGCATCGGCTACAACGTTCGCCTTTCCCGGATGGTATTTGATCACACAATCATAATCATTCAGAAGTTCAACCCAACGGCGCTGTCGCATGTTGAGCTCCTTCTGATCAAAGATGTGCTGCAGACTTTTGTGATCAGTGAATATGGTACACTTGGTGCCATATAAGTAATGTCTCCAAATCTTCAATGCGAAGATTACAGCTCCCAGTTCAAGATCATGAGTAGTGTAGTTCTTCTCATGAATCTTTAACTGTCTTGATGCATAGGCTATGACTTTGTCCCGTTGCATTAACACACAACCGAGTCCCTGATGGGAAGCATCACAGTACACAACAAAGTCATCACAGCCTTCTGGAAGAGATAGAATTGGAGCATCACATAGTTTCTGTTTCAATGTCTGAAAAGCATCTTCCTGTTTCTGCTCCCAGACAAACGGTTCACTTTTCTGGGTTAGCTTAGTGAGAGGTAAAGCTATCTTAGAAAAGTTTGAGATAAACCTTCTGTAATAACCCGCCAATCCCAGAAAAGACCGTATCTCCGTCGGTGTCTTCAGAGTGTCCCAATTCTTTATCGCTTCAATCTTGGCAGGGTCTACATGAATCCCCTCGCTGTTGACCACATGACCCAGAAATTGAACTTCTCTTAGCCAAAACTCACATTTGGAGAATTTGGCATAGAGTTTCTCTTCTTTCAACAGCTCCAAGATCTTTCTAAGGTGTTGCTCATGTTCTGTTTTGGTCTTGGAATAAATCAGTATGTCATCAATAAAGACAATGACAAACTGATCCAAGTACGGCTTGCACACTCGGTTCATGAGATCCATGAAAACCGCGGGTGCATTTGTCAATCCGAAAGGCATCACCATGAATTCGTAATGCCCGTATCTTGTTCGGAAGGCCGTTTTCGGTATGTCTTCGTCTTGAACTCTCAGTTGATGATATCCAGACCGCAAGTCAATCTTTGAGAAATACTGTGCTCCTTGTAGTTGGTCAAACAAATCATCAATCCTCGGCAATGGATACCGATTCTTGATGGTTAATTTGTTCAGCTCTCTGTAATCTATGCACATTCTGAACGATCCGTCTTTCTTCTTCACGAACAAAACCGGAGCTCCCCAAGGTGAGTAGCTCGGTCTGATGAAGCCCTTATCAAGTAACTCCTGTAATTGATTAGACAATTCCTGCATCTCTGAAGGTGCTAACCTGTAAGGAGATTTAGCAACAGGAGTTGCTCCAGGAATTAAGTCAATACGAAATTCTACCGGTCGCGCAGGTGGCAAACCAGGTAGGTCTTCGGGAAATACTTCTGGATACTCTTTCACTACTGGTACATCTTGAATCTCCTTCTTATCTTTCTCTTTATCCACCACGTGAGCCAGGAACGCTATGCACCGCTTCTGTAGACACTTACGCGCCTTTATGCAAGAAATGATTTTGACACTTCGCTTTGCTTGATCCCCTTTAACTTCCAATACACGATCACTCAGCAATGGAATTCGAAGCAGCTTCTCAGAACAGATGACTTCCACTCGGTTAGATGAGAGCCAATCCATTCCAACAATGATGTCAAAACTACCCAGCTCCATCGGTATCAAATCGATGGTAAATGTAAAATCATTTAGTGTCAATGGGCAGTTCCTATAAACTGTACTAACTGTGATCTGTTTCCCGTTAGCTACTTCTATAATGTAAGGGGAGTCTAACTGTTCCTCTATGGAATCTAGTTGGCACGCAAAGTCGGTAGAGATAAAACTCTGATCCGCACCAGTATCAAATAAGACAGATGCATAAAAGTCATGTAAGAGAAACGTACCAGTGACCACATTTGGGTCCTGGCGTGCAGCTGGTGCTCCGATAGCAAAGGCTCGTCCACGGGGTGCTTGAACTGCTGGTTGAGCCTTCTTTGGGCAGTTCTTCGCAAAGTGGCCTTGTTCGCCACAGTTATAGCATCCACCATTGTTCTGATTTGCTGGTGGAGGAAGAGCCAAAGCAGCATTGTTGACTGCTTGGTTAGGTGTCATCCTACAGTATTGGACCCAATGGCCCTTTCTTCCACATCCCGTGCAATGTTTACACGGAGCGTCAGCAGGGTGATGATACTGACACTTGGCACACAGAGGAAACGTGCCAGTGTAAGGCTTGCGGTTGGGGTTTTGTGGTGCTGCTGTTACTTGTTGGAGAGGTGTGGCCACCGTGTAGTTCTTAATGGTCTTCTGTTTCTTCTTCTGATGGTGGTGGGGTTTCTTGGAAGACTCAGACTTGTTCTTGCTGGGTTCAGCCTCCTTCTTTAAAGTTCCAGAGGCTACCATAAGATCAGTGAGTTTCCCAGACAGTCTCACTGCAGATTCAACAGTAGTAGGGTTGGCTGAAACAACCATGCCCTGAATGCAGGCGGGAAGTCCACCTACATAACGGTCTATCCTTTTCTCCAAAGTTGGTACCATGTCAGGTACCAAAGCAACCAACTCATGGTAACGAGTTGTATACCCCATGTGATCAGCTCCTTTCATCACATGGTTGGATAGTTCAACCTCCAATTTCTGCAGCTCGTTCTTGGGACAGAACTCTGTTCGCAGCAGTGTCTTGAAATCTTCCCATGGCATGGCCATGGCTTCTTCTCTTCCTCGGGCATTGATCTGACCGTTCCACCAGGTCAGAGCCCGTTTGTTGAATGTTCCCGCTGAGTAACGGACCTTGTGGTGTTCGGGGCAGCTGCAAAGATCCAACGTTGCCTCAATCTTCTCAATCCATTGGATTAGTCCAACGGCACCTTCAGACCCACTAAAACTGGGTGGTTTACATCCTACGAAGGACTTGTAGGAGTAATGAGATGAATCTCCAGTATTCCCACTGGCTTCTCCTGAGGTGTTGCCAGTGTTGAGGATCTCATTACGAAGACGAAGGAACATCTCCGGTATTGCCTCTTTCATCTGATTCGTCATCTGGCTACTCAGTAACGTCACCAAAGCGATAGTAGTAGGGTCCATAGTCGGTGTTGTGCCTGAACCAGATGCTTGAGTAATCAATGGAGGAGGGGGAGGAGGAGGTGGAGGAGGTGGTGGTGGAGAGTCATTCGGAGACGGTGTGGAGGAGTGTGGAGCCAAGTCTTGTGGTGGTAGCTGTATCAGGGGAGGTTGTCTTCGTGGAGGCATTCTGATCATAACCAATAAAGTCATCGGTTAGTGCAATGATCGAATACAGAAGACAATATGCAAATAAGTCTTAAGTCCTATGTTCTCTATATGCAGGGTCCCTAGGTTATAGTCTAGGCCAAACCATTTAAATAAGTGACCTATATTTCTCTATAACCATGGCTCTGATACCAATCTGTCACACCCCGAGCCGGCGGGGTAGGATCGAGTTTCCCCGACGGGCGGAAGGTTCCCGGGGCGCGATATCGTGAGTGATAATCGAAGTGATCAGATTGTCTACATTGCACATGATGTAAATGAGAAATGCTAAATATAATAGAATTACAAAGTTAAATTACAGCAGTAACGTTTATAATTTAACAATGTAAATCTATTGTAAAACATCAATATATGACTATCTTGTATTTACACAAGATATACAAAATAATTTATATCATGATGTCTTCAAAAGTATGCAGGTCCAAAATACTAGTCTTCTATCTGAAGTCCTAGTCCAAAAGAAATGACTTCCTAATTGACCTGTTCGTCACCTGAGAAGTCATGCAAAAATAAAGGTCAACACAAGGTTGGTGAGTTCATATAGTTTAGCATTTGAAAATGATTTGAAAATGATTTGAAAACCTCCTTTGGTAAAGACCCTAACCTCATTAACTTCACATGTAATATCCAAATCGGTATGCTTATATATAGGGCATATGTAGGGTCGAACTTACCGCCCGCCCAGCCAACATCCCACCACATACTAATTCACATATGACACTGTTGTTAATGATAATTAAGCATTTTTACCCTTAACACAATCCCATATGTACCTCTGTTTATTGTTCCTGTCATTACAATCATTTGAAATCCCTGTTGATTCCTTAAGTTCATCATACAATATGATTAACCACACAATTGTATAAACAGTTATAAATGCTTAATTAAACAAGTAAATAAACATTTAATAAAATCTAAGTCCTTATGATTGGGGCCTATGGTCATACTCGAGTAGACTAGTCTGTCAATCTGGGTACTTAGTAGTTAGGGAATTCTGTAAATATCATCAAACATAAGACCTACAAGTCAATCAGTCTAGCTAGGACTTCTTGAAATATAGGATTTCTGAGTTCAATGTGTTGGCAAATGTTATCTCTGATATTTCACATACTACCCCTTAAAAATGATTTAATGATCGTCTGATTTTGTCACAAGATGTACTTGATGTGTTGATCATAGAATACAAGATTCATTGATCGGTTGTACACTTGATTCATTTTCCAACAAACACTTGGTTTGTAGAACATTGAATGTTCTCTTTGCAAAGATTGTTTTGTTTGATGTCTTGAAGTCCCACCCTTGTTTTGTCAAACTGTTTGATTTGATTTCTTGAATTCACCCACTTGATTTCCCAAAATGTTTGATTTGATTCCTTGAATTCACCCACTTGATTTCCCAAAATGTTTGATTTGATTCCCTTGAATTCACCCACTTGATTTCCCAAAATGTTTGATTTGATTCCCTTGAATTCACCCACTTGATTTCCCAAAATGTTTGATTTGATTCCTTTGAATGTTTTGACTTATTGAAAAGTTTAGTTTAACTCGTTTATTCACTTAATATATATAAGTGAATAAGCTTAGTAAAACCTGCATAAAATCTTCCTAAACATGGTTCAGGATAACATTTATATATATGAAACATATAAATTTTAAAAGCATTTAAAGTAGACAATTTAAGTAAACCGTCTACGCATGCTTCTCAGCCCCGCATTTTAGAACAAAAATGTTAGAAAAGGGGCAATGAACTCACCTGTGCTGCTATGTAATTTGATCTAACACAAAATGTGCGCTCCTGTATGTAAGCTAAGTTTCTTCGGTTCCTGAGTTATTTTATAAGAATTCGAATATAATAAGTACGCGTAGTAGTCGTTGTGCCTAAGACCTTGAGTCTTGTTGTGTGTGCAACTAAGTGTCTTAATACTAAGTGTATCTAAGATCTACTCTATCTTAATTACCCTTCTTATGATCCCAATTCCCATGATTAGTTACAACTTACCTTTAAATTTTAGAAAATTTCGGCAGAGTTTCCTTTGTTTTTAAAACAATTCCAGACAATTAAATCGTCTATTTTATAACAAGTTCCCAATCAATCAATTCAAGTAAGTAATTTAAATCAAACAAGTCTTTAAACCTAACATTACAATACTTTTATAATCAAGTAAACTTAAAGGAAACCAATGCCATTTATGATTTCAAATTAAACAAGATTTTAGAAAAATTACTAACCTTTCATTTAAAACATCATCATTTTAGTTAAAACATCAATACTTGTATTTAATTTGAACGTTTAACCTATGATGGACTTAATCAAGTCCCATTGGGCTCACTTATGCCCAATTGAATATCCTTGATTCCAAATTGATCGTTATTCAAGCCCGTGAATGATCCCCTGTAGGTAGTTACACAACTAAGCTAGTGGACATTCATAACATGACTATGTACGACTTTCATGTTCCTTAGAATTCCATGCACACCCATATGTATAAGAATTTGATCCAAGAACCATCATGCATTCACATTATACAATAAATATACATGAAACAAACCTCGGTTAATGATAAGTTAAACCTTTCCTAGGTTCCTACTACTAGCTTTAATGGTTCTTGATCTCACCTCGATCTAATTAACGAGTTTTAGTTTAATAATGGCCTAGAGCAGCGAACCTTTAGAAAATTAGGAGAAGGTTCGGCCCTATCTATTCACAGCTTGGGTTCGTGGGCTTCTCACAATGGTTCGGCCAAAAGAGTTCGTGGATATGGTTCCTGGGTTCGTGCCTACTAAAGTTCGGCCAGGTAGGGTTCGCCATGCAAAGGTTCGTGTGTTCTAGATCCATGACCACCTAGAGTTCGGCTGAAAAGGGTTCGTTCCAAGTGTTCGGCTAAGGCCCTGGTTTCGCGAGTTCTAGGGTTCGCCACCCTAAGGTTCGTGATCACCCATGGTTCTGCCAAGGTCAGCCATGCAGGGTTCGTTGCAGACATGCCCATAATGAAACAGGGTTCGTTGCAGGAACCATGTAGGGTTCGGCTGCCTCATATGGTTCGTGTAGGGTTCGGCCAGCGAACCTGACCTTCAACCGACTCCTTGATCCCACGAACCTGTAATCTCTTTCTTGTTTGCAGCTTCAACCTGTTACAAACCCATCCCCAACAACACCTAATCGTACGTTAACCTCTATCTAAGTGTTTTTATGTGTTTAATACCGATTCTAATCTCAAAACAATTTGAACTCGTGAAAAACCCTCTAAAACCGAAAATATAATGGATGTTTACCTTAGATTTCGTGGATGAAAGCTCAAATAAGTTGTACTCCCGTGATCTACGAGATGAGAGGATCAAGATGACACCAAATTTGCTTGAATCCACCAAGGATTGGACTTCCAAATCTTAGAGAGAAGATCGTTGCTTGAATGAAAAACTAGAGAGAGAGTGAGAGAACGAGATGTAGGTGAGAAGAGAGAGAAATGGGGTAGGTGTGGTCTTTATGACCACATTAAATGTGGGGAAAAATACCCGGTCGTTTGGTCTCGTTCGGTTTCGCGTAATGTGCCGGTTTCGCGTGGTTTTCGCGGTGAAACAACACGATCATAAAATTAGAAATCATTTAACTATTCTAGGTTGTGATTCCTAATAAATTAACTAATATCTTCTTATTTATTAACAAATTTAAAATATTAATTAACTGTTTAAATCGAAATGTACGGTCGTCGCGCGTATTCGTTCGGATCGTCACCCGCACGAACACGGCGTAACTATACTTTTCAATCTTGTTTTCTAATTATAGAATATCATTCAGAACGTTAAACTTTAAGATATATTCGTACAGATCGTCACCTATACGAATAATCCGTCCATTTAGCATTCACATAACGATATTCGTGTGTTTTGTTCTTTAAAGCCTCACATACGTTTATACATAATAAATCCTAGGCAAATAATCACATGATGGTTCTGTATTGTCAGATAATTATCCGACTCAAGAACCATTGTTCTGAACTGTGTTTCTGTTAAATGTGTCTGAAACTGTTCTATGACAACTCATCATGATAAGGATAAATGACATGAATGTAAAAATAACTGAAATGCGTATGATTCATACCTGTTTTACTGTTCATGTACCGTAGAGATCACTGTTCCGGTGGCGGTTCCGGCACTGCTGTTACACCCTAATCCCGGTTTTGGAGCTCCCACCACCATATCTCACCTTCAAACCTTCATATCTCCCTCAATACTCGACCAAATCCTTCCATCTTTGGACCAAATCTAAGCTCTCGACCTCTACTACACGAAAGTACAGCCGATCTAGAACAAACTTCACCAAAATTAGAGGTATGTGGCTGTGAAAGTAGCCAAAATTAGGGTTTTTCACCCTTTTGTTCTACCCCATAGTCTAACCGGTTTAGGAACCCATTTAACCGACCTCAAGGTTTCGGAAACCAACTCTACCACTCACCATTACCTGAATACCAAGTGCACCTTGAGCTAGGGCTCGGTTGGAGATGCCTAACCGACTGGACTTGCTACGGCTGAAGGAACCCACACATGGCAGAATGGCTAGGGTCGAATGGCCTAGTGACAACCACTCGCCCAGTTTTCCTCTTTCGGTCAGCCACCTCCTTTCGCCATCCTTGTTATTCGGGCATCATATTCTCATTCGGCCATGAGCCATACTCCATCCATTCGACCCTCACTCGCCAGAACTCAATCGGCTAGGACCAGCCCCATTCGACCATGGCCACATTCTGGCAGCCAAGTGCCATGCGGTCACCTTATTCGCCCATACAACTTCATTCGCCCAAGGGACTATTTGCCAATCAATCAGCAGGCCCAAATCCAATACATTCGGCCCAGCTAGTCAGGCCCAACACAGTATGCAATTAACCTCACTTTGGCCCACAGATTCGGCCCAGTCAGTCGGCCCATATCATCTTCGGCCCAACAGTTGACCCACATGGTTTATAGGGTCCAATGAACTAGCTCAACAACATTATAAGGCCCAAGAAGCTTAATTCGGCCCATATGTAGTAAATTGAAACAAACACTTTAAACCTAACTCCTTCATGATTACATGCATGGAAATTAATTAGTTATTACAAAAGTGGTAGAACCTTGCTAATTAATTAGCTAAATCCTTATACAAGGAATGTTAAATGGCTAATTAGGCACTATGTAACAATGATGTCAAGGTTAACAAGTATAAAGTGCAAGGTTCTAAATTATAAACCAAAACTGTACTTACAAATTGGGTTGAGGTTAAAAGGGTTTATCCTAAAGCCTAAGTTGTTACTTAGGAGATACACTAAGTTTCAAGATTTCACCACATAATATGCGTTCATGTTGAGCTAACACAAATCGTTAACAATATAACAAGTTGAGTAATCAAATGGTTTAAGTATTAGCATAATTCATATCTATTGCACAAAGGTCGAATGAAGACCAAGACCACGACCGAGACTCACGAGTGTTAGCCAATTTAGGGCTAACACATACACGTACACGAATCTTTACAACACATACTTACAATCACAAACAACGTGAAATCAATACAGGATCATGAACACAACAACAAGTACAAACAAGAGCTCGTGCATCCTCGTTTAAGCTAAGTCAACCCTCAACAACAACAAGGTGAGTTCATACGCCCCTCTTCTCACCTTAACTGATTTTAAACTCTTGGGGCTGAGAAACATGCTTACTTTTATTTATTTAAAAGTTTATGTTTAATATATTGCTTACACTTTGATTAGATAATATTGCTTTCTTTATTATCAATAATCATTGTATGCATGCTTGTATGATCATGATATGTCAGGAACAAATAAGATGAATATGATAATATAAATTCATAACTCATCAACATAATAGAATAACATAGTTGCAAGATTTTATCTTACAACACTTAGTTATTCTTACAAGAACGAACATTGAGATAATCACAGGTGAACACGATGACAAGAACAAAACATAAAAATGATATGAAGATAATACATCTTCTTACATCATTCAACACTAGAGTTAACTAAGTGTAATAAGTCAAGTACTCATAACACTTAGTTTATAACTCAAAACATATTACAAGATAACTTGGAACGACTATCTTTCACCACCTGAGTCGACTAAGTGTAGTAATACTAGTTCTTACAACAGCTTAGTGACAACATGGTGACCTCATGGAATAACAAGGAATGATAATCATGATAATGTAACTTTATGATAAAAATATCATTCACACAAGAGTTAACATAATTTAATAAGACAAGCTCTTATTTAACCTTGTTAATAGAAACGAGAACATACGACAATGACGACAAATGACGTATCGATGAACACAATACAATTGATTACTATTGAACTGTCTGCATTATATCATTTCAATCATGTGTGTAACATCTGTGCCGGAATCGTTACCGGAACAGTAAAGTTGCACAGTAACATGCACAGTAATTCAGGTACACGTTACGAGAAACTATGTTCATGCTATTGACACATAATGCTTAACACTAAACTAATATGCAATTGTCTGAAATCTGACTAAAACCTTAGGGTTTAACAGTCAGAAACACATCAGACAACACAGAACTGACACACGAATGGTAGTTTTGATGCTATTAGGTATAAACGTATGTGAGGTTAAACAAAACAAAATCCTAACGGTTGTTATTACGGAATGCTAAACAAACGAATTATTCGTATAGGTGACGATCTGTATGAATGATTCTGAGAGTTTAACGTTCTGAAATAATGACTAAACAGTAGAAAACAAGAATCAGAAAGCCAAACCATCTTCGTGTTCGTTTGAATGACGATTCGAACAAATACTCATGATGGCAACGCGTTCTGACGAAACAAAAACGAACACGAAAAACGATGCGAACGAAAATAATTTTAAGGAAATAAAATATTTCCTGTTTTACAATTCTGAAACTCATCATAAATAAAATTTAACAAAACTATTTTAATTATTCGTGAATAAATTAACGAAACGCGTAAAATAAGGAAATTCGATAAATAAATAAATTAAACGAAATTTAAAATTATTAATAGAAATAATTATCATCCAAATTGTTAAAAATAATCCTTTTATTTAAATTTACGAGAAACGCACGCAACGACCCTGAAACGCGACGAAGACGCGAACCGAGCAACCGAAATGAACCCAGATACCCTCGGGGTATATAAACCTCAAATGAGGCTAACCACCTCATTTACTTCATCTTCTTCTCTCTCTAAATCATTATTCCTGTTCATATCTCTCTCTAAGATTTTACACCTTCAAGCATCAAGATCTCCTTCAATTCTTGGTGGAATTTAGTGTTCTTGGTGTCCATTTGAAGCCGTTGATCTCCTCTATGCAAAAGTACAAAGGATCGGAAGATTTGGCCACTGAAAATCGAGGTAATGATGTGTGAAACATTTAAAAGTTAGGGTTTTCACTCCTTTTTGTTCGAGCTGAAAGTTGGCTGGTTAGAACCTTTTTTTTAAATCGACCATACACCCTAGATGGGCACGTGTAGTATCACACCATCATTAGAAAGCAATTCTACAACGGTTGATGCCCCATAATGATGATGAAGTTGCAGGATTGTTACTTAGGGATCGGCCGAACCTAGTTGAACTCAACGAACCCACAACGAACCAGGTTATGCTTGCCGAACCTGCTGGGCCACCAACCACCCTCGCGAACCTATGAACGCATGGCCGAACCCTCTATTCTACGAACCTACAAAATGCAGACAAACCCATGCAGATGACAAAATTTCCATGCTCACCGAAGCCTTAGACGAACCAGGGGGCTGCCATGCACGAACCTATATCACTTAGCCTTCCACGAACCTTGGTTTAGTGAACAACATAGCCGAACCATCTACACCTGTGGCCGAACCTTTAGTAATAAGCGAACCCTACTACATCTGGCGAACCCCAGCCGAACGTATTGGATGCTTGATAGGCGAACCTTGATGCACTTTATGGCCGAACCTCCCTAACCATTTGATAGGTTCGCTGGTACTTGTCTCAGTCGGCCCAGGCCCAATTAATTAGCCGTGTATTCCTTCGGCCCAAACCATGGTGTTGGCCCAACAGTGGTCTTCCGAACCAATACACCCCCTTAGTATTATTCGGCCCAATTGGGGTGTAACAAGGCCCAACTATCTACCCTAGGTCCAATTGTATTCGGCCCAAATAGAGCGGCCCATTGGGAATATCATTAGCCTAATAGATCAGCCCAACAACAGCCCAACATGTTCAAATAAGTCACCTTGGCCAAACAACCTATTATTCGGCCCATTAGGATTGTTTCGGCCCAACTTCGTTTTTGTGATCGAATAACACTAGGCTCAATACACTTACTCGGCCCAATACATCTATTCGGCCCACACACATGACTTTTAGGCCATTTATATACAAATGACACAAAAAGGTTATCCGGCCCAACAAGTTCTAACGATTTACTAACTCACAAATGAAAAACAAGAATTAAGGATAATGGTATGCACGGGTTATCATTTAAGTATTACAAATGCGGTGACAAGTGAATAGACCAAGCAAATAAGTACTTAAAGTTTTGATTAAAAGTGATAACTTTTAAACTAAACCATAAGTTGAGAATTTGCAATAAAATCGAAGAGACTCAATATTTTCTTACGCTATATTATGAACTCTGTGCCGGTTAATAAACAAGGCTAGTGAGTGGTAGTAAACCTTATGACTAACACAACCCACACACAAGACACTACAACGAATACTTATAAGTTACAAACTATATGAAATCAATACAGGAGCGTGAACAATATACCAAGTGCAAACAAAGAGCGCATGCATTTTTATTCTACTTAGTCAATCACTACGGGCACAAGGTGAGTTCATTTGTCCCTATTCTAACTATTTTGATTTTACATCGGGACTGAGAAGCATGTTATACCTTTTAAAAAAATGATCTATAAAAATGCTTATAAACTTATTCTTGATGCTTATACTTTATGCTTGATACTTATGCGATGAAACTTTAGGCTTAAACTTTACACTCGATGCTTATGCTACAAACTCGATGCTTAAACTAAGTGCTTAATGCTTATGCTATAAACTTGAAGCTTGAAACTATATACTAAATGCTAATGCTATGGATTGATGCTAAGTGTTGAATGCTAGATGATTATGCTAAATGCTAATACTAAACGCTAACGCTATATGCTAATATTAAATGCTTATGCTACAAGCTAATACTATAAGCTAATTCTATATGCGAATGCCAAGTGCTTATGCTACAATGCTAATACGAAAATGCTAATGCTAATTGCTAAATGCTAATGCTATATGCTAATATTAAATGCTAAAGCTAACAATATATGCTAAAGCTACAGATTGATGCTAAAAGCTTATGATTCCATGGTAATGCTACATACATGCTAATTGCTTGACAAAACGGATGCTTTAAACACTTGTATGCTTATATGCTTGCCATGCTAAAACAACGGTTTGGCCTCTCAGTGCTTGCCTTACCGATTGTGAAGCTATTTGAATGCTATAAACTTGAATGCTAAAACTATCAACTATGGTAGAACATACCAAATTGGCCTCTCAGTGCTTGCCATGGGGTGTTCTTCATAGTTGGGACTTGAAGAACAGACCGTCGGCCTCTCAGTGCTTGCCATACAGTGATTCCTCAATGTTCAGTCATGCTATAAACTTAAACTTAATGCTAAAGCTATTGGCTATTTAGAATGGACCAACTGGCCTCTCAGTGCTTGCCAAGGGGTGTTTTGGTAGCTATGACTATTGTAGATCAAGTCGTTTGGCCTCTCAGTGCTTGCCAAACGGCTGTTCTACTTAGTCGGGATTTTGAAGAAGTAGACTGATGGCCTCTTAGTGCTTGCCATACAGTGATTCCTCATTTTCCACTCATGATGTAAACTTAACGAAATGCTAAAGCTATAAACGAAATGGATGGTAGGCAAGACGCTTAATTATCATTAACAGCAATGTCCTCTACGACTCGGTATGTGGTGGGATGGCATCTGGGCGGGTCGTAGGCTCGACTCAGGGGTATGCCCTATATATAAGCATACCGAGTTGGATAATACAGTGGTGTTAATGAGGTTAAGGTTGTTACCGAGGGGATGCATGAATGCTTTTGGGTAAATATCATAAACTTTTAAACACAATGCTTGTTAAACTAATATTGGAGTTAATACATACGAATGCTGTAGACTTGTAAACTTTGAAACAGTAAACTAAAGCTATGATGAAGAATGAATCTAATGGTAGGTAAAATGCTTAATTATTATTAACAGCAATGTCCTATGTAACTTAGTATGTGGTGGGACGGCGCCTGGGCGGGTCGTAGGCTCGACTCAGGGGTATGCCCTATATATAAGCATACCGAGTTGGATAGTACAGTGTTGTTAATGAAGTTAAGGTTTTACCGAAGAGGTTGCAAAAGCTATTTTACAAATACTAAAACTACATGAACTCACCAACCATTGTGTTGACTTTGTTTTCTTACATGCTTTCTCAGGTGACGCACAGGAATAGGCTTAAGCTTTTGGATTGCATACTAGGATGCCAGTTAGCAGACCTAATAGACTTTTGGAGAAGCACATATTTTGCTAAGGATACAAATCACTTTTGATATCTTGTACACATACAAGATAGGAAACATATGATTCTTTTGTTAGGTTTACCGAGTTAAATTAGTGAACATTGATATTGTAATTTAACTTTTTAATACTAATTTAATGTTTGATTGTGCTTTAGTTATTCTTAACATTGAAGCTATGTAAACAATCTGATCATTACGATTATCACTCACGATATTGCGTCCCGAGAACCTTCCGCCCGGCGGGGACTTCGATCCAACCCCTCCGGATCGGGGTGTGACAATGTGCCATGTACTTATGTTGATCACTGTAAGCCGCTTATAAATCGCTGACCAGTTAGTTTTACGTGACTCAACCGACGATAGCATAGTGGTACCATAGGTTTGACAAACCTCTAGCTTGTAGGGCTAGTATGTTGATCATATTGATACATTGGCCGGTAATGTATGACAGGTGACAGGGCTACTCAAGTCAGGTTCTGGAAAGCGACACATGGTGATATTAATCTGCAGTGAAATTGTAATTAATCCAGCAGAAATCCTATTGACTAGTAGATTGAGAAAGTGATCTTCTGTCATGTTACACTACTAGTAATAGATTTCGTTGAGGCCTAAGGACATACAAAGTGGTAGAGGTAAATTGGATGCATTGTACTCTGATTATGTGAGGAGTACAATGGATTCCTTTTAGGCTCTATGCGCTACAAGTTGAGAACAAATAACAATTGGTTGACTAATACTTTTAATATTTAAAGTGATTAACAGTTAACCCTACAAGTAATAGAATAATACGAGGATCTGATTTTATTAATCTAACTTCCTTAATACAATGAGGGTGTATCAATACTTCGGTTTGATAACTAAACCCCTCTAAATCTATTATTCTACATACGATAAACAGATGCGTACATATCGAACAAGTTAAACATACGGGAGATGAAAATGGATATTCTTAGTTGTATTGCAAGTAGTGTGGAACTTGATTGAGTATGTGGTGGGATGGCGTCTGGGCTTGACCCTTTCGTATGCCCTATATATAAGCATACTTGATTGGGTGAAATACTACCTATACATATAACTAAGGAGAGGCCATTGGGTGGAACAGGTGAATCAATCATTACAAGTATCAAGTATGACATTGTGACTGTGTGTATTAACAATGCAAGGTTTTCAATACTTAAATTTATGAACTTACCAACCTAGTTTGACTTTGCTTAAATGCATGTTTTCTCAGGTGACGAATAGGTTTAGACACCATACATCAAGAACATAGCTAGTGGACTTTTAGAAGACCTAGCTACATTTTGTGTGATCATACTTTTGAGATGACAAAAACAATGAATCATATTTTGTAGATCTTGTACATTTGCAAGGTATAAAAACTTTGATTCTTTTGGGTAGATTTACTTAGTTAAATTATGAACGATACATTGTAATTTAACTTTGTAATTCTATAACATTGTCATGTTAGCATTTCTCAATTGTATATCATATGCTATGCAAACAATCTGATCAATTCGATTTTCAAACGATATCGCGCCCCGGGAACCTTCCGCCCGGCGGGAAAGTCGATCCAGCCCGCCGGCTCGGGGTGTGACAATCAACTTATGGTGGCTCATAAAGAATTATAGTCCTTTGATGATTTATATTGTCAATGTTGATTAATTGTCTCATGTTCGGGTTTTCCTATGAGAGAACAACTTCAAGATTCAACTCCTGCACAATCTTAGATCATTAAAGTCAAGAAGTTCACTAATGAGAAAATAAACATAATTAAATGAATGATTAGAGAATTTGAGTATGTTGAATCAAGAAAGGAAAAAGCTCAAGAAGAAGTTATTGAACCTTCCTCCTCTTCTTCAAAAATTCCGGATAGAGGAAAAAGGAAATTAACTGATGAGTAATTATTGGAGGAAGAGCTCAAGAAGAAAGGAAAAGTTGCAGCAACCGTATCCAAAAGATATAAAGTTGTGTTTCCTCCTTTTATTGATGTCCACATGGCTGTTGAGAAGCAACATGCAAATCTAAGGGTGATAGAGCAAGAAGATGATGAATAGCTCATTGAGTATGATGAGAGTGATGATAGCATCTTCAAAGAAGAAAACAAAACTCACGATGATGTGGGATTCTCAAATCTGGAAGAAGGTGAAATTGAAGGAGGATATGTGTGACAACCATAAAATTTTTGTTTCTTTCAACAAGGGGATGATGTGACACCTGGCAATTTCAAGTAAATTTCAACTCTTACTACTTTGTATTTCACATTTATTCTTGTTGCATTCCATTTAATTATGTTTAATTAGATGAGTTTAACACAAACAACTGCGAAAGGATAGTTCAAGGAACTATCGAATCATACATTGCACATTGGTTTTGGAAACCAAGTGTGACAAACAGAAACCTAAACGCAAAACAATAATTCGTGGAATTATTGGATTGTGCGATACGTGTTGATTATGGTTAATCAAGCATGCAAATGGTTCGTAGCGATGAACGCAAACTATCGAAGATAGTTCGGGTAATTATCAAAAAACACACACGAGTCTCACGAACGTTGGTGATCAAACTTATGTGTTATTATAGGATTATGTATGAAATATGCATTAGATGTTTAGGATAAATGTTGAGAATCGAGCACGAGCGAAATCGAATCAAGGAAATTGAAAAATAAGAAAATGGACGCGTTGCGGTACGCCAAGGCCTTTGGCTAAGAGCTTGGCGATACGCGAAGCAAAGCGGGAGTCGGGACTCCCGAATTTCTCGGCGGTACGCGATGGCCATTTTGATCGGCCTCGGCGGTATGCGAATCCCATGCAGATCAAAAAAATTATAAAATCAACCCCATTCACTTTCTATCCGGTTTCTATCCATTTTCATCGAACGGCCTCGCCTATTCTCGACCATAACTCACTGAAACTAAGCCCCAACCCCCTAGAAACTCTCTTGAAGCCACCTCCTTCATTGTTGGTGAGCTTGGAGACCTTAGAGCTTGGAGAAGAAGCTAGAAGGTTGGAAACAACGATTAACCCACTGAATCACTACCATCAGAAGCTGTTACTACTCTATCTCTGTGGATCTTCTCTTCTAAGGTAGTTTTACATGTTTAATAATGGTTAGATCGTACATTCACGAAGTAAAAACACACATGCAGGTGTGTTTGAACACATGCAACTCCATGTGGTTATTGTATATGAATTTTTTGGTGATTGGATGTGTTATTAGAGTTAGATCTACTGATTTTAGTGTAGGATTGAGTTTGGTTGAGTTATTGATTGATTTGATGATGATTTTGGTACACTTGCCATAAAAAGAAACTTTTATGTTGCAAGACATAGATTTGTGATGATCTAGACATGTTAGACATGTCTAGATGTTGTCAAATGTATATTGAAGTTTTTAGAAACACATTTGGGTGATTGATTTGGTCAAAAACATGATTTCGTATAAACTTTCTATAAATGGAAACTTTGGTAAATAAAAAAGGGCTTTTAATATTTTAAGATGTTTTGATGAACCTTGATTTTGAAATATGTTTAGAAATAGTTTTTAACATATATTTGGAAACTTTGATTTGTGAAAACGTGCTTTTAAACGGATACTTTCCAAATAAGGAAACCTTACTCGGGAAAACGCCATAAATGGCAATTTACGCATAAACGGCATGTTTTAAGTATTTAAACGTGTTTTATAAACATATTAGAAGTATTAGCTTTATGAAATGGGATTTCATAACCACCCTTTCCTAAAATGGAAACTTTCCAAAAATGGTAACTTTTACGATTCTTACACGTCACCTAAGTGAATGATGTACGATTAGCGTCATAGGATGCATGTAGGTGTCCTACTCGTATTCATGACACGTTAAACGGTCATAACACCACTAACGTGTCACCAATGATTCGCATAGTGAACACACACACTCGCTTGAGCACACCGACACTTGGAGTTGTATGGGATACAACACACTACAAAACACATACTCACACCTATATGGTTATAGGTGCTTACTAGCAGGACTGCTAGCACTCGCAGGTAGCGAACACATGAAAACCGAAAACTGCACTATCAGGTGAGTTCACGGCCCCTTTTTTACTTTTCTACCTTTGGGGGAGAAAACATTGCATGATATACTGTTTTATGAACTACAACTCATCTTATTTACATATGGACATGCTTTATCGCTATATGTATGTGTGTGGACCACATCACAATTAAAAGTCCTCGCGATACTCCACGGACCGTTAGTAGCGCGTAGCGCCTAGCGTGGTAATATTGAATAGTACTATTTACGCCTGACAAGCCCCACCCATCACGCCTGGGAGGCCAACCCGACTGGAGGTCGGAATGGGTGCAATATTGACCAACACTTTGCCATTGTCTTGTGATGGACATGGCGGGAGGCGCAACTATCAGCTTCGGTACGAACCCGCATATAATATAACTGTATTGACTAGCTATCAATCGATATTGCATTGTAATGATCTGTAAATCACAACCCTTACTTTAAACATTGGATGTTTACTGCTTATGAAAAACTTGTGCTCCCACCAACCATTGTGTTGACCCTTTTTACTCGCATGTTTACTCAGGTAGCTAAGGCACGTACACGAGGATAGGATGCTAGGATGGAGTCCCATGCATCAGCTTTAGTGTCTTAGGATTGAGAACATTTAAACATTTGAATTGTTATGTAATGATTATTACTTAAACCGCTTCCGCAAACTATTATTCTGTTTTGTTTTGAAAACTGTTTTGTGAACGCTTCCGCAACTTATGAACTCAAACTGTTTTGATAACTTATACATTTACTTTCGCAACCATGATTCTACAAAAACTGTTTTATCCAAGTTATTGGATGTACGTATGCAACCAGACATGTAGGTCTCGCAACACTGTGTGACCGAAGACTGCGATCCTGCCTGACGGTCTGTCGCTCGCGCCCCGGAAGGGACGGGATATCTCGGGGTGGGACAATATGATCCTAAAGATGATATCATTTCCGAACCAAAAATTAATGATTGTTTTTGCTGCAAAGTTTACAAAAGAAGCACTAGAGGATCCTCATGTGGCTCATGCAGTGCTTTTAATATGAAATGATTATCCAGCTGAGCAAATATTAAGCATGACCTCTAAAGAATTAATTAAAGAAGTTGCAAGATATGAAGAACTTCATAGAGGTGATGTTGCTACAGAATATGAGAGATCTTTAGCTGCTGAGAAGCAAAAATTTGAAAGACAACTTCCTCATCTTATTAAAAGTGTTAATGACAAAATTGATGCTGAACAAAAGTAATTTCTTAATCTAAGAAATTATCCTTCAAGAAGCTCCTCCCACATGAAAACAAAATGGCTAAGAGAAGAGGTAATGGCTTTGATAGAAGCATGGAAAAGGCAGAAGAAAATGATTATTCTGGATATCAATAAGCCTAAATATACAAGTTCACTGCTACAATATCCCCATCTACATCTACTTCACAAAAACCAATGATTAAAGCTACTTCAAAGTTGGTTGATCCAAATGCAAGAAAATGCTTCCCAAATCTTGAAAAAACTAGTGAATATGCAAGGAAAATCATTGAAGAAGGACAAACTTATGCAGAGCTATTTGAAAATCTTGAGTCTACAAGGATATTTGAGAACTAAAAAATAATTGCATGGAAGACTAGTATCGACGATTAATATATGTATATAGATAATATCGATGTAAAAAACATCAATAAAATAATATCGATGGAAAGTAGTTAGAGTGAGTAGTATCGATAATTAATGTCGAAGGGTAGTCTCGAGGGATAGCATCGATTATAGTGTCTTCGAATTTATTAATGTCGATGAGACTATAGCCGATATTATTAACTTCAATGGGGAGGTGGTCTAGGCTGTTAGGTTCGACAATATCATTGTCCAGATTAGCACTCTCGATGACTATTTTGTCAATACTAGTTAATTTCGATGGACCCATCATAGAACTTGATAAGTTTGACCAAGTCTTGGTCGATACAAACAATATCATTTATGATGTTCATCATCTTCCGCCTTACTACCCATTTCAGTTGCAGGTTTGTTGTAAGATCTTAAATCATTCATCAAACACTCGTTTAAGGTTAAGAAAGCTAATATATATTATTCAATGGTGATAAGAAAACCGGTTTTTGGTTTGAGATAAAACCAATGAAATTCATAGGTATTGGAAGAAGTCATATCAAATAGAGATTTTTTTCTTTTGACCATATTTCGATGCTGAACAAAACACACTAGATCTACCTTGTCCTCATGGTTGTAAGCTTATAAATGTTGTACTAATGTGTTCTAAATGAGTGGAGAAGCGTTTTGACGCAAAAATGAACGAGAATGAAGAAGAAACATGGGTTTCCTCTCTAGGGTTTCTAGAGATAGAAACTATAGAAAAAATATGGTTTTGGGGATTTTAGAGAGAGAGAATATGTATTTAAGAGAAAGAATAAGGAAAAAGAGCTTTATATAGCTCGAGTTTTATTCGTGTGTTTGGTTTCCTTCTAATTACGCGTTATCGTATTATTTTTTTGGTTTTAATGAAATAATCTTAAATACGTGAAATGTTATATAAAATAGTTTTCTTTTCAATCTTTTAAATTGGTAATTCCTAATAAACATTTTTAATTCCTTTTTATTATTTTAAAACTCGTAATGATGTTTATTTTAATTATGTCGTCGGAATTCGTAACTTGCATTTATATTTGTAAAAATCATCACCTTTACAAATACAACGCTCGTATCGTATTCCAAATCGAATTATAAATTTATGGAATATCGTTTCAGCATTATTAATCCTAATAGATGTATTCATATGAATCGTCACTCAAGCGAACACATTATTAGGTTAACGATTACGGAATAATATTCGAGTTTTAATTTGATGTTTGTGTCCTCACCAATGTTTATTGTTTCAATATCATTATTATTTTAACTCATTCATTTCAATTTAAAATTAAAGAATTCACCTCACAAAATCATATCACCGACAAATCCATGAAAAACCGAAGTAAGTTTATGTAAAGGGCATACGTAGAAGCCGGTCACAACCTATTCATTCTCCCGCCAACGCACCACCACTACGATACACCATGACCTATATCTTTGCGTATATTTAGTAATAAATTCTTATACGATTACCAAACTCATTCAAACAAAAATATATCATGTGTATTGAACTGCAATAAACACTTTGGGCATGTCTAGTTATATTACAAATTTTAACTTCCTCATGGTTCATGTGTTTTAACTATGTGTTCTCAACTAAAGAAATTCAATGTTTAACCCAAGATGCAACATTAAAAAACCTCAATACATAATATGTTCCATAAATAATACAATCCTTTCAATAGCAATTTATCCTAAAAGCAATGAGGTTACAACATACATTTCAAGGATTTGTTACAACGGACATCGATATGAGTAATATTTGATTTGTGTGGTTAAAATAGTTGATTTTGATCATATATGGGGTTTGCATTGAAATTTTATTGAAAATTGATAGTCAATTCATTTTCTTATCGAAACTGGAGACTTAATTAGGTTCTTATTTAAAATCTGATTGTCGTATTAGAAAAATGATCGTAAAGTTGAGTATGAAATGTAAAATCGATCAAAAATAATTTTTTATGTTATAAACCAATGAGAAATTGAAATCCAATCAAAACCAAAATTTCAATGAGCTTCCAATCGATTATCGGGTCGTCGGGATGATAAACAGATAGCAAAACTGAGACTGGGTCTTCATCGGAATTTAATCAACTCGAAAATCGATTATCGGGTTACCTGATTGCGAAAAAGATAAGAAAACTGAATCTGAAACTCGAAATCAATCAAGAATAGGTTCTCATATTAAAATCTGATGAGTAATCGAATCCTCTTGCAAAATCAAAATTTAATCAGCTCCTATATCAATTATCAGGTTGCGAATTAGATCGCAAAACTGAGTCCGGAATGCAAAATGGATTAAGACAAGTGATTTACATCAAAATAGGATCACCGGTTTGCGAATTGGATCGCGAAACGGATTTTAGAACGGGAAAATAAAAAAACAGTTTCTCACCGTAGTATTCGCCAAAGGTTGCCAGAATCTGGCGAGTAGCTGCGGTCCGGCGGCGGTCTAATGGTCGACGGTGTTTATTCGCTGGCTCGGGCCTACCAAGCCTTGGCCGGATAGATTTAGATATGGCCGAGTCACAAGTGCACATCAATGCGACGTGTATGGGCCGCTTGGCTATAACATCCGTAAATTTTATGGAAAACAATAATAAAAATGATATAGGATTATGTTTAACTATTTATCTTTCAAAAAAAATGATAATAGGTTGTCATGATTGGAAGAGGGCAAGGCAGAGGTAAACACAAGAGTGAAAAAGCTAAAGTCATAAGTGATAGGATTTGTCAAAATAACCGTACTTCTAAACATAGAAAAGATTTCAAGCCATGTGAATCACTGAAACAGGAAATGGTTAAAAGAGAGTAGGTGGTACACAAGCATTTAAAACCAAATCAAACTAAACAATAAAACGATAGAATTTTGGGGCAAAAGAGTAAATAAAAATGGATGCTATTTCGGGTAAAAAATAAACACGCGGACCTTGATTTGATTCAAATGGTTTCTAAAATTAGTATAAAACGGGGAGCTTCCGACCTCTCCGATGAAGAGAAATTTTTATTGCATGTCGAAGTCTCTCCTTGACCTTCGAAGATTCTACTTCTGGGCAGGTAGAGACCCAAATTGGGAACCCGCACAGGGACATAATTTCTATCCATAGCGATGAGAGGAGGAATTGTTATTGCATGTGAAGAACGCGGAAGCCCTAGCAACTGTGACACCCCAAGGAACTACGGGGTCATTCCTTCACCTTACGTTTGCATCGATAAACTACAATCTACGTTGAGGAATTCTTATTGCATGTCACATCTCTTTTAAAGTTCCAATCCTCTCAATAGGAGAAGATAACGGGGCTTTAAGGAACCTAAAGGATTAAGGAGAAAACCTTAATCCAAAGAGGAGATGGTGACAGGGGTCGTAAAGTAATGATACCAAGATACCGGTTTCGGTCTGCTAAATTGGGCCGAATAATTTTGCAGTAACCTTAGGAATTGTGGCAAAATCCAGTTGCTAGACTGGTAGACCGCACCAGTAAACTGGTGTATTTTTATTTTAAGGAAAATTTTTGAAGAGAAAACTAAAAAGGGGCTACTTCGTATAAATTGGGGATTTTGTAGAAATTGATGATTGTGTAAGAAAATGTATAAATTCTTTGAATATATATAGATTGTTACAAGTAGATATGTAGATTATGTAAAAATATAATCTTGAAATTTTATATGTTGTAACATTGAATTTAGAAATTTTGAGATGAGATTGTATCATGAAATTATAAATTTTATAAAGGAAAAATAAATAAGAATTTATTAAGAAAATAAGACAAGTATAAATCAGCAATAAGGGACAATTGCGAACATGAACGGTATACTTGATATCATCACAAAAATATTCGCAAAAGAGATTCATGATAAAATGAATAACTTATACTTAGAACATTTTCGAACGAGTAATACGAAATGTTTGTGAACAAGTACTCAGTATTGAGAGAAATTGCGGAGGAACGATTCTGGACAATTGCGAACAAGTAAATCAATATACTTGGAAGATTTGGAAACGATCATGAACCATTGCGAATGAGTAATATTGTACTTGGGATAATTGCGATTAAGTAATCTTAAGCAATTGCGAACAAGTATTTGATACTCATGGTGTTTGATCATGAGTAATTGAATAATCGTGAACATTTGCGACCTAATACATCATACTTAGTATGATTGCTAATGAGTAGTTACAAATGTTTACGCATAAACCATAACTTTGCGAATGAACAAATTTATAATTTCAGAAGCTCTGCTACTGAACAAGACATTCGTAAATCTCTAAAAGACATTAAATAGTACTGGTTGGCGAATTAAAGAAGGTTAAGTTAAGAGAACAACCAAGTGAGTTCTATGACGCTCTATTTCAAAAATGTTTTGAGCTGGCACATAAATAAATATGATATTATATTTATGTAAACTCTGTTTTGGAATTGTGATTATAATGTATGCATCTGACTTATAAAGTCGAATGCTGTCGGTCTAATAGTGTTGAGATTTAACCTATTCGCTCGGGGAGGATTAGCCCTGATAATGATGTCATTTATACGGGGTTAGTTGATCAATTGACTGAAAGTGGCTGGTGACGACTGGCCTGCAGAGGGTGAACGTGACCCTAAGACAGTGACTTATTTGAGATGTTGCTTAGTTATTCTCACAATGTAAATGTGATTAATTGATAATTCAAAATGTTTGTTTGGGGTTCTTAAATAAGAACTCTGGAATTATCAAAACTATTGTAATTACTATCACATATAAAGAAGTTTTGAATATTTATTAAAGTTAGAACTCACTAGTTTATACTGAACTATTTTATTATATGTCAGGTGGTCCTTTTGAAAAAGAAAATATGGGATAAGCAAAGATGTATGATAATGGTGGAGATGGGCGAGACAACTCGTCAGAAAACCATTTTAATGAATAATCTTCAATGTTATTGCCGTTGAATGGCTACGTTTTGTTTATAAGATAACAACTCTTGCTTTTGTTAAAATTTAGTTGTGAACGTTTTGTCTAAAGATTTGACTTGGATGTACGTTCTGTTATTAAGAATGATTAATATTATTCCGCTGCTTGTGTTAATTAAATGCTAAATCATTCATATCCTTTTATTATTTGATGAGTGGTGGCTTCGGGAGTCGAGGCGCCTCAAGGTGGTATCAGAGCACTTGGTTTAAGAGAAGTAAGATACAAAAGTATACTTAAGCTTAAACCAGGACTCTTTGAGAATAACAGAACCAGAATCTAAAATTATGAAAGTGATAATTCAATACCACAAACTACCTACACCTTTGCTTGATAAAAGATTAAATTATGGAAGGGAATTTTAAAAAGGCCTGAATATTTAAAATGAAATGAAGAGTTGCAATTAGCTACTGCAAAACTACATAACTTTTTAAGTATTGAGAATTTTAAAAATATTCTATACATAAGAATTTCTTACAACTAAGGTAAACAGGTGCCAATAGAATAACCTAGTGTGAAATTGGTGAAATATTAATTTGAATGGTAAATAAGTACAATGGGCTCTGTAATTATTTATTAGACACTTTAATATATGCTTTGAGATTAACACTTAAGAAAATATTTTAGGCATCAGTCATAATACCCTATGGCTTGACGTGGTAGAGGGCGTGGAAAGGAAAAGACAGGGCATAAATCTACAACCAAAAACAAATCAATTGGAGAAATGACAGCTGCGGATCTAGAGAAGATGATTTCATCCCAGTTCAACGCTTCGTTCAAAATTTCTATGCCAAAGATCCTAAACACTATTACTGCACACGTGAAGAAGCAATTAAGAATAGATTTTGATCCCAAGAATAACGGGGAAGGTAGTAGCAAGAAAGGCAAGGAAAAAGTAGTTGTAGTGGAAGACGAGAATGAAGATGAAGATAATGAGGATGACTTCCATGAAAACCAGAAGAACTAAGATAAAGGGGAAGGAACTTTCAACAAGAATTTCCATGAAAAAGGTGGAAACAAAAATGATGAGGAAAATGACCATGAAGAGGAAGAAAGTGATGACGAAGGTGAAGGAACATATTATGAGATTGAGGAGGAAGAAGTAGAAGAGGAAAGGGCAAGAAATCACAGACGTAATAGGTGTGATTACAAAGCTTTTAAAGGATGTAGCCCGCCAGTGTTCGATGGGAAGAAGGAGGCTATTGGCACTTTCCAACGGGTGAATGAAATGGAAGCAGTCGTCAATATTTGTGAATGCGGGGCTAGACAAGCTGTGAAATTTGCAGCTCATTCGTTTGTATCAGAAGCTCTTTTTTGGTGGGATACTATCAAACAATCGGTAGGAAGACATGGGATAGACAACATGGGATGGAATGATCTCAAAAGGAGAGTATTAGAGAATTTCTGTTCGGAAAGCGAGCTAGATCGGATGGAAACCACTTTTCTAAGCATTTCGGCTACAGGGTTTACCCATAGGGAGTACACATCTAAATTCAACGAAATGGCACGACTACTTCCACAGTTGGTAACACCAGAAAGTGTGCGAGTAAGGAGGTATACCTAGGGTTTACCGGCTGTAATTAGGAAAACCCTCTTGGCAATGGTTCCATGAACCTTCAAAGCGGTGGTTGATGTGAGCCGTACACTATTTATTGAGGAATACGGAGATAGCGGTAGGGCACTAGGGGGAGAAACAGAAGATAGCTGATGTGGGAGATGATTCTAAAACTACTGATGGCAATGCAAGGAAAAAGTGCAAAGGAAATTTTAAGAGCCGGTGCAAAACATGTAATAAGCTTCACAAGGGCAAGTGTCGCGAGAGTAACCTGTCTCCCTTAATCTGTTTTAGATGTGAGAGAACAGGTCATATTGCCCCAAACTGTACATAGAATAAATCAGTGGGGTGTTTTAATTGCGGTAATACTAGGTACAGAATCGTGGATTGTCCCAAACCTAGAAAGAATGATGCAAAGAAGGTTGACGGAGCAAAAGCTAGAGCATTCACCATGACTGCTGAAGAAGCCAGAAGAAATGAGGAAGTCGTAACAGGTACATTTTTAATAAACCAAGAACCTGCTAATATATAGTTTGACTCTGGTGCTAAAAAAAGTTTTGTTTCTCATACGTTTAGCAAAATTTTGAATAGAACGGAACTAGAATTGGCCAAACCTTTTGAAGTAGAAACGGCTATTGGAAAAACTTCAAGAATAGTAAAAATAATTGAAGATTATATGATTAATTTATATGAGCATAAATTAATAGTCAAATTACATCCTATGATTTTGGGAGGATTTGACGTTGAAATAGGAATGGATTGGTTGTCGGAAAAGAATGCTCAAATAATTCGCAACGAAAAGATGATACAAGTGCAAGTTCCAAGTGGTCAACAAATTATTATTAGAGGAGAACGAGATAGAGATATATTGAGAATAATTAATGTAATAAAGGCTCAAAAATATATGTTATCTGGATGTAACGCTTATTTGGCATATGTGATTAATGCTGACATCAAAGAGAAAGATATAAGTGATGTTCCAGTTGTGTGCCAATATCCCGAGGTGTTTCAAAAAGACCTCAAGGGACTACCTCCTGATCAGGAGGTAGAATTTAGAATAGGTTTGGTACTAGGAGAACAACCAATTGCTAAGACTCCTTGTAGGTTAGCCCCTAAAGAGTTAAAGGAGTTAAATGAACAATTACAAGACTTAACTGACAAAGGATTCATCCGACCCAGTATTTCACCCTAGGGTGCTCCAGTTCTGTTTGTGAAGAAAAAGGACCGTAGCATGCGTATGTGAATCGATTATAGGGAAATAAATAAGCTGACTATGAAGAATAAATACACTTTGCCTATGATTGATGATCTGATTGACCAATTGCAAGGAGCAAGTTGGTTTTTAAAAATAGATTTGAGATCTGGATATCATCAACTAAAGGTAAGGGAAGAAGATATTCCTAAGAAAGCTTTCCATACCAGGTACGGACACTTTGAATTTTTGGTAATGTCGTTTGGACTAACAAATGCTCCGGCTGTCTTTATGGAGTTGATGAATCGAGTTTGTAAACCAATGTTCGATAAGTCGGTAATTGTATTTATTGATGACATGTTAATTTATTAAAAGAATGAAGTGGATCATGCCTGTCACTTAAAGGAGGTTTTAGAAACTTTGAAGAGAAAGCAATTATACGCAACGTTCTCTAAACGCGAGTTTTGGTTAAAGGAAGTGCAGTTCCTGGGGCGCGTAGTTAAAGCTGAAGGCATTAAGGTGGATCCGGAAAAAATTGAAGCACTGACAAATTGGAAGATTCCAAGGACGCCCACTGACATAAGAAGTTTCTTGGGATTAGCTGGTTATTACAGCGAATTTATCCAATACTTTTCAAATATAGCATCAGCACTAACAAAATTAACAAAGTAGGAAGTGAAATTTGAATGGGGAGATGCTCAACAATTAGCTTTTGATGAGCTCAGGAAAAGACTTACCTAGGCTCCTATTCTCGGATTACCGGAGGGAACAGACGACATGGTAATCTACTCAGATGCATCATATTTGGGATTAGGTTGTGTTCTAATGCAAAGAGGAAAGGTGATTGCGTATGCATCACGGCAATTAAAAGTCCGTGAAGCTAATTACCCGACTCATGATTGAGAACTAGCAGCTGTTGTATTTGCACTCAAGATATGGCGCAACTATCTATATGGGTCGAAATGTGTGATTTATACCAATCACAAGAGTTTGAAATACTTATTTGAGAAAAAAGAATTAAATATGTGGCAAAGAAGATGGCTGGAACTTCTAAAGGATTATGATTGTGAAATATGGTACCACCCTGGTAAGGCTAACGTAGTTGCGGATGCATTAAGTAGAAAGGAAGGAAGTGAAGCAATTCATGCGAAATCATATGCATTGACGATAACGTCATCATTCTTGGACCATATAAGAGAGATGCAACAGGAAGCATTGAAAGATGAAAATGTTAAGGAGGAGAAAATGTTTGAACTAAGTGATAGATTATCTGTAATCGAAATGGGAATCAAAACACGTTTTGGTAGGATCTGGGTTCCCCGATTCAGTGATATGAGGAAAAAATTAATGGAAGAAGCACATAAGACTAGATATTCAATCAATTCAGTGGCTACAAAGATGTACCAAGATCTGAAGAAAGACAAGTCATGGCCAGGAATGAAATTTAACGGTATGCAGTATGTAAACAAATGCTCTACATGTGCTTTAGTAAAAGCTGAACATCAGAGTCCTTATGGGTATATGCAACCATTACCTATACCTGAATGGAAGTGGGAGCAGATAACAATGGATTTCATTAAAAAATTACTGAGAACAACTCAAGGATTTGATACAATATGGGTGGTAGTGGACAGGTTAACGAAAAGTGCTCATTTTATACCTATTAAAGAGACGTATAATTCAAAGAGATTGTCGGAAGTATTTGTTAAAGAAGTGATTTCTAGACATGGCGTACCAACGACGATTGTGTCAGATAGAGATACCACAATAACGTCACGATTTTGGAAGAAATTTCATGAGCAAATGGGGACTAAACTTCTTTTGAGCACTGCATATATTCCTCAGACTGACGGCCAAAGTGAAGGATAATACAAATGGTGGAAGATATGTTGAGAGCTTGTGCTATGGATTTTGGTGGAAGTTGGGATAAACATTTACCGCTAGTAGAATTTTTCTACAAAAATAGTTACCACTCAAATATAGGCATGCCTCCTTATGAAATGTTATACAGTCGTAAATGTAGAACTCCTTTTTGCTGGGGTAATGTGGACCAAAGGGAACTAGGTGATTTGAATGTGGTAACTTTTACAAACTGAAAGTTGGAAAAAATGAAATCAAGAATGAAAGCAGCCAAGGGTAGACAAAAAGCTTATTTCGACAAAAGAAGAACGCCTGTTGAATTCCATGCGGGTGATAAAGTATTAATTAAAGTGTCACCTTGGAAAGGTCTCATTAGGCTTAGAAAAAGAGGTAAGCTGAGTGTAACATCTGTGCCGGAATCGTTACCGGAACAGTAATTTGCACAGTAAAGTGTACAGTAACTAAGGTACACATTACGCGAAACTATGTTGATACTATTTATAATTGAGGATTAACACTAGACTATTATGCGATTGTCTGAAATCTGATTTAAAACCTTAGGGTTTAACAATCAGAAACATATCAGACAACACAGAACTGACACACAGATACTGGATTTGATGCTAGTATGTATAAACGTATGCGAGGATAAACAGAACAAAACTATAACAGTTGTTGTTACAGAATGCTAAACTGACGAATTATTCGTACAGGTGACGATCTGTACGAATAGATCTGAATGTTTAACAATCTGAAATGATGACTGAACAGTAGAAAACAAAATCAGAAAGTGAAACGTACGATCCTGTTCGTACAGTTAGCGCTCTGTACAAAAACGCTCGTAAGTGACGTTTCTGACGAAATGAAACGAAGACGATTCGAACGATAAAAAATTTAAGGAAAAATAATATTTCCTGTTTTACAATTTTGAAACTCATCAGAAATAAATTAAAAACAAACCACATTAAATTAAAATACGTAAAATTCGCAAAGGAAATAATGAAGCGCGTAAAATAATAAATTACGACTAATAATTCAAGAAAATAATATTTAAAATATTTACTAGAAATAACCACCTTCCAAATGTTTAAAATAAAGTCCTTTTATTTAAATTACAAAAAACATACGCTTTACGGCCCGAAAACGCAATGGAGACGAAAACCGAGCAACCGAAACGAACCCGAATACCCACGGGGTATATAAACCCCAAATGAGGTGAATTCCTCTCATTTTCACCATCTCTTTCTCTCTCTAAAACTCTCACCCGTCACTATCTCTCTAGAAAAATCAATCTTCAAACCTCCATATCTCACTTGTTTCTTGGTGGAATCGGACGTTCTTGGTGTCCACGCGAAGCTCTCGACTCCCTCTACAAGGTAGTACAAGCGATCTGTGGATTTGTCCAACCATTTTCGAGGTATGGATGCTTGAAAGTTGTAAAATAGAGTTTTCTTGTCACCCTTGTTCGAACCCCATCAGGTAGCCGGCCGACCATCCCCATTGTGAACCACCAGTCTACGAGAAACACTAAGAATGTAGCCTTCATCATAGGAACAACCCTACAGCAGGTCGATAAGTGGGGAAAGATGGTGATAATGCACAGGTTCGTGGCTTTTGCAGCCACAGCCGAACCTGTGCAAGAGCCGAACGAACCTTGGACCGCCACAAAGGCCAGTAGCGAACTTGCGTGGCTACATGCTTGTAGCCGAACCCATAAGAGGGTAGACGAACCTAGGTACCGGCTATCAGCACCGAACCCATGAAGGAAGCAGCCAAACCCATAGCATGTCTCTGCCGAACCCTTTCCAGTCACCGAACCTCTATACTCCACGAACCTAAATCCTGGAACGAGCCCTTGGAGCGAACCCTAGCCGAAACCGTGCAGGAGTCTCGAACTCTAGGGGAGCCACGAACCATTGATGGTGAACCTCTGGGACTACCACACCTTGTGATGCTAAAACCACTCCCACACACCTTCTGCATGCTATGCCCGAACCTGTCATGAGCAAACCTCTCTACCGGCCGAACCTAGGGGCTACAACCGTATAATGCCGAACCTAAGGTTGATAGGTTCGCTGGTCTAAAAATTTGCCAACAGCAATTCACTTCGACCCAAGTGCTTTAACTAGCAAATACATATTATGCAGCCCAAAATTTAAAACCTTTAGATTTATACCACATTGAATCGGCCCAACTCTAATATAGCCCATCTACTTGATACTTGACCCACACACACCCTCTTGGCCCACGGGAAATTGGTCCAATCCATGTCGCGGCCCGTATACACGCATGGCCCAAGGGAACCGTGGGGCCTATGTAATTGTGGAAGCCCAAGACTCAAACCCCACTCGGCCCACGCGCCTAACCATTGGTCTAAGGCCTTGGTTGGGCCCAAGCCCAAAGCATTCGGCCCAACTTCAATTGATAATTCGGTTAAAACGACTTACATGATTTGTGTTGAAACAAAAGAATTTGATTAATTCTAGGACTTATAACATTTAAACAAAGGAAATCTAAGACTTTGTACTTAGGAGCTTTTCGTGAGGAAACTAGATCAAATTGAATTCTAGATCAATAATGATGTGTTTAATTTTATTGGGTTGAGTGTCCTAAAGTCACTAACAAGTTAACCGGGCTGAATGATGACCGAGACTCATAAGTGTTGGCCACTTAGGGCTAACACCTACACGCACACAAATCATCTGGAACGTATACTTATAAACTACAAACAACATGAAATCAATACAGGAACGTGAACACTACCACAAACACAACAAACGAGCGCGCGCGTGCGTGCAATCTAGTTTAAGCTAAGTCAACCACTACAAACACAAGGTGAGTTCATTTGTCCCTTTTCAAACTATTTTGTTTTTACTTCGGGACTGAGAAGCATGTCAAATGTTTTGTATAAATGAATTATATAATTATTGCCATGTTTTATGAAATGCTTATTAACTTCTGTTTATAAAATTTTTTATAAACTGTTAATTGTTGAGTTGTTCATTCATTTTGTTTATGCTAAATCTTTAGGATTTCAGTTATAAACTATCATGATTATAAGTCATGATTGTATCTTTACTCAAATATATACTTATTCAAATAATTACTTATACAGTTTCTCAAAAGCATATTTCCTTAAACATATACTTTGTTATGCTTAAGACTATTATTTGAGACTAATGCTTGATGCTTTTAAATCAATATTTAATACTTACTTACTTACTGCTAAGTTATTTTACACTCGAATACTCTATGTTCAAATACTTTAAACTGAAATATTTTGTATGCGAGTACTTTAAGTTAAATTCTTTTGTTCAAATACTCAATACCCTTATTTAGTGTCAATGCTTGTGATCAGTGTTCATAGTCAAATACTCAATACTCAATAAACTCAGAAACTTAAACATGTTAATACAGGGAATTCAAGTGGGTAAACAGGTACATGTGCACATGGTATCGGAAAGGTGAAACATTGAACAATCAGCAAGGACTTCGTAAGACAGACTGATTGGCCCCCGCGTCTTGACATTGGTCAAGCCCTACTAGTCATTCAGTGTTCTTCGTTGTCAGGACCTTGTAAGATAGACTCATTTGCCATCGCGTGTTGACCTGCAAAGTCAACCCCTACTAGTCATTCAGTGCTCTTCATTGTCCATCCATGTTTTGTAACGGTGGCTAGGATGATTATGATATCAATTAGTAGGACTAGTGCCTCCTAATGGATATCCTCTAATTGCACACCGATGCAGACCGTTACACCCTAGTTGCTTACGTGGATTGTTACTGAATACCATTGGGTGTATCCTTTGGTGATGCACCCTCCAGAAACTCAGTTGCCCACAGAAGTGAACTCATAAACTCATTTTCAAAATCAAGCATATGTGGTGTTGGTTAGGAATGAAACGTTTAATTATCATTAACAACAATATATTAAGCAGCCCGGTATGTGGTGGGACGGTGGCTGGGGCTTGTCCCCTACATATGCCCTATATATAAGCATACTTGGTTGGATAGCATAGGTGGTTGTTAGTGAGGCTAAGGTTGTCATTCGGGGGAATCAAGGTAAACATATTCAGAATAATCAAACGTTAAGGATCAATAGTGGGGAATAGAATGCTTAATTATCATTAACAACAATATGATAAGCAGCCCGGTATGTGGTGGGACGGTGGCTGGGGCTTGTCCCCTACATATGCCCTATATATAAGCATACTCGGTTGGTTAGCATAGGTGGTCGTTAATGAGGTTAAGGTTGTCATTCGGGAATCAGGGTAAACATTCACAGGGCAATCAAATTCTATGAACCAACCTGTTGTGGAATCAAAGATATAGGATGGAACACTTTATTATCATCTGGAAGAATATATCATGTGGTTTGGTATGTGGTGGGACGGTGACTGGGCGGACGGTAAGTTCGACCCTACATATGCCCTATATATAAGCATACTGAATCAGATGGTATATGTGGTTAATGGTGAGGTTAAGGTTGTCATTCAAGTGGTTTTTCAAACTATTTTTATATAAAATTATATGAACTCACCAACCATTGCGTTGACTTTGTTTTCTTATATGTTTTCTCAGGTGAGGCACAAATTAAGCTAAGATTCAGGTTTGCATGCTAGGATGCCCAGATATAGATCCTAGTTGACTCTTGAAGAAGCACACCTTTTGATATCTTGTACAGATACAAGATAGAAACAATTGATTTCTTGGGTAGGTTACTTAGTTAAATTACTAAACATTGATATTGTAATTTAACTTTGTAATCCTAGTTTAATGCTATGGTGCTTTAGTTATTCATAACATTGATTCTATGTAAACAATTTGATAATCACGATTGTCACTCACGATATCGCGCCTCGAGAACCTTCCGCCCGACGGGGAATCCGATCCAACCCCGCCGGCTCGGGGTTGTGACACTGAGTCCCGGATACATTGGACATTTCACTATAATTGCAAAAGTAGTAAAAGTGGTGTATCGACCTGAATTGCCGGAAGAAATGAAGGAAATTCATCCAACATTTCATGTATCTTATTTAAGAAAATGTTTGCGGGATGAAGATTTGCGAGTGCCATTACAACATATTGAGGTGGATGCTAATTTGAATTATGTTGAACAACCAACCCAGATAATTGATCAACAAGAAAAGAAGTTGAGAAACAAAAGAGTGAATTTAGTCAAAGTGCTTTGGGGTCGCGGAAAAAAATCAGAAGCTACCTGGGAGGCTGAAGACGAGATACGAGCACAATACCCATACTTATTTGGTACGTAAAAAGTTTCGAGCACGAAACTCTATTTTAGGGGGGTAGAATTGTAACATCCATAAATTTTATGGAAAACAATAATAAAAATGAAATAGGATTATATTTAATTATTTTATCTTTAAATAAATGATAATAGGATGTCATGATTGGCAGAGGGTAAGGTAGAGGGTAAATACAAGAGGGAAAAGTTAAAGTCATAAGTGATGGGATTTGTCAGTATAACCGTACTTCTAAATATAGAAAAGATTCCAAGCCATGTGAATCACTGAAACAGGAAATGGGTAAAAGAGAGTAGGTAGTACACAAGCATTTTAAAACCAAGTCAAACTAAACATTAAAAGGATAGGATTTTGGGGCAAAGGAGTAAATAAAAATGGAAGCTATTTCGGGTAATAAAATAAACACGCGGACCTTGATTTGAACAGAATGGTTTCTAAAACTAGTATAAAAGGGGTAGCCACCACCCTTATCCTTCATTCACAACCAACCAAAAACACATACTTCAATAACACTCTTCTGGTAGATCACGAACAGAGAAACCTTTCTTTTCTTCAAAACCGAAGTTGCGAGGGAGCTTCCGACCTCTCCGATCAAGAGGGATTTTTATTGCATGTCGAAGGCTCTGCTTGAACTTCGAAGTTTCCAATTCTGAGCAGGTAGAGACCCAAAATGGAAACCGCACAGGGACAGAATTTTTATCCATGGCGACGAGAGGAGGAATTGGTATTGCATGTCAAGAACTCCGACTTCTAGCAACTATAACACCGCAAGGAAATGCGGGGTCATTCCTTCACCTTATGTTTTCATCCATACACTAGAATCTAGGTTGGGAAATTCTTATTGCATGTCACATCTCCTTTCAAGTTCCAATCCTCTCAATAGGAGAAGATAATGGGGATTTAGGGAACCTTAAGGATTAAGGAGAAAACGTTAATCTAAAGAGGAGATGGTGACAGGGGTCGGAAAGAAATGATACCAATATACTAGTGTCGGTCTGCTAAATTGGACCGAATAATTTTGCAGCAACGTTAGGATTTGTGGCAAAACCCAGTTGCTAGACTGGTGTACCGCACCAGTAAACCGGTGTATTTTTATTTTAAGGAAAATTTCGGAAGAAAAAACTAAAAAGAGGTTACTTCGTATAAATTGGGGATTTTGTAGAAATTGATTATTCTGTAAGAAAATGCATAAATTCTATGAATATATATAAATTGTTACAAATATATATGTAAATTCCATAAAAATGTAATCTTGGAAATTTTATATGTTGTAACAGTGAATTTAGAAATTTTGAGATGAGATTGTATCATGAAATTATAAATTTTATAAAGGAAAAATAAATAATAATTTATTAAGAAAATAAGACAAGTATAAATGAGCAATAAGGGACAATTGCAAACAGGAACGGTATAATTGGTATCATCACAAAAATATTCACAAAAGAGATTTATGATAAAATGAATAACTTATACTTAGAACATTTGCGAACGAGTAATATGAATTGTTTGTGAACAAGTACATAGTACTGAGAGCAATTGCGGATGAGCGATTCTAGACAATTGCGAACAAGTAAATCAGTATACTTGGAAGATTTGCGAATGATCATGTACCTTTGGGAATGATCAAGAACCTTTGCGAATAAGTAAAATTGTACTTGGGATAATTGCGATTAAGTAATCTTAAGCAATTGCGAAAAAGTATATGAAACTCATAATGTTTGCTCATGAGTAATTTAATAATCGTGAACATTTGCGAACTAATACATCAAACTTAGCATGATTGTGAATGAGTAGTTACAAATGTTTACGCATAAACCATAAATTTGCGAATGAACAAATTTATAATTTCAGAATCTCTGCGACTGAACAAGACATTCGTAAATCTCTATAAGACATTAAATAGTACTGTGTGAATGATATTATAGGTCCTTTATACTTGGTTGGCAAATTAAATAAAGTTAAGTTAAGAGAACAACCAGGTGAGTTCCATGACGCTCTATTTCAAAAATGTTTTGAGCTGGCACATAAATAAATATGATATTATATTTTTGTAAAATCTGTTTTAGAATTTTGATTATAATGTATGCATCTAACTTATAAAGTCGAATGCTGTCGGTCTCATAGTGTTGAGATTTAACCTATTCGCTCGGGGAGGAATAGCCCTGATAATGATGTCATTTATATGGGGTTAGTTGATCAACTGACTGAAAGTGGCTGGTGACGACTGGCCTGGCAGAGGGTGAACGTGACCCTAGGCAGTGACTTATTTGATATGTTGCTTAGTTATTCTCACAACGTAAATATATGTGATTAATTGATAATTTAAAATGTTTGTTTGGGGTTCTTAAATAAGAACTGTGAAAATATCAAAATCTATTGTAATTACTATCACATATAAATAAGTTTTGAATATTTAATAAACTTAGAACTCACTAGTTTATACTGAACTATTTTGTTATGTGTCAGGTGGTCCTCTCGGAATAGGAAATAAGGGAAAAGCAAAGATGTAGGATAATTGTCACACCCCCAATTTCAACTAACGGAATCATACCGTTTGGGAACGTGACAAACCAGGATCTCAGATCATTAGACATAGCGAAGACCTCTATATGAATTTCAAAACATACGTTGGTCTTTAAAACATAATATTCAGAGTTTACAAAAAGTTGCGGAAGCGTTCCAAATCAAAACCAATAAACTGTTGATAAGTAAAACATTACAAATCAAAATACTGAAATAATCAAATTCAAATGTTCAAAGTGTTTATAATGCATGAGACTCTATCTTCCTAGTCCATGCCAGCTGTTACGCGCGCCTTAGCGTCCTGAGAAAACATGCAAATCAAGTCAACACAAAGGTTGGTGCATAACACAGGTTTTAAATAATCATAGTGTTCAAAACATCAGTTTGAATAATAAGTTGTAGATAACATAATCACAAATGCACAGTCATGATAGCTAGTCATATAAACTATTTACATACGTGTTCGACACCGAAGCTGACTAGTTGCCATGCTATAGCATGTTTTCGCCTTGCCACTATTGTCTATCACAACAATAGTAAAAATGTGTTTTGGTCAGTCAAACACCTGCGTAGATCCCATCTACCAGGTGAGGTTTGTCAAACCTAATAGATCTATTTCCAACTACCACGCTTTGCATTACAGCAAACTAAACGGTTCGAGGTGTGTAAGGACTTTCAATTTGATATGTTTTCACATAATGTAAACAGATAACTCATGCAAGTGATATGTATCTAAAAATCAGTTTGTTGCACATGTTTTCTCCCCCAAAACAGTTTAAAATAAGAAAGGGGCCGTGTACGCACCTTTGATGATAGCAGAATGATCACACACTAAAAGCTCGTGAAAGAAATCCTTCTACGAAGAATCTGTGTTTAAACAATAACCTATTGTTATTCGAATAATCGTTTTGTGCTTAAAATCACATACGTGTCAACACACGTATGTTGGATTTGCTAAAATTGTGCATACGAAAGTACGCGTGTCATTGAAATCGTTTAAATAAAATCACATTTGATTTTTATTTAATTAAACGTAGTTATACGCGATTTCGTGTTTGGATTAAAATATAAATTTTATCATTTCAACATGTTCGTATTCTCGTTACGGTTCCAACGCAACTTGAACGGATCGAAACGGAGTTCGTATGCGAAAGTTATGGCCTAAATTCAAAAATAATTTTAATCTTTCAAAAATGGTGGAACCCGGATTCGAACCCGCGACCCCCCACATAAACACACACGCATCTACCAACTCAGCCCGCTAGGGTATCGCGTTTGTTATCCGGAATTAATTCATTTATATCCTAACTCACCGGTTCTCTTTCATGCTACTATAGCCGAAGCTTTACCCATCCAATTGATCAACCTTTCGAAGCCGATTGAACTTATCAACACAAGCTTATCATTCTAAACACTTAGGCGTACCTAATGATGGTTCTAATTCGATCAAAACATAATCAATAAGTTCTAATTGATCCACATTACTCTCGGTTTTCAACCGAACTAATTTTCAACTCGAAATCCTCTAATTCATGATTGAAACATCAAATTAACTTAGGATTTAGTTTAATCGCAACATTCTGAGACTTCCCATATAATTTAATTTGATTAACAGTTCAATTAAACAAGAAACCCCCAATTCGTTCCCCTTTAAGAACCCTAGATTCGAAATACACAATTCCGAACTGTTTTGATGAAATTAATCTATCATTCACTTTGATCGATCACTTATGAAACTTTCTATATCATTTAATTTGATTGTTAACCTCTTTAAGATCAATACCCCCAAAATCGTTTTGCTATGAACCCTAGTTACTTGAATCCTATCAATTCGATGTTAGCAGCTGAAATTGATCTAGGATAACCCTTAGTCGGTATGTTTAGAAAGTGTAGGAACCAAGAATTACCCGAATTGATATCGAATTGATGTAGTTCCCTTCTAGGATGGTATTCGGCCTACTCCTGTATCAATCTCGCTCCCCGATGTTCTTCTGTTCGAATTGATGAATCAAAGAGGTTCAGAATGTGCCGAAATAGCTCTCTGAGAGTTCAATGTTTCGAAATTTGATCGAATGTGGAGGTTTTAGATATATAGAGCTACGGTTTCTAGTTCTTGTAACCGTTTTCAATCAATTCGATGATTGAAGAGCCTCATAACGTATTTCAGGTGTTAATCCTCATCATAATGAGTCACTAATACGTTTAATTTAGTTTCAAATACCAAATTAATACGAATTTAACTCTTGTTTACACTATATACGGATTTTGACCTTAAAAGTCAAAATTGCAACTTTTTCTTGATTTAAAATCTTAATCCTTAAAGTTTTAATCTTCTAAGATTGATCTTGCTTAATTCCAACCCTCAGATTTGGTTTTTGATCGATTACATAACATATCGGTTAGTCAAAGTTGAACCGAAAATCCTAATTTGTCACTAATTGGTCACTTACATTATTGTTGGGTTAAACTAACCTAATTTGGGCCTCACAAAATACCATTGGGCCTGTCTTACCTTACTGGGCCTTCCTAGATCTCATTGGGCCTCCCTGGGCCTTATTGGGCCTTAATTTGTTTACATTGGGCCTCATTTGCCCCTATTGGGCCTAACTTAGTTCTGTTGGGCCTTCATAGACTTTATTGGAACTGATTTGTCTTGTTGGGTCTTCCTTGACTTCACTGGATCTTCTTTGGCTTTACTGGGCCTTCATGGACCTTATTGGGCCTTCATTGGCCTTGTTGGGCCTTCATTGGCCTTGTTGGGCCTACGGAGGTTAACAAGGTTAACTTGAAAAGTCGGATTGTCACATCATCCTCTTGTTGAAGGAATTTTCGTCCCGAAAATTAGCAAGTGTTAAGAGTAGTTAGGAAACTACTTACGAGTTTAAATCGTACGTGTTAGTGTGATTTGATCATTCTGTGTGCTTGTGTGTACTCACACACAAAGTCTAATGCTTGCAACATCACAACTCAACTGTGACTGTTTGTGTTTGATCGTACTGTGTTGTGTAACCTCACACATAGTGAGTGTCTGAAACTGTTTGTACTATGCAACCCCGCACATAGCAAAAATGTGTGTAATCAAGTGTAACCTCACTACCTAGTGAGTGTCTGAAACTGTTTGTACTATGCAACCCCGCACATAGCAAAATGTGTGTAATCAATCACGTACGTACTACCATAACATGTAACATATGAAATGTAGCACATCAAATATATAGAATGTAACACATAAAATATATAGAATGTAATGTAGCACAAATGTTTATAACAAAATCAATTGAATAAAGTGTTAGTGCTTACAGTTTGAGATTTGCAGTGTTGATGTGTGAAAGCATCACGTCATCCCCTTGTTGAAGGAAATTTCGTCCCGAAATTTAACGTGCGCTCTCAGTGTTAGCAGTAGCTGTCTTGAATAGATGAGGATATTTCTTCATCATTTGATCTTCCCGTTCCCATGTGAATTCAGGACCCCGTCTTGAATTCCATCGGACTTTGACTATCGGAATCTTGCTTTGCTTCAGTTGTTTGACCTCTCGGTCCATGATTTCCGCCGGTTCTTCAATGAATCGTAACTGTTCATCTACTTGTATTTCTTCCAATGGTACAATCAATGTCTCATCAGAAAGACATTTCTTTAAGTTCGACACATGAAACACATCATGAACTCCACTGAGTTCCTCCGGTAGTTTGAGTTGGTACGCAACCGGACCAATCCTTTTCAGAATCTCAAAAGGTCCTACGTAACGTGGACTAAGCTTCCCGCGCTTGCCGAATCGTATCACACCTTTCCAAGGTGATACCTTTAGAAGAACTCGGTCTCCTACTTGAAATTCCAACGGCTTGCGACGTTTGTCTGCATAACTCTTCTGTCTATCCCGAGCCGCTGCCATACGGTTCCGGATTTGAACTATCTTCTCTGTCGTCTCGTGCACCAGTTCAGGACCTGTTATCTGACTGTCACCAATTTCAGCCCAGCAAACTGGTGAACGACATTTGCGACCATACAAAGCTTCAAACGGTGCTGCTTGAATGCTTGTATGATAACTATTATTGTAAGAGAATTCCACCAACGGTAAATGATTCTCCCAGCTATCACCAAAATCAATTACACAAGCTCGTAACATATCCTCGAGCGTTTGAATCGTTCGTTCACTTTGACCGTCGGTCTGTGGGTGATAAGCGGTACTCATATCTAAGCGAGTCCCCAATGACTTATGAAGAGATTTCCAAAAATTAGAAGTAAACCGGGCATCCCGATCTGATATGATAGAGATTGGCACGCCATGTCGTGCTACTACTTCCTTAATGTAAATACGAGTCAGTTTCTCCATCTTATCAGTTTCCTTAATTGCTAAGAAATGTGCAGATTTCGTTAATCGATCGACAATTACCCATATCGTATCACAACCACTCGGTGTACGGGGTAACTTAGTAATGAAATCCATCGAAATCTGTTCCCATTTCCACATCGGTATCTCTGGTTGTTGCAGTAAACCAGATGGCTTCTGATATTCAACTTTGACTTTCGAACAAGTCAAACATTTGCTAACGTACTTAGCAATATCAGCCTTCATGTGAGGCCACCAATACAGTGCCTTCAAGTCATGGTACATCTTGTCTGATCCCGGATGGACTGAATATCTGGACTTGTGCGCTTCATCCATCACGAGTTCCCTTAAACCTCCATACAAAGGTATCCACATTCGGTTAACAAAATAACGAATTCCATCAGCATTCGTATCCAACTGTTCTTCCATTCCTCGTAAGGATTCCTGTACCAATTTTTCCTTTTTCAAGGCCTCGATCTGAGCAATGCGTACCTTGTCAGGTAAGTCAGTATGTATTGTCATCATAAGTGCACGAACCCGTCTTGCTCCCGTTGTATCTTTTCTGCTCAAAGCGTCAGCTACTACATTAGCTTTTCCTGGGTGATACTTAATCGCACACTCATAATCGTTCAACAACTCAACCCATCGTCGTTGCCTCATATTAAGCTCCTTCTGATCAAAGATATGTTGCAAACTCTTATGATCAGTGTAAATAGTGCACTTAGTTCCATACAAGTAATGCCTCCAAATCTTCAAAGCAAAAACCACTGCTCCTAACTCCAAGTCATGAGTGGTGTAATTCTTTTCGTGTGTTCGTAGTTGTCTGGAAGCATAAGCGATCACCTTATCCCGTTGCATCAGCACACATCCCAAACCCTGTCCAGATGCGTCACAATACACCGCAAAGTCTTCCGTTCCTTCCGGTAACGACAGAATCGGTGCGCTGCAAAGCTTCTGTTTCAATAACTGGAATGCAGCTTCCTGTTTATCCGTCCAGTTATACTTTGTTCCCTTGTGCGTCAGAGCTGTAAGTGGTTGAGCGATCTTTGAGAAACCCTCAATGAATCGTCGATAATAACCCGCCAAACCAAGGAATTGTCGTACCTCGGTAGGGGTCTTTGGCGCTTCCCAATTCTTAATCGCTTCAATCTTCGCTGGATCAACATGTATGCCCTTTTCATTAACTATATGCCCCAAGAACTGTACTTCTCGCATCCAGAAATCACATTTCGAGAACTTAGCGTACAGTTGTTCTTGTTTCAATAATTCCAATAATAGTCGAAGATGTTCAGCGTGTTCCTCCTCAGATTTTGAATAGATGAGAGTGTCATCAATAAAAACAATGACAAACTTATCAAGATAAGGTTTACAAACACGATTCATGAGATCCATGAATACAGCTGGAGCGTTTGTCAACCCAAATGGCATGACCAAAAACTCATAATGGCCATAGCGTGTCCTGAATGCTGTCTTCGGAATATCCTCCTCCTGAACTCTTAATTGATGATAACCCGATCTGAGATCAATCTTCGAGTAATAACTCGAACCTTGTAACTGATCGAACAGATCGTCAATCCTGGGTAACGGATACCGGTTCTTGATAGTAACCTTATTCAATTCCCGGTAATCGATACACATACGAAAAGTCCCGTCCTTCTTCTTTACAAACAATACTGGAGCTCCGCACGGTGAAAAACTAGGTCGTATGAAACCCTTATCCAACAACTCTTGCAATTGTGTGGATAATTCTTGCATCTCAGACGGTGCAAGTCGATAAGGTGCCCTAGCTATCGGTGCTGCATCTGGTGTAAGATCGATTCGGAATTCCACCTGTCTGATAGGCGGTAATCCCGGTAAGTCTTCTGGAAATACCTCCGGAAACTCACAAACTACAGGTATATCTTCAAGCTTCCTCTCAGCTACCGGCTTTTCAGTTATAAGTGCGATAACCGCCGTATGACCTTTCCGCAGACATTTGTGTGCTTTCATACAAGATATGAGACGCAGTGGCGTACTGCTCTTCTCGCCTTGTACATATAATGTCTCTCCCTGCGGAAGAGGTATGCGAACAATCTTTTCATGGCATATAATCTCAGCCTGGTTTTTGGACAACCAGTCCATGCCAATGACTACATCAAAACTGCCTAAGGCAATAGGCATCAAATCAATCTCTAATGTCTGACCCATCAAATCAAGGATACATCCCTTATAAATGTTTTCTACTACAATCAACTTACCATCAGCTAATTCCACAGTGTATGGACTATCTAAGGCAGTGGGACTAACATTTAGCGACTTAGCAAGTGAACTAGATACAAAACTCCTGTCGGCACCAGTGTCAAATAACATAGAGGCATAGTGATTATTTAAGAGGAACGTACCCGTGACAATGTTGGGATCCTCCCGCGCTTGACGTCCTCCAATCACGAACGCCCTGCCTCTAGCACCGTTGTTGTTGTTATTATTGTTGTTGTTGTTGTTGGTGCCATTGCCATTACCGTTTCCATTTCCATTACCATTACCATTGTTGTCCCCGCCTTTCTTAAGTTGTGGGCAATCTTTCTTGAAATGGCCCATCTTGCCGCACTCAAAACAACCTTTCTGCGCGTTGTTTTGATTGTTATTCTGATTGTTATTGTTGTTCTGCAGCTCTCCGCGACAATCTTTAGCCGCATGCCCAATCTTGCCACACCTCTGGCACTTAGCTCTGTCACACTGGTTACCCGCATGATGATAACCACATCTGTTGCACTTGGGGTGCTTACCAATATAGCCCCCCGATGATGATGATTGCTAACCACTGTTTGAACCATGATAAGACTTGTTTGAGTCCTGTTTCCTGTTTTGCTGATGTGATTGTTGGTTGTTGCCCTTGAAGTTGTTACTCTCCCACTTTCTCTTATGGTCTCCCACCTTGGTAGCAGATGTTCGCTTAGGCAGAGTCCCCTGCAACACTGCCTGATCAGTAAGCTGATGTGCTAGACGAACAGCTTGTTGGATGGTGGTGGGATTTGCTGAAGTCACCAACCCTTGAATCTGAGGCACTAGTCCTCCAATGTATCTTTCAATCCACTTACTGGCTGGAGTAGCCATGTGTGGTAGCAGTCTGGCCAACTCATGTGACCTGGTTGTGTATTCTTCAATGTTTGACCCCTCCATCTTGAGGTGCCAATACTCTTCTTCCAACTTCTGCATTTCACTGCGAGGACAGTACTCCTCTCGCAGTAAGGTTTTGAAATCATCCCAGGTTAAGGCATTTGCCTCACCCAATCCCAGAGTCTGAACATTCGAGTTCCACCAGGTTAATGCTGGACCCTCCAATGTTCCCGTAGCAAATTTCACCTTGCTTTCATTAGGGCAGTTGCACATTTCGAATACAGACTCAGCCTTTTCAATCCACCGAAGGAGTCCAATGGCCCCCTCCGACCCTTTGAAATTGTGTGGTTTGCAGTCCAAAAACATCTTGAACGTGCAGACTTGTGGGTTAATCAATCCCCCAGCTGGACCCTGTGGCCCTGTGTTGTGAGTCTGAGCATACTGTGCGATTGCCTCTGCAACTCTGTTGTTGATTAGCTCATTGAGCTCAGCAACAGTCATATGTACGTTTCCCTCAGCCATTAGGTTCCTATTTATAAGAAGTGTTAGCACGAAGTCAAAATCTAATGTGACATGTGTAAGTAAAACAACAAACACAACATATAATATCAATCAACACAACTGTTGAAAATAAATAATAATCCTTCCATAAATAGAAACTTTCTTTGAGTACAATACTTTTTGAAATGAAACATACTTTTCAAAATATAGGAACACAACCCGTTCCTAATAAGTTTAAATAAAACAAGAAAGAAATGAAAAATAATCAGTCGTCCTCAACGGTGGATTCAGGATCGGACTCAGCAACTGGTGCTGGTTCCTCCTCCTCATCCTCATCCTGTTCCTCATTCTCAACTACCACTAAATCCTCCAAAGCTTCAATCCTGCCCGCCAAAATCTCCTCTCGGTTCTCTGACTCTTCTAGACGACCAATCAAATTGATCATCTCATCCCGCATATCGTGAACAAGATGGGCAAGATCATCCTGCCTCTCAATAGCATCCCATAACTCCTGAGATCTCTGTGCTATCCTATCTTCTGCTACCTCCAGATCCTCGCGCAATTTGGCGATCTCCTCGGCATCTGTCCTTTGCCTCTTAGGCTCCGGAACATCTAGTGCTGGTGGTGGGTGTGTGGAAGGTCCCTCAGCAGGAATCTGCTGAGTGCCCTCCTCCTCCTCCGCCGGATCCTCATCCGGGTCCTCCTCTGGATCCTCGTCGGGATCCTCGTCTGGATCCTCATCAGGATCCTCCTCCGGGTCTTCCTCCGGATCCTCCTCTGGATCGGAGTCCTCCATCTCATACGGTGGAGGTGATGGAATAGGTGGTGGTGGTGATGATGGTGGTGCCGGAACCATCGGCTCTTCGTCCTCGGAATCATCAATAATGATATATGGGACTGATGATGAAGCCATGCCTGTTACATAATACCATATGTAAGTACAGTGCCATGGAATACGTAAACATGTCAATTACATAGTGTCATATGTAATTTCTAAGCAATACGTATAAACAGATGTGTCTAATGTCTAACAGTCATAGTCTAGGCCTACAAATGCAAACCTAGTTCGCTATAACCAATGTCTCTGATACCAATCTGTCACACCCCCAATTTCAACTAACGGAATCATACCGTTTGGGAACGTGACAAACCAGGATCTCAGATCATTAGACATAGCGAAGACCTCTATATGAATTTCAAAACATACGTTGGTCTTTAAAACATAATATTTAGAGTTTACAAAAAGTTGCGGAAGCGTTCCAAATCAAAACCAATAAACTGTTGATAAGTAAAACATTACAAATCAAAATACTGAAATAATCAAATTCAAATGTTCAAAGTGTTTATAATGCATGAGACTCTATCTTCCTAGTCCATGCCAGCTGTTACGCGCGCCTTAGCGTCCTGAGAAAACATGCAAATCAAGTCAACACAAAGGTTGGTGCATAACACAGGTTTTAAATAATCATAGTGTTCAAAACATCAGTTTGAATAATAAGTTGTAGATAACATAATCACAAATGCACAGTCATGATAGCTAGTCATATAAACTATTTACATACGTGTTCGACACCGAAGCTGACTAGTTGCCATGCTATAGCATGTTTTCGCCTTGCCACTATTGTCTATCACAACAATAGTAAAAATGTGTTTTGGTCAGTCAAACACCTGCGTAGATCCCATCTACCAGGTGAGGTTTGTCAAACCTAATAGATCTATTTCCAACTACCACGCTTTGCATTACAGCAAACTAAACGGTTCGAGGTGTGTAAGGACTTTCAATTTGATATGTTTTCACATAATGTAAACAGATAACTCATGCAAGTGATATGTATCTAAAAATCAGTTTGTTGCACATGTTTTCTCCCCCAAAACAGTTTAAAATAAGAAAGGGGCCGTGTACGCACCTTTGATGATAGCAGAATGATCACACACTAAAAGCTCGTGAAAGAAATCCTTCTACGAAGAATTTGTGTTTAAACAATAACCTATTGTTATTCGAATAATCGTTTTGTGCTTAAAATCACATACGTGTCAACACACGTATGTTGGATTTGCTAAAATTGTGCATACAAAAGTACGCGTGTCATTGAAATCGTTTAAATAAAATCACATTTGATTTTTATTTAATTAAACGTAGTTATACGCGATTTCGTGTTTGGATTAAAATATAAATTTTATCATTTCAACATGTTCGTATTCTCGTTACGGTTCCAACGCAACTTGAACGGATCGAAACGGAGTTCGTATGCGAAAGTTATGGCCTAAATTCAAAAATAATTTTAATCTTTCAAAAATGGTGGAACCCGGATTCGAACCCGCGACCCCCCACATAAACACACACGCATCTACCAACTCAGCCCGCTAGGGTATCACGTTTGTTATCCGGAATTAATTCATTTATATCCTAACTCACCGGTTCTCTTTCATGCTACTATAGCCGAAGCTTTACCCATCCAATTGATCAACCTTTCGAAGCCGATTGAACTTATCAACACAAGCTTATCATTCTAAACACTTAGGCGTACCTAATGATGGTTCTAATTCGATCAAAACATAATCAATAAGTTCTAATTGATCCACATTACTCTCGGTTTTCAACCGAACTAATTTTCAACTCGAAATCCTCTAATTCATGATTGAAACATCAAATTAACTTAGGATTTAGTTTAATCGCAACATTCTGAGACTTCCCATATAATTTAATTTGATTAACAGTTCAATTAAACAAGAAACCCCCAATTCGTTCCCCTTTAAGAACCCTAGATTCGAAATACACAATTCCGAACTGTTTTGATGAAATTAATCTATCATTCACTTTGATCGATCACTTATGAAACTTTCTATATCATTTAATTTGATTGTTAACCTCTTTAAGATCAATACCCCCAAAATCGTTTTGCTATGAACCCTAGTTACTTGAATCCTATCAATTCGATGTTAGCAGCTGAAATTGATCTAGGATAACCCTTAGTCGGTATGTTTAGAAAGTGTAGGAACCAAGAATTACCCGAATTGATCTCGAATTGATGTAGTTCCCTTCTAGGATGGTATTCGGCCTACTCCTGTATCAATCTCGCTCCCCGATGTTCTTCTGTTCGAATTGATGAATCAAAGAGGTTCAGAATGTGCCGAAATAGCTCTCTGAGAGTTCAATGTTTCGAAATTTGATCGAATGTGGAGGTTTTAGATATATAGAGCTACGGTTTCTAGTTCTTGTAACCGTTTTCAATCAATTCGATGATTGAAGAGCCTCATAACGTATTTCAGGTGTTAATCCTCATCATAATGAGTCACTAATACGTTTAATTCAGTTTCAAATACCAAATTAATACGAATTTAACTCTTGTTTACACTATATACGGATTTTGACCTTAAAAGTCAAAATTGCAACTTTTTCTTGATTTAAAATCTTAATCCTTAAAGTTTTAATCTTCTAAGATTGATCTTGCTTAATTCCAACCCTCAGATTTGGTTTTTGATCGATTACATAACATATCGGTTAGTCAAAGTTGAACCGAAAATCCTAATTTGTCACTAATTGGTCACTTACATTATTGTTGGGTTAAACTAACCTAATTTGGGCCTCACAAAATACCATTGGGCCTGTCTTACCTTACTGGGCCTTCCTAGATCTCATTGGGCCTCCCTGGGCCTTATTGGGCCTTAATTTGTTTACATTGGGCCTCATTTGCCCCTATTGGGCCTAACTTAGTTCTGTTGGGCCTTCATAGACTTTATTGGAACTGATTTGTCTTGTTGGGTCTTCCTTGACTTCACTGGATCTTCTTTGGCTTTACTGGGCCTTCATGGACCTTATTGGGCCTTCATTGGCCTTGTTGGGCCTTCATTGGCCTTGTTGGGCCTACGGAGGTTAACAAGGTTAACTTGAAAAGTCGGATTGTCACAATAATGGTGGAGATGGGCAAGACAACTCGTCAGAAAACCATGATGATGAATAATCTCCACTATTATTTCCTTTGAATGGCTATGTTTTGTTGTATAAGAGAACAACTCTTGGTTTTCTTAAAATTTAGTTGTGAACATTCTGTCTAAACACTTGACTTGGATGTACGTTTTGCTATTATGAATGATTAATATTATTCCGCTGCTTGTGTAAATTAAATGCTAAATCATTCATATCATGTGATTATCTGATGAGTGGTGGCTTCGGGAGTCGAGGCGCCTCATTGGCCATGCCAAAGGGGCCGCATTGGTGAGTCGTGCAGGGGCTGCTTGGCCCTGTCGCAGGAGACGCATCAGTGTGCTAAGCAGGGGCCATAGGGCTAAATCAATATGCCTTTAGCAGTTTTCGTATGCCAAAACCGATTTTTTGATACTTTAACGTGTCAACATCTCTAGATCTTAATATTTATCCTATATTTAGAGTTTGGTAAATAAAAATCTCGATTTGGACCACTTTAAAAAGTTCACGTTTTTAGCATTTTGCCCACTTTATGATTTTTCATGATCTCATGGTTCCTAGCCTTAACCAAACATCAAATAAATTTGCTTAAACTATATGATGCTATTGTAATCAAGAATTTCAAAGAGGAACTTAAGATTTTGATCTTGGCTTCAAAACCCACCAAAAATCCAACTTTTATACAAACCATAACACACAAACATTATAATCATCATCAACATAAAACCACTTATACTGAGCGTAACAGTGTGCTTATGCTAGAACAAGGATCCATAACATTTGATCAGACTCGCCAAGCATTCTACAAATCCATGCTTACCCAGTAACAAGTACTCGAGCAACATCATACTTACCCGTAACAAGTACAAGAGCAACATCATACTTACCCCATAACGAGTATGGGAACAACATCATACTTAGCCCGTAACAAGTATGGGAGAAACATCATACTTACCCCATCCATTTATCATACGTAACATATTTTCATGCATACATCATCACACAAATCATCAAGCAATCGTTATCATCGCATTGTCTCTTAACATCATAAAGCATCAAAAACATACTAACATCATGTATGTCAGCCCAAAAACAAAAGTACATGTAAAGTGTTGAAATATGGCATCTAGAACTAACCTGACAGTAATGTAGCTCTTATCTCCTTAGCCAAACTCCCTTAGCTAAGACTCAAGTACCTACACCATTATACCATCTCATTACATTACATTCATAGACTTAGAAATTATTCTTAGTCCTCTTAGCTTACTATACCAGTCCCCTCATAAGCACAAGTGCTTGATATTGGCTAAGTACTCGATGCCCATGAACTACGCGAACCTCAAGGTACACAATCTTGAGTTCACGGAAAACCCAAAGTACTCGAACATTAGAGTTCAGGATTCTCAGTTCTCGAACCCATGTTTACGAAATCAAGTTCACTAAACCAAGTTCACTATAACAAGTTCACTGAGCCAGGTTCACTAAGCCAACTTCACTAAACCAAGTTCACTAAGCCAAGTTCACTAAGGGTGTTCGCATACTTCATTTCATGCAGACTTCGAATAATCATCTTTTCTTCATAAAATATCTCATAAATCTATAACGCATTGGATCTAAAAAGGAATGAACTTTATGCATAAAGGCTTGAGTTTTATGCATAAGTTCAATTTTGCATAAAAATCCTAACTTTCTCTTGTAAAATACTTACTTGTCATTAGATGATCTTTCTAGTAGCTTCTCGTGTGTTTCCTCCTTCGTTTGGTTGCTCAAAGGTCGTTTCTTGTAGTTCACGATCATCCACTTTCTAGTAGATTCGTATGGTTCCCAAGGCACTCATATATATATAGTGAAGGTTCACGAAAATAGGAGTTCACGAAAATTGAAGTTGACAAAAATGAGAGTTCACGAATTTGGGTTTTGAAACTCGTTTCAGCACAAAGGTAACAACTTTTTGCTCCAAGTTTGCGACTTTATCGTTCCTTTTACATCATATAGTTGTTGTATCATTTGGAGTTATGGATCCTGAAGAAATTTCATCTGGATTTTTTTTCAAGTGTTTTTTCTTGAACTCTATTTTCGGTCCAACTTCACCGCAACATACCGGAGTTCTACATCGTCTTCCATACAACGCCTCATATGGGGGCATTTTGATGCTAGAATGGCAGCTATTATTGTATTAAAACTCCACCAGTGGCAAGTGGTCATCCCAGCTTCCGCCAAAATCGATAATGCACGCCCTAAACATATCTCTAACTTTTGGATGGTCGTTTAAGTCTGTGCATCTGTATGGGGGTGATTGGTGGTACGGATGATTAGCCTCGTTCCCATGGCATCATTAAATTGCTTCCTGAATCCAGAAGTAAACCTCATATCCCGATCTGTCACAATGGAGACAAGAACTCCATGTCGGGTCACAATCTCTGTTACGAACAACTCAGACAACCTTCCGGATGTATATGTTTCCCTGATAGGAAGAAGGTGTGCACTCTTCGTAAGTCACTCCACAATCAACCATATGGTATCATGTCTTTTAGCTGTTCTCGGTAGCTTGGTGTGAAATCCATAGTGATGTGTTCCATTTCCATTCCGGTACCTCTAGAGCTTGTACATATCCGTAGTGCTTCTGATGTTCAGCCTTCACTTGCGCACAAGCAAGGCACTTGTTTGCATACTGCATCACATTAAACATCATACCTAGCCACCAATAATCCTTTCGAAGTTCTTGATACATCGTTGTCGCACAAGGATGCACCAAATAACGTGATTTGTGGGATTCATCCAAAAATCTGAGACCGAATTTCCCCATTTCTGGGCACCCGCATTCGACCGAATCATATATTTACACCATAGTCATTGTCTTCCAAGTTTTTCACTTGTCCAAAGACACGTTCAAAGCCCACATTTTCTGGCTCTAACCCTCTCTATTGCACCTGCTTGACCTCATTCAGGAAGTCTGGCGTCATCACCAAACTATAAAATTTAACTTGTATAACAGGATGCTCGGTCTTGCGACTTAACACATGTGCCACCACGTTGGCCTTTCCCAGGTGATATTAAATATCACAATCATGATACTTTAGCAGCTCAAGCCATCGTCTCTTTCTCATATTCAAATCCTTTTGCTCGAAGAAATACTTCAAGCTCTTATGGTCAATATTGATTGAACTCTTAACTCCATACAGATAGTGCCTCCATATTTTCAATTCAAACACTATTGCAGCGAGTTCAAGAACGTGGGTCGGGTAGTTAGCCTAATAAATCTTCAGCTGGCGCAAAGCATAAGCTATCACCAATACACATCCCAACCCTTGTCGTGATGCATTAGCATACACAACAAAATCATCATTTCCATCCGGCAATGCTAAAACAAGAGCTTGGGTAAGTTTCTCCTTTAGCACTAAAAACACTTGTTCTTGGTTTGGAACCTATTCGTACTTTACATCTTTCTTCGTGAGCTTCGTTAGTTGTGTCGCTATCTTGGAGAAGTCCTCAATAAATCTTTGATAATAGCCGGCCAAACCTAGAAAATTGTGTACTTTTGACGGTGACTTCGAAGGGCTCCATCCCATTACTGTTTCCACTTTAGCTTGGTCCACCATAATGCCTTCTTGGTTCAGCACATGACCTACAAACTATACCTCCCGTAACTCGAATGCGCATTTGGAGAACTTAGCATAAAGCTTCTCTTTCCTCAGGATCTCCAATAACTCATGTAAGTGGCAAGCGTGATCTCCCTTGTTCTTTGAATAAATCAAAATATCATCGATAAACACTATCACTGATCGATCCAACATCGGTCCACATACCCTGTTCATCAAACCCAAAAATGCTACAGGAGCATTCGTCAATCCAAACGACATAACGAGAAACTCATAGTGTCCATAACGTGTATGGAAAGTAGTCTTTGGAATATCCTTCTCTCGAGCTTTAAACTGATGGTAATCGAATTGGAGATCGATCTTAGAGAACTAGCTTGTACCTTGCAATTGATCGAAAAATCGTCAATTCTAGGTAGGGGATACCTGTTCTTTATGGTCAACTTTTTTAGTTCCCTGTAATCAATGCACATCCTTATGCTTCCATCTTTCTTCTTCACAAAAAACACCGGTGCTCCCCACGGGGAAACACTTGGTCATATAAAACCTTTATCAAGGAGTTCTTGTAGCTGGGTAATAATTTCTTTCATTTCAGTTGGAGCCAAACGATAAGGTGCTTTGGCAACGGGCTGGGCCCCTGGCAGTAAATCGATCTGGAACTCAATTTTCCGTTCAGGTGGTAATCCATGCAATTCCTCAGGGAATACATCAGGGAAGTTACACACCATACGTACATCATCAATAGTCCTCGTATCCATGCGTTCCTTAATCACATATGCCAAGTATTCTCCACACCCTCGCCTCATCATAACATCAGCCTTGATCATCGAAATGGTCTTCGGCACATACATCGCTTTATCACCATAAACCGTTACAAGATTCTCCTCCAACGCTCATAAACATATCATCTTATGTCGACATACTATGTTAACCTCATATTTGACTAACCAGTCCATACCTAAAACCACATCGATTCTTCCTAAGGTTATAAGAAACAATCGTATGGGGAACCTATGACCTTCTATCTCAATGTAACAATCATCTATAGCCTCCGTCACCCTGGTCATCTTACCAATAGTTGTCTCTACATCAAATATCAGATCTATCTTATTAATCTCCCCATGTAACCCACCAGAGAAGGTAAACGATATAAAACTCAAACTGGCACCAGAATCAAAAAATACGAAAGCAGGAATATTGTTGATAGAAAAGGTACATGTGACCACATCAGGGCCCTCGATAGCATCATCCTTAGTCATCGTGAAAGATTAAGACTTAGCTTTCTGCTTTCCATCCACCTTTCCCTCCATAGGCCCTGAGGTTACTGCTTTTGTCTTCTAACAATCCTTGGACAGGTGTCCATACCCCTTGTTGTTGAAACATTGTGTGGCATTCAGACAATTAACAAAAAAATGCCCTGTCTTCCCGCATCGAAAACATAAATTGGTGCCCACCAGGCACTGTCTCATGTGGTTTTTTCCACACTTGTTGCATCGGATCACATCCTCTTGCTTCATCTTCTTGCTGGAAAACTTTCATTGATCTGTTCGGCCTCTCTTAGCCCCAAGGGACCCTTTCATCCTTGACTACTCAACTGGCTCATCACCCATCACATCGCCCCATCCTTTGCCACTGAGTTCCATAGTGGAATCAAAAGTCTTTGGAGCGTTGGGCCTCACATGAATCCGAACCTTTGGAGGCAAACCCTCCGTGTACAATTTTACCCTTCGCTCTTCTGAACCAATCAAATGAGGACCTAGTCTTGCATCTCATTAAACCTGGAAGTATATTGCTTGTGATTCAGGCTGCAAGCCTTAACTACCAAAATTCCCTTTCAACTTTATACAACTCATTATTTTGGCAGAACTACTTTGTGACCAGCTCTTTTAGATCTTCCCAAGTCATCTTTTCCATGTCAAAAGTAGTCTATCATAGATTGATTTTGGTCCACCAGTGAGGTGCCTCCTTCACAAATGAGTGAGCTGCAAACTTGACAGCTTGATCAATTCGGCACTCACCGATGGAGATAACAATCTTAATCGCAGATATCCACTGGAAAGTGGCCACAACATCTTTCTTACCATCAAAGAACGGTGGATTGCATCCTTTGAAGGCCTTGTAATCGCAACCTTTCATAAGACCCCAGTGGGAGTGACCACTCTTTGTCTCGAGTATCACGACTTCCCCGTCTTCTTTGGTGATTTCCTTTGTCCCCTTGTATTTTTGTTTCAGAGCATCCTTCAGTGCTTTAGCAATTATTCCCGACAGCTTGTCTACCATAATCTTGTTAACCTCGTTAGAAATAGCCTTTAGTACAATATGCTCCAATGTAAATTGTTGTTCTTCCACAGACCGTTCAATGGTCTCAACTTCGTCCTCATGCACGTTCTCCTCTGCCTCGACATGTGGTTCTGCAGCTTCCTGTGGTTGCTTTCGTGGTCTACCCTTTTGTCCTGTCATTTAACTGTCTACAGGATGCAACAATTGATGAGTCAGTACAGGAATCAGTTTAGCACGTAATAGCTGTTGTAAATCGTTAATGATGTTGATCAGGTGTTATAAACCATTTACCCAACTTATAGGCTCTAAACATCTCCCATCCCATCTCATCACATGCATGCCCTTGGCTACCTTCCTAGTCCATAATTATTCTTACCTCGTTCATTAAAGTTCATACATAAACATTAAGCTCATGGCATTCGTTCATCCGTGGTCGGCAATCCGCATTACTTAATTACAATCTCAGTTTAAGTCTTAGGCATTTGGGATGCCAAAATCCCTCAAACTAAGGCTCTGATATAATTAAATGTCTGTATCAAAAACACTTTGGATTGCCACAACCACCAGATTGACTCACTTTATGCCTCGGGCTTCATCATATCCTCTTGCCTGTTAAACAACCTGGCATACATGCTAAAATGTCAGCTTACGTTGGTGAGCTCTAGGTTTAGTAAAACATCATAAACATTTAATGAGTGAACATCATAAAAAATCATCTCGTTCATACAAACCATAACACATAAACATAATCATCATCATCATACAAAGCACTGCTACTGAGCGTAACGGTGGGCTTATGCCTGCACAAGGCTCCATAACCTTTGATCTGACTCACCAAAACGTTCTGCAGATCCATGCATACCCAGCAACAATTACCTGAGCAACATCATACTTACCCCGTAACAATTACTGGAGCAACATCATACTTACCCCGTAACAAGTACATGAGCAACATCATACTTACCCCATAACGAGTATGGGAGCAACATCATACTTACCACGTAAAAAGTACGCGAGCATCATCACACTTACACCTTAACAAGTACGAGAGCAACATCATACTTACCCCATAACGAGTACGGGAGCAACATCATAATTTCACCGTAACAAGTACGAGAGCAACATCATACTTACCCCATAAATAGCATTGAAAAAACATCATACTTACCCTGTAACAAGTACTGGAGCAACATCATACTTAACCTGTACGAATATCGGAGCAACAGTCGTTTATCATAACATACTTACTCATACGAATGTGGGAGCAACATTCGTTCTTTATAACATGATATACTAGCACTGTATCATCATTCATCATAACATCGTAACCTTTTTCTAATTACATAGGATTACTCATAACAGGTTATGCTAGTACCATTTCATCATATCATCGTAACTTCCTAGCATCATATACATGTCATGCTAGCATCATATCATCATAGCATCATACTTTCATCCTAGCAGCCTAGGATCTCATCATAGCATGACATCTTATAGCTATCATCATAGTTATCATCATAATAGCTTGTCATCATACAGTCATCATCGTGTCATGTCATCAGCTTAAGTCATTAACTTGCATTCGTCATACTAAACATATTCTCATGCATACATCATCACACATTTTATCAAGCCTTCTTCATCATTGCATAGTCACATAACATCATAAAGCATCATAAAAATACTAACAGCATGTATGTCAAACCAAACATAAGTACATGTAAAGTGTTGAAATATGACATCTAGAACTCACCTGACAATAATGTAGCTCTTATCTCGTTAGCCGAACTCCCTTAGCTAAGACTCAAGAACCTACCCCATTAAACCGTCTCATTACATAAGTTCACTTTTGCATAAAAATCTTGAATTTGTCGTGTAAGATACTTACTTGTCGTTAGATGATCCTTTTGGTAGCTTCTCGCGTATTTCCTCTTTCGTTTGGTTTCTCAAAGGTCTTTTTTATAGTTCACGATCCTCCAAATCGTGTACTTGAGAGAGAATGCTTCTAGCCAAATGTGAGCACGGTTCCCAAGGCACTCAAATATATATATAGCCAAGGTTCATGAAAATAGGAGTTCACGAAAATGGAAGTTCACGAAAATGAGAGTTCACGAATTTGGGTTTTGAGCACTCAACTTGGTGATCAATTATTCCCTCAGTTTTTCCTCTTCTCCCGACAAGTTAATTATTCGTTACCCATTCGTAAGTTCAAATAACATATAGAGAAAATTTGGGGTGTTACAGGTTAGAATCCCTATTGATGCATCTTGTGTCCCTAGTTCAATGTGAGAGTCTATTTTGATTGTAAAACGTTTACACTATAAATGAAATCAAGTATTTTTCTATTGTTTTGTTGTGTTTATATGTGTTTATCATATACTTTATATTATCTAAGGATCAATGTCCTATTAGAATCGATGCCCGGGCTACTATACTTGTTATTATCGAAGGATCCCAGGCTCAAGACACTTGGTTTGAAATTCCAGGATAGTATCAACGATTGCATGGAGTGTGTCGACACTGCCAATGGCAGCTTGAACTTTCAACTGGTTAACATTTATGAAACCCGATCCAATGAACTTCGATAAGATTTCAGTTGTTAATATCGACGAAGTCTTGATCAAAACAAGTATGTCGATCTTGTTAATCTCGACTCAAGATGTGGCCTTCTTAACACCATCATCAATACTATAGTATCAACGGATCTTCCATCGACAATGATCCTTCCCCGGTTCTCAGCCATATTCGATCCTTCTAACTCTTAAACTAACATGTTCCTTGAGTCCCTAATCCAGTGTGGTGCACAATGTAAGGGTCTTGAAGGTTGAAAACTAGTTAACAAGTTCAAAGATGCAAGGAGGGTGAAAACCCTAGAAAAACGGAACCTTCTCTCAATATTTTCTTCCATTTGAGCTTGATTTGGACTAGATTCGTTGTACTTTCGTGTTTTGTTAGTTGAGAGATTGTTTAGACAACGAGAGCATGAAATTTAGTTAAGGATTCATGAGGTTGAGTGTGATAATTTTAGAGAGAGAGTAGAGAGAGAGAAAAAATTCTTGAGTAGAGTGCGAAAGAAAATCTGAAAATGGGGAAGAAAAGAGGAGGAAAGGGCTTTATAGCCCAGGTTTTTACCTGCGCATTCGGTCTCGATCGGTTTCGTTTAATTACGTTATTTTCACACTTACGTTAATTACATATAATTTTTATAAAATACTTTAATTTAAATCTTTTTAGGTGGTGACTCCTAAAAAATATTATTTCATTTTATTTTTATTATTTTAAAGTTCAAAATCGTTTGTTTTCGTCGTTTCGTCAGAAAATGCAACTTACGCGCGCATTTGTACAGAGGCCAACTGTACGAACACAATCGTCAGTTAGACTTTCTAATTTGGTTTTCTATTTACCAAATACCATTAAAATATTAAACCCACAGTTATATTCGTATGAATCGTCACTCACACGAATATGATGTTTTCTTAATATTTAAGTAATGATATCGGATTATTGTTAATTATCTATATCCGCAACGTAGTTGATATATTCACCATGATGATACTCATTAATTTTTCTTTTCCCATTGAATGTTTAGTCGGTTGATCCTTGTTATCAAAAGATCTGTGCGACGACTGTTGTGTTTTGTTTTCAGCAAACATTGTCATTTGTGTTGTTTCTGTTCATCTTGTTCTGTGATATCACATTTGTTTCCATTGTTTTGTACTTTGTCCTTAGTTTATCTTGTAAATACTCTTAGGTATTTATTCTAAGGCATGTACCTGTTGTACTACTGTATAGTTTCATGAAGGTTTCGTACCGGATGTCGCATTCTCCCCTTGTTAAAGAAATTTTGTCCCGAAATTTAAGCAGAATTATCAGGTACCACTTTTCTTACACCAAGTGGTAGTGTTGGATCATCACTTAAGTGTTTTCAACAACCATGTAATATTCCAATTTTGAGTACCCCTATTGATATTATAGTAGCTAGAGTATCATGGATGTGAAGTATAAGCGTCAGTTCTAATTTTCACTAATAGTGTTTGGATTAGTCTATTACACGTCTCTTAGGATTTATATTTCCCTTTTGTCTTGTCCATCTCTCTTCGGATGGTAATTTACTTCGAAGTTCACATGAACTCCCATAATTCCTGTACTTTTTACAAAGCTTATGAAATAACTCACAATCTTAGTTAAAAGAATAAGATCTTTAGATCTTCACATAACATGATTTTTGGTTGGGTATGATCTAAGAATGATCTCATAACATAGTCTCTCATATCGGAATGATGATGAGCGAATGTGGTCAAACAGCTGATGTTGACCCGTATATTTTTGCCTCCGCTGGGAGTATAAAGGGTAAACTTGGCTAGTGTAGCAATAGTTACCTGTTCACACTCCTATAGAAACATCTCATGTTGTTCTTGAAACCCAAAGTTTTGATCGTTCGATCTCAACCTTGAGGTCACACATTATGTATTCTAGATCATGTCAATACAACCTTATACAGGAAACATCACCTTTAGATCTGTTTCTAGATCTTGGTGTATGTTCTTAATGCTTGAGGGCACTACCTAAGAAATATGCTAGTTTACCTATGACAAGTGTAAAGATTTACCTTTGATGTAAATCCATACACCTCTCCAAAAGTGTTTCACGTTATCTCCCTTTTCATTTATGTGTCATATGACTTGTAAGGTGTCATTAGAAACATTGTACTATTTGTTATTATCCATTGTCCTTTTGCGCATATATTTGTCTCACATCATCCGTCTCAAGATATCAACAACTCTGCGGACCTTGTTTGCATGATGGTGGGCTATCACTTTATGATTACCCATAAGTCTAATACATCATGACTATATCATGTTGAATTCTATTAACTCTACAATGTGATATAATCCAAATAGTTCTAATACTTGATCTCTAAGGTAACACAATTGTTTTAACTACCAGACATTTACTTATTAAGAGAGCCTGATGTTTTGATCCTAAATACCATATCGAACTTTTTGTCCAAGATTTTGGATCTGATGCTAGGTCTTCTCGTTGATTGATCTGAGTGGATAGCTACCTTGTTATAGTTATTTATGTTAATTCTCAATCCTCAATGGTAACTACCGACTCTCGTTGATCTACTGTTTAAATTACTTATGATTTTAATACTGTCCTAAAATCCCTTCTTCCTTGTCATTGATAGAACCGGTTTTCTCTAAAATGAGAAATTCAAGTTCAAATGTTTTAGATTTAACATAAAGGTCTACTCACTTAATTTTTATTTCCTACAAATCAGAATGTGTTGCTCTTTACAAACACCTAATGGTGACATTACATCAAATATTTGTGTACTTTGGACCCTATCAGACGTGTAAAGGTAAACAAATCGTGATAAATCCTTAGGAACTACATCCGTACCTCTCCTGGTAAATCAGGCTAGTTCTTTAAGGATAATCTAGTCTCAATTAGTTTAACAATTCCATACCTGGTCCCTGATCCTATTCCCCGTTGGATCCTTACATGTAATAAGTTTCTATCGATAATGTTCTCTTCCTTAAACTACAGTAGTAATTTCCTAAGTGAAATATAGTAAATGGCCATCCTACTTTCCTTTTATCAATATTTTACCTAATTAGCCTACAAATTTTCTTAACATAGAATACCTAAAACAAAAGAAAAATACAAAATTCTAATAGGCATACTAATACATAACTTAAATCCACAAAATTTAAATGAACATACCAATGGAGTCATCCAAATCCGAGTGTGCATCTGGAGCTGGTAGAGAGAGTAGTTCCACAATGGCTGCTGGGTCTGCTGGAGGCATTCTCCTAGAGCAGTCCCTTGCAAAATGTCCGAACATTCTGCATATGTACCAGTTGTTGTTGCGGTGAGAGGAAGTAGATGTGCTCCCTCTCTAGTTCTGATTCTGAGTTAGAAGGATTCGACACATCTAAGTCCAGTGTCCCTTCTTTCCACAATTCAGATAGTTTTTACATGGTTTGTTCTTAAGTGTTATGGAAGCCACACTTGTTTCACATAGGAAATGTTCCAGTTTATTGATGAGGAATTTGGCCTGTTGACAACCTGCACTGTTGGATCCAGTGACCCATCTTTCCATAACGTGTGAATCAACGACAAGGGGTCCTATTGTAGTGATGATATTGGTAGTGTTGACAATGATAAGCCTTCCCATCATAAGACTTTCCACCCTTTGTAGTCAAATCTGGCATGATTTGACTGATGAATGTAGCTTCGATGAAGTCCACGGGTCCTTTCCTCATTTTTAGTAGGACAGTGTAAAGGTTTCTTTTTGGTTTCACATCTGGTTCACTCTTCCCCGTAGTAACTAGTGGGAAGCTCCTAGTGTATTCATCACTGTTCATGATTCGAGTGATGATTTCTGGAATGACTACAACCGACTGATCCGTAATTAGGGTTGCCAATGCGGCAGTTATGGTTGTCGTCTCGGCGGCATTCTGATCTTAACCGAAAAGTTATCGGTTAGTACTCATGATCAAACAAAAGACATATGATATAATTCCATTTTGAACCTTAGAGGATCTTGAAATATGTCTTGAATCATATGTTGTTCCTACATACATGCACAAAATCTGTTAGGTCCTACTAATAGTCCACCTAGCTAAACTTCTTCTTTTGGTGACTAAACATGTTCGTCACCTGAGAAGAATCATGTAAAAAAAAACAAGTCAACACTAGGTTGGTGAGTTCGTTTGTTTTTTAATGAATTGTAAAGGTTTTAGAAAACATTTGGTCCATATCAAAACAGTTTGAAATTCTCAAATATGATTCGCGCACACATATAGAAATTTCCACCCAATTGTTTTATCTTTCCCAAATATTATAATGGCTGATATCTGCAGTACATTATGTAACCCCAGCTCAGACTATGATATAATAGATGTAGGAATTTATCGCACAACTTTCTTTATGTAAAAAATTCCTCTTGTCTCAATGTAATTTGATATTCCCCAAGCATAGTTTCCTCCATAGACATCACTACTGACATCACCCCGTCTTGCCAAGTACCACTTATATATAGGGCATACGTAGGTTCAAGCCCAGCCGACATCCCTCCACGTCCTTCACAAGACACGATCATGTCCTTAACAGAAACTAAGGCTTTCACTCTACTATCACACACACATGTTCTCAATCAGCACATTGTTCTCACATTGTTCTTTGACGAATGAGTTTACTGTTTCTCACTCCCAACTGGGAGTGACAGTCAACTAATTTAATGAATGTATCTTAATTGAACCGCATTGTGGTCAACGCTAGTTAAACCACTATGTTCCCCATCTACACCCAATTGGTTTAGAATTTTGTCCTCGCAATGTCCTAACAAGTGTCTGCCACTGACCAAAACTTAGGATGGTTATTAGTCAACCAGATTATTGCTAGTGCTCCAGAACAAATATGGTTAGTTAATAACAAAGTTCTGTCACTTTATTGTCACCCATGTGGCCACTTACCAAACCAGAATGATGTCTCCCTGTTACCGATCATACGATATCGGCCAAGTGAAGTACACAATTGCGAATAACATACCGACCTAACTCGCCGAAGGTTTGACAAACCTACGGTACCACTACGTTACCGTCGGCCCTAGGCACTGCCACTTAATGATAAACGAACTAAAAGGGACTTAACATACAATGGATCCGAAAAAAATGGCACTTGTTAATAGTGATATGACCGAACAGTTTCACTAGAAACCACACTCATGTCATAAGTTATCACAATTGTCATTCACACAATGTAATTAGTTCTCACAATTGTCATTTAACCTGTAATCTTGTTTAAAAAAAGTTAAAACAGTTATACATAGGTAATAAGAAATTTAGTTTAATTCTTTCGAAATGAAATGAAATGAAAACTGTTTAGTGAATTCTGCAAATATCATCACACATGTGGCCTATACCAAAAGTCTACCTAGGACTTATTGGGGTATTGGACTTCTTGTTTCCTTTTTCTTTTGTCTTGCTTTGTCTTGTTCCGTTCTTGTTTTATTCGCACATGTTATCTTTGATATTTCCCAGATATTTCACTTTCAAATGTGCTTGATATACACACGAAATGAAATCTCATGAAAATAATTTTAATCTAACGTAATAGTTATTAGGAATCATTTTAAGTTTGATAATAATAATTCTATATATGGACACTTAGGGATTCCCTAGATGTTCATGGATACTTAGTATAATAGTTATTGAAATCCCACATACAATTTTAATCATAAAATTATAAATTGAAAAGCATTGCATACATTTTATATTCAAAATAAAATATATAAGCATGCTTTTTAGCCCCACAGTTACAAATCAAAAGATTTGAAAAGGGGCAATGAACTCACTTGTGTATGTTTGAAATTGATGTATACTCATTTAATCAAGTTGAATTTGCTAACCCAAATGTAATATTGATGGATATATGATAAGATCGATAGCTTTAAATTCGTTTAACACCTAACTTATGCAACATTTCGATTGATTTCATTTATATTATATGTGTCACACCCCGAGCCGGAGGGCTAGGTCCTCTAACTGGGCGTCCTAGCATGCATTCCTTAGCCTTAGCTTATTCTTGTACATCACATGAGAAAGCATGTAAGAAAACAAGGTCAACACAATGGTTGGTGAGTTCATTTAGTTGAGTAGTTGAAAAATAGCTTTAGCAAACCTCTTCGATAACAACCTTAACCTCATTAACAACACCTGTAATATCCAATTCGGTATGCTTATATATAGGGCATATGTAGGGTCGAACTTACCGCCTGCACAGCCACCGTCCCACCACATACTAAATCACATATGACATTGTTGTTAATGATAATTAAGCGTTTTACCTACGTCCAATCCCGTTTCCATCATAGCTTTAGCTTACTGTTTAAGAGTTTACATGTTTATAATATTCACATAGCTCGGCTTTTACGTACATTATACACGTATGTTAGCTTTGCATCAACATAGTTTAGCATTTATGAATCTCATGCATAGGTACCAGCTTTGGAATAGCACAATTTAGCATTTACGTAACCCATGATTAGATACAAGCTTTGCACTAGCATAGTTTAGCAATTACGTATATCATGAATCGATTCAAGCTTTGCTTTAGCATAGTTTAGCATTCACATATCTCATATATGGGTACAAGCTTTGCATTAGCACAATTTAGCATTCACGTATTCCATATATAGATACAAGCTTTGCATTAGCATAGTTTAGCATTCACGTATCCGATATATAGATACAAGCTTTGCATTAGCATAGTTTAGCATTCACGTATCTCATATATGGATACAAGGTTTGCATTAGCATCCGATCTTAGCATGTAGTATGTAGCAAATAGGATCTAGCATTAGCATATAGTTTTAGCATATAGTCTTTGCATGTAGCTTATAGTATTATCATTAGCATGTAGTCTTAGCGTATAGCTTATAACATTAGCATTAGCATGTAGTCTTAGCATGTAGCGTACAACATTAGCATTAACATATAGTATTAGCATGTAGCTTATAGCATTAGCATTAGCATGTAGTCTTAGCATGTAGCGTATAGCATTAGCATGTAGTCTTAGCATGTAGCGTATAGCATTAGCATTAGCATGTGGTCTTAGCATGTAGCGTATATCATTAGCATTAGCATATAGTTTTTGCATATAGTCTTGGCATCTAGCTTATAGTATTGGCATTAGCATGTAGTCTTAGCGTATACCTTATAACATTAGCATTAGCATGTAGTCTTAGCATGTAGCGTATAGCATTAGCATTAACATATAGTATTAGCATGTAGCTTATAGCATTAGCATTAGCATTAGCATGTAGTCTTAGCATGTAGCGTATAGCATTGGCATTAGCATGTAGTCTTAGCATGTAGCGTATAGCATTAGCATGTGGTCTTAGCATGTAGCGTATAGCATTAGCATTAGCATATAGTGTTAGCATGTAGCTTATAGCATTAGCATGTAGTATTAGCATGTAGCTGTTAGCATGTAGTCTTAGCATATAGCTTATAGCATTAACATTAGTATATAGTCTTAGCTTTTAGCTTTTAGAATTAGGTTTTAAGATAAGTGTATAAGCATAAACATTTGCATTATGATTTAATATAAAAGCATTTCCAAAACATTTAAACATTTGTTTGAAATGGATTACACGCTTCTCAGTCTTGATGTAAAATCCAAAATAGTTTGAAAAGGGACAATGAACGCACCTGTGTTGTTAAGTGTAAGTTACCACACATAATGCACGCTCGTTGATTGTAGCTTAAGTATCTTCAACACCTGAGTTGGTTTAAGAGATTCGAATACGATAACCCGTTATAATAGTTGCGAATTAGGGTTTTGGTCTCGGTGTGCAACTAGGTGTCCTACATTACTAATGTGTTTTCTAGGATTTCTTATACTAGTCTCAAGTATTACCCATAAATAAAACCCGTGATCCCGTAAGACTTTGATTATGTATCTGTAAAGTAATTTGTTTTAATAAAATCGTAAGTTAGAAATCACCTAATTAATTTAAGAAAATTTATCATTGCTTTCATTTAATAAGTCCATAAAGTATTTTGAGAACATCATAGCTTAATTTGTTAGACTTTAAGTTAATCCCATTAGATTAACCCTAAGCCCAAGATTAAGTTTTAGCTTCCTTTGTTTCTTAGACTTTTCGCGTGTACCACGTAGCTTAGAAAGTTCAACGAACTATTCAACTGAGTTATATATGATATGACATTTACTAAGTATTTGTGTTAACAACTAACACTAACACTTATTTGCCTTCCTAGATTCTTTGCAACTTACGCTTCGTATGCAATTGTTTAACACCTTTGATGTGGTTGCATTAGTCTTTGTTTACCCTCAATCCCATGAAATAGACCATATATAGGTTCAACCTTTATTTAACAAAATATTGGTGTCTTCACCATGATTAGCTTATCATTCATCACCTTTCTTTAAAACTAGGTTAGTTTCTTGTTTAGGAAGCTCTAATTAGTCCATGCACACACACACACATGCACACACACACACACGTCCGCCCCCATGCATGCATGTTTTTACGTAACCTCCCATGCATTTCATGCATATCAAAGCCTATTGTTTGTGGTCAGTAGTTCCAGCCCATCCCTTAGCCAAAAGAGTCTTGACCAAACCAGCTCGGCCGAATGACGACCGAAATAGCCCCACCGAATGGGTGCTGGCGGAAAGGGGAAGGGTCGTATGTGTGTGAGCCGAATGAAACCTGTCGAATAGGGTCCTGACCGACTGAAAGCTTTGGCCGAATGAGTCCTGCTGAAAGGGAAAAGCCACGACCGAAAAGGGGTAGTCAAATGAGGGCTACCGATCGAATGGCTTGAGCTAAAAGGGCATTGGGCGAATGAGGCTTCATACTCAGCTAGGCCATTCGGCCGAATGTGGTTGAGGCTCATTCGGCCAGGCCGGATCCCTCCAAGCAGCCATGGTTTCTTTAATCAAAAGGCTAGGTAGTGAAATGAGGTTGATTCCTACTCCATCCTAACTTGTTAAGGTGTGATTTCCCTAAGGTTTCATGGAGTTGTAGCCGGTTTCTTAGGGGATTCGAACAAAGGGTTTTCAAACGCTAAAATCGTGACAAATATCTCAAATCTACCTCAAATCAGGCAATTTTGAGCTCCAAATCCTTGTACTTTCGTGATCTACGTGATGTGGTTGTCGTTTGGACACAAAAATCACTCCATTTGGTTGAGAAAGGAGAGAGATCGGGTGTGGGTTTCTAGAGAGAGAAAATGTAGAAAGAGAGTGAAGGAAATGGAGATGGTGGATCTGGTTGTTGGTGGTTGGTATGTCATTAAATGCCACATTAAATGGTTTAAATTTAACCGGGTTCGTTCGGTTCCGCTCGGTTTCGCGTAGAAGCGTCGTTTCTCTTTCATTTATTTTAAATTCTCTGAAAACGTTTAAATTTTAGTCTAAATCGAATCGCATAGTTGTCGCGCGTATTTGTTCGAATCATCACTCGTACGTATACGACGATAACTAAACTTTTCAATAAAGTTTTCTAATTATCGGACATCATTCAGAACGTTAAACTTTCAGACGTATTCGCACAAATCGTCACCCATACGAATAATCCGTCCATTTAGCGTTCCTGTAACGACATCCGTCATTGCTTTGTTTTGTTCAACCTCAAATACGTTTATACTAAATAGCATATTAACAAGCATTCGTGTGTCCATTCAATGTTGTCTAATATGTTTCTGATTTTAAACCATAAGATATAATCAGATTGCAGAAACGAGTGCATAATAGTTTAGTGTCAAACATCAAATGTTAATAGCATACAAATAGTTCATGTAGTTTGTACCTGAGTTACTGTGAAAGTACTGTTGAGATCACTGTTCCGGTAGCGTTTCCGGAACTGACGTTACAGTCTCCCCTTGTTAGAGAAATTTCATCCCGAAATTTAAGCATCGTTATCAGGCTCGGCTTCCTCTGTAAACAGTTGTGGATACTTTAACTTCATGTGATCTTCGCATTCCCATGTAAACTCGGGTCCCTGCCTTGAATTCCATTGAACCTTGACAATTGGGATACGGCTTCGCCTCAGTTGTTTATCCTTGCGATCCATAATCTCCAAAGGTTCTTCAATAAAGTGCAAATGTTCGTCCAATTGAATTTCTTCAACTGGTATGACGAGTGATTCATCAGCAAGACATTTCTTCAAGTTAGAGACGTGAAACACGTCATGTACACCACTAAGTTCATCTGGTAATCTTAGTCTGTACGCCACAGGACCAATACGTTCGATGATCTCGAACGGCCCCACATATCGTGGTGCTAGTTTGCCCTTCTTTCCAAAACGGACTATGCCTTTCCATGGGGATACCATCAACATAACGCAGTCTCCCACCTGGAATTCCAACGGCTTGCGCCATTTGTCAGCATAGTTCTCTTGTCTGCTTCGAGTTGCTTGTAGCCTTCGTTGAATCTGAGTGATATTGTCAGTAGTGTCTTGTATAAGCTCTGGCTCAGTTATTCGATTATCACCCACTTCAGTCCAACAGATCGGTGATCGACATTTTCGACCGTAAAGAGCCTCGAACGATGCACATCCGATGCTACTATGATAGCTGTTGTTGTAGGAGAATTTAATCAGTGGCAAATGAGAGTCCCAATTCCCACTGAAATCTAATACAGAAGTTGTTAACATGTCCTCTAGGTCTGTATAATGTGTTCGCTCTGACCATCCGTCTGTGGATGGTAAGCTGTACTCATATTTAAGTGTGTCCCTAGAGATTTCTGCAATGATTGCCAGAACCTTGATGTATAGTCTTGCCAGTTTATCCATTGTGAAAGTCTCACGCAGCGGCAAGAAGTGAACAGATTTGGTCAAACGATCGATGATAACCCAAATCGTATCTTGACCACTGGAAGTACGGGGTAGCTTGGTAATGAAGTCCAAAGCTATTTGCTCCCACTTCCAGAGCGGAATCTCAGGCTGTTCCAGTAAACCTGATGGTTTCTGGTGTTCCGCCTTCACCTTAGCACACGTAAGGCATCGACCAACGTACTCGGCTATGTCTTTCTTCATACCCGGCCACCAATAAAATGCCTGTAAGTCTTGGTACATTTTTTCAGCGCCCGGATGCACGGAATACTTGGTCTTGTGTGCTTCATCAAAGACAAGCCTTCTCAATTCATCCACTGTAGGAATCCATACACGATCCTTGTAGTAGATGATTCCATCTGGTTTTGTTTCAAATTGCCTTTCTGCTCCACAATCCAGTTCTTTCTTCATGTTTCCTCGTTCCACTGCCTATTGTTGTGCTTGAATAATGTTGTCATGTAAGCTTGTCTGCACAGTCATCCCCATTGCTCTTACGCGCAAGGGTTTGACCCGTTCCTTCCGACTCAAGGCATCAGTTACAACGTTTGCCTTGCCCGGATGGTACTTGATTACACAGTCGTAATCATTTAGAAGCTCAACCCAACATCGTTGTCGCATGTTGAGTTCCTTCTGATCGAATATGTGCTGCAGACTCTTGTGATCAGGAAATATGGTACACTTGGTGCCATAAAAGTAATGTCTCCAAATCTTCAATGCGAATACCACTGATCCCAGTTCCAGATCATGAGTGGTGTAGTTCTTCTCATGAATCTTCTGTTGTCTTGAGGCATAAGCAATGAATTTGTCCCGTTGCATTAGTACACAGCCAAGTCCCTGATGGGATGCATCACAGTACACTACAAAGTCATCACAAACTTCTGGGAGAGATAAGATTGGAGCGTCACATAACTTTTTCTTCAAAGTTTGAAAGGCAACTTCTTGCTTCTGTTCCCAAACAAACGGCTCGCTTTTCTGTGTTAGCTTGGTGAGAGGTAAGGCTATCTTAGAAAAGTTCGAGATAAACCTTCTATAATAGCCTGCTAAGCCTAGAAAGGAACGTATTTCCGTTGGTGTCTTCAGAGTGTCCCAATTCTTTATTGCTTCAATCTTGGCAGGGTCTACATGTATTCCCTCACTGTTTACTATGTGACCCAAGAATTGAACTTCTCTTAGCCAAAATTCACACTTAGAGAACTTGGCATAGAGCTTCTCCTCTTTCAACAGTTCCAAGATCATCCGGAGATGTTGTTCGTTCTCTGCTTTGCTTTTCGAATAGATCAGTATGTCATCAATGAAAACAATGACAAACTGATCCAAATACGGCTTGCACACCCGGTTCATGAGATCCATGAAAACCGTGGGTGCATTCGTCAATCCAAAAATGCATCACCATAAACTCGTAATGCCTGTATCTGGTACGAAACGCCATCTTCGGTCTATCTTCGTCTTGTACTCTGAGTTGATGGTATCCAGATCGCAAATCAATCTTCGAAAAGTACTAAGCTCCTTGCAGTTGGTCAAACAAATCATCATTCCTCGGTAATGGATGCCGATTCTTGATAGTCAACTTGTTTAGCTCTCTGTAGTCTATACACATACGAAAAGATCCATCCTTTTTCTTTACAAACAAAACCGGAGCTCCCCAAGGTGAGTAGCTCGGTCGGATGAAACCTTTGTCGAGTAGTTCTAGTAGCTGATTCGACAATTCCTGCATCTCTGATGGTGCTAATATGTATGGAGATTTAGTAACTGCTGTTGCTCCAGGAATCAAGTCAATACGAAACTCTACCGGTCGCACAGGTGGCAAACCTGGTAGGTCTTCTGGAAACACTTCGGGGTATTCCTTTACTATTGGCACATCTTGAATTGTTTTCTTGTCTTTGTCTTTCTCCACCACATGAGCCAAGAAAGCTATGCATTGCTTCTGTAGACACTTACGCTCTTTAATGCAGGATATGATTTTTGACACTACGCTTTGCGTGGTCTCCTCGGACTTCCAATACACGATCATTTGTCAAAGGGATCCGAGTAGCTTTTCAGAACAGATGACTTCTACTGTATTGAGAGATAGCCAATCCATTCCCACAATGATGTCGAAACTACCCAACTCCATCGATATCAAATCGCTAGTAAAAGTATGATTAGCAAGTGTGGGCAGTTCCTAAGTATAGTGCCAGCTGTGATTTGTTTCCCATTTGCTACTTCTATAATACAAGGGGAGTCTAAAGATTCCTCAGTAAGATCAAGTTGGCGTGCAAAGTCAGATGAGATAAAACTCTGATCTGCACCAGTGTCAAAAAAATAGATGCATAAGAGTCATATATAAGAAATGTACCAGTGACCACATTAGGGTCTTGGCGTGCTGCATTGCCTCCAATCACAAAAGCCCTCCCACGAGGTGCTTGAGCTCCCTGTTGCATTCGCTTTGGACAGTCTTTGGAGAAATGACCAACTTCTCCACAGTTATAGCATCCCCTGTTGTTGTTGTTGTGATTCCCTGGGTTTGGTGGTGGAGGTAATGCTCTAGAAGCATTGTTTGTAGCTTATGTGGCCGGAGTACGGCATTGCTAAGTCCAGTGGCCTAGTCGGCCACAGTTGTTGCACTTTCTACACTACACCGTAGTAGGATGATGATACTTGCATTGTGCACACTGAGGATGCACTCCAACATAGTGCTTGGGTGCAGCATTGACAGGTACTGCAGGGGCCTGTCTCAAAGGAGTGGCCATCACATAATTCTTAACGACCTTTTGCTTCTTCTTTTGGTGGTGTTCGGGCTTTTTCGTCGATTCTTCCTTAGCTTTACCCGAGTCTTTCTTCAGAACACTTGACTTCACCATCACTTCAGTGAGTTTAGCTGATAGGGAGATGGCTGACTCCACAGTAGCAGGGTTCGCAGCCAGTACAATGCTCTGGATGCAGGATGGTAATCCTCCCACATATCTATCAATCAGCTTTTCCAGAGTTAGCACCATCTCTGGCACCAAGGCTACCAGCTCATGATAACGTGTAGTGAATGTCACATGATCTGCTCCTTTCATCACATGGTTTGAGAGTTCAACCTCTAGTTTTTGAAGTTCGTGCTTTGGACAAAATTCATTCCTTAGAAGGATTTTGAAATCTGCCCACGGCATAGCCAGTGCTTCTTCTCTGCCTCGAACTCTAATATGTGTGTTCCACCATGTTAGGGCTCGCTTGCTAAAAGATCCAGCAGCATAGCGAACCTTATGATGTTCTGGACAACCGCTGATGTCTAGTGTGGTCTCCATCTTCTCTAGCCATTGGATCAGTCCAACAGCTCCTTCAACACCGGTAAAGCTTGGCGGCTTGCTTCCTACAAATGATTTGTAACAACAGTATGAAGTAGTGCTAGTGTTTCCACTAGCTTCCCCCGTAGTATGCCCAGAGTTGTTGCTGTGACCTTGGATCCGGTTGATCATCTCTGGGATAACATCCTTCAGCTGATTAGTCAGCTGACTGCTCAGAAGTGTTGCCAAAGCAACAATAGCAGGATCAAGAGCTAGGGTTGCATTCGGGTTCGGAGGAGAATCAAGTGGAGGAGGAGGTGGCGGTGGTGAATTAGCTGGAGATGGTGTTGACGAGAGCGGAGCTGAACTCTGCGGCGGTGGTACAATAGAAGGAGGTCTTCTCGGCGGCATTCTGATCATAACCAAAAGTACATTGGTTAGTGCAGTGATCGAATGCAGAAGACGCAATGCAAGAAAAAATCCTATGTTCTCTATATGAGGATCCCTAAGTTATAGTCTAGGCCAAACCATTTAAGTAAATGACCTATTATTCTCAAGAACCTTGAGCTCTCAATAACCTTGAGCTTTGATACCAATCTGTCACACCCCGAGCCGGCGGGCTGGATCGACTTTTCCGTCGGGCTGAAGGTTCTCGGGGTGCGATATCATGCGTGATGATCAGATTGTTTACATAGCATAAACATTGAGAATAACTATAGCACAAATAACATTAAACTAGCATTAGCATATAGTTTTAGCATATAGTCTTGGCATGTAGCTTATAGTATTATCATTAGCATGTAGTCTTAGCGTATAGCTTATAACATTAGCATTAGCATGTAGTCTTAGCATGTAGCGTATAGCATTAGCATTAACATATAGTATTAGCATGTAGCTTATAGCATTAGCATTAGCACGTAGTCTTAGCATGTAGCGTATAGCATTGGCATTAACATGTAGTCTTAGCATGTAGTGTCACACCCCCAATTTCAACTAACGGAATCATACCGTTTGGGAACGTGACAAACCAGGATCTCAGATCATTAGACATAGCGAAGACCTCTATATGAATTTCAAAACATACGTTGGTCTTTAAAACATATCATTCAGAGTTTACAAAAAGTTGCGGAAGCGTTTCAAATCAAAACCAATAAACTGTTGATAAGTAAAACATTACAAATCAAAATACTGAAATATTCAAATTCAAATGTTCAAAGTGTTTATAATGCATGAGACTCTATCTTCCTAGTCCATGCCAGCTGTTACGCGCGCCTTAGCGTCCTGAGAAAACATGCAATTCAAGTCAACACAAAGGTTGGTGCATAACACAGGTTTTAAATAATCATAGTGTTCAAAACATCAGTTTGAATAATAAGTTGTAGATAACATAATCACAAATGCACAGTCATGATAGCTAGTCATATAAACTATTTACATACGTGTTCGACACCGAAGCTGACTAGTTGCCATGCTATAGCATGTTTTCGCCTTGCCACTATTGTCTATCACAACAATAGTAAAAATTGTGTTTGGTCAGTCAAACACCTGCGTAGATCCCATCTACCAGGTGAGGTTTGTCAAACCTAATAGATCTATTTCCAACTACCACGCTTTGCATTACAGCAAACTAAACGGTTCGAGGTGTGTAAGGACTTTCAAGTTGATATATTGGCACATAATGTAAACAGATAACTCATGCAAGTGATATGTATCTAAAAACAGTTTGTTGCACATGTTTTCTCCCCCAAAACAGTTTAAAATAAGAAAGGGGCCGTGTACGCACCTTTGATGATAGCAGAATGATCAAATACGTGTGAATTTGCGTAGAAATCCTCTACGAAGAATCTGTGATTTAAACAATAACCTAAAGTTATTCGGATTGTCGTTTTGTGCTTGAAATCACATACGTATCAACATACGTATGTTAGAATATGGGAATTGTGCATACGGAAGTACGCGTGCTTTTGAAATCGATTAAATAAAATCATATTTGATTTTATTCAATTAATCGTAATTATACGCGATTTCGTGTTCGGGTTAAAATATGAATTTTTCTATTCCAATACGTTCGTATTCCCGTTACGGTTCCAACGCAACTTGAACGGATTAAAACGGAGTTAGAACGAATAAAATATGTTTGAAATACTAAATTATCATAAAAATCCCAAAAATTGGTTGGGCCGGGACTCGAACCCGCGACCCTCAACACCAAACACACAGCATCTACCATCTCAGCCCGCTAGGGTTTCGCAATAGATTCCAGAAATTAATTGTTTTAAACCCACACTGATGAGTTTCCCCCTGTTCATCTATAGCCGAAGCAGTCAACCATCCGATTGATCCTATTTCGAACCCGATTGACCTTATCAACACAACCTGATGATTCTAGCCTCTTAAACGTACCTAATGATGGTTCCAATTCGATCAAACCTTAATCAATGAGTTCCAATTGAGCCATTTTAAGCGCGGTTTTCAACCGAATTCACATTCAATCCAAAATCTTCTAATTCACGATTGAAACATCAAATTAACCTAGAATTTAGTTCAAACGAATCATTCAGAAACTTTCTATATAGTTCAATTCGATTATTAATCTCTTAAAGCTCACTACCCCCAAAACCGTTTTAATAAGAACCCTAGTTACTAGAACTTGATCAATTCCTGAACGTTTACTGAAATTGAAATGTGTTTATTCTTAACCGCAACATTCTGAAACTATAGACACCAATTAATTGGATTTTAACATCATTTACAGTAAGAACCCCAAAACAACCTTATTACGAGCCCTAATTACTTGAATCCTATCAATTCGATGTTAGCAGCTGAAATTGATCTAGGATTAACATTATTCGGCTCTTTTAGATGGTGTAGGTGTCGAGAATTACCTGAATTTACTTCGAATTGATGTTATTCGACTATTGGGTGTTCTTCGGCCAAGCCCTTGAATCAACCCTTCTCCCCGTGGCTTCTAAGATCGAATTGGCTGTTGAAGAAGTTTCTAAGAATGCCGATTGATGCTCTGAGTTCCTCAATTTGTAATGTCCTTGTCGAATTATGGGAGTTCCAATTATATGTCGACGGTTTCGACTTTTGGATCTTAATTGCATTAAATTCGAACGTTACTTGACTAATCATCTGCTCTAATCAGTTACTTATCATCAAAATAGGTTAAATGGACATTGAATTCGATCATTAACCATCATTTGATGTTAATTTCGAGTCTAATTATCATATGGCCGAAGTTTTGACTTTCACAAGTCAAAATTCATTATACTTCCTACTTCTAAGTTTGATTCCATAAAATTGAATGTCTTAGGATTAATTTCTACACTCCCAAACCCTCTAGTTTGGTCTTATGAGATTTCATTGCTTTCCTGATAATTTTTGGTTAACAGAGTTAACTTGAAATTGCCGAATTGTCACTTAATTTGGCCAATTGAAACATTTTTGGCTAAATTAATCCAACTGGGCCTCCATCAAGTTCACTGGGTCTATCTTGAGCTTATTGGGCCTACCCTGGGTCTTATTGGGCCAACCTTGACCTTGCTGGGCCTTCTTTGGCTCTATTGGGCCTGCTTGGGCCTCAGTGGGCCTTCCTAAACTTTATTGGACCTAACTTGTCTTGTTGGGCCTTCACAGGCTTCACTGGATCTTCTTTGGCTTTACTGGGCCTTCATTGGACCTTATTGGGCCTTCATTGGCCTTGTTGGGCCTTCATTGGCCTTGTTGGGCCTACGGAGGTTAACAAGGTTAACTTGAAAAGTCGGATTGTCACATCATCCCCTTGTTGAAGGAATTTTCGTCCCGAAAATTAGCAAGTGTTAAGAGTAGTTAGAAAACTACTTACGAGTTTAAATCGTACGTGTTAGTGTGATTTGATCATTCTGTGTGCTTGTGTGTACTCACACACAAAGTCTAATGCTTGCAACATCACAACTCAATTGTGATCGTTCAATGTGACTGTTTGCGTGTACACTAGTTAGTTCACCTAACTGTGACTGTTTGTGTTTGATCATACTGTGTTGTGTAACCTCACACATAGTGAGTGTCTGAAACTGTTTGTACTATGCAACCCCGCACATAGCAAAGTGTATGTAACCAATGTACTATGCAACCCCGCACATAGCAAAATGTATGTAACCAATCGTGTATGCACTACCATAACATGTAACATATGAAATGTAGCACATAAAACATATAAAATGTAATGTAGCACAAATATTTGTAACAAAATCAATTGAATAAATAAAACGTTTGTGCTTACAGTTTGAAATTTGCAGTGTTGATGTGTGAAAGCATCACGTCATCCCCTTGTTGAAGGAAATTTCGTCCCGAAATTTAACGTGCGCTCTCAGTGTTAGCAGTAGCTGTCTTGAATAGATGAGGATATTTCTTCATCATTTGATCTTCCCGTTCCCATGTGAATTCAGGACCCCGTCTTGAATTCCATCGGACTTTGACTATCGGAATCTTGCTTTGCTTCAGTTGTTTGACCTCTCGATCCATGATTTCCGCCGGTTCTTCAATGAATCGCAGTTGTTCATCTACTTGTATTTCTTCCAATGGTACAATCAATGTCTCATCAGAAAGACATTTCTTTAAGTTTGACACATGAAAAACATCATGAACTCCACTGAGTTCATCCGGTAGTTTGAGTTGGTACGCAACCGGACCAATCCTTTTCAGAATCTCAAAAGGTCCTACGTAGCGTGGACTAAGCTTCCCGCGCTTGCCAAATCGTATCACACCTTTCCAAGGTGATACCTTTAGAAGAACTCGGTCTCCTACTTGAAATTCCAACGGCTTGCGACGTTTGTCTGCATAACTCTTCAGTCGATCCCGAGCCGCTGCCATACGATTCCGGATTTGAACTATCTTCTCTGTTGTTTCGTGCACCAGTTCAGGACCTGTAATCTGACTGTCACCAATTTCAGCCCAGCAAACTGGTGAACGACATTTGCGACCATACAAAGCTTCAAACGGTGCTGCTTGAATGCTTGTATGATAACTATTATTGTAAGAGAATTCCACCAACGGTAAATGATTCTCCCAACTATCACCAAAATCAATTACACAAGCTCGTAACATATCCTCGAGCGTTTGAATCGTTCGTTCACTTTGACCGTCGGTCTGTGGGTGATAAGCGGTACTCATATCCAAGCGAGTCCCCAATGACTTATGAAGAGATTTCCAAAAATTGGAAGTAAACCGGGCATCCCGATCTGATATGATAGAGATTGGCACACCATGCCGTGCTTCTACTTCCTTGATGTAAATGCGAGTCAATTTCTCCATCTTGTCAGTTTCTTTGATTGCTAAGAAGTGTGCAGATTTCGTTAATCGATCGACAATTACCCATATCGTATCACAACCACTCGGTGTACGGGGTAACTTAGTAATGAAATCCATCGAAATATGTTCCCACTTCCACATCGGTATCTCTGGTTGTTGCAGTAAACCAGATGGCTTCTGATATTCAACTTTGACTTTCGAACAAGTCAAACATTTGCTAACGTACTTAGCAATATCAGCTTTCATGTGAGGCCACCAATACAGTGCCTTCAAGTCGTGATACATCTTATCTGATCCCGGATGGACTGAATATCTGGACTTGTGTGCTTCGTCCATCACGAGTTCCCTTAAACCTCCATACAAAGGTATCCAAAGTCTATCAATGAAATAACGAATTCCATCAGACTTGACATCCAACTGTGTTTCCATCCCACGTAGAGATTCCTGTACCAAGTTTTCCGTTTTCAAAGCCTCAATCTGAGCACTGTGTACTTTGTCTGGTAAGTCAGTATGTATTGTCATCATAAGTGCACGAACCCGTCTTGTTCCCGTTGTATCTTTTCTGCTCAAAGCATCGGCTACGACATTAGCCTTTCCCGGGTGATACTTGATCGCACACTCATAATCGTTCAACAATTCAACCCATCGTCGTTGCCTCATGTTAAGCTCCTTCTGATCAAAGATATGTTGCAAACTCTTATGATCAGTATAAATAGTACACTTAGTTCCATACAAGTAATGCCTCCAAATCTTTAAAGCAAAAACCACTGCTCCTAACTCCAAGTCATGAGTAGTGTAATTCTTTTCGTGTGTTCGTAGTTGTCTGGAAGCATAAGCGATCACTTTATCCCGTTGCATCAATACACATCCCAAACCCTGTCCAGATGCGTCACAATACACCGCAAAGTCTTCCGTTCCTTCCGGTAAGGACAGAATCGGTGCACTGCAAAGTTTCTGTTTCAATAACTGGAATGCAGCTTCCTGTTTATCCGTCCAGTTATACTTTGTTCCCTTGTGTGTCAGCGCTGTAAGTGGTTGAGCGATCTTTGAGAAACCTTCAATGAATCGTCGATAATAACCCGCCAAACCAAGGAATTGTCGTACCTCGGTAGGGGTCTTTGGCGCTTCCCAATTCTTAATCGCTTCAATCTTTGCTGGATCAACATGTATACCCTTTTCATTAACTATATGACCCAAGAACTGTACTTCTCGCATCCAGAAATCACATTTCGAGAACTTAGCGTACAGCTGTTCTTGCTTCAATAGCTCTAACAGTAATCGAAGATGTTCAGCGTGTTCCTCCTCAGACTTTGAATAGATGAGAATGTCATCGATGAAAACAATGACAAACTTATCAAGATAAGGTTTACAAACACGATTCATGAGATCCATGAATACAGCTGGAGCGTTTGTCAACCCAAATGGCATGACCAAGAACTCATAATGGCCATATCTTGTCCTGAATGCTGTCTTCGGAATATCCTCCTCCTGAACTCTTAGTTGATGATAACCCGACCTAAGATCAATCTTCGAGTAGTAACTCGAACCTTGCAATTGATCGAACAGATCGTCAATCCTGGGTAACGGATACCGGTTCTTGATAGTAACCTTGTTCAATTCCCGGTAATCTATACACACACGAAAAGTTCCGTCTTTCTTCTTTACAAACAATACTGGAGCTCCCCATGGTGAAAAACTAGGTCGTATGAAACCCTTATCCAACAACTCTTGCAATTGTGTAGATAACTCTTGCATTTCTGACGGTGCAAGTCGATAAGGTGCCCTAGCTATCGGTGCTGCGTCTGGTGTAAGATCGATTCGGAATTCCACCTGTCTGACAGGCGGTAATCCCGGCAAGTCTTCTGGAAATACCTCCGGAAACTCACAAACTACAGGTATATCTTCAAGCTTCCTCTCAGCTACCGGCTTTTCAGTTATAAGTGCTATAACTGCCGTATGACCTTTCCGCAGACATTTGTGTGCTTTCATACAAGATATGAGACGCAGTGGCGTACTGCTCTTCTCGCCTTGTACATATAATGTTTCTCCCTGTGGAAGAGGTATGCGAACAATCTTTTCATGGCATACAATTTCAGCCTGGTTTTTGGACAACCAGTCCATGCCAATGACTACATCAAAACTGCCTAAGGCAATAGGCATCAAATCAATCTCTAATGTCTGACCCATCAAATCAAGAATACATCCCTTATAAATGTTTTCTACTACAATTAACTTACCATCAGCTAATTCCACAGTATAGGGACTATCTAAGGCAGTGGGACTAACATCTAGTGACTTAGCAAGTGAACTAGATATAAAACTCCGGTCGGCACCGGTGTCAAATAACATAGAGGCATAGTGATTATTTAAGAGGAACGTACCCGTGACAATGTTGGGATCCTCCCGCGCTTGACGTCCTCCAATCACAAACGCCCTGCCTCTAGCACCGTTGTTGTTGTTGTTATTGTTGTTGTTGTTGTTGGTGCCATTGCCATTACCGTTGCCATTTCCATTACCATTGGCATTATTGTCCCCGCCTTTCTTAAGCTGTGGGCAGTCCTTCTTAAAATGCCCCATTTTGCCACACTCAAAACAACCTTTCTGAGCGTTGTTCTGGTTATTGTTCTGGTTATTGTTGTTCTGTAGTTCTCCGCGACAATCTTTAGCCGCATGCCCAATCTTGCCACACCTCTGGCACTTTGCTTTGTCACACTGGTTACCCGCATGATGGTAACCACACCTGTTGCACTTGGGGTGCTTACCAATATAGCCCCCCGATGATGATGATTGTTGACCACTGTTGGAATTATGATAGGACTTGTTTGAGTCCTGCTTCCTGTTCTGTTGTTGGTTGTTACCCTTGAAGTTGTTACTTTCCCACTTCATCTTGTGATCTCCCACCTTGGTAGTAGATGTTCGCTTAGGCAGAGTTCCCTGTAACACTGCCTGATCAGTAAGCTGATGCGCTAGACGAACAGCTTGTTGGATGGTGGTGGGATTTGCTGAAGTAACCATCCCTTGAATCTGAGGCACTAGTCCTCCAATGTATCTTTCAATCCACTTACTGGCTGGAGTAGCCATGTGTGGTAGCAGTCTGGCCAACTCATGTGACCTGGTTGTGTATTCTTCAATGTTTGACCCCTCCATCTTGAGGTGCCAATATTCTTCTTCCAACTTCTGCATTTCACTGCGAGGACAGTACTCCTCTCGCAGTAAGGTTTTGAAATCATCCCAGGTTAAGGCATTTGCCTCACCCAATCCCAGAGTCTGAACATTCGAGTTCCACCAGGTTAATGCTGGACCCTCCAATGTTCCCGTAGCAAATTTCACCTTGCTTTCGTTAGGGCAGTTGCACATTTCGAATACAGACTCAGCCTTTTCAATCCACCGAAGGAGTCCAATGGCCCCCTCCGACCCTTTGAAATTGTGTGGTTTGCAGTCCAAAAACATCTTGAACGTGCAGACTTGTGGGTTAATCAATCCCCCAGCTGGACCCTGTGGCCCTGTGTTGTGAGTCTGAGCATACTGTGCGATTGCCTCTGCAACTCTGTTGTTGATTAGCTCATTGAGCTCAGCAACAGTCATATGAACATTTCCCTCAGCCATTAGTTCCTATTTACAAGAAGTGTTAGCACGAAGTCAAAATCTAATGTGACATGTGTAGGTAAAACAACAAACACAACATGTAATATAAGCCAACACAGTTGTTGAAAATAAAAGATAACTCTTTAATAGATAGAAACTTTCTTTGAGTACAATACTTTTGAAATGAAATACAAGTTTCCAAACTACCAATGTAGGAACACAACCCGTTCCTAATAAGTTTAAATAAAACAAGGAAAAAAAATGAAAAACAATCAATCATCCTCAACGGTGGATTCAGGATCGGACTCAGCAAATGGTGCTGGTTCCTCCCCTTCTTCCTCCTCATCCTCCTCCTCATTCTCAGAGGCCACCAAATCCTCCAAGGCTTCTACTCTACCCTCCAAGAACAAAGCTCGGTTCTCTGCAGCGTCGAGACGACCAATCATGTTCACCATCTCATCCCGCATGTCATGAACTAGATGGGCAAGTTCATCTTGCCTCTCAATGGCATCCCATAACTCCTGAGATCTCTGTATAAGCTTGTCTTCTGTCTCATCCAAGTCCTCGCGCAACTTGGCGATCTCCTCCGCGTCCGTCCTTCGCCTCTTAGGCTTAGGAGCATCTAGTGCTGGTGGTGAGTGTGTGGAAGGTCCCTCAGCAGGAATCTGCTGAGTGCCCTCCTCCTCCTCCGCCGGATCCTCATCCGGGTCCTCGTCTGGATCCTCATCGGGATCCTCGTCTGGATCCTCCTCCGGATCCTCCTCTGGGTCTTCCTCCGGATCCTCCTCTGGATCGGAGTCATCCATCTCATACGGTGGAGGTGATGGAATAGGTGGTGGTGGTGATGATGGTGGTGCCGGAACCATCGGCTCCTCGTCCTCGGAATCATCAATAATGATATATGGGACTGATGATGAAGCCTTGCCTGTTACATAATACCATATGTAAGTACAGTGCCATGGAATACGTAAACAAGTCAATTACATAATGTCATATGTAATTTCTAAGTAATACGTATAAGCAGATGTGTCTAATGTCTAACAGTCATAGTCTAAGTCTACAAATGCAAACCTAGTTCACTATAACCAATGGCTCTGATACCAATCTGTCACACCCCCAATTTCAACTAACGGAATCATACCGTTTGGGAACGTGACAAACCAGGATCTCAGATCATTAGACATAGCGAAGACCTCTATATGAATTTCAAAACATACGTTGGTCTTTAAAACATATCATTCAGAGTTTACAAAAAGTTGCGGAAGCGTTTCAAATCAAAACCAATAAACTGTTGATAAGTAAAACATTACAAATCAAAATACTGAAATATTCAAATTCAAATGTTCAAAGTGTTTATAATGCATGAGACTCTATCTTCCTAGTCCATGCCAGCTGTTACGCGCGCCTTAGCGTCCTGAGAAAACATGCAATTCAAGTCAACACAAAGGTTGGTGCATAACACAGGTTTTAAATAATCATAGTGTTCAAAACATCAGTTTGAATAATAAGTTGTAGATAACATAATCACAAATGCACAGTCATGATAGCTAGTCATATAAACTATTTACATACGTGTTCGACACCGAAGCTGACTAGTTGCCATGCTATAGCATGTTTTCGCCTTGCCACTATTGTCTATCACAACAATAGTAAAAATTGTGTTTGGTCAGTCAAACACCTGCGTAGATCCCATCTACCAGGTGAGGTTTGTCAAACCTAATAGATCTATTTCCAACTACCACGCTTTGCATTACAGCAAACTAAACGGTTCGAGGTGTGTAAGGACTTTCAAGTTGATATATTGGCACATAATGTAAACAGATAACTCATGCAAGTGATATGTATCTAAAAACAGTTTGTTGCACATGTTTTCTCCCCCAAAACAGTTTAAAATAAGAAAGGGGCCGTGTACGCACCTTTGATGATAGCAGAATGATCAAATACGTGTGAATTTGCGTAGAAATCCTCTACGAAGAATTTGTGATTTAAACAATAACCTAAAGTTATTCGGATTGTCGTTGTGTGCTTGAAATCACATACGTATCAACATACGTATGTTAGAATATGGGAATTGTGCATACGGAAGTACGCGTGCTTTTGAAATCGATTAAATAAAATCATATTTGATTTTATTCAATTAATCGTAATTATACGCGATTTCGTGTTCGGGTTAAAATATGAATTTTTCTATTCCAATACGTTCGTATTCCCGTTACGGTTCCAACGCAACTTGAACAGATTAAAACGGAGTTAGAACGAATAAAATATGTTTGAAATACTAAATTATCATAAAAATCCCAAAAATTGGTTGGGCCGGGACTCGAACCCGCGACCCTCAACACCAAACACACAGCATCTACCATCTCAGCCCGCTAGGGTTTCGCAATAGATTCCAGAAATTAATTGTTTTAAACCCACACTGATGAGTTTCCCCCTGTTCATCTATAGCCGAAGCAGTCAACCATCCGATTGATCCTATTTCGAACCCGATTGACCTTATCAACACAACCTGATGATTCTAGCCTCTTAAACGTACCTAAAGATGGTTCCAATTCGATCAAACCTTAATCAATGAGTTCCAATTGAGCCATTTTAAGCGCGGTTTTCAACCGAATTCACATTCAATCCAAAATCTTCTAATTCACGATTGAAACATCAAATTAACCTAGAATTTAGTTCAAACGAATCATTCAGAAACTTTCTATATAGTTCAATTCGATTATTAATCTCTTAAAGCTCACAACCCCCAAAACCGTTTTAATAAGAACCCTAGTTACTAGAACTTGATCAATTCCTGAACGTTTACTGAAATTGAAATGTGTTTATTCTTAACCGCAACATTCTGAAACTATAGACACCAATTAATTGGATTTTAACATCATTTACAGTAAGAACCCCAAAACAACCTTATTACGAGCCCTAATTACTTGAATCCTATCAATTCGATGTTAGCAGCTGAAATTGATCTAGGATTAACATTATTCGGCTCTTTTAGATGGTGTAGGTGTCGAGAATTACCTGAATTTACTTCGAATTGATGTTATTCGACTATTGGGTGTTCTTCGGCCAAGCCCTTGAATCAACCCTTCTCCCCGTGGCTTCTAAGATCGAATTGGCTGTTGAAGAAGTTTCTAAGAATGCCGATTGATGCTCTGAGTTCCTCAATTTGTAATGTCCTTGTCGAATTATGGGAGTTCCAATTATATGTCGACGGTTTCGACTTTTGGATCTTAATTCCATTAAATTCGAACGTTACTTGACTAATCATCTGCTCTAATCAGTTACTTATCATCAAAATAGGTTAAATGGACATTGAATTCGATCATTAACCATCATTTGATGTTAATTTCGAGTCTAATTATCATATGGCCGAAGTTTTGACTTTCACAAGTCAAAATTCATTATACTTCCTACTTCTAAGTTTGATTCCATAAAATTGAATGTCTTAGGATTAATTTCTACACTCCCAAACCCTCTAGTTTGGTCTTATGAGATTTCATTGCTTTCCTGATAATTTTTGGTTAACAGAGTTAACTTGAAATTGCCGAATTGTCACTTAATTTGGCCAATTGAAACATTTTTGGCTAAATTAATCCAACTGGGCCTCCATCAAGTTCACTGGGTCTATCTTGAGCTTATTGGGCCTACCATGGGTCTTATTGGGCCAACCTTGACCTTGCTGGGCCTTCTTTGGCTCTATTGGGCCTGCTTGGGCCTCAGTGGGCCTTCCTAAACTTTATTGGACCTAACTTGTCTTGTTGGGCCTTCACAGGCTTCACTGGATCTTCTTTGGCTTTACTGGGCCTTCATTGGACCTTATTGGGCCTTCATTGGCCTTGTTGGGCCTTCATTGGCCTTGTTGGGCCTACGGAGGTTAACAAGGTTAACTTGAAAAGTCGGATTGTCACATGTAGCGTATAGCATTCGCATTAGCATGTGGTCTTAGCATGTAGCGTATAGCATTAGCATATAGTGTTAGCATGTAGCTTATAGCATTAACATGTAGTATTAGCATGTAGCTTATAGCGTTAGCGTTAGCATGTAGTCTTAGCATATAGCTTATAGCATTAACATTAGTATATAGTCTTAGCTTTTAGCTTTAAGAATTAGCTTTTAAGATAAGTGTATAAGCATAAACATTTGCATTATGATTTAGTATAAAAGCATTTCCAAAACATTTAAACATCTGTTTGAAAATGGATAACATGCTTCTCAGTCCTGATGTAAAATCCAAAATAGTTTGAAAAGGGACAATGAACTCACCTGTGTTGCTAAGTGTAAGTTGCCACAGATAATGCGCGCTCGTTGATTGTAGCTTAAGTATCTTCAACACCTGAGTTGGTTTAAGAGATTCGAATACGATAAGTCGTTATAATAGATGCGAATTAGGGTTTTGGTCTTGGTGTGCAACTAGGTATCCTACATTACTAATGTGTCTTCTAAGATTTCATCTACTAGTCTCAAGTATTACCCATAAATAAAACCCATGATCCCGTAAGACTTTGATTAAGTATCGGTAAAGTAATTTGTTTTAATAAAATCTTAAGTTAGAAATCACTTAATTAATTTAAGAAAATTTATCATTACTTTCATTTAATAAGTCCATAAAGTATTTTAAGAACATCATAGCTTAATTTGTTAGACTTTAAGTTAATCCCATTATATTAACCCTAAGCCCAAGATTAAGTTTTAGCTTCCTTTGTTTCTTAGACTTTTCGTGTGTACCACGTAGCTTAGAAAGTTCAACGAACTATTCAACTGAGTTATATATGATATGGCATTTACTAAATATTGGTGTTAACAACTAACACTACCACTTAGTTGCCTTCCTAGATTCTTTGCAACATACGCTTCGTATGCAATTGTTTAACACCTTTGATGTGGTTGCATTAGTCTTTGTTTACCCTCAATCCCATGTAATAGACCATATATAGGTTCAACATTTATTTAACAAAATATTGGTGTCTTCACCATGATTAGCTTATCATGTCATCACCTTTGTGTAAAACTAGGTTAGTTTCTTGTTTAGGAAGCTCTAATTAGTCCATGCACACACACACACACACGTCCCCCCCCCATGCATGCATGTTTTTTCGTAACCTCCCATGCATTTCATGCATATCAAAGCTTATTTTTTGTGGTATGTAGATCTAGCCCATCCCTTAGCCAAAAGAGTCTTGACCAAACCAGCTCAGCCGAATGAGCTTGTGCGACCGAACCAGCCCCACCGAATGGGTGATGGCCGAAAGGGGAAAGGACGTATGTGTGTGAGCCGAATGAAACCTGTCGAATAGGGTCCCGACCTACTAAAAGCTTTGTCCGAATGAGTCCTGCTGAAGGGAAAAGCCACGACCGAAAAGGGGTGGTCGAATGAGGGCTGCCGATCGAATGGCTTGAGTCGAAAGTGCATTGGGCGAATGAGGCTTCATACTCAGCTAGGCCATTCGGCCGAATGTGGTTGAGGCTCATTTGATGGGCTGGTGGTTGGGTCCTTCGGCCAAGCCGGATCCCTCCAAGCAGCCATGGTTTCTTCGATCAAACGGCTAGGTAGTGAAATGAGGCTGCTTCCTACTACATCCTAACGTGTTAAGGTGTGATTTCCCTAAGGTTTCATGGAGTTGTAGCCGGTTTCTTAGGGGATTTGAACAAACCCTAAAATCGTGACAAATATCTCAAATCTACCTCAAATTAGACGATTTTGAGCTCCAAATCCTTGTACTTTCGTGATCTACGTGACGTGGTGCTCGTTTGGACACCAAAATCACTCGATTTGGTTGAGAAAGGAGAGAGATTGGGTGTGGGTTTCTAGAGAGAGAAAATGTAGAGAGAGAGTGAACGAAATGGAGATGGTGAATCTGGTTGTTGGTGGTTGGTAAGGCATTAAATGCCACATTAAATGGTTTAAATTTAACCGGGTTCTTCGAGTTCGTTCAGTTCCGCTCGGTTTCGCGTAGAAGCGTCGTTTCTCTTTCGTTTTCGTGACGAACGGATCGGTTTTAAAGATAGAGTTTAATTATTTAATTTAGGTTGTTATTCCTACTAAATTAACTAATTATCTTTCGTTTATTTTAAATTCTCTAAAAACATTAAAATTTTAGTTTAAATCTAATCGCATAGTTGTCGCGCGTATTTCTTCGAATCATCACTCGTATGAATACGACGATAACTTAACTTTTCAATATAGTTTTCTAATTATCGTACATCATTCATAACGTTAAACTTTCAGACGTATTCGTACAGATCGTCACCCATACGAATAATCCGTCCATTTAGCGTTCCTGTAATGACATCCGTCATTGCTTTGTTCTGTTCAACCTCACATACGTTTATACTAAATAGCATATTAGCAAGCATTCGTGTGTCCATTCAATGTTGTCTGATATGTTTCTGACTATTAAACCATAAGATTTAATCAAATTGCAGAAACAAGTGCATAATAGTTAGTTTCAAACATCAAATGTTAATAGCATACAAATAGTTCATTTAGTTTGTACCTGAGTTACTGTGCAAGTACTGTTGAGATCACTGTTCCGGTAGCGTTTCCAGCACTGACGTTACAATATGGAACGAATAATAATATATATAAAAAATAGTAATAACAACAACAATAACAACAACAACAATAATAATAATAATAGTAACAATTTCAACTTTTAAAATCTTATAAAGTAATGTTTTATAAGATAATAAATAATAATACAACTTAAAGATATAAATATTCTATTTAGACAATTATTGAGATTTTATGAAGTTTATAAATTCTATAACATTTTATAAAGGCTTTTAAGACTTAGAGGGACCATTGATGTCAAAATAGGAAGTTTAAAATAAAAAGGATGACATGGAGGGACTAAAAGTGCCAAACACCCAAACTTCTTTCTTCTACCCAAAAATTTACAGCCACGGATACCGGTTCAAACCCATTTGTGAACCAAATCGATCCACAGTCGAATTAGCCAAAACACAAAAAAAAACCCTAAATATTTATAATAAAGACCATGAAAAAAACCAAAGATTCGGGCATTTTTTGTCGAAGTTATTGGGTTACCGCAATTAAGCAGGGTTCTTATTTGAACCAAATCCTATATATATATATATATATATATATAAACAAAATACAAAGGATCACTTTTAACATTTTATTGTTAAAATCTCTATTGTAAATATTTTATAATGGCATTAATTAAGGTTTTATTGTGTAAAACTATTTTAAATTTATAAAACATATGATATTAAACTTAAGTTATAAATATTTTATTTAATGGAAATAATTAAGATTTTGCAAATAATATATATGCTAAGGATATTTTTAACTTACAATAACATTAGTTAGAGTTTATTTAAAACAATGAAATTTTATTAGTAAATGGATAAAATTAAATATTCATATATAGTATTTATAAGCTTTTACATCTTACAAAGTTATTAATTTATGTTGATAACTACAATAATTATTGAAAGAGTAAATTTTTTACTTATATTATGCAAATAAATATAAACTTTTTACCATACTATTACTTGAGTATACTTTATTTAAATTATAAAGGATCTTTGCAACCTGTTAAATTCTTATTAAACAATAATTATTTTATACATATGAATTAAATTTTAAATAATTCTTCAATGTGAAACATAAATTTTAAAAAGATTTAAAGATGGATATACCTATAAAGCATTTTGAAACAAAACAATTCGTAAACATATGATATACAATTACACTAACCTAGTTATGATAGAAATTCGTTTAAGTCATAGCTACATTATGTTATGTGTGATTTAACAATCTAGGTTGATGGGATTGCATTGAATATTATTTGGACTACACGCACATTATTTAATTTTGAATGCTAGCTCATAAATCAAGGTGAGTCTTCATATCCCCATTTTACGCTTTTATTTTTTGGATGAAACATGTTACAACTATTAAACTATATCTTAAACTATTATCCATGTGAACTTAGCTTAATGGTTTTAGATGTAGTGAGCTTTAGTTATGAATTTGCATTGATCACAAACTTAAACTTTCTAGAGAACAATGATAGATCTATTGGCCCGGCCAGACCCACCGTGTTTGATTTACCCTGCAAGGGAAGCCCACGTTGATTGTTTGCGACTTCAGAATTGTAAGGAATGCTAAACATGGTCAAACATTACTTCTTAACATTATTTGATCTGCTTTGACAGGATTTGTTCATTATTCTAGTTCATTCTGCTTATTGTTCACATGTGACACCTATTTATCAATATTATATCAACTATTTTTGGTGTGTGTTCTTAAACCTATGAAACTCACCAACTATTTATAGTTGGCCTTTTATTTTAATCATGTTTTAGGTGGTAACGCTACTTAAGCAATGCTAAGAGCTTCAACTTAGATTTTTAGCTTTTCTATTATGTTTCGTGTTTAAACTTTGGATTAGTATTTCTTTTTATGATGTATTGGATGTTTGAGGTTTGAATTGAATGTTAAGTTTGAATTTCTTTTAATGAAATTGTTTGGATTAGTTATGTTATGAACCTTGTGCTTTTGAACAATCTACACTTCGTGAATACTCTGATGATTCTACCATTCGTCGGGGTGTTACAACTGAATCCTAATAGCACTTTATGGAGACTATCACCCATAATCCATCCCATAGTTATTGAGTTTCATTGCCTTTTATCTAAAATAGCTTAGGAAACACCAGGTTCAGAACTTAAGTGTGATGTCAAAGTGTTTGCTTTTGTCAAAAAGCTAGTATCGATGGTTGTTCTAATTTGGTTAACACTTGAGGTAGCCTAATAAATCATCCACTGAAACTCTCACTTATCCCATTTCCACAACTACATTGATGATTATTGTTCCTGATTTTTATGTGTAAAACCCTTGGATCACCTCCAAAAAGTTAGTATTGATGATCCAAAAGGCTGAGGAAGAGTATCGAACTTGGTAGTATCGACAAAAGGGTTGAGTGTTCCCTGTCGATACTAGCAGTATCGATGTCCTATTAGAATCGATGCCCCGGCTAGTATACTTGATAATATTGAAGGATCTCATGCTCAAAACACTTGGTGTGAAGGTCCAGGCTAGTATCGACTAGTGCATGGAGTGTTTCGACACTACCAATGTCGATGGCAGCTTCAACTTTCTAAGATTTGAGGCTGTCGATACTATATAGTATCGACACCCTTTAGTATCGTTGCCTTCGCTGGCTTTCAGCTCGTTAACATCGCTGGAACCCGACCCAATGAACTTGGATAAGATTTAATTTGTTAATATCGACTAAGTCTTTTTCAAAACAAGTCTGTTGATCTTGTTAATCTTGACTAAAGTTGCGGCCATCTTAACTCCATCATCGATACTTCAGTATCTATGTATCTTCCATCGACACTGTTCCTGTCCAGGTTCTCAGCCATATTCGATCCTTCTAACTATTAAACTAACATGTTCCTTGAGTTCCTAATCCAGTTTCGTGCACAATTTAATGGTTTTGAAGGATTAAAACCGGTTAACAAGTTCAAAGGTGCAAGGAGCGTGAAAATCCATGAAAAACCGAACCTTCTCTCTAGATTTTCTTCCGTTTGAGCTTGATTTGGACTAGATCCATTCTACTTCCGTGTTCTACTTGTTGAGAGGATCGTTTAGACACCAAGAACACGAAATTTTGTTAACGATTAGTGAGGTTAATTATTATGATCTTAGAGAGAGAGAAGAGAATTTCTTGAGTGGAGAGAGAGAGAAAATCTGGAAATGGGGAAGAAAAGAAGAAGAAACGACATTTATAGCCGGGGTTTTTACCCGCGTCAATTACGTATAATTTTTATTAACATCTAACGTTAATTACATATAATTTTTATTAAATACTTTAATTTAAATCTTTTTAGGTGTTGATTCCTAATAAATATTATTTCATTTTATTTTTATTATTTTAAAGTTCGAAATCGTTTATTTTCGTCGTTTCGTCAGAAAATGCAACTTACGTGCGCAGTCGTACAGAGCTCTAACTGTATGAACACAATCATCAGTTTGACCTTCTGATTTGGTTTTCTATTTACCAAATATCATTTAAAATATCAAAACCCACAGTTATATTCGTATGAATCGGCACCCACATGAATATGTTGTTTGCTTTATATTTACGTAATGATATCGGATTATTGTCATGATTGATATCCTCACCGTCATTGATATATTTCACCATGATGATTCTCATTCATTTGTCTTTTTCCATGGGATTTTCAGTCGTCTGATCCTTGTTATCGAAAGATATGTGTGACGACTTTTGTGTTTTGTTTTCAGCACACATTGTCATTTGTGTTGTTTCTGTTCATCTTGTTCTAAGATATCACATTTGTTTCCACTGTTTTGTACTTTGTCGTTAGTTTATCATGTAAATACACTTAGGTTGTATTCTAAGGCCTGTAACTATTGTACTATGGTGCATTTTCCAGACGGTTTCTTATTGGATGTCATAACCAATTAATCAAATTAATACTCGTATCATTCAAAATCATTACCAAAAAAACCACTTATAACGTGATAATCAAACATGACTCGAACATGTGTAAAAAACTGGAATTGATCCATGAATTGGGTTCGAAAATGTTGTGTGAAACTATCTCAACAAATGAAAGCCACTCAATAACTAAATCGATCGTGAATCTGCTGAATCAAGGACCTACTACGTCTTCTCTTGGTCACCTAACTAAACCATATTAAACGCAACCTAAGGTAATCGATTCGTATCTCATTATAGTCGTCTTTCAGTGTTGAATGAAAGCCCCATTGTTGCGTAAACATTCAGAGGCATAATCAAACGAATTTGGTTGAGAATGGATCTAGGGTTCGATTTGAATCTGTTATAAATTTAGGTAAACTGAGTCGGGTTATGTTAAATTTATGTTGAATAGAATCCTCGCGCGAGAATTGCTCTAGATCGGCTAGTTAAGGGTGGTGTTTGCGGGATAGAGGTCTAGGGTTCTAGCCCTATTGGGGTCGGGTTTTTGATAAAAAAATTGGTATTTTTATTATAAACTTTTAATCTATAAATTTTTTAAAAATTATATTTTCACCATAAATTTTTATAAACAAAAATCTTAAAGTTTAACAAAGAAAATATAATTATTAGGTTAGATATAATAGTACATGTATATAAAAAATTGTTTTAAATCTTAATATATTAAAAGAACTAATATATATATTTTAATCTTTATGTATGATTAAATTTTATTATTATTATTATTATTATTATTATTACTACTACTACTACTACTAAAACATACAAATGATTCTTAAGAAAATAATTAATCCTTTAAAGTTTTGAAAATGTTTTACATTTTAAACAACAACATTTTAATTTTTCTTGTAACTATAAAACTTTTCTTTTATTTAGATTTATGTAACATGAAAGATCTAAAAGTTACTTATTTTAAATACAATATTATTAAACTTTTCTCTACATTATTAAACTCGATGAATCTTTTATTATTGGTTGTTTAACTTAAAACTACTATAGAACTAGTTTTGATTTATAAACTTCAAATTTATTGAAACATTAAAACACTTAAATAGTTAACATTTTAAGGAATTCCATCTTTACAAAATTTAAGTCTAACTTTTACGATAAAATCAAGTGAGATTATTTGTCTCGTTGAACAAAACATAAAAAGAAAATCGAACTCGATGACCTATCTGAACTTAGGAACTTCTTAAAAACCATAGTTACTTGAACTTATACCTAATGAAGTATTTAGGTGAACTTTGAACTTGTTGGATATACATTGAGTATACCTTAACATATTTTACAAAGTCTATCTCACACAATAAGGTGAGTCTTCATAGCCCCTCATTTACTTGTTTTGAACTTTTATGGTGACACATGTTATCTTGAACTTGACGGGTCTTTAAACCATATGAACTTAGCTTAAATGACTTTAGTTGTTTTGAACTTAACTTTTGAACTTATCTATTGAACTGGTCTATTGAACTTATCTTTTCAACTTTCATTGATCACAAATTATCTATTGGTATCAACAATGGATTCCATTGGATTGAACGCCCACCCAGGATGGGTTTTCCCAGTGGTGGAAAGCTCGCAGTGATTGTTACCTTAAGTATCTGATCTAATGTTTGTTCATTTACAATCTATGTGCATTTTGGTTTGTAATCACATGTTTTGACTTATATATTATTATACTATTTTGCTATATGATGAAACTTATGATAAGTCACCAACTCTTTGTAGTTGACACTTGATTTTAAACATGTTTTAGATGGTAATGCTAATTAGCTATATTATGTTTTAGATGTTTTAGCTTGGATTTGAAATTACATATGTTTAATGTTTTGACTTCAATAGATGTAATAGTTAGGGTTTTGAATTGTTAAAAAATGTATTGAATGTTAGAATTAAATGATGAATTGAATGCGACATTTTAATTATTTACAAGTATATACCTTGCGCTATGAACAATCTACACTTCATGCCGCCCTAAAGTTTTTGCCATTGGTATGGGTGTTCCAATGAATTATCAAATTCATTCGTTTGTGATTCTGATTGATAGGGCAATCATGGGGCCATAGTTCCCCAATGTAAAAAGATTACAAAGATGTAAAGAACACCTACCTAGGATGGCGATTGGCTGGAGTTCGATAGAGAGTGAAACACTCGATATGCCGAGACTTTTCTTCTTTAGATTCGCAACAATCTAAGGCTTTGAATGGGGTTTATTTGCACATGATATTTCGTAATGGTCCAAGGGAACGATTGGTTAGCTTAATTGTTGACTTTATAGCGGTCTTTGTCAAGTCTCAGTTTGGTTCGAATGTACGTTTATTTAGAAATGATTTTGGTTTTAACTTACTTGATAATAACCTAATGAATGATTGAAATTGATAAAAGCGTTCGGATCTTTCGTTAAACTGATCCAATCGAGCCGAAATATAGTTGGAATTGCGTGGGAATAAAACGAGTAAAAATTGGGTCGTGGGTCAGATATGAAGGTGACAAACAGGTGAGAAGGAGATAAAGAATTGGATTCTGGCAGTTTTAGTCCTTCCCATTTTTTTAATATCTTTTTTTGTCTCAGGATTCCCTTGGATGTACAAAATTCATCAAGAACATGATTTTTGAATTATGTTCTATAGTCACTTCATATTATTTTGACTAGAAGATCCAATTGTCTTTCAATCTGAATGACTAGAGCCTTTATTTTGTCTGCAGTCTCATCTTTGCTAAATAGAAAAAATGTCCAACAAAATCTAGAGTAATCATCTACGACAACTAGGTTATACCTTTTTCTAGCTAATCTAACAACCTTCACTGGACCAGCTAAATCCATGTGAAGCATATGGAGGCATTTGGTTTGGGGTCCTCTATAGATTTATGTGTTGATTTTTGTTGCTTCCCTTTTAGGGAAGATTCACATTGACCTTCAAAGTGAAATTATTTGAAAGATAATCTTCTTACATTTGATAAAGTATAAAGCTTCTGGAAAAATTGATGGTTTAAGTGACTAAATCTCGTGTGCCATAAGGCAATTTTGGAAGATGAAGCTTTTGTAATCAAGGAAGTGGGAGTTGTTGATTGAGTGCAGTTGTCATGTTGACAACATAGACATTTCCACTTCTCTTGGCTGTCAAGAGAGTGTGTTGGTCAATTAAGACCTTTATTCTGGAATTTATTTCTGAAGAAAGAATTTTGTAGCTATCTCTTGTGAAAAAAGAGCAATAATTCTTGTCAGGTAATTGAGAATCACTCATGAGATTAAACTTGAGAATCTCTGGTAGGCTCACATCATTAAAGTGTAGCTTTCCAATCGAGACAGACCCAAACTTAACTATCCGTCCATTTTCGTCATTCCCAAAGGACACAGATTTTCCATTTTTTGGAGTGAAGTTATTTAAGATTGATCTGCATCTTGTCATATGCCTAGAGCCTCCAGTTTCCACATACCACAGATTATTCGATAGTGAAAAAGCTCTTTGCATTGAGAGGGAATATATTTTTCACATTACTTAGCAGTTGTTGCATCATCAAAATAAACTTTGGTTGATTTTGAATTAAGATATCAAAATGTGAGTCCATATATGGTGAACTCTCTACAATTGGAGACTAGTGTGATGGTGTAACTGTTGGTGAGTGAAAGGATAATGATCCAATAGTTGGAGGTCTTGGAATTGGGGCAAGGTTGTTTTCAAGAGGTGTCTTTATCCATCAATCCTCTATAGCATGGTTTTACTTAAAGCATTTTGTATAAGCAGGTGATATGGCAGAGTAGTTGGGAATGAAAGGTTTGTTAACTTTAATGCTTGGGTAAGGAGGGTGAGGATGAGATGAAAGAAACTTCATATCAGTCATAGGAAGCCTTTCCTTGAGCATAAAACCCATAGATTCATTAGAAGTTTCTTTTTTTTGTGCATCTTCAAAGATGGGAGAAGTATTCATTGAAGGAACATACTCCTTTTTTTTGAAGAGTCATTTATTTGAACTTCTTCTAAGGAGTTATCCTCAGATACTTCTGAGATTGTGTTAGTGAGGTATACAAACTTTTGAAGTATGCTAGATGAGTACAACGTAGGAGGAGAGTTTATTATTTAGGGATGATATCAGGAAGAAAAAAGGGAGAAAAGGGTTCAGATTCATTTTCTTCTTATATATTATCAATAGGATTATATTTAGTAGGAGGGGAAGTATGATTATACCCAATTCCAAACCTTGCTTTGTTGTGAACCTGCTTCTTGAGAAGCAAATGAAATCCTTTGCAAGATTCTACCGACTTTTCAGAACTAACCTTAGTTTCGGAGTGCTCAGATTTACATGCTAGTTTTTTTCTTGTAGCAAGTCAAACTATGCTTGCAAATCTGACTTTTCCAATTTCAAAGATGAAATCAGGTTATTTTTATCGTTTGTTAATTTTTTAACCTCTTTTTTTTTTGTTAGAAGTTGTTCAAGTTCTTGGTTTTTCTCTTGCAGTAAAACATTTTCCTTTTTATTACTATCATATTTTTCAATGCAATCTTCTAAACAAAACTTCTCAATTAGAGCAGCTGAAAAGCATGTGAAGAGTTTCAGAATTAGATGAGGTAGAGGAGTTTGATGGTTCATCAATGGCCATGAGGGCATAGTTTATTGGCCCATTGACTATAAGAGCTAGTTCTGCCTCATCAAGCAAGCTAATTCAGTCCACATATTCTTGTGAGAAGAGAGGGGGTTGACTAGGAAGTGGGCCTTGTAGAGTTGGGCCAGGAGTTTTTGCTTTAGAAGGAGAGGAGGCCACAACTTGAAATGAAGGATTTGTAGGCATAAGTTGATACAAGCTACCATTTGTAGTTACATATTGACCGGTTATTTGAGAAGGAGAGTGAACAATATGTGAACTACCTTGATTCGGTTTGTGCTTAAGAAAGTGAGAAGATGAAGAAGAATTAGAGTTTGAGGAAGGTAAGGAAGGGTAAGTCACATAGGAAGAGGTGTGACTGTTAGGAGCAATTTTGCATTCCCTGGCAACATGTCTGAAGCCAGTACATCGGTAACATTGAACTTTTCCTTTATTCAGACCAACCTTGGTCTTACATGGATTGTCACACCCCGAGCTAGAGGGTTGGATCCACTTTCCTGTCGGACGGAAGGTTCTCGAGGCGTAATATGGTGTGATAATTGAAATGATCAGATTGTTTACAATGCACATGATATATAATGAGAACTACTAACTGACATTGATATATAATTACAAAGTTAAATTACAAAAGTCATGTTCATATTTTAACCAAGTAAATATACCCAAAAGAATCATAAAGTTGATATCTTGTATCTACACAAGATTTACAAAAGATGATTCACATATGTGTCATTTAAAATATGCACAACACAAAAGTAAGCTAGGTCTTCTATAAAGTCCCGCTAGCTTAAGCACTGATGTCTGATGACTAAACATGTCCGTCACCTGAGAAAACATGCATTTAAAACAATTAAACAGTAGCTTGGTGACTTCATAAGTTTATTTGAGTTGAAAATGTTTTAGAAGTTATTCAGTCATGTGGAACATAGTTTGATATGTCTCAATCAAGTCTTTGAATATTTAATAATGATTAAAATACCCCAACTTGGTTTATACCTCTTAAGGTTATCTTGTATGTTATCCAACAGTTATCGAATAAATTTATCTCAAAGTTTCTTGAATATTCCACAGCATATCTTCAACCTTAGACGTCACTACTCACATCACCCATTCTTGCCAAGCTTCGCTTATGTATAGGGCATACGTAGGGTCAAGCTTACCGCCAGCTCAGCCGCCAGCCCACCACACCCTTGACAAGATATGGTCGTATCCTTAGTGGAAACTAAGGCTTTCACCACGCAATTTACCCACATCCCGCTGTTCTCACTTGGATAAGTTTACTGTTACCAAATATTGTTAGAGTAGAGACTTAATTGTCTCTGTGACTTTCATTACTGACCAGCTCGAAATGTAAGATATCCTCAACGATACCAATAAAAGCGAGACTTAATGGTCTCTGTGACTATCATTACTGCCCAGCCCGAAATGTAAGATATCCTCAATGATACCTATTGGAGCAAGCCTTAATTGCCTCTGTGACTGTCATTACTGACCAGTCTGAAGTGTAAGATATCCTCAACGATACCTATAAAAGCGAGACTTAATGGTCTCTGTGACTATCATTACTGCCCAGCCCGAAATGTAAGATATCCTCAATGATACCTATAGGAGCAAGCCTTAATTGCCTCAATGATACCCACTTGGTTTATACCTCTTAAGGTTATCTTGTATGTTATCCAACAGTTATCGAATAAATTTATCTCAAAGTTTCTTGAATATTCCCCGGCACATCTTCAACCTTAGACGTCACTACTCACATCACCCATTCTTGCCAAGCTTCTCTTATGTATAGGGCATACGTAGGGTCAAGCTTACCGCCAGCTCAGCCGCCAGCCCACCACACCCTTGACAAGATATGGTCGTATCCTTAGTGGAAACTAAGGCTTTCACTACGCAATTTACCCACATCCCGCTGTTCTCACTTGGATAAGTTTACTGTTACCAAATATTATTAGAGTAGAGACTTAATTGTCTCTGTGACTTTCATTAATGACCAGCTCGAAATGTAAGATATCCTCAACGATACCTATAAAAGCGAGACTTAATGGTCTCTGTGACTATCATTACTGCCCAGCCCGAAATGTAAGATATCCTCAATGATACCTATTGGAGCAAGCCTTAATTGCCTCTGTGACTGTCATTACTGACCAGTCTGAAGTGTAAGATATCCTCAACGATACCTATAAAAGCGAGACTTAATTGTCTCTATGACTATCATTACTGACTAGTCCGAAGTGTAAGATGTCCTCAACAATACCTATCAGGTACATGTATATTCCTCATAATAGTTCTGGTTTTTTTACTAATTAGAATGTTAGCACATATTGTGCCCAATATGAACCCAATAGATTAACTAATACCATTGAAAATACAATTAAAATATAATCTCACTGATGTGAGGATCATTATAATCTTCATAAACATTAAAGTTATATAATGAACTCAAAATAATATCTCATGCTCATTGTTGTTGTATTACCGCCATCTCGTCCCAATGATATGATCTCTATGACATGAACAATTCGATGATTCCTAATCTTTAACATTATGTTATAAGAACTTGTCTTATTACAAAATGTTAGCATATGTGGTGAATGACGTTGTGAAATTATATTATCATGATGTCATTCTTGATATCTCATGTATTTATCTCAGTTGTTGTTTTAGTGTTATCTCAATGTCATCTCAGTGTCATCTCAATGTTTTGAACACAGTATAGTAAGAGCTAGTCTTACTACACTTTGTTATTTCAATAGCTTGATTATATCATGAAACTATGTTATCATAATATCATCCTTGGTATGTAATAATTGTCATAGATGTAGTTGCACACACACAAGCATAGTATAGTTATATTAATGATAACAAGGATGAAACCCTTGTTATCTTTGTAACACGGTAATTGATAATGTACTAAAACTTTTAAATAAATTAAAGAGTTAGCATGTTTCTCAGACTCGCCTTTAAAATTTTAACAATTAGTAAAGGGGCATATGAACTCAACTTGTGATTGAAGTGGTTGACTAAGACTCAAGAATTGCATGCGCTCACTGTTGTTGCAGTATGTGGATTGACAATCCTGTGTTTGATTCAATGTGTTTCACAATTTATAAGTATGAGTGATTACTTCGTATGTTAACCCTAAAGTTGGTTAACCTTTATAAGTCTTTGCGGTTTGATTAGTCTTGAACTCATATGATAATGTAATATACTAATACTTAACCATTATAGGTCAAGCCTAGTACATAATACATTCCTCGTTTGTATGTTTTAAACTTGTTATTAATCTTGAACATATTGTAGAAGTTTTGAAATCATAATATTTCCTAAGGATCAACCTAGGTTTATTAGTTAAAACATGAATATCATCTTTATATTAAACTAAACTTGTTATTATTATTTAAGTATACCCATACAATTGCTTTTATTGTAAAACTTAACCATTTAACAAATTACAAAATAGTTTATGTGATGTTATGTTAACTTAGTTAAAAATATTTCAACAACCTTATAGTAAAACTTGTTAACACCTTTTAAAATAACCCTAATGGTACTTGATTAAAATTGTTGCTAATTTATTCTTCTTGGGTTGTTCAAATCATATTTTGTCATTAAAAACTTGTCTTTATAACTTATATATGTTTTAGATAAGTTTTTAGATATCATCGATGGACATAAGGTTAGCATCGATGGGTTCTGACTAGGTTGGTATCAACCGAAACCTTAATCCCATCAACACACTCTTGTTCCTCTCGATCGTGAGTTCTCTGTTGTGCTTCATTTTGCTTGGTTTGCGTTTTAATCCACTTAAATAACATGCGCCATTAATATCAACAAACTTTCAAGATAGTATCGATGGCTTCATAACATCCTACACTTAGTTTATGTTGAAGGCTATCTGTTGTTACCATTAGTATCAGCAGCATACCTTAGTATCGACAGCAGGCCACCTTCCCATCTAATATTGACAGAATCTTTTCAGCAATTCTGTAGAGCGTGTCGAAGATTTTACTTACGATGGATTCCAGATTCTAAGGGCCATCGAACATAACAATTTAGATGTGGAAAGTCTGATTGTTCAACCTTGCCATCGATACTAGTTAAACGATACATTAATCCATCGATATTAACGTTTACCAGCTCCCATCCCTGTTCAACCTTCCAAATCTTTAATCCCAGGTTCTACAAGTCTTCTAATGTCAATTTCTTGAAATTTCTATTTGTTTTAAGGTGAACAAGTCGAGCTATAAACTCTTAGCTTCTGGGTTTGTAAAAATTCTGAAATTCCGAGACTTGTAGCTCTCATTACCTTTGTTTCAGTTGATCTTAGCTCCGATTTCTTGTACTTTCGTGTTGTAGAGGTTGAGGGCTTTGATTTAATACCAAATATATTCAATTTTGTTAAGTATTGAAGATTCTAGCCTGATTACTTTGATGAAATTCTAGAGAGAGAGAGTGGGGATCCGCGTTTGATGAGAGAGAGGTAGGTGATGAATTAAATGAATAAATTCAATGCTTGTGGGGTTTTTATACCCTGTGGGGTTTGGTGAAAGTACACATACCATACAGATTTGCCGTACACAACTGTTCATCACATGGTTATAAGAGAAAGTACACATACCGTACAGATTTGTCATACGGTCAAGTACTAGTTGTTACATGGATACCTAGGAATTTTCTCCCATTTATTTTGTAGAACTTTTTAGTTCTAAATACTAAGAAGGACACGCTCATTATGAATGCTCTTTTCCTCCATATTATCACTAGGGATGTGAAGGAGGTCATCCATGATAAAGCACAGATTTTCAGGGGCAAGAGAAAGATCATCACCAGAAGGAATAAGAGCGAAGATGCGTCTGATAATGTCAATTTACTCATCTTAACTCTGATCATATGTCTCAGAGTTGTGAGATTGGTTGAGAAGAAAACTGTTCCCTTAAACATACTCATGTGTTGATTTACCAGACTTGATAAACTTTTTTTTCTGGTCAATCTCTCGCTCAAAAGTGAGCAACTTACCATGAAGTTGGGTATGTGAAAGATTGCAAAGGTCTAGAGAATATCTCATTAAAATGGAATATGTCTACCAACAAGTTTAATATCACTAAGAAGAGAAGTGAACGTTTCGAACTGTTGAGTCAGTGACTCACCATTCAGTTGTTCAATCAAACTGCTATATTAGAGCATCCCATAAATCCTTAGATGATTCATGATGCGAAAGACCTAAATAGATCTCGTGTGGAAAGGCCATGGCCAACTGAGCATGATCTTTAGCATGAAGCTCAAGTTTATGGCAGTCTTCCTCAGAATAGTTATGAGGATCTTTAGGCACAATATTGCTTGTTTCAGTATCAAGGACCATTGGTTTGTGTAGTCCTATCAATACTAACCTCAAACAACCGGTATCGTTATTTGAAATAAAAGGGATCATCCTTCTTTGCCATATATTATACCGGTGTTGAACCAGTATTTGGGGCTTGGTGTTTGATCCTGTGTTATGTGTATCTAGGTTGAATTTTTTTCCATGTTGAGTAGTAAAAAACTAGAGAAGATCAATAAGGATGATATCTCAAGTATGTTTAACAAAAATTTTGACAAAAGAGTTCTAATCAAAACCACCCACTCATAGCAGATGACAAGAACAAACAGGGAAAATAATAAATATTTTTAAGAAGAATCTTCACAACTGAATATCAACGTGAGATTTGATTTTCAGATAGGATGATTAAATCACAATCTGAAGAAAAAGGCTCTTACACAAATTGTTGGATAATGAACATTTATTTTCGTATTCAACTGTTAGACTATTAATACAAGAACAAGGCTATGGCTCCCTCTCAAATCAAGAATCTGGTTCCTAGCTTGTTCACTAAGTCTTGTATTTATTTTGAAAACACAACAAAGATGCTAGTAAAGGTGAGAAAAAAATCCATGTCATTCAGAGAATGTTTAGGCATAAATACCTAAACATTTAATACGAAGAGGACAAGAGTAATAAGACAATCTACTGACATTGCAGACTCTAATATATATGATAGACGTACAAGCTATGAACAAAAGTCAACAACAACTGAATAGAAAAAGCCTAAGGCTAAAACCTTTAGTGGTTCTTCGGTCTTGCTCTTCGATAGTTGTTATCCATAGCTTGCTTTAGAGTATTTTCTGTGTCTGGCTTTCCACAGTTATTCTTGTAATGTACAGCTTCCGATGAGATGATTCCGAAACAGGTCTTTCGGAGTTATTCTCTAAGAGGATCTTCTGTTGTTGTGAGAGGAAAGGTTTTCTGATCTTATTTAGATGGAATTCTTCCATTTTTATCAAAAAGAATCTCTTCCGATGTTATTCGAAATAAGAGACAGTATATGAGAAGGACGGTTATGGCTCATTAGTCCTTATTTTTCAACAGAAGTTGAGGGAATCTGCTCCAGTTCTTCATCCACGATAGCATCAATGATCAAACCCATACTGACATCTTTAATCATATCCAGAAAGTCTTGATTTATCATTTCATTTGCTAATCCTTCAAAAGTTAGATCCTCTGGATGATCCTTAAAGAAATGGTAATCAAATTCTTCACAGGTCATACCCGAAGACTCGTTGCCTTTATTGTCACAATCTTTATATTTGTCATCGTTCTTTTCAGCATCACCTTTGTCGTCGTCGTTTTCGTCATCATCATCATCATCTTTCTTATCATCATCAGCATGATCATCCTTCTATTCATCATCATCATCATCCTTCTTGTAATCATCAACATCATTCTTCCTCCCCTCTTCCTTTTATTTCCCCTCTTGATCATCGTTGTCTTTCTTTTCATTTTCAGTGGCATCAACATTCTTTTCCTTTCCATTATCTTGTTCAGCGTCTCTTGCATTCTTCATATCATAAACTTCTTTCATCAAGTATGTGATATTTCTTTGTATCGTCTTGATTTGTCCATCTCTGATTATACTATCCATTCATAAATTCTTGATTGCTTTATCCTTTATGGCAGAGTCTTGTTCCAGTGTGAATACTCTAGCCTGAAGGAGATTAAGATCAATCGACATGTAATCAAGAATGTATGTAGAAGATGACCCCATGGGAGATTTGCCTTTATCTTCTTGGGTTTTAGGTGGATAAGGATGGTGAGAGAAATGAATAGGTGTAGGTGATTGTGGAGGCAAAAAAGTTTTTTGTGGAGTTTGGGAGGTTTTAGGTGTTGATGGTGGTTTCTATGGTGTTTGGGAGGCTTCAGGTGGTGATGGTGGTTCTGTGGTGGTTAGGAGGTTTTAGGTGGTGATGGTGGTTTGGATGATTGAATGGATTAACGGGTTGGTTGTGGTTGAGTGGTGTGGGTGGCCTTCTGTATCCTCAGACGAGGATCACCCGATCACCTAGAAACCATCTTCAGTATCTTTTCTAGAGCAGGCTCACGAGAAGGGACATAGTCCTCATCTTTCTCATCAGCAGAAGATCGCTTAGGTGCCTCGCTAGCCTTTCTCTTCTTCATGAAGTCTCGTTCATATTGATTTGCGGGAAATCGTTCACGTATTTCAAAATACATAATCTCCTAATGATTCTAATAAAGTGGCATGTTCAGTCTCGACAGCTTTTGATTGTGTATAGCCTAGCTTAAGACGAAGACTAACAAAATAAAGATATGATCAATCTGATTTTCGAGTACTTTTGCGTTCGTAGACTTTCATATTTCATGTTCTTTACTTTTCATGTACTTTGTATTTCGTGTACTCCTAGACTAGTATGTATATACTCATATTTTACTTGTCTGGAGTCGGATCCCAAGGCAGAGCTTCTAGATGTATTGAAGTCTCCTTTTCAAGTTCATGAATTTATCAATACAAATTGCTTATTTCATCTTCTATTCCAGATTCCGCACATTATATAAGCCTTTTAGATGTTGTTTGATGTCATAAAGTTGAGATCTTGATCAACTTTGGGACCTACAAGTGGTTTCAATGCTTTGGAGCCTTTTTAGGGATCAATGTATAGCTTTTTTTGCTTCAAGTTCAAGACTTCCTATTTCATTTCTACATTGGGAAGCTTCTTTATAAATTTGTAGTACAAAGTCTTGAAGAAAATTCATCTGGATTTGTTTTCAAATTTTCGTGAACTTCAGCCTTCATGATCTTTGTTCTTCGGTTACTCTGGAACTTCATGCACCAGGAACTTCAACTACTCTGAAGCTTCGTGTAATTCATACATTTCGTATACTTCAAGTTCGAGTACTTCTAATATTTCGGGTACTTGGCTAATTTCGAGTACTTCAGATACTTCGAGTACTCATGTTGGTTCGAGTACTACTAGACTTTGTGAACATTGCTGCAAAGAATGTGACAAACGTGTCCAACCTTCTGAATCTAGACAATGACATCAGTACAGGAACCAACCCTCCCATATTAGTTTCTAGAGATAACTTCCAGGATTGGAAGTTCATATTTCAATATTTTATCAAATATACAGATCCAAAGCTATGGAGATCAATCGATGAATGTCGTTTTTGTTCTGATGTATTAGAATGAGTTTAGGGTTTTGATTCCCAAAGATCCAGAGTTTATTCACTGAACCTCCTCAAGGAGAAGGATGACAAAGCCTATGGCTCAATCAAAATGGCGTTGTCTACTGAGTTTGCTCATGGATTCAAGGAGCATAAAACTGCAAAACAGCTTTGGGATGCACTGGTTGAGAGATTTGAGGATAATGAGGACATGAGGGAGAGTTGGAAGGACATGCCGAGACAGAGGTTCAACATGTTCAATGACTCACCCAGCTCATGACTGAGTTGACAAGTGCTGGCATTGTGATGACCAAGGGTGAGGTCAACAAGAAGCTATTAAACTCACTGCCATATAAATGGAACTCAAATTGAACTACCATCAAAAGGACCAAGGATTTGTACAAGAAATCCGTGAGTGTGCTAGCCACAGCGAATTCAGCCCTCATCTCTACAATGAACCATCAAGCTTCTGCTTCTCAAGTTAGTACCATATGAAACTACTTTTATTTACTCAGGACAAGGTCATTCTATGCCAAAGATTAGTTCTGAAGGTGAAGAGAATCTGATGCTGTTTAAAATCCTCATGAATATTACAATGCCTTTCTTGCATGAGAACATGCATTTGCAAGTCTAACTCAGGATAACCTAGAAGAAATCAATCCTACTGACGTTGAGGAGATGGATATTGCCTGGAAGATGGCAATGGCAGTTTTCAGAGCAAAGAAGTTCATCAAAAAGTATGGTCGAAAGAGTTTTGGGAACAACCTTGGAAGGAAGTTGGGATTCGACAAATAAAAGCTTTGGTGCTACAACTATGACCAACCCAAATATTTTTGCAGAGGAATGCAAGCTGCCCAAGACTAGGAAAGAAGTAGAGAGGAAAACTAATAAGAAATCAAAAGCTGGAAATTTTAAGGCATTGGTTACTCAGGAGACTAATGGTCATGATTGGAGTGATCAGCTTCAAGAGCTGGAAATCACATTGAGTCACGCCTTCATGGAAGAAGTGGATGACAAGCAGTATGAGGTAACTGAGCAATTATGCTCTTCTTCTTGCATTGATAAGGTTTGTAAATACAGAAAAGATAATGAGGAATTAATCAAAGAAGTAACCAAATTAAAATATTGTGTTTCAGAGTTTCGTAAAATGAAGCAATTTTCAAAAGAAAACTTGATGCTAAAAGGCTTGGTATTTCAAAACTTAAAGAAATTTTAGGTGATAAGGAATCTCACTATCATGCAGCCAAGAGTAGAATTGACGAGATTACCTTAGAGTTAAATCAAGTTAAAACTGAGTCGACAACAACTAATATAACTGTTGAGAAATTTGATCACACAAGCAAAGTTGTTGAAGGAATGATTAAATGCACAATTGCATGGCAATAAGACTATAGGTCTTCGTTACAAAGAGGGTTCACCTCCTTTTAACTATAACTATTATAGCATGCCAAGACTCAAGAACTCAGTTAGTGACTTAATTGCTAAGTTAGGTCTATGATCTCAATTCACAACTGGTCTTGGCAAGCCAGTTCCATTAAAGGTTGATCCTGAGATTAGAATTGTGAAATATTCTGATGATTCTGAAATATTTGCAGAAAATGTATGAATTTCAAAACCTACAGTTTAATTTTGAAGACTTCAAAACTTTAGGTTTCAAAATTTAATAGTGTTGGAAATTTTCAAACAAATTCTAGTAATTACAATGAACTTATTCAGGATTTGAAGACAAAGTTTGTAAAATCTACTAATGATGTTAAAATTAATTGTGCTTTGAAAACATATGGCTATCTTTGAAGGAAAAGAAAAACAAATCTTGTTTCACAATCACTGAAGAGACATGTTCAAAGTTAAATCCTAACTGTGAACCTTATGTTCCAAATGGTTCCCTAGAACAAGTATCTACAAGTTCAGTTCCTGGTTAAAGTGATTGTGAGGTAAAACCTTTTAACCCCAATAAATTTCATTAGAAGTTTGTAAAATCTACTAATGATGTTAAAATTAATTGTGCTTTGAAAAACATATGGCTATCTTTGAAGGAAAAGAAAAACAAATCTTGTTTCACAATCACTGAAGAGACATGTTCAAAGTTAAATCCCAACTGTGAACCTTATGTTCCAAATGGTTCCCTAGAACAAGTATCTACAAGTTCAGTTCCTGGTTAAAGTGATTGTGAGGTAAAACCTTTTAACCCCAATAAATTTCATTAGAAGGTACGTTGCTATGCTTGCGGGAAACCAGGACATATCGCAAGAAATTGTCTGCAGAGACCTACTGAGTTCTTCTATGGGAAAAATCAGATGGTCACACCTAAAGCAAAACCCACCATTAAACCAAAGAGGGCTGAGAAATTCTCCAAGCCAAAAGTGAGGAAGTAAAAGGAAGGTCAAAATCATCATTCTGCCAAAACCAATAAGATATAGCAGAATCAAAATGGTTTCCAACAACAAAAGAAAACTAAAATCTCTAAACCTGACATTAAAACAAATTGGAAAAGGAAATTACCATTGAAACCAACTAATTCTTGTAAGATGAACGAACCAATGGATCCTTTCAAAGATAACTCCAGAGTGCCTAAATCTGTAAAGATTTAGGTACCAGTTTCTCATTAAATGTTTTTGTTTCATGCAGGGACCACCAAATAAGCTTAAAAATGTATGGTATGTAAATAGTGGTTGCCCCTGACAAACGACAGGAGATTTCTCCCAATTGCATGAAGTTACACCATTTAATGGAGGGTGTCTCATTTACTAGACGTAAAGGAGGATAGATCAGCATGAAGGGCACGGTGACTAAAGGAACATTGGGTTTTGAAGATGTGCATTATGTGGAGGAACTCAACCACAACCTATTGAGTGTTTCTTAGATCTGCGACAAAATTTTTTCAACTCATTTCACCAACAAGGAGTGTTTGATTTGGAAACAAGGATTTGTGTTACCTGAGAAGTGGATTCCAATGAGAACTCCAACGATCAACAATGCCTAAAGCATCATCATGAATTCAGACCCATTTACAGAAAATACTTGTCTATTTTCAAAGGCTTCAGAAAGTGATTATTTGTTGTGGCATAGTCGATTAGGACACGTCAACTTCAAGAATCTCAATATATTGGCAAAAGGAGATCATGTCTTTGGGCTACCTTCAAAGGATTTCTCTATCATTAAGAAATGCATCTCAGATGCCAAAGGAAAGCAACATAAAAGTACCACACAAGCCCAAGCTATTCAATTAATATCTTCCATTTTGCAGCTTCTTCACATGGATGTATTTGGTCCTAACAATGTTATGAGCATAGGGAAGAAGTCATGTTGCCTCGTGATCACCGATGATTTCTCCAGATTCACTTGGGTATTCTTCCTTGCCAAAAAAAACACGGAGTTGCTGAGATTTTGAAGAAATCCATCACCTTAATTGAAAACAAGAAAAATTTGATACTAAAGGTGATCAGAACACCTAATGGAACAGAGTTCAGAAATCAATCTATCATTAGCTTTTGTGATGAAAAGGGGACAACTTGATAGTACAGTGCAGCTCGAACACTTCAGCAAAATGGAGTTGCTGAGAGATGTAATAACACTAATTGAGGCTGTAAGAACAATGATGTTAGAGTCTAATATGCTAATCTTCTTCTTGGCAGAAGTTGCTAACACAGCATGTTATGTTCAGAACAGAACCCTATTGTACAAACGCCACCAAAAGACCGCTTATGATATATTCTTCAATCACAAGCCTAAAGTTGGTAACTTCAAGTCCTTTTTTTGTCCTTGCTTTCTACTCCAAACAAAGCCCAACCACATGTTTGATGATAAAGCAGACGAATGCTATTTTCTGGGCTACTCTGCTGAGAATGTTGATTATCAAGTATACAACAAGAAGACTCTGACGATTTTGGAATCTTACTACACTTACTTAAAAGAGATGAAACATACGGATGCAGGAAAAGGTCCAAATTGGATCTTCAAATATGATTCTACCTTTGATACATTTAATGTTTCCTCTTAGTGTGTAGGCACAACTGATTCGAATGACTGATTTTACAAAAGTGATGACATGGATTACATAGTTGATAATGTTTCATGTCATCCGAAGCTTCTGAGGATCGATCCACGTGGAATGTACCAAAGAGCCCAACCAATATCTGAATTTCTCCAACAGAATTCAGAAACTTCTCATATATCATAGACTCCACAAACAGATCAAACATCTCAATCCTCACACCAAACCTTAAATAATCCACTTTTCTCAGTCAACATATCTATAGAACATTGTATGGATCATGATGACGGACCTAGCGAGCATGACAACATGAGTTCCTCCATTGAAGAAAAACTCACTCACATAACCAATCTGGTTGACAACCTGGCAGTGGAGGACATACCCACTTTATCCATCGACAAGAATCATCTAGTGGAGAAAATCATTGGACCACTTTTTGATGGAGTCCTTCCTAGAAGCAGATCCATTCTTTCTCAGATTGCTTCAGCTAAAGGAGCTCTTCCATGCAGTCAATCAGGTCCAATTAATTCTTGTTTATATTCTTATTTCATATCGTAAGTGGAACCAAAGAATATCAAGATGTTGTTAAAGTAATTTAGCTGGATTGAGGCTATTCAGGAAGAATTGATGCAATTTTAGAAGCTGAAAATGTGGCATCTGGGCCCCTACCCAAAGGAAAGCAGCCAATAGGCACTAGATGGGTGTTTAGAAACAAACGAGATGATACGGGTGTCATCATCAGAAACAATGCACGTTTGATAGCTCAGGGTTTCTACCAGCAAGAAGGAATTGACTACAAAGAAGTCTTTGCTCTTGTTGTAAGACTTGAGGTGATTCGTATCTTCTTGTCCTACCCCTCACACATCAACTTCACTCTATATCAAATGGATGTGAAGACAACCTTCTTGAATGGCAAGGTGAAAGAACAAATTTGTTTATGTCAACCTCCTTGATTTGAGGATCCACAACTTCCAGACCATGTCTACAAGTTAGACAAAGCCTTGTATGGTCTTCATCAAGCACCTCGTGCTTTGTATGCCACACACATCGATCATCTTGTAGCATATGGATATACTCGTGGAGCCATTGATCAGGCACTGGTCATTCGCAAACCTAAGGACGAATTTATTCTCGTTCAAATATATGTTGACGATATCATTTTTGGATCAACAAGCTTGGTATTGTGAAAGGAATTTGAAGCTTATATGAAGAAAAAGTTTGAAATGAGTGTAATGGGGGAGATGACCTTGTTTCCCTGTTGTCAGGTTTGGAAAGATCAAAAAGGGGTGCTTATTAATGAAGGAAAGTATGTGACTGACATACTTACAAAGTTCAACATGTTGGATGCTAAGCCTGCTTCAACTCCTATGGCTGCTCGACCTGCCTTAACTTCGGATCGTGATGGAGAAGATGTTGATTAGTAACTCCACATGTCATTGATTGGTTCAGTGATGTACCTATCTGCAAGCCGACCCGACATCATGTTTTGTGTGTGTCAGCGTGCTAGATATCAAGCGAATCCGAACTTGGATGCAATTTAGACAGGAAGTCAACCCCAGGTGGGTATCAATATCTTAAAGATCGCCTTGTCTCGTGGCAATGCAAGAAGCAAACCACCGCATCCACAACTACTGATGAGGCTGAGTACGTTGTTGCATCAAGCTACTTTTCACAAATCATTTGGAAGCAACAACAGCTTCTGGATTATGGTTTGAATTTTCTTCCCTCTCCAATTTATTGTGATAATGATGGATCCCTTCAGATCGTCAATAATTCTATACAATACTCCAAAACTAAACATATTGACATTCGGATTCACTTTATTCATGATTGTTTCGAACACATGCTCATTCATCTGGAAAATGTCAACACAGATGACAATCTTGTATATCTTTTCACTAAACCGTTCAGAACAGCTCACTTCCACCGGTTCCTTTCATCACTCAAACTTATATGTGTTGATTAACCACATTTTTGTAAATACGTTAAAATTTGTTTCTTTGTTTTACTTTTCAGTTTTAGCACAAATTTAGGGGGAGAAAATTGCAAAAAGATTTTAACTTAAAATCATTGAGTCAGTTAAAGAAAATTGCAAAAAGATTTTAACTTTTAATAATTGAGTCAATTAAAAAAATTACAAAAAGATTTAAACTTTTAATCATTAAGACACTTAAAGAAAATTAAAAAAGATTTTAATTTTTGAGTCAGTTTGCAAATTTAGGAGAGAAAAACACAAAAAGATTTTAAATTTTAATCTTTTAGTCAAAAGAAAAATCATGAAAGTATTTTATAGAAAATTCAAGATAAGTGGTTCAATGGGAATTGAAATGATTTATGATAATCAGAAATTCATTATCTTAATATAATTGCGTAAGAATAACAACTTTAAATAAATATAGATAACCTAAGCATAACTGCATGTTTTTCAGTAAGAACATTAGATGTGATCAGGCACAAAGATTAAATAAATAAATGAGAAGTGAAGTTAAAATCAGATAAGCTAAACAAATGCAACTATTTGAATTTTTGCAGATATCATTAAACAAAATTGAAATTAGGTTCTAATAAACATGAAATTTTTTTGAGCAAAATTGGGTAAAGAGATGAAAAATATTTATTAAAGCATCTTGTATTTTGTGTAAGCAAAGACCTAGATGTGTGACGTTAAGACCAATGTGAATGCAGATCGGTAAAATCAAAAGATGCTTAATATGCAAAAGACGAAAGAACCACTTCTTGTTCTTGATTTGAGAGGCCCTAAGCCCTAGTACCTCCCATAGTTGGGTTTACACCATCATCACATAGTTCTAAAACCAAAAACTCTCATAAATAAGTAGCAGAATTTAAACACAATTTGTCAAAACATAAATACTTAATTGTCTATATTAAAACATATCATATAGCCATAACCACCGGGTCTTTTAACTTCGTGTCGTGGGCTCCATCATGTACTCGCACATATTCTTCAACCTGAGATACATACTAAAAAGGCAGCTTACGCTAGTCACTTCTAGTTTTCGTAAATAATAACAAGTGTTTTATGAGTTAAAACTTCATTTGCTGAAAACATCAGAAATTTGTCATACGTAACCATAATACGTAATCATCATACGTTACTTATGTGCAAACATATCACAAAGTCATCTTACAACCACTGATACTGAGAATAACCATTGGGCTTATTCTGGCACAAGGCTCCATAATGTTGACCTGACTCGTCGAAGCGTTCCGCTTATCCATACTTACCCTATACAAGTACTAGAGCATCATCATACTTACCTCGTAACGAGTATGGAGCATCTACATACTTACCTCATACGAATATGAGAGCAACATCATACTTACCCCATACGAATATGGGAGCAACATCATACATACCCCTTTCGAATATGGGAGCATTGTTCATATCATCATAGCATTCTTGACACCTCATAACATCATTTTATCATGTCATGTCATGCTAGCATCGTAGCATCATAACATCATAATCATGTCAAGCTATAATTGAATCATCTTAACATCATAACATCATAGCATCATCATCGTGTTATTCTACCATCTGGTTATTAGAACATCATAAAAACATGGCATCATAAACACATTATGCTAGCATCTTATCAGAGTCATGCATCATCATAACCTCCTAGCATCATATCATCATGGTTATACTGTACTAATCTTCCTATCTCCATTATCATATCATACTTGCATCATATTATCATAGCATTCATTACCTTAACACTATCATATCATCACATATAGTCATTTAACAATGATGTAGCATGTATGTCCGCCCAAAACATATTCACACATAGCATGTATAAAAGGAGGCATCTAGAACTCACCTGAGAGTAGTATGGCTCTCAGCTTCCTTGTCACACCCCGGGCCGGCGGGAACGGATCGGGTTTTCCCATCAGGCGGAAGGTTCCCGGGGCGCGATATCTTGAGTGATAATCAAATGATCAGATTGTTTACATAGCACATGATAATAAATGAGAAATGCTAGCACATCAATGATATAGAATTACAAGATTAAATTACAATGTATCGTTCATAATTTAACCAAGTAAATCTATCAAAAGAATCAGTGAGACTATATCTTGTGTCTGTACAAGATATACAAAAGATGATTCATGTTCTTGTTAGCCAAAAGTATGCAATCACAAAAGTAGCTAGGTCTTCTAAAAGTCCACTAGCTATGTCCCTGTAATCATGATGACTAAACCTGTTCGTCACCTGAGAAAACATGCATTTAAACAAAGTCAACACTAGGTTGGTGAGTTCATAATTTTTGTAGTTGAAAACCATTGTATTTAAGTCAGTCACGTTCACAATGTTCCACACAAATTGGATTGATAATTGATTTCCATGTTTCACACAATGTCCTCTCCATGGTTATATTTACAGATAATGTTTCATCCAGCCAATCATGCTTATATATAGGGCATACGAAAGGGTCAAGCCCAGACGCCATCCCACCACATGCTCAACTGAATTTAACACTACCTGTAATACAACGATGGATACCCATTTCATTTCACCCATGATTTCCCCGGTATGATTATCCCATCAATGAAAAGAAAGAGACATAATTATCTCTGTTAGTCACTCCTTACGGAATAGACCAGCGTGTATAATAACCCAATGAATAAAGTAAGAGACGAAATTGTCTCTGTTAGCTATTCCTTACGGATTAGTCGGCGTGTAAGATATCATACTCGATATCTAGAACGAAACTTAATAGTTTCTGTAGCTAATCATTACTGATTAGCCCGGCGTGTAGAATACCCAAAGAATTGAATAAAGAGACATAATTACCTCTGTTAGCTATTTCTTACGGATTAGCTCGGCGTGTAAGATATCATACTCGATATCTAGAGCGAGACCTAGTAGTCTCTGTGACTGTCAGTACTAACCAGTCCAGTGTGTAAGAGATCATACTCGATATCTAGGTATGGACATAATAGTCCCAGTAGCCGTCACCCCTTTCCAGCCCGGTGTGTAAAATGTCCTACTCACGATTCTTAGTTTGAGACATGATAGTCTCAGTAGCTGTCATTACTGACTAGCCCGGCGTGTAAGATATCCTCCCACAATATCTATTGGAATGAATATGTTCCCTATATTTTATGAGTGTTATTAATTAGAATGATAGCACCTCTCGTGCCCGGTGTGATTTCATTAGATTACCCCAAGCCTTAGTGATTTGTGATCGTGATCTACCCAACTGATCCATGGTTGTGTAACCGGCATCCTCTGTCGGTTATAAGATGTGCTCTAAATAGAGTCTTACTAGGTAGTGATAGTATGTGTGGGAATGCCATCCCAAAAGTGTGCGCATGCGATATCCTCCTCGATATCACAAGTAACTGTCTCAACTGTTATCTCGTTGTTGAGTGTTCTTACTAACCTGAACGGAGTGTTATAAGAACTTGTCTTATACACAATGTTAGTAATGTGTGAATGATCTCGTTATCATGAAGTTACATTATCATGATTATCATTCTTGTTAATAGTAATTGTTATTGGCATGTTATCCCTTGTTTTCCCCGTTGTCTTATCGTGTAAGAATGATGCACAGTTGTAAGATATGTACTTAGCAACTTACATTATCCTATGGTGTTAATGTGTCACAATTCAAGGTTAGCATGTAGCATCCTAGCTATTTCAGGTATGATATCATCAAACAATCAAGCATGTAATGATAGACGATAATAAAGACAAGCAATTATTATCTAAGTCATGATATAAGCAATATGTTAAAATAAACTTTTAAGTAATTAAAAGTTTAGCATGTTTCTCAGGCCCGAGCTTTGAAATCAGTAAAGATTAGAAAAGGGGCATATGAACTCACCTTATTGTGGTAGTGGTTGACTTAGCTTAAGTGAAGAAATGCACGCGCTCTTATAAGTATTGGTTTCATGTGATTGGTTTCATGTGATTTCAACTTATAAGTATCGATTGTAATTGATTTGTGTACGTGTATGTGTTAACCATAAGGTTGAATAATCCGTTTTGGTCTTGGTCATCATTCGGCTCCATGTACTTGTTATAGGTTTTCAGCCTACTTAACCCAATTCGGTTTATGTTAGTGTACTTTGCTATTGACTTTATGTCTCATTCACCTTAAATTGTTCTAGTTAAACTTAACTTTTGTGACTCCTTAACTATTTATCAAGCCCACCACACCCATCCGTTTAACTGTTAGAAGTTAGTTCACATTTAGAGTCAAGTGGGCCCAATCCTTCACATGGGCCGAATGTGGGTGCCATGAGCCCAATTAAATTCCTTGGGTTATATCAATGATGGTGGGCCGAAATGATGGACCAAAACCATGACCTTGGGTCGTATGGTCTACCATGGGCCAAGTCCTTTGTTGGGCCGCAATGGTATAAATCTAAACCGGCTGGGCTTGGTCACTTCGTATTGGCCTTTATGGGTTATGTATGTGGGCCTATTGACTGGGCCAAATCATTGAAATTGGGTTGAACCACTTAGTCCCTTGGGCCGAATCAGTTCATGGGCTGAAGCAGGCTAGTGGGCCGAGTGATTATGTAGGTTTGCCGAATGAATTTGTCCATTGAATGAAGATGATCGAATGGTCCCTGATGACAAAGGTAATGGTGTTTATCAAGGGAAATACCCTCTGTGCAACCGGTGTTCTTATCATCACTTTGGACAATGTGAGCGATACCGTTGTCTGAAGTACGGGCGACATGGCCATATGGCCAAGGATTGCAGGTCAAAGCTTCCAAACTACAACAACAACTTCAACCACAACCAGAACAACAAACAGAACACACTCAAGGGTTTTTATGAGTGTGGGAATCCGGGCCACATGAAGAGGGATTACCCTCAGCTGAAAAAGGCCAGAGGAGGAGCGGCTAAAGGCCGAGCATTTGTGATTGGCTCAGGGGAAGCCAAGGATGATCCTAACTTCGTAACCGGTACGTTTCTTTTAAATAATGTATATTCTAGTATATTATTTGATACCGGTGCCGATAGGAGTTTTATATCTAGTGAGTTTAGTAAATTACTAGATATTACCCCAACGCCACTAGACTATAAGTATACTGTAGAGTTAGCCGATGGCAAACTAATCGAAACACAACACGTCTTTCGAGGATGCGTCATGGTGTTGGCGGATCACGAGCTCGAAATTGACCTAATGCCGGTGACTCTCGAGAGCTTCGATGTGGTCGTTGGAATGGACTGGTTATCCGCAAACCAGGCAGAGATCGTATGCAATGAGAAGATCGTACGAGTGACGTTGCAGAACGGAGGACAGATCTCGATTCAGGGAGAACGACGGGGAGTACCTCTAAACATTATGTCTTGCATGTAGGCGAACAAGTACAAACAGAAGGGATACACTGCAATACTAGCTCTTATCACGGAACAACCGAAGAAAGAAAGAAAGATTGAGGACATCACCATAGTTCGCGATTTTCCCGAAGTGTTTCCCAAGGATCTACTTGGACTACCTTCGAAATGACAAGTCGAGTTCCAAATAAACCTTACTCCCAGAGCAGCACCGATTGCAAAGGCTCCGTACCGACTAGCACCAACGGAGATGCAGGAACTGTCTAACCAGTTGCAAGAGCTGCTAGACAAGGGATTTATCAGATCAAGCTTCTCAACTTGGGGAGCTCCGGTCTTGTTTGTAAAGAAGAAAGACGGTTCATTCCGTATGTGTATCGACTACAGGGAGCTGAACAAGGTGATGATCAAGAATCGATACCCGTTACCGCGAATAGACAACCTGTTTGACCAATTGCAAGGGTCAAGCTACTATTCGAATATCTATTTGAGATCGGGCTACCATCAACTGAGGATAAAGGAAAATGATATTCCTAAGACTGCCTTTAGAACCCGATACGGACACTATGAATTTCTGGTTATGCCCTTCAGACTGACCAATGCACCAGCTGTATTCATGGATCTCATAAATAGAGTGTGCAAACCCTATCTTGAGAAATTTGTAATAGTATTCACTAATGATATCCTGATTTACTCAAAGAATCGGGAAGAACATGCTGAACACCTAAGGCTAGTCTTGGAATTATTGAAGAAAGAGCAACTGTACGCAAAATTTTCAAAATGTGATTTTTGGATTCACGAAGTCCAATTTCTTAGACACGTGGTTAACGAGCAAGGAATACATGTAGACCCAGCAAAAATTGAAGCCATCAAGAACTGGGAAGCACCCAAGACTCCAACCGAGTTGCGACAATTCCTAGGCCTGGCCGGGTACTATAGAAGATTCATCGAAGGATTCTCGAAGATTGCCTAATCACTAACCTCCCTAACACACAATGACAAGAAGTTCGATTGGGGAGAGAAACAAGAAACTGCTTTCAACCTGCTGAAACAGAAGCTATGCACTGCACCCATACTATCCTTGACGGAAGGATGTGATGATTTCGTGGTGTATTGCGATGTCTCGAAACAGGGACTCGGTTGCGTGCTGATGCAACAAGAGAAAGTTATAGGCTACACTTCACGACAACTGAAGGTGCACGAGAAGAACTACTCAACTCATGACCTTGAGTTGGGAGCCGTTGTGTTTGCCTTGAAGATCTAGCTAAATGCACTATTTTTACTGATCATAAGAGTCTGCAACACATCTTCGACCAGAAGGAGTTGAATATGAGACACCGCAGATGGGTTGAACTCATTGGCGGCTATGATTGTGCTATCAAGTACCATCCCGGTAAGGCAAACGTAGTGGCTGACGCATTGAGCGAGAAGGAAACAACGAAACGCGTGCGTGCCCTACAGCTCACAATTCATTCCGAATTGCCACAAAAAATCTGGAACGCTCAACAGGAAGCTCTAAAGGTCGAAAACCTCACTCAGGAATCATTGCGTGGCATGGACAAGCACATGGAGGTAAAGACCGACGGAGCATGCTATGTTAAGGATCGAATCTGGATTCCACACCACGGAGGACTAAGGAATGTGGTGATGGATGAAGCACACAAGAGCCGGTATTCTATACATCCGGGCTATGACAAAATGTATCATGATCTGAATACAACTTACTGGTGGCCAAACATGAAAGCCGAAATAGCGACTTACGTAGGTAAGTGCTTGACTTGCTCAAAGGTCAAGGTTGAGTACCAAAAGCCATCAGGTCTACTTTAGCAACCTGAAATACCTATGTGGAAATGGGAGCAAATTTCCATGGACTTCATCACCAAATTGCCTAAGACAACAAGTGGTTGCGATACCATCTGGGTTATCGTAGACCGACTGACAAAGTCTGCACACTTTCTGCCTATTAAAGAGACCGACAAACTAGACAAACTCACTCAGATCTATCTAAAGTAAGTGGTCACTTGACATGGTGTACAAATCTCGATAATCTCTTACTGCGACAGTCGATTCACGTCGCATTTTTGGAAGTCTTTGCATAAGCCATTGGGCACGAGATTGGACATGAGTACCGCTTATCACCCGCAGACTGATGGGCAGAGTGAACAAACTATACAAACTTTGGAGGACATGCTCCAAGCATGTGTCATTCATTTTGGAAGTAGCTGGGAAACTCATCTACCGTTAGTTGAGTTCTCGTACAACAATAGCTACCACACTAGTATACAAGCTGCACCATTCGAGGCACTTTACGGACGTAAGTGTCGATCACCCATCTGTTGGGCGGAAGTTGGAGACAGCCAACTGACTGGCCCAAAGCTTGTGCACGAAACGACTGAGAAGATCATGCAAATATGCAAACGGATGGCAGCAGCTCGGGACAGACAGAAAAGCTATGCTGAAAAACGACGCAAACCATTGGAATTCTAGGTGGGAGACAGAGTGTTACTCAAGGTCTCGCCCTGGAAGGGAGTTATACGGTTTGGCAAACGAGGAAAGTTGAACCCTCGCTACATTGGACCTTTTGAGATCACCAAACGAATAGGCCTGGTGGCCTACGAGCTAAACCTGCCCTACGAGCTGAGCAGTGTACATAATGTATTTCATATCTCGAATCTCAAGAAGTGTTTATCCGATGAAACGCTTGTTATACCTCTTGAAGAGATACAGATCGACGAACAATCGAACTTCGTTGATGAACCGGTGGAAATTATGGACCGGGAAACCAAAAAGCTCAAGCTCAGTAAAATACCGATTGCAAAGGTGCGATGGAATTTGCGACGTGGACCAGAATTCACATGTGAACGTGAAGACCAGATGAAACAAAAAGACCCACACCTGTTCGCGGAACAGGCAAACACTAGCAACACAAGTTGAATTTCGGAACGAAATTCTTTCTAACAAGGGGAGGATGTGAGACCCCGTAATTTCCAGGTCAGCATTATATTTTATTTAAATGTTTATTTAAATGACTTTGTACACGTGGCACTAGAATTAGTCTAATTTAGTGTGACACGTGGCACGACAGTACAAACACTGACACACGACTAGATAATTCGAGAAATTATCGAGAAACAACACACACGTGTCAAAACACACGAACGTTGGTGAACGTCTAGAACATCATGTAACACAACACTGGAAACCTCACGAAACACTCGCACATTGAACTAGGATGTTTAAATGAGGCCAAACGATAGTTCGTAGACGTGAAAACGGCGACGAACGGATCAAACCCATTAAACAAGGCTTATTGGGCTCTTCAGGGACCCATCGCGGTACGCGATGGCCCAGCAAGAGGCTTATCGCAATACGCGACAGGTGGACGGGGGATTTGAATCCCGAATTTCTTCGCGGTACGCTGAGAACATATAGGAGCCTTGCCGCGGTACGCTACGCCGTGCAGTCGACAATATCATTATTTAACCAAGACAAATCCAATCCTACTCTACCTTAATCAATTTCTTCACTCCCCCACGCCATAACTCGATCATAACCGTTCCAGAACTCTCTGTGACCACCATTGACAGCCATTGGAGACCTCTTGAAGCTTCAAACTTGAAGGTTTGAAGGTTTGAAACTTGAAGAACCGAACTTGGAGCTTGTCACCACCACCTTCTCTCGTTTTCTGTCGAGACCAGCAAATCCAGGAGCTTTAGAAGTTGTTATCATCATCATCTCAGGATCCTAGAAGCTTTGGAAGGTAGTTCATCACTTCTTGTAGCTTAGAAATGCTTCTATACACACGTGCATGCTTATATTCAAACAATGAATCACCTATAGTGCACATGCACGAGTTTATGATCTGGGTTTGCTATTTTTAATATGATTCTTGATGATCTATGATGATTAGAATGCATTTCATGGCGATCCATGATGATGTGAGTCATTAAAAATTGTGATTGGTCATAAAATGTTGAAAGATTGCCATGCATGTATGATCTGTGATTGTTGGGATGATTTTGATTATTCAAATATGTTTCTTGATGATATTGGAAGATGATAACATGATTAGATATTGGGTTGATGATTAAAAACGTGATTTTTATAAACCTTTCTATTAATAGTAACTTTTTATTGTCAAAATGGTGATATGGGTGATTGTAGAAACATGCATGTATATGGATATGTTGCTTGATGAATAAAATGATAATATTAATGCTTGAAATATGATGCTTTGGGCTAGATTGACATGTTTATATGTTGTTAAACGACTTATTATGATGGTATGTGTCATAAAAATGGTTTAGAAGTGTTTAGAATAGTCACTTGTATGCAAAGTTACAAAGTTACTATTTGTAGTAACTTTATTCTTAGAAATATTAATTTATGAATGTCTTGCACGGTTTGAGCATGCTAAGTGGTTTAATATGTTATAACATGATGATTGGATGCTAAGTTAGATGGTTTCCGATATCGCATATGCTAGAAATGGAAACTTTCCATTTTAGGAAACTTTTAAGTGCAAACATCACAAAAGTGACTTATGTGATTTCGTATGATAATGTGCTATGTGTTAACATGATCACGTAGGACTAACAAGCATGCTAGAACTATAAAACCGTTATGCTTTGTGAACTTTCCATAAATGGAAACTTACTATAAGTAGTAAGTTGTCCATAGACGCGACTTACGCGTTTTGCACACGACGAGCACTTACACATTTTCTACACGATTCACAACCGTCACACGTTTCACCAACGGGTCGTTAACTTGACACGGTCAAATCTGGTCAAACACGGTCAATGTGGACCAACACGAGCAAACACGGTCATTATGGACTGACACGGACCAACATGAACAACCAAGGGTTGTTGAGCACAAACACGAGCACTAACACGAACACGAGCACGTTCACTTACACAAACTCACGTACGGTATACGATATAGGTTGCTGGTGGCCGACGCATAGTTTACACCGGAGCTTACGCTTGATTACTACTTTCTGCACTAAGGTGACTTTACGGCCCCTCTTTACTCTTTTCAAACGCTTTTAAATAGGGGGAGAATACTAGTTGCATCGAGTCAAACATTTATACTATGACAAAAATTTTGTGTATGCTGGTTTATTGGACAAACATTAAGTGTTGAACTCGTAACAAGACCTCACAAAGTCTTACCGTTAATGTACAAACGACGTGGTAGATTTGAATGGATACGTTTGGGTGTGACTAACCCCACGGGGCACAAAATTGACTGAGTGTCATAACCCATGAAATTCTGACCTAACTTACTGTGTGCACGAGACACAGTGGAGGCAAGGACAAACAAGTCTAGTTCGGTAGTGACGCACTGACACTTGGAGCCTAGGGCTCGGTACTAACATATGATAAACATCATGACACACGTCTTATTATTATATGTATCTATCAAAACCTGTGAACTCACCAACCATTGCGTTGACACTTTTGAAACTTGTATTCTCAGGTAACTGACAGGGTTATGGATACTCAGGAATGCACACTTAAGGGACGAGCAATAGGATCATCTTGCATTTCTGTTTATCTTTTGAAAACAATTTCATTTGGTTTATGTATTAAACAATGTTTTGTCTGACAATTTAAATTCCGCTGTTCAAACAATTATTTTCCGCTGCATGTATTTAACTTAAAGTATTTCCGCTGCAATATGATTTAATATTCCGCTGCAAACTGTTTTACTAAGTGTATGTCGAACAATGTATTTTGTAAACGCATATAGAGGTGTTCTATATGACCTTGAGCTGTGATTCTGACCACGTCACACCCACGTGGACTGACACCATGAGTGGGAATTTGGGGGTGTGACAACGTCTGACCCAACAAGACTTGAAGATCAACTACTTGAAGCTACATTGCTAAGGATGGGGTATGAGGGCCTATACCCGCCAATAGAAAAGAAACTCCTTCACCCTTACTGGAGGTATCTGGCACACGTTGTCACCTAGTGCCTTTCAGGATGGAAAGGAAAGGAGGCTATGATGTGCTGAACCATACACTCATTTCTTGCATGGTGGCAATTGGCCTAGGAGTAGTCTTCAATTTTCATGAATGGTATTTAAAGATATGTTTGACAACATAAAGGGAAAAAAGGAAAGATTTCTAGCATTTAGAAGGTTCATCGAGATCATCATTAACAAACGTCATGATAACCTTGTCCTGACCATTGGGATGCTTGTTTAGAAGAAAATGGCACACGACATCTTTTCATACATGGTGATGAACAAGAAAGGCAAATAGTATTTACTGGCGTTAGGCCTTTAAGAGGCTTGGCAAGCTATTTGTTGTCCTTGAAGATGAGATAACAGGGCCAACCATTGCCACAACCTTTGTGGCTAAAGAACTTGATCAGGCACAAGCTGCTGCTGAATCTAATAACCACATCATCTGACTGATCATTTGAGTATGTTTTTGAGAAACGTGAAAGATTTCCCAATAATCAGTGTGATTGGGAAATGATGAAGATGAGAAAACCCTCTGATACTTGAAAGTCCTCATATGACAAAGATGAAGATCATGTCCTTCACCTAAACCTGCTCCAAAGAAAAGATTAAAGATGGCTTCTAAAAGGACTGGTGATCCTCGATTGACGAAGCGCAAAGCCTCAAAAGCAACCAAACCACCACAACAACCACCAAACCAACCACAATCTCAGACCACCTAGCCACCTCAACAACCACCATCACCACAAACCGTCCCTGCCATCCAAACACTACAAACACCACCTTCACCACCAAAATTACCTCAACCTTCAAAACCCACTTCCCCTCCACAATCACCAGTTTAAATTCACTTTTCTCACCATCAACCTCCACTCAAGACGAAAGATGATAAAGCCATGTCTCTATGGGGACATCATCATATCAGCCTGAGTACGTGCTTGAAATCAACCAGGAAAGATAAACAAATTGAGAACCTGAAATCAGGCATGCTAATTAACTTGGAACAAATCAAGAGCCTGAGGAATGACATTCGGTATCATTTGCAAGAAAACTTTAATCTAAGAAAAGAGGTGGCCGTTCCTAAAGGTGCAAATCCTGATGAATAACAACAGAAGGATGATGACAAGGCTAAAGATGAAAAGGATGATGATGAGGCTGACAAAGATAAGAAAGACGATGACGATGATAAGAGGGATGATGATGATGATGGTAATGGAAAATATGGAGCTCTAAGAAAGAAAGATGACAAAAAGGATGATGATGACAAAGCTGGCAGTAACAAAGGAAATGAATTGTCAAGCTAGCCCACTGATTAATTCATGATTACCTTTTTGATGATATTCCTGAATATCTAACATTTGAAGGGCTTCCTGAAGATATGGTCAATGCGGGATTTCATGATATGTTTAAGGATGCAAGTATGGACTCCGTTTTTGATGCCATAGTCGAAAAGGAGCTCGAAGAGATTCTGGCCAGCTTGTTAGGAGAATCCCATGAGGAAGAGCATGAAGACATCTTACTTGGAAATGTCTCTAATGATCCATACCTTGACTACTTGTATGCTCACAAGTATGTCAACGCTTTGGGAGATGATGTCACAGGCTTCGACAATGTGATTGGAAGCTGATTTGACAAAATGAAAGACTGGAAGCCTGCTCCCAAAGCAACAAACCAAGATTTCCTCTGACAAGGACAATGATGTCGAAAAATCCAGAATACCTCTACATTGCTAGGTCCCGAGATGTTTATGCACTCCACAAATAAAGATCGCGCGTCGTCTGCTAGAGCTATGATAGTGAGAAGCATTTTTATGTGGTAAGGAGGTTTAATGGAAATTTGGAGTATTTCATTAGGCCTCAGGATTTCTCCTCCTTGCCCAAGGATAGATGGTTGATTTGTTCTCAAAGTTTTTGAAGGATCAATGCGACAACGACTTTACAGTGATGAAGCCTGTGAAAGGAAGAAGATTCAGGCACAAGTACATACTAGATTTGATTAAGACAGAGCCATCGATCTATATAATGTATCCACCACCAAAAACAAGGAAGTCAGTTCTTTTACACATGAGGGTTGCAGATGACACGCTGAAGGACTTCAAGTTCTGGTATTTTCATGTACTATCTTATGGAGCTATCATAGTTCGTGACTTTGGAGACTTATTCATTATGGACCTGATGGATCAGCTCAAGTTTGGCAGGACTCGCATTACTATTTTGTTATAAAATCCAATCAGAGTGGCTAGTGGATACAATCCGGAGGCCAAGCCTTTCACGAGAGTAGTTGTTTTGGTAATAACACAAAACCTTTACGTCGGTGCTTGATCAATCAAGAAGACGCTTCATATCCATTCATTTCATCAATCTAGGGGAGCTTGTAAAGCCCAGCTAAGGACGAAGACTAACAAATCAAGATATGATAAAGCTGATTTTCGTGTACTTTTTTGTTCATGTACTTTCATATTTCATGTACTTTAATTTTTATGTACTTTGTATTTTGTGTAGTCCTAGACTAGTATAAATAGACTCATAGTTTACTTTTATGGATTCGGATCCCAAGGAAAAGCTTCTAGACGTATTGAAGTCTCCTTGTAAAGTTCACGAATTTATCAATACAAATTTGATGTTTCATCTTCTATTCTGGATTCTGCACATTGTAGAAACCTTTTGATGTTGTTTGATTTCATAAAGTTGTGATCTAGATCGGCTTTGGGACCTACATATTGGTCATCATCCTCGGCGACAAAGGCTATTAGAAATTGGTTCCGAAAGGTCATCTTCTAAGCCTGCATATAGTTTGCCGAATTTTTCATTTGGCCTAACTCCTACAAATACTTTATTTCCTTTCTTGTTCATGACCATGTACGAGAAAATGTCATGATGCATCTTCTGTTGTAATCGCATCCCCACAGTTGGAATGAGCTTCTATTGCCTCTTTTTGATGATAATTTGTATGAATCGGGGAAAAGCTAAGAACCTCTCCTTCATCTTCCCATTGATATTTACATACATGTCTTTAAAGATCATGCGTGAGAAGTTAAAATCCACTCAAAGAGATATGGCAACCACATAAGAGCTCAGAGTTTGATTCATGACGTCATATCCACATTTCCTTCCAGATAGACATTGAGTGTCCATGTGGGCCACATACCTCCAATACAGATGAAGGAGTTTCTTCTCAGTAGGAGGTTAGACACATTCATATCCCATACGCATTAGTGTAGACTCCACCAATTGATCTGATAGCTCAATGGGATCAGATGCCTTGTCACCGAACTATAGGCATTCCCGTAAAATCTCTTCAAAGATGATCACCAGCAACCCTTGAACCTTTCCAATCAAGCAAAAATTTCCTTTAGAATCTTTATCTTCAGAAACCATGTTCCGGAAGTCATGGATAAAGCTCAAGCGCATCGTTGGTGACTCCATGGTAGCGTCGTTGACCGGAGATAAGATTAATCAATTCACCATAGGCTAGAACACATCGTGCTTGGCTGGTGGATCTCCCAAGTATGCAGTCATGTTGTGATTCGGAACAAAACAAAGGTCAACGATCTTCAAAAATAAAATTAGTCAGATAACCAGTTAACAAGTTCAAGAAATAAGGCAAGTTCACGAAATTTCAGTGTACTCGAAACTTTTGAAGTTCACAAAATTTCTAGTTCATGAATTTTGGAGTACACAAAAATTCCAAACTTCAGGAAATATCAGAGTTTACAAAATCAAGAGTTCACGAAATCCAAAGTTCACGAACTTCTGATTACAATGTTGCTCCTTTTGCTCCTTCTGATTACAATGTTGCTCTTTCTGATTACAAAATCAAGAGTTCACGAAATCAAGAGTTCATGAATTTTGTCTCTCAATTTTGCTCCTTTGAGATTCATTTTTGTCTAGTTTGGTTCCTAATTCAAAAACACACAACATATTAAACAATAAGTTTACAATGTTAACCAGGTTGAAAGACTTTACCCAAAAGTATACGAAAGCTTTAAACATAAAATATCCTATGTTCTAGCGGTCAAAAATGGTCCATTTTTTGTACATAGCTTCGTTTTTACTAGATCTAAAAGGTGGTCAGAGTGGATTCTCGAAAAAGCCCTAAGAAATGAAAATCAGTAAGAGAGCTCTGGAGTACACGAATGTGAAGTAGTCGAAATGAGACGGTTTGTAACACCCCAACCCGACTAGGGCTGATGTGTCACTATTACAGAAATCAGAATAAAACATATCCCATTTTTAACGAATTTCACCCTAAATAAATACATAGTTTACTAAAGAAATTCAAAAGACCTCGTTATATTATTTATTAACACATTATGATTAAACCTTTTAATCTGATTATCTTCTCTTCACACATCCCCTAACTCCCATGTATACATGTTATAAAAAAATTAAAAAAAAACAACAAAAAGAAATATGGCTAGTAACGGCATAACAACAGTAATGGTGGTGAAATCTGAAGAAGGAAACGATTATAGAAGTGGCAAAATATTGTGGTGGCAAATTCAACGGAAGCATTACAACTATAATGATCGTAAGATAACACATGATAACGAATTGTCAGAACGAACTAACCATACGATTAACAATATCAAATAATCAGAGCGAATACATATCAAATAAATCATATGCTAAGGATATACCCATTTAAGCACAAAACAAATGGTGTACACAGACCCGTCGGCCTGATGTACCAAATTGTGAGGTGTATGTGGGCACACACCAACACTCACCAAAAAAAAGCAATTATCCTAAGATCAGTCCATACACATCTTCAAAATTCAATAAGTGAAGAATTATACTATCATAATGCTAAATAGAGACGCCATGAACCAGCCACACCGTCACGGAAATCGCTACGCCATTGATGCCCCAATGACGCACCGGTAGAATCACCTACCGGAGGCTCTACTCGGGTATAGGAATCAAAACAAATTACGGATGCAACACATCAAATATCTAAACAAAGGTTACATCAAATAATCTTATAAATCAGTATAACAACACATATGATAATGAATACAAATTCTATAATTTTATCGTATGCTAAACCAATAAAAATTAGAACTAACAGATGCTCAAAAACCAAATGGTTTAACTTAAAGAAATGAATAGAACAAATGAGACAAGCAAAATATACTATAAGTTCAAAAAATAGAATCCGTACAAAACGGTAGGCAAAACTGAAATATACTATATGTGATGAAAAGAAAATTCGTACATTAACATTAGGAAATGATCAGATAATAGGAACTCAATCCAAATCTTTGACGATTCGATAATCTTAACCATAGTATAAGGATGAACCATAATTGAGATAGCAACCGTGATATGACCGAACAATAATAACAAAAGATCGTGACCCCGATGGATGAATATGAATGACGGTTCCTGCCGATCTTAGTTGTGGTGTTCTTGGTAGTTAAATGTCCAGCCGTGACCTTGGTGTCTTCTATGTATAAACGAAAATATGAGATCAAATGGTCTAGTTGTAATACAATTGGTGTGTAAATGAATATATGTGTATTGAAGATGATGGTCTGGTCTTGTAAAGAAGAACAATTCTCAAATTTTTGTGAATTCTGTGACGATTAAAGGAGTTAATTTCTTTCCTTATTCCCTTTTATTGGAAATTAACCCTTTCAGTTTCATGAAATGTTTGAGTTTGCCGACTAAAAGATGTGGTAATTTGGGTTGTGTATGATTAATGAAAATTTGTTTCTAAATGAAGACCTGAAAATTCAAACCATTTAGATATGATTCCCACTATTACAGAAATGAGTAGTAATAATTTGAGTTTGTGTATAACACAATTAATATATGTATATATTAGTACACGGTCGAATATAGATTAGACGGACAATATTTTAATAAAACTTTTACAATTAGGAACATTAGGTGTATGATTGGGTCATTCATTTCAATTAATACTAACCAAGTCAAAGGTTCTTAAATTAAATATTTCAATTATCCAATTCGATTGAATGTTGGGCAATTAACTTGTTAATTAGTCGAAACTAGCAATTAAATTTGTTGGAACATTAGTAGTTTCAAATTTATCATTTGATTTCATTTATTGAGTTTGACATAATTCATATTTGGTATTTTATTTATTTACTTGTTAACTTTTTACAGGTATTATAATTCAACCCCACTTAGAAAAATTTCGTCCTCAAAATTACATATTTCATAGAATGTTTTATTTTCATATTTACAAATTTTTCATTTTAATTTAACTATCCATATACTAAAAACTTTGTGTTGATTTTATCATTGAATTTCTGACAGATTTTCAAAAGAAAAATAATTATTACAGATAATACACATACTAAATGATCAACATAGATACAATAAAATATTAACGCAAATATAACTCAAACAAAATCGGATATTTGGGCTATTCTTCACTATGAAGGTGAGAAAATTGGTTCATATTCTAAAATTCTCAATTCGATTCGTGATCATAAATGTTCTTCCAAAGAATTTTAACAAATAAAATCATATTTCTTCTCGTATTTAATTCTCAACGATTGATAATCAGTTATTGTATATTTTTTTATCATACATGCATACTCATGAACCTCTTGAATCAGATATAGTTCACAACGTGAAATGGATGGTACTTAGTACACAATTAAGATACTATTAAAGGTGTTACTCTCACATCAAATATCACAAATATATCAAGAATGCCGTAATAGAGTATACCAGAAACAATACCTAATTCAGTTCTAACTAGATGGGAGATTATGATTTTATTAAGAAGTGTGGATTTCGAATTTCTAAAAGGAGTTTCAGAAACGTTCAAGGTAAAGAATATTACATACCATTAAAGATTATGTTTAGAATTCTAAGAGTTTTAAAATTCATAAGTATGAAAAAGATTTGAACTTAGAGGATGTTGAGGTTCTAATATGGACTAAAGCTTAAACT